>OX438745.1:35888242-37088242 GCA_949316235.1 Oegoconia quadripuncta
ACCAGAAATTGAACCTTTTTGTGGCAACCGCAGTCCTAAGCCAACACCATGGAGGTGGTCAATAAATGGTGTTACATATGCAAATAATAATTTGTGGTGGAAATGATTACAAGGGATAACTGAATAACCTATACCTTTATCCCAACACAGTGCAAGCGGAAGCGCTGGAAAAACTAGTGTAGGTAAACATAAAAGCGTCAATCATTGAATGATTTGTTATTTACGAGTACATGTATTGTATTTTTAGTTAGCTTCATCAAAATTTAAAAAAGGCAAGAAGTGAACCATGTAATTATGCTCTTCCTTGAAAGATTACTTTCAATTGTTCTTGCACCCGCGATAACGAAAGTCTAAAAGATACTAAAAAAATAAAAAAATTACATTTAAAATTTTGAAAACCTGTAACAATAAGAAACGCAATCATTAGAAAAGCGGATAATACTTGTGTGCTTTTTAGGATCGGGTAGTGGTAGGGGTAGGGGTGTTTTTTGGAAAATTTTAGTAAATAAAAAATGAAAAATAATTACAAACAAAGTGGAACACGTGTTTATTATGAAAGTAAATAAAGAAAATTGGATAAAAAATACTTAATCATGTTTTTATTTTCATTTAAAATTATTACATTTATTTCTCTAGAGAAATGAAATAAAAACATTACTATAAGTATTTTTAACTTTACTTCTGTACTAAGTTTCATAGTATAACATATCTAACACATGTTCATTTGTTGCTTGTAATTTTTTATTTTAGTAAAATTTTCAAAAACCTTTTTATATTTTTCCTGTAATCTATGAATGATACTTAATCATTTTCCAAAATTTCATTCGTGCTTTTTTTACACCCTGTATAGTGAAGCAGTGTTAATATTGTTCATTAAACATCATATTTGGTCAGCAGACAGTGAAAGGTTAACAATATTTTGCTGAATGTAAGGTAATGGTACCTATGGTTTGTTTATCAGAATTTACAATAATCTACCTGATGACTTCAAGAATAGAAATACTAGGACGTTTAAGAAATTAATTTTTGGATACTTTTTGGATAAATGCTATTATTCAATACAAGAATTTCTGAATGACAAAACAGAGATATAGTAAGGTAATAAATTGTATTTTTATTTTATTAGTGTATTTAAATAGCAAGGTATTGATAATGTTCTCTCTTGTTTTTGACATTTTAAAATTATTTACAATTAGAAAACGTGTGCTAGTTGTGATTGTATTTTGACATTTTAACGCTATATTTTGACCTTAATTAATTGGAAATTGTATACTTATTGACATTGTAAATTTTATTTGTAACATAATTAATTGAAAATTGTTTATTGTATTGCACTACATTTAAAATTTTTATTGACATTTGCACGCCACAACTGGCAGATTGTGATGGAAACATTTTAATTTAAGACCGTTATTGTACCCATGATCCTGCAAATAAAGTTTCATTTCATTTCATTTCATTTACATTTTGGGCAGAAATGAAAGAAATAGACTTTAGGTACTCAAGTATGGATTATTTATTTATTATATTCTATTATACTATTCTTTTTTATCTTATCTGTGTCCTGACCAAAACTATGTAAATTAAGTCGATAATATAGCTAGACCTAGCTAGATATCCCATAGGATAAGATAACTGAAATCCATACTTGATACCTACAAAGTTGCGCATGCGCTGACAGATGACAGAGGCCGATTTATGGCTGGGGCCATGGCCCATCCTAGGAAAAATCTCTAGCTACGCCAATGGACACAACTTGTGTTAAGTAATAAATGAATGTCAGTGGACTCATTTCTTAGATATATTTTCCATTTAGAACTTTAAGCTAATTTAAATTACTTATTAGTCAGTATAATATGTATAGGCTAGATTGTAATATTTAGGTACTCTAATTGAGGAAAAAGAAATAGTTATTAAATTAACTTACGGCATTGTTTTTCTGTTGTGAGTCAGGTATATCTACTATTTCTAATGTTTGCTTTCTTGAAACAACTGCATTTTCAGCATTTGTAGTCGATCCAGATTCTTCCGATACCGATTTTGACCCAGATAGAGTATAATCAACATACTGAAAAAAGTAAAAATTATCAGAGTAAAATATGGACCAACATCAATTTCTAATCTACTTGCAATATTATGATAAACATTTTTTATTTTTTAACATGATCGATCACTTGTTTTATCACATTTTGAGATCAATATCACATAATAGGCATGTAACCAGGGTTTCACAAGTAGGTACTATAGTATTATGTATACATTAATAAATTATATTATTGTCAGTGGAATTTCATAAGGTAGGTACTTACTGTTACAGAAAGACCAGGAATATTTCTTATTATCTTTTGCTCATCTATAAACTTTTTGAACTTTATCCGTGGGCCTATTTTTGGAAACAGCTGTACGAGCTCGTTTTCTTGCAGAAGAAAAACAGTTTCAAAATCAATTTCCTGCTCTGAAAATATAAAAATAATTTAGGTACTGTCTGACACAAAGTTTAAATTATCTGTAAAATATAAATTAATTGATCGAGCTTACTACCCACCAAGTGAACAATTTAGAACTATTAATTAGATCTCTCTCACCGACCGGCCTGCCGCTGTAGCAATTAGGGCAAATCCTCCCATGATAAGTGATGCAAATCGCGCCTTGGGAGAGGCTATGTCTAACAGTGAATTTATTGGGCTGTATGCTACAGATGTATGAATAATTAGTAGTTCTACCTAATACATTGCGAAATTATATAAAAAGGTAAGGGATGTAAATAGGGACTTTGAAAACAAGTTTGATAATTTTTTATTATAAGGTATGACGAATGAGCAAGCCGCTCACCTTATGGTAAGTAATGACGGCTGCCCATGACACCTGCAATGTGCCAGAGATAATGTCAATGCAATCAACTTCAAATACAGTGGTTAGTGGTTACAGATGCATTGTCACCCCGAGATCTCAAACTTATGCCTCATTGCCTGATATTTCGCTGGCTCACTTACCTTCACAACGGAACACAAAAATTTTTGCATTAATGCATGGCGTCAGAAATAGTGTGATACTCATCCAGCCGTCCTCCAGGCAAGAGGCCTACTGCCTGGTAAATAACATGAAAAGGAAGTTATAGTTTCGCTAACTAATTTCCAAAGTCCCTAATACCTATTTACGTACCTTTGAAAATCTGAATGATATCTGAACAGCCAATTTCTTTGAGGAAATTATAAATTTCGTCCATCATAAATACTGGCTGCAGCCCTGGAGCCTTACCTGGTTATAGAACAATATTCGGTCAGAGTGACGCTATGGGGGCGTAAAAAATTCACACATAAGTAGGTACTTACCATTCAAGAAAAAAAGATCACTGGGACAGCAAAACACCTTTGACTGACAAACAAATACAATACAGTGAAACGAAACAAACAATCAAAGTGTTAGCATTGGGTGCGTGCGGTATTATAGTATTATTTTTATTACTAATTAGCGCAATAACCGCTCACTAAAAAAATTCACTCCATGTTAAATTCTCTGTCTACGACGTAAAAGGATGCCCGATGGTGTTGCCAACCCACGACAAGTTTTCCCCCAATATATTTTCAAAATTCCCCTAAAAACGCCTAGTTATAAATTTTTCAATGGCCTCGATTCTAGAAAGGCCTGTCTAATAAATAAATATGAAAAGAAGGGTTGATACGTACTTAATATGTAGAAATTGACAGCCACTGCTCACATTATGAACGATAAAAATCATTACCTATGTTACTCTAATGAATTCCCTCAAGATTTCGCCAGTATGCTAAGGTGGCAACACTACACGGCGTCACTTGTTCCGTCCGACCAATCGCATCTCATCGTTTTCAACCGGCTACGTATACTGTAACCGCATACGTACGGTATGTAGGTAGCATACTTTTCGTACCAATAGCGATCGTCGGCCTCTTTCTTTCATTTAACCGCATACGGATCATGTAGCCGAATATTTACCTGAATGCATCGACAACGTGTATTATCACCAAAATCGTTAGCCGAACCCACCTGTCTGTAGTCCGTTAGACTAGGCAATTGCGCCGCAATTTCTTTTATTAAAGCTTTTACCGATTGTCTTGAAATTTGAAATGAAAAGCTTGTCATAAAATGAATAGGTAGGTATAATTTTAACACAAAGTTATACCCAGATTAAGTACTTAATTTTAGACGGGTATGTTTGATAACAGTACCTAGATCTTTTCAATAACCTGAATACGCATGATACCTAGACCGACGAAATGTGGACAGACACGGCAGTGAGTCAGGCCAAGTTCTAATAAATTCGACGCGTCTCGACGCATATACACAAACCCCAAATTTATGCAGAGACTTGATATTGATATCATATGGCTCATGGATCGAGCTAGTTTACTGTAATAGTACCTAACTGACTCAATGACTGGATTTTGTTATTTTCATATCTAACTTCTCCTCTTTTTGAACTCAAACCTAAAAACTCGGCTTCGACCTTCGGTGCGCAGACTGTGCCTACGGCACGATCACACTCAATATGCTGGGTGAAAGGTGTGATTGCACACAACGATAAGCGAAAAGAAATTTTGCTGTAGCCCTTAAAATGTCCGAGATACGGGCGTTTTAATTTTTCGAGTGAAATCCAGAAGTACCGAGAGAAGGGAATCATACAGCGGAGTGGACAGCTGGCCAAATTCCATGAACGACGAGCCGAAACACGGTGTCGTTCCGACTTGCGGTTGGGGCCCAATCGGCGTTCGAAATCGTTCACGGCCGCCATTTTGAAAAATTTTAAATAAATATGCCTGGGCTTTGGTGCATCGCTGAAAGAAAATTCTTTCAGTTCTGACTTCGTCTCGGAAAGCTCTATCCAAATCGTCAACTCCGAAGATGCCCCCCCTCCGACTCTTCCCTAAAAAGGCAACTTTCTCAAAAGTTGTCCGATCTTGTGGAAATTTTAAAAACTCGTGACGAATGATCAAAAATATGGATGTCGTCAATTGTAACGCGATCCGGCGACGTACAACATAGTTATGACAGATTTACCGTCGATATTGACTTACAAAAAAAATGAAATACCTCAGTCAAATCTCATTTGATTTCGATGAAATTTTAAATTTCGGTACGTCCAGACCCCATCTACTGTTCCTGAAAATGGGTACCCGATCGGTTGAAAAACAAAAAAGTTATTGTAATTTAACCAACTTCGATTTTCACTATCCCTGTCTACACATGCGGCCTACCCGAGCATTGGTCACAAAATCACGAAATCGATTTTTTTATACACTTGTTTGTCATTATCTCGAAAACGGTTAGAGATAGAAGAAAATTAACACCATTTTTGGATTTTCGACTTCCTATGGAAGTCGACAAATCATGCCACACCAATGTATTTTTTTTTTCCCCTCCCCGCCCCCTCTAAAGATTGAGATGACAAATCACCGATGGCATATTATTTTCAAATACACGCTTGTAAAGAGCTCATAAAGGTATAAAGAATAGACTAACAAAACTTGAACTCGAACCTAAAAACTCGGCTTCGACCTTCGGTGCGCAGACTGTGCCTACGGCACGATCACACTCAATATGCTGGGTGAAAGGTGTGATTGCACACAACGATCAGCGAAAAGAAATTTTGCTGTAGCCCTTAAAATGTCCGAGATACGGGCGTTTTAATTTTTCGATTGAAATCCAGAAGTACCGAGAGAAGGGAATCATACAGCGGAGTGGACAGCTGGCCAAATTCCATGAACGACGAGCCGAAACACGGTGTCGTTCCGACTTGCGGTTGGGGCCCAATCGGCGTTCGAAATCGTTCACGGCCGCCATTTTGAAAAATTTTAAATAAATATGCCTGGGCTTTGGTGCATCGCTGAAAGAAAATTCTTTCAGTTCTGACTTCGTCTCGGAAAGCTCTATCCAAATCGTCAACTCCGAAGATGCCCCCCCTCCGACTCTTCCCTAAAAAGGCAACTTTCTCAAAAGTTGTCCGATCTTGTGGAAATTTTAAAAACTCGTGACGAATGATCAAAAATATGGATGTCGTCAATTGTAACGCGATCCGGCGACGTACAACATAGTTATGACAGATTTACCGTCGATATTGACTTACAAAAAAAATGAAATACCTCAGTCAAATCTCATTTGATTTCGATGAAATTTTAAATTTCGGTACGTCCAGACCCCATCTACTGTTCCTGAAAATGGGTACCCGATCGGTTGAAAAACAAAAAAGTTATTGTAATTTAACCAACTTCGATTTTCACTATCCCTGTCTACACATGCGGCCTACCCGAGCATTGGTCACAAAATCACGAAATCGATTTTTTTATACACTTGTTTGTCATTATCTCGAAAACGGTTAGAGATAGAAGAAAATTAACACCATTTTTGGATTTTCGACTTCCTATGGAAGTCGACAAATCATGCCACACCAATGTATTTTTTTTTTCCCCTCCCCGCCCCCTCTAAAGATTGAGATGACAAATCACCGATGGCATATTATTTTCAAATACACGCTTGTAAAGAGCTCATAAAGGTATAAAGAATAGACTAACAAAACTTGAACTCGAACCTAAAAACTCGGCTTCGACCTTCGGTGCGCAGACTGTGCCTACGGCACGATCACACTCAATATGCTGGGTGAAAGGTGTGATTGCACACAACGATCAGCGAAAAGAAATTTTGCTGTAGCCCTTAAAATGTCCGAGATACGGGCGTTTTAATTTTTCGATTGAAATCCAGAAGTACCGAGAGAAGGGAATCATACAGCGGAGTGGACAGCTGGCCAAATTCCATGAACGACGAGCCGAAACACGGTGTCGTTCCGACTTGCGGTTGGGGCCCAATCGGCGTTCGAAATCGTTCACGGCCGCCATTTTGAAAAATTTTAAATAAATATGCCTGGGCTTTGGTGCATCGCTGAAAGAAAATTCTTTCAGTTCTGACTTCGTCTCGGAAAGCTCTATCCAAATCGTCAACTCCGAAGATGCCCCCCCTCCGACTCTTCCCTAAAAAGGCAACTTTCTCAAAAGTTGTCCGATCTTGTGGAAATTTTAAAAACTCGTGACGAATGATCAAAAATATGGATGTCGTCAATTGTAACGCGATCCGGCGACGTTCAACATAGTTGTAACCGATTTACCGTCGATATTGACTTAAAAAAAAAATTAAATACCTCAGTCAAATCTCATTTGATTTCGATGAAATTTTAAATTTCGGTACGTCCAGACCCCATCTACTGTTCCTGAAAATGGGTACCCGATCGGTTGAAAAACTAAAAAGTTATTGTAATTTAACCAACTTCGATTTTCACTATCCCTGTCTACACATGCGGCCTACCCGAGCATTGGTCACAAAATCACGAAATCGATTTTTTTATACACTTGTTTGTCATTATCTCGAAAACGGTTAGAGATAGAAGAAAATTAACACCATTTTTGGATTTTCGACTTCCTATGGAAGTCGACAAATCATGCCACACCAATGTAATTTTTTTTTCCCCTCCCCGCCCCCTCTAAAGATTGAGATGACAAATCACCGATGGCATATTATTTTCAAATACACGCTTGTAAAGAGCTCATAAAGGTATAAATAATAAGCCGCCAAAATCTTCCGTAAAGCACTGCCATCTTACTGAAGAATGACTTGACTTGACTGCACTTGACGAAACTGACTGACCCCGATTTGACTGTGACTTTATTAAAGACTACTATAAAAAAAGACTAAACTTGGTTTCGACCATTTGAACGAAGGGGATAAATAAGGGCTTGTACCCTTTGCCTTCAAATAACCAAAAAAAAAAAACAGGTCCTTGTGCTAGCTATTTTGGGATGCCTTCCGAAGTTCGCGACCAAAATTACGCATCCCGTTAGTTCGTGTCATTCTAGCTGCATAGTTTTGGTTGTGAAATTCGCCATATAAAGTGAAAGTGAGCGATTCTGAGGTTGTACACTTATCCGAAAGAACCTTTAAATATGTCGCATAGAATAGATGAGCGAATTGTAGTCATGCATGAATTTACCTTTCGATTTCGCTCAGTGAGAAATTTACTTTCAGAAATACCTATATCCTTGGTTGAAAGTAATTTAAAAAGTAAGCGTGTAAGTACTGTGTTTTTCATTTAGCAGTTGTTTATATATATTATGTAGATTATATAAACATACCTATGAATTCACAAAAAAATATAACTACTTATTTGTACTTTTATTTTTTTGCAGAAACCATGGGATATCTCCATTGCATGAATTGCATTGCATGTTATTGACACTCAGATTTTATGCATTGGGCACAATGATTGTTTTGGTTGCTGACTTTGTGGGGTTATCAACATCATCAGCCGGGCGTATTGTATCTGATGTCTCATCTGCTCCAGCCAAGCTGTACCCATATTACATTTATATGTATAATGTAGCCATACTCAGCACGATTTTTATATTCAACTCCCAAGGGCCCAATTCCCAGGAGCTATGAGTGCAATTTATGGAAGTCATTTTCGTGCGATCACCAAGAATATCATAGTTATAGTTTGGATTTGATAATAAGTACTCTGATATGCTCATCACAAGATTGTTCTAATTCGTACATTCTAATATTGCTGAAGAGAAATAGAATAGGTTATTTCTCCATGAACATGAACTCTGTTATATCCAATTTCATGAAGACAGCAATTTTATAATGAAGCTCATGTATGAACACGAAATACCATTGAAAGGTAAGTAATGGAATATTACTAGGTACAATATGTAGTATCTTTGGCAACGGAATAGACCATCCGTCCATTAACAATAGTTTCTCAAATATATAACATAAAAATCTGAAAGAAATTAGGATAGTAGCACTTTATAGCCAAAGGGGGGCATGCATGTTACATGGCACGGAACCCTACGTTGATGCTTGTCTGACACGCAGTTGGTCATGTTTTGTTTACAAATGAGGGCCTGTGTACTTAATTCTGTGGCTGCCTATACAAATATCTCTATTTTGCAGGTCTTTTGGTGTGTGGAAAAGATGTTTCCGTGTAATTAATTTGAAACGTTTATCATGGAGTAACACACAGTCTGTAATAATAGCTATCTATAACTACATGAAATTTGTAGACAGATGAATATAGAAGACGTAGAGCTGGAGGTAGATGTGCCTTTATGTGAAACTGTCCGAATGCTCACTAATGAACCCATTGAAGATAACATTGAAGACGTGATAAATCATTACTTTGCCAGGTATGTTGTTTGACTCGGAGTAACTAGAATTTCTTATTACTCCGAGTTGTTTGATCTTGTGTATAAAATATCTCTATTATACTCTTATTCTACCTAAATTGTTGTTTATGTATTTTTAAATTGTTTCAGATTGGAATGAATTTCTTAAGGGTTGAAGAATAAGACATTTCTTTACTTTATTTTTAACACGCTTTTATTAGCTTCACTTGTAACTAACTAACAATGTAATAAAAATCTTGGAAGTCAATTTTAACCTACTTCTAATTGTTGTATCAAATCGAAATGAAACTTTGTATGTTTAGGAAGTTCGGATGACAATACTGTAATTTGGGTTCTTGGAGCTGATCTGATGATGGACCCAGGCGGTGGATGAGGGAACTCTTCAGTGGCTACTAGTAGACCCCTCGAGTTTGAGCTCATATGATTTGAGTTAACGACTTCAATAGACTGGGCTTGGTGTCGAAGGTCTGATGATGGAGCCAGGAGATGGATAGCGGAACTCTTCAGTGTCTACTAGTAAACCTCTCGAGTTTGGGCTCATAAATATGATTTGTTTAGACGATAAAAATATATCACAATAAAATCGGGTTTTATTGCATTAATCCAGTTTTCCTAGCCCAATTTTAAATTAATTAAGTCTATTCATATCTCAGCAACTACTAACGCTATCGACTTGAAATTTGGAATAGTAGGTATTCAAATTCATATCTCAGCAACTACTAACGCTATCGTCTTGAAATTTGGAATAGTATTAAATAATATTTGTCCAAAGCTATTAAAAATTAAAATGATTAAAAACATAGTAGTTTTCTTGGAAAGGGGGACGAAATGGAGGGTGAAAATTTTAAAATAAAGCTATCGGGCCAAGTTACATATCAAATGAAAGGACTTCATTTGCACATCTTAAAACAGGTTTAACTTTTTTCTAAGCCGCTTAGTTTTTAATATAAATAGAAAAAAGCACAAAAATACCGTTTCCCCCCGTAATTAGGGTTGATAGAGGTTTTCCTAAATATTACAGTTACATCTGTACGTAACTATGATGCATCATGCCATAATGAGCCGGTCACATTACGTCAAGCACACATACGTGTTACATCTGTATGTAACTATGATGCATCATGCCATAATGAGCCGGTCACATTACGTCAAGTACACATACGTGTGTTACATCTGTACGCAACTATGATGCATCATGCCATAATGAGCCGGTCACATTCCGTCAAGTACTCATTCGTGTGTTACATCTGTACGCAACTATGATGCATCATGCTATAATGAGCTGGTCACATTACGTCATGTACACATACGTGTGTTACATCTGTACGTAACTATGATGCATCATGCCATAATGAGCAGGTCACATTACGTCAAGTATACATACGTATGTTACATCTGTACGTAACTATGACGCATCATGCCATAATGACCCGGTCACATTACGTCAAGTACACATACGTGTGTTACATCTGTACATAACTGTGATGCATCATGCCATAATGACCCGGTCACATTACGTCAAGTACACATACGTGTGTTACATCTGTACGTAACTGTGATGCATCATGCCATAATGAGCCGGTCACATTACGTCAAGTATACATACGTATGTTACATCTGTACGTAACTATGATGCATCATGCCATAATAAGCCGGTCATATTACGTCAAGTACACATACGTGTGTTACATCTGTATGTAACTATGATGCATCATGCCATAATGAGCCGGTCACATTACGTCAAGTATACATACGTATGTTACATCTGTACGTAACTATGATGCATCATGCCATAATAAGCCGGTCATATTACGTCAAGTACACATACGTGTGTTACATCTGTACATAACTATGATGCATCATACCATAATGAGCCGGTCACATTACATCTAGTACACATACGAGTGTTACATCTGCACGTAACTTTGATGCATCATGCCATAATGAGCCGGTCACATTACATCAAGTACACATACGAGTGTTACATCTGGACGTAACTATGATGCATCATGCCATAATGAGCCGGTCACATTCCGTCAAGTACTCATTCGTGTGTTACATCTGTACGCAACTATGATGCATCATGCTATAATGAGCTGGTCACATTACGTCATGTACACATACGTGTGTTCCATCTGTACGTAACTATGAGGCATCATGCCATAATGAGCAGGTCACATTACGTCAAGTATACATACGTATGTAACATCTGTACGTAACTATGATGCATCATGCCATACTGAGCCGGTCACATTACGTCAAGTACACATACGAGTGTCACATCTGTACGTAACTATGATGCATCATGCCATAATGAGCCGGTCACATTCCGTCAAGTACTCATTCGTGTGTTACATCTGTACGTAACTATGATGCATCATGCCAGAATGAGCCGGTCACATTACGTCAAGTATACATACGTGGGTTAAATCTGTACGTAACTATGATGCATAATGAGCCGGTCACATTAAGTCAAATAAACATACGAGTGTTACATCTGTACGTAACTATGACGCATCATGCCATAATGAGCCGGTCACATTACGTCAAGTACACATACGAGTGTTACATCTGTACGTAACTATGATGCATCATGCCATAATGAGCCGGTCACATTACGTCAAGTACACATACGAGTGTTACATCTGCACGTAACTATGATGCATCATGCCATAATGAGCCGGTCACATTACGTCAAGTAAACATACGAGTGTTACATCTGTACGTAACTATGATGCATCATGTTATAATGAGCTGGTCACATTATGTCAAGTACACATACGTGTGTTACATCTGTACGTAACTGTGATGCATGATGCCATAATGAGCCGGTCACATTACGTCAAGTACACATACGTCTGTTACATCTGTACGTAACTGTGATACATCATGCCATAATGAGCCGGTCACATTACGTCAAGTATACATACGTGTGTTACATCTGTACGTAACTATGATGCATCATGCCATAATGAGCCGGTCACATTACGTCAAGTACACATACGAGTGTTACATCTGGACGTAACTATGATGCATCATGCCATAATGAGCCGGTCACATTACGTCAAGTACACATACGAGTGTTACATCTGTACGTAACTATGATGCATCATGCCATAATGAGCCGGTCACATTACGTCAAGTACACATACGAGTGTTACATCTGCACGTAACTATGATGCATCATGCCATAATGAGCCGGTCACATTACATCAAGTACACATACGTGTGTTACATCTGTACGTAACTATGATGCATCATGCCATAATGAGCCGGTCACATTACGTCAAGTAAACATACGAGTGTTACATCTGTACGTAACTATGATGCATCATGCTATAATGAGCTGGTCACATTATGTCAAGTACACATACGTGTGTTACATCTGTACGTAACTATGATGCATCATGCTATAATGAGCTGGTCACATTATGTCAAGTACACATACGTGTGTTACATCTGTACGTAACTGTGATGCATGATGCCATAATGAGCCGGTCACATTACGTCAAGTACACATACGTCTGTTACATCTGTACGTAACTGTGATACATCATGCCATAATGAGCCGGTCACATTACGTCAAGTATACATACGTGTGTTACATCTGTACGTAACTATGATGCATCATGCCATAATGAGCCGGTCACATTACGTCAAGTACACATACGAGTGTTACATCTGGACGTAACTATGATGCATCATGCCATAATGAGCCGGTCTACACTACGTTATATGTAGTAGTTACATCTGTAAGGAAATATGATGCATCATGCTGTAATGAGCCGGTCACATTACGTTAATTTAGCAAGACCAGTACATATACGTGTATTGCATCTGTAAGTAAGTATGATGCATCATGCTGTAACGAGCCGGTAACGTTACGTAACCTCTGAAAGACCGGCACATACGTATTTAACACTAGTATATGAGTATGATACATCAAGATGTTATGCGCCGGTCACATTGCAATAACTTTGAGCGACCAGTACGCATAATGTATGTTGCATCAGTAAGTAAATATGATGTATCATGTTGTTATGAGTCGGTTACATAACAATAATTTATAAATAACAGTACATACGTAGGTCACACTAATAGGTTAGTAAGTATGATACATCATGATGTAATAGAACGGTCACATTACGATAACTTTAAAAGACCCAGTACCATATGATATCACATCATGTCGTAATGAGCGAGCAACACTGCATTTCCTGCGAAATAACATTAAATATTAAGTAAATATGATGCAAAGGACTAATAACTATTTTAATCTAACGTGGTGGTACAGTCGACCGCAGCTCAAGCGTAACATTTTAGTTCGAGTTTAAACCTTAGCGCCGTATAATAAGAGTCACCTGTGTTACACTTGACGTGCTGTCGACTGTACTATAATGCGCGCCATCTTTACCTTTTACGAAGAAGTCGGGGTAGCTCCGTTTTTTCGTGACACACCACCAGTATACATAAGCAGACTCATTATCTTGTTAACTTATAGTAATTCTTGGTGAAATAACATTACATACTAATCTCACGTGGAGATACGTATAACGTAGCGTCATCATTGTGTACGTGCTAATCAAGCTAGCTCCGTTCTTTCATGTTGCTACACCATTATTAATGATGCAGCGTCTTTGTACTTGCCTTACTGAAAGCCCATTAAGAAGAAAGATGGCACATATAAACGAATCAGTACACGGCAGCATTATTAATTGAGTAGCGCCTAAATTACAGATGCAGGCTACGTAATATGTAATAAGTTGCCTATACATGCGTAAGTAGCAAACCGGAAGCTACGTGTACGTAGCTTTTTTCTCTCAGTGTGCAATTGTGTGTACATATTTACCGCATCCAGCCCTACGCCAAGTGTCTTGCGATTGGTTAATTTAAAAGCCACTAGATGCAGTAAAATAAAGAGAGAAAATAAAGAGATTGTATAGTATGAAGGGTGTAACAGTGTATATAAATAAAGATATATTAGATATGTAGTTTTGAATAATTAAGTCTAAACAAAAACGAGCGCGTAATCTAGATTTTTTTAGAAAACCCTATTTTTAATTTGTATCTTAATAACAATAAAACGAACTGATATTTATTTAGGTAGACTTTTGTTAAACAACTTATTGATGGATAAAAAACTAAGCATGTTATAGCTAGGCATGCACATGTTTTAGCTGAAAATGAGAACTAATATTTTGTAACGATTGTTTCCCTAAATGTTTTGAATATAAAGAAATACCCCTCAATTGAGCATTTTTTTTAAAGAAACACATTTATCAACTTTAGCTTATTTAATTACTTACTTAGTACTTGCGTTTTTTACAAACGCTTAATTTTTAACAATTGTTACTACATTTACAACACTTTATTAAACGTTTCAAGAAAATCGCGGTTAAACGTTTTTCCGAGGTCAAGCCGTATTTTCCTTGGGCTAAACCTGTAATGTTGAATCTTGCAAATCTATAGATGTTTTTTGACGGAAAGTCTCTTAGTCGCCTTTAACGCCACCCACGCGAAGAGACGGGTTGGTTCTATTCTATTTAAGTGCTGAAACTAGCAATATTCTGTCATTGCGGTTTTATGTGTAATTAAAAACGGCATTAACTTTTTTGTGAAGAGTTGTTAATTGAACTGAGGACTTCCAGGAAACCAAATCGATAGAATGTATTTCAAACCGATGAAGGGAAATTCGGCGAAAGCTATCGAATTGACTTTTCAGAACTCATCTAGGAACTTTGTTCATTAGTTAATTATAATTCTGCGAATTACTAGCTACATATAATACTTTAAATCTCGATTTTTATTCCAAATGGGATGATCAGGGATATCCGACACTGAAGCGTTTGCTTGAAACAACATTCACGGTTCACCTTCGAAATATTTATAATACCTATGAAATTGGAGTTTTTTTTCTTCGTTAATCATATGCACCAATTCCTGCGATTTTCAAAGCTAAATTCAAATTTGTTTTTTATTTGGAAAATGGAACATTATTTCAAGGTTTCACATGCAATATTTTTTAATTTCTGGGCTAAATCAAATAATAAAAAAAATTTCAACAGAGCTCCTTCCCATAACCATTTCTTAGATTCGCTGAAACTTTTATAAAGCGGTTACTTTTACAAATTAACGCTGCCTATGCTTAACTCAATGTTATCCGATAATACACAAAGTTTAGCTAAATTTGGATTTGCCGTTCCCAAAATAAAAATCAAAAATGTTTGTATGGAGAAAACAGTCTTAATGAAATTCTTCATACAAAACGCCAATTTCATAGGTAAGGACCTAATATAAAGCGAACACATACAAGCGAAATGTGCAACACTTGTTAATGGAGTGTGTCAAAAATGACGATGTAAGGGAGACTGATGAGGATACACAAATGGAGGCTATTTGATGTACTAATTCAAAGTTTTCTCACGGATTCCACCTCGGACGTAGAATTTGGCTGTGTGTCACTTGGTGACGATTTCTTATTAATTAATTAGTATATAACTTTATGTGTGTTCAGGCACAGAATTAATATAGTATCTATGGTTCAAGTTCCGTCAAAGACCAAGTCAGCACCGTACGTAAGAATGGGAAGAATGCACATGTCCATAAGCTATTGTCCATCCATTATGCATAATCAATAAAAAAATTAATGCTAAAACTCTTAAAAGCTTAACCTTTACCAATCTCCACGGTGCAGGCAAACCACTTGGCAGACTCAAATAAAAGAACTTGTCTGGTACGCTCCACTACACCAAATAAATTGCATTGCTTACCTGAAACAAAGAAACATATAGCTATTAGATAAAAAATAGTTCTACATTAAAAATACTTAAAAAAAAGCTTTTAAGATTCCTTTTTTTTATGCACGATGGGTTCGTACTTGACCTCAATCACACCTGATGTTAAACGACGAAGAGGTCGAAGGTGGAAGCCTACTGACCCGGAAAACCCCAACACATTTGGCTGGCTATCTTATCGTATCTTATCGAACCCACGACCTCCTAATCGTAAACTCAATGTTGTTTACATTGAGCCACGGAGGCGGTTAATTATCTTCATAATGATTATCACATATTATTCTAGTATAAAGACGAGTAATATAAAGTCCTTCAAGGAGTTCCAGTGCCATCTTCTGGCTCGTCTTCAGACCCTCATCGTGTGTAATGGAAAGTGCTCATGACAACAAAACGAGCTAGCTCAAATGCGACTACTTTGCCTATTATTTTGTCGACTTAAAGTGCAACTCTAGAGTTTCTTGCTCGTTCTTCTCTGGGGAGTCAGCTTTGTGAATGAGCAGTAAATTTAAATGTAATATTAATATCAATAGTGACGTTTTCAAGTGATAATTTTATCCCATGAAATAAAATATTTTGATTTGATTTGCCAATTGCCATCAGGGAGTTCCAGTCCCTTCAGAATCAGGGTCGATCATCAGATCAGCTCGCTGGTACCATAATATTGCATTGTCACCGAACATACATAAATATGCCAAATTTCAGCTCAATCAGATACCAGCAAGTGACTTAAAAATGGTTTGCAAATTTTTGGAAATTGACAACTGACAACTTACATGCGAACATTGTAAGCTAAATAAAAGTATACATACAATATTATGAACGTAGAAAAAAAAATTAAGGGATATGAGCGTTTCAGTAAAAGAATGAAAATGAACTGAAGTCGATTGTTTATTTTTTTGTTAAAAAAGTTTTATTTATTGCTTTTTAGTATTTTAACGTGTTTGCCAATCTCCTTGATAATTTTTGTGTGATTCTCTCTTGATCTCCTTGATAATCTTATCTCTGACAACCGGAACACAATAATGCTATTAACATTGCTGTTTGGCGGCGGACTTAGATAAGATGGTGGTAGCTAGCCAGGCGGACATTTAAAATGCCGTCGTCGAGCTGTATTGCTTAAGAAATAAAAATGAGAACTAATATTTTGTAACGATAATTTCCCTAAATGTTTTGAAGTTGAAAAAATACTCATCAATTGAGCATTGTTTTAAAATTAACACATTTTTCAACTTTAGCTTATTTAGTTACATACTTAGTACTTGCGTTTCTTACAAACGCTTAATTTTTAGCAATTGTTTAGTAGTTTAGTAACTAACACTTTATTAAATGTTTCAAGAAAATCGCGGTTATTAGTTTTTCCGGGGACAAACCGTATTTTCCGTGGGCTATGGGCAATAATACTGTAACTTATATTGGGCAATAAAGAGTATTTGTATTGTGTTGTCTTGTATTGTATTGTACACCAGATTGACCTGATGATCTCGATAATATATACTGCCGAACATAGAACTTTTTGGTGTAGTAGATAGTGCCCCTGTCAGCAAAACCAACGGTTGCGGGTTCGAATCCCGCGAGAGGTAAATGTTTGTGTCATGAACACGAACATTTGTTCCCGAGTCATGGATGTTTATATAAATATTTATTTATGTTTATCCGTTATTTAGTACCCATAGCACAAGATTTGCTTAATTTAGGACTAGATTTTTTAGTGTAGTAGTGTAGAATTTAGTGTAAAGTGATCGAAATATTTACATTTATTTATTATTTTCTTTTTTTTATTGAAGTCGCTTAAAAATGAAGTTACTTTTTATAAGGCATGATGTAACTGTGATATTAGAGTTACCCCATTGTCCAGAAACATGTTGAATGACTTTGAGGCGAACGGGAAAGTTTAAATTACTCCAATATTGGCAGTGGGATCGATTTCGCTCGTTCCAGATTTTTGTTTACTTTTGTATAGAAAAGCTTCATTTTAAGTTATATATTATTAGAATTTGACGAAGATATTGGTGGTAATATAATGTTTTCTTTTGTCTATGAGGCGTTTTCAGAAAAGAAAAAAATCATCATTTCAAGTAAGTACCTAAACTAGATGGCTTTGATGGCCTTATTGCCTTTGCAATAATATAAGAAAAGACACAGCCAGACAGGTCATAATCAGCCCCCGTAGCAAGATATCGCATGTCGCGCGCGACATAGGAGTGAGAGTGGGATAGTTATATATTTCTTCCAAGCGAATGAGCATGACAAATATTACCTCGCGCGACATAAACCTTTATTGCACATGTCATGCTACTAGTGCTGGTAGTGAATCTGTGAATTCCAGTTACTCAATACTCTTGAGATACTCAGTGACCTTTATCACTTCTGTATTTCGTTGGTATGTGTGATTTTGAAGCCATGTAAAAAAAAAATGCGCTCTCCATAAAAATTCTCATATGCATCTCATTATGACTCATCGAATTGTACCATTTGTACCCAATCGGTCAAGTGGGATTTTTTTTTGTCCCTGCAGATCTGTGACGTCAGAATCCCAGCTGATCCCTTCGTAATACGTTATAGGTATTTCCACGCTACCAGAGTTAATCTCATTGAATCTAACTATCGCGGAGGACATGCTAATTAAATTTCTCCCTGCATACTGAAGGATTTAGACCATTAGGGAGTTACCAAGGTGACTGCCGTTCCCCTCTCATTGCTGAGGACCTGATCGATATTATTTTTCGTACCTATTATTTGTTTGAATGAGTATAACGTATTTTATGTAGGTAATATTATACACGGAGTAAAATGAGATCAAATTGGGCGATTTTTTGACACATCTGTGAATAAGAATTACTTTTTATGCGCTTTTAAATAAAAATGAAGCGTACTGACCCTGAAACCCCATCATATTTGGAGCGCTAGATATCTTTGACAACAATGCTATTAACATTGCTGTATGGTGCAGACTTAGATAAGGTAATACTTAGCCAGGCGGAAATTTAAAATGCCTTACCATCAACCAAACCGAGTACTAAACATGTACCCCGCTGGGGATCGAACCTGCGACCAGTATGTAAATTCATTATTATGTCTATGTATATTCTGTATTTTGGTGTCGGACGACCACGGGCCCAGTGTTTCGAAGGCAAGTGCCGCAAACTCTAAATTAGTAGTTAAAAACGCGTATTTGCGGCACTTTACTGTCTGGGCGAGGTCGGCGGTGCCGCCGGCCTTGCGGGCTGATCTCTGTACGTAAGATGGGGCCAAAGTAACTACACAAGTGGGCATCCCAGGCCAGTGTGCGGCCAAGTCGCCAGGGAACCAGAGTATATTCGTCAGGTCTCTTGCCATCAGATGCCGATATGCCAGATGGTTCGAGTGTCGACGGCACTGAGGCAGAAGTAAGGGACCGACGGATAAGGTCATTCAATGAAAAGTGTCTGTAAAGATGACCCGCACTTCTGGGACACCTCCAAGGTTGTCTACCAGCTGGCCGCAAATGCAATGATGTATTTCGCATGCTTTAGCACCAAGCCTAAGGCAAACAGCAATACGCAGCGAGCTGGAGTCTAATACCGTCCCTAAATTGACAAAGTTACATATCTCCAAAAGGCTGAACAGATTTCAATCAAACTTGGCTAAGAACTTTTCCCTTAATTTAATCCTAAATACAAAAAAACCTAACTCAGATCCGGCCGAAAAGCGGACACACGCATTTATGTAAATTAAATATTACAACCTTTCCAATAAGATTCACAGAGCTGATGATGTAAATTCAGACAGATTAATATAATTACAGGAAGGAGTTGCCAAGGTGACGTTCTCGTATTTCTAGTCTGTTATATGGAGAGCCCTTTTCAGCTGAGCGTTGCTGGACCGTAAAATTGGAAAGGAAATGAGACAGAAATTGCTACGATCTATACCGCATGATTTTTTTATACATCCAGGAAAAAATATGGCATATTAGGTAAGTGGAACGAAACCTATCGAGGTGGGCAATTTATTTATATATCTAGGCGGGATATTTAGCTGAACGGGACGGACTGTAGACCAAGGCAGTCACAGAGTGGTCAAGAGGAGCTATCACACCTGTGGGTAGACGGTACATTGGTCCGATGACACAAGGGTCGAAACAAGTAGTGCTGTCCACTATCGATAGCATTTCGATAATAGTTTAAGCAAAAACAATAGTATCGATATCTCTTTTAGTGCAATACTATCGGTAAACAACAATATTATCGGTAGTATCGATCTCTGACAGCGAATAATCTATCGATAGTATTGTTTTTCAATGTTAAATGAACTATCGATACTACGGATATCGATACTTTATGCAATATTAGATAGCAATGCTATCGATATTATCTTTTTTTTATATATGAGAGGGCGCCAAACGAGCATGCGGGTCATCTGATGGAAAGCAATCACCGCCGCCCATGGACACCCGCAACACCAAAAGGGTCACAGATGCGTTGCCGGCCTTTGAGGAAGGTATAGGCTCGTTTCTTGAAGGTTCCAATGTCGTACTCGTTCGGGAATACCGCTGCAGGAAGTCTGTTCCACAGGGTGGTCGTACGTGGTAGGAAGTTTCTTGACAAACGTACAGTGGTAGACTTCCACTCATCCAGGTGATGTGGATGGAATTTTAATTTTCGGCGAGAAGTGTATCTATATTAAGTATATGTAAGTATATTGTTGCTTAGTAGTATATAGTTTTGCACTAACTAAGAGATATGATAATATCAATAGTAGAGATACTATCGACAGTATCGAAATCGAACCCGCGACCTCCGAATCGTAAACCCAATGTTGTTTATATTGAGCAACGGAGGTGGTTCTCTTTTTAACGATAATATCAAGTAACAAATTTCTCAGCTGACTTTCGCAAAAAATTACTAGTTTCGTCCCCTTCGTACAAGCGAAATCTCCTTGGATACAACTGGCACATGACCGTGAGAATAGACGTACCTAATTGAGAAGAAATTTTGATTGATTGATCTAAGCAAGGCTAGTTTTGAAAGAGATGGAATTGGAATGGAAAAGACCCAAACTTATTTAAAAGAGCAACCCTTGAGTTTCTTTTCTCGTTCTTCTCTGGGGAATCTGCTTTGCGAATGAGCAATAATGTCAATAATTTTTAATATTAAGATAAAAAATGTGACATTTTCAAGTGATAATCTATATCCTACGAAATAAATATTTTTTGACTTTGACTTTGATGGAGCAGTTACTAAGTATTATGTTTTGAGCAAAATTTACCCCCATAACTCAATATATCATTTTGATGCTTTTAAATACTTCTGTACTTAAAATGGCGAATTCATAAAATTTTCTGTAGAAAGGATATCATTATACCTTTCATCTTTTATCCCTTTGTATTCTAGATTACCCTTCAGAGAGTCTCTATAGTTCAGAAATCACTTCGACAAATTCGTCTCTAAATTTCGAGACGCACTCGAGTTAGGTACATACTCGTAATTGAATTAGTCAAATAAAAATCTATTTTCTTCTCCTACTAAGACGTCGAGTATTCCACGGTGAAGTGTTCCTCTTGTAAGTTGGAAGACGTCTAACGCAGAAGTTCTCATTGATTTAGGAAAATGTTGAATATTTTTTACCTGACTGCGCCAGGAAGGTGGGTAATGTTTGTCGGGTGTGTGGTTTGTATGTAGATTGTTGTTTTATCAATTACAAAGTGCAGACCTACGTATGGTATACCGAATTACACTACCCGTAAATAAATGCTTATTATAAATGAAAACATCCATATCCATCACACACATGTGCCCCTTAGCATGATTCGAACCCGTAACCTTTTGGTATAGTGGTCAGAGTTGCTAACCACTACAGCAAACAGGTCGTCATAAAAGAAATCGGGGATAAAAAGTGTTTCCTATGACACTCTGGGCATCAAGTATCTTTCGTCACCTTGCACTTTGGGAGTTGCTATGGTATATCGAATTACACTACGTGTTTCGACACGTTTGACCGAAGAAAGGTTGATCGGATTCCGAGTACATTGCGGAGTTGGTTTTAATTAAAAAAATTAATGATGAACAAACTCCGCAATGTACTCGGAATTCGATCAACCGTTCTTCGGTTAAACTTGTTTCGAAGTAGTGTAATTCGATATACCATAGCAACTCTCAAAGTGCAGGGTGACGAAAGATACTAGATACCCAGAGTGTCATAGGAAACACTTTTTATCCCCGATTTCTTTTATGACGACCTGATTGGTGTAGCGGCTAGCAACTCCGTAATATCCTTATAGACAAGGCTATCCTACTCAATTCCAAATTACTGTCTTAATACCTATCTACAAATTATCGTTCCTACATACTCGTATTATATTCAGTATACGTGATTTGCTAATTAATTAGTATGCGTCTAATTGCCTCCATTTGAGGTAACCTTGACATGTACGGTTGCCCACATATCGCCCTCTAGACAATCGCTTTCTTGCGTTTAATTTTATTCCTTTGACACCGGTAGATAAGGCAGTAATTGGTGCGACAATATAGATATTCGTAAAAGCAGGAAAGTCACCGATATAGCCCAGTGGATTAATAATTTGAAATGAGAACATGTTCTGTTAGGAGATCTTACTCAGAAACGAAATACTAGATTCGTCGACCTCCTGGTGAGATTGTACGAAGGTAGCCGATGTTGACCGATCGCCAATTACAATGACATAGGAAATGTGCAGACTATTTTGTCCTCTCCGACATCTGAGGCAACTAGGTTGCTTTGTCAACTGGTCACTGAACTTTGTGACTAGTGACTCTCATTATCTTTGTTATTATATGTATGTTATTTTCCCTGTCAGTGTTGTGTTAACTAGCGAAGGGCACAATGGGATTAACATGTCCTATGGGACAAAAATCCCTAAATAAAATAAAGATAAAAAAAAAATCGCCAGTCGTAAGGTGTATGTTGACGTTTTCCTATCAGTTCATATAGGGATGTACGAACGACAACCGATGCTTGTGGGGTGATACACCACAAACTATGGGGCATCTTTTATGCTGCAATGCGTGTCCCGACACGTGTACGCTACAGGACCTTACGATGTCACAGATAACGCTGTACGCATGGTTGTATCTGGTCCTCACGAATTTGATATTTTTAAGATGAAGAGGAATTGAAATAGCATTATGCAGGCATATAGCGCGTAGGACTAATGACCATTGTGGCATTTATTTTCGATGACCTGTTTGGTGTAGTGGTTAAAAACTCTGACTGCTATACCAAAAGGTCGCGGGTTCGAATCCCGCTAGGGGCATATGTTTGTATGATGAATACAGATATGTGTTCCCGAGTTATGGATGTTTTTCATTTATTTATGTATTTATTTACAAATAAAAATGTATTTATGTAGCTTATCAACCATCTGGTATCCATAATACAAGCCTAGTTGCTTAGTGTGGAACTAGATGGCGCTGTGTGTATGTGTAAAGATATTTATAGTATAGTATTAAATAGAGACC
The DNA here is from genome assembly GCA_949316235.1 of Oegoconia quadripuncta. Lineage (NCBI taxonomy): Eukaryota > Metazoa > Arthropoda > Insecta > Lepidoptera > Autostichidae > Oegoconia > Oegoconia quadripuncta. The sequence goes on from OX438745.1 coordinate 35,911,718, forward strand.
ATCCATCGGCAAGCGCAGCGTGGGATGTTCACCTATATGATGAATGATTTCATAAATATCCCAACCGGTCGCTATGGCAATCTACTGGAGTGGCCTGTGCCCAGCAGTGGACGTCCGGTGGCTGATGTGATAATGGAAATTTCTTAATTAGTAAATTGGCAGTTTGTTCTTTAAGTATGTGGAATCGCCTCTTGCTTTAAGGACCATGTACAATCAGCTGCAGAGAAATATGACCCCCTATTCACTTATGACTGTAAGTACGGGGGGTCTGGTTTCTCTGCAGCTGACTTACTACTTAGTACAGATTAATTTATAGTTTTTGAACGACGTATTTAGTTTGTTAAACTAAACGAAGTTAAACTCAAACTCAAAGCATTTTACTTCAACGTAAGATACATGATATCATTTGTTGAATGTCAATTTAAATCTATTGGAAATAAAAATAGGGCTAAGCATTTTTCGGTCAGTCAGTATGTCCAAGCTACCACCGCTTCGGAAAGGGAATAATCATCTGTGGGAAAAGAAGCGGCGCAAGAAACCCACAGGATCATTTTCTTTTCTTTTTTAAATAAATTATAATCAAGTTTAATCGATTATATATTTTTTTTTAATTTTGTATTTCAGGTAAGTATCGAGTACCAGTCTTGTGTAGTAAGGCCTATGGCACAATAATTAAAGGAATTTTTCTTTAGAAATTTAAACATTTTCGAAAAAAAAAAATATCAATTGAAATCGGATTATGACTACAATTTTCACCCTGACTTTGCCTTTATTCCATTTGTACAGTCGAATCTCCCTAAAAGTATTATATGGACCGTATAGACCGAAGTACTCTAGCAACATCTTTTAAAAAGTATTCATACAATACCAACACTCAAACCAAGTCAATAATAATATGTCAAGTATGAATGACTAAGAAAATTTCGTCAGCTCTGCTGCAGCATCTACTGAGGTTTAAACTTGCACAACTTTGTTTTAATGACTGATGCTACTGTCCACTATACTACGACGTCTATTAACAATGTTAACGTTTGCTACACATCTCAGTAGCGGATGCTTATGGATGATATCTATACTACTATATGTGTAAACACTTTGCTCTGTGAGTAGCTAGTGTAGTTGGTTTCGTGGTTGTTGTAATGCGAATAGTTTCTAATAGATGTCGATGCCGCATGATTGGATTGTACATACATCTTATGCAATTATCTATAAACAAAGTGACAGCTAAAAGCTAGCACACCATCAATATTAGGCACGAAGGGAACCCCTTAATTTGATTTTCAAAAATTACCACCCTCCACATGAGTTCAACCCTATTATTCTGGAGTCATAATTGGCGCCTCTCTACTGACATGAGACCGGAAGTCCACCACGTCACACCGAACTGGACCTGTTCACTTGAAAATGAAACCAATTAAGCCTGTGGTCTAATTCAAAAAAGATGGCGGATTAATAAAGTTAAGCAATTTCGTACTAGACTAAATTTTCAATATATCTTGCTTTATTTTTTTGATTTGAAGTTGCATTTTGCTTTTTGTAGGTACTAGCTTTTCGCCTACGGCTTCGCCTGCGTTAAAAAAACTTTATCGCGAATATGGTTAATTTGTTTGTCTCAGGGGAAATAATCACTTTATTGGGATAAAACTATATATACCTATATATAAATATACTTCGATATACACACAGCGTCATCTAGTTCCACAGTAAGCAACTATTGGCTTGTGTTGTGGATACCAGATGGTTGATATACTACATAAATACATTTTTTTTTGTAATTATATACTATAAATGAAAACATCCATAACTCAGGTACACATGTCCGTATTCGTCACACAAACATATGCCCCTAGCGGGCTTCGAACCCGCAAACTTTTGGTATAGTGGTCACAGTTGCTAACCACTATACCAAACAAGTTGTCAGAATATCCTATGTTTTAATCCAAGCTCTACCTATGTACCAAATATCATCCAAATCCGATCATTAGTTTCGTCGTGGTCGAGCATCAAATAAGCAAACATCCAAACTTTGCATCATTTATAATATGATTAGATATAGGTATGTAAAGAACTGCAGAAAATTAATTTTCACCCGCTCTTATTTGCGTATCGATTTGATACATATATAACGTCACGACCTTTATGCCAAATAGGGTGGTCAAAGATATACCAAACATATTATAAATTGTAAAAGTTTAATGACAGATACAACATCCAAAATCAAAATCAAAAAATGCTTTATTTTCTAGGTACACAGGGTACACTTAAAATAGTCAGATTTAACATTTTTTAAGCTACTGCTTGTTCAAAAGCCACTTTTCCCCTGAGAAGAACAAGCAAGAAACTCGAGAGGTTGCTCTTTAAAAAAAAAAAGGTTTTTGTTACAAAATTATTAATTATTATTTTATATTAAAATATTTCATTATTAATTGTGAAATAGCCTGGTTACGCGAACGGGCTGTTCATGTCCATGAATGTTTATCATCTAAATAATCTGATATTTTATAATATGCTTTCTTAATAAGTCTCAATAAATCCACGATTCACCTAATGAAATATACAGAAATGCATACCTGACAGAAGGTGGGTCTATTGCCGTTGAAACGTGCAAATCCTTAGATGTTTTTGATGGAAAGTCCGTTAGCCACGGGAACAGACGGGATGGTTTTATTCTACTTGAGAGCCGAAACCACAGAGCACACAGCTTTCCGATCTACTTGTACATAATTAATAAAATGTATGTATACACCTGTCTGACGACCGTTAGTGTAGTGGATAGTGACGCTGACTGCGAAACCAACAGTTCGGGTTCGAACCCCGCGAGGCGTGAATATTTTTGTGATGAATACGATCATTTTGACGACCTGATTGGTGTAGTGGTTAAAAATTCTGACTGCTATACCAAAAGGTGTGGGAAAATATAAAGTAAGAACACTAGATGTTTACATGATAAATGTATATTTGGAAGTGATTGTCACAGTAAAAGCAGATGTTCTATACTAAAAATTCAAAATAAAATAGTTCTAATATGGCCAGTATCACATCTTACAACATCCACCCGTAATGACCATATTCAGAAGCCTTAGTAATAACAAACAAACACTGTAACATATAGAAAAACATTGTAACATAAAGTAACTACGCCTTAACTAAACCTATACTATTGATACACCTTTGATGTGCAACTTTCCCAAGACATTTTGTCAACACGTCAGCTAACAGGTCACTGGACTTAGTGTATTGAAGCACAATCACATTTTCAGATACCTTTTCGCGAATAAAATGGTACCTAACATCAATATGTTTCGATCTGCCGTGGTGTATAGGATTATGAGCTAAGTTCTGCGCACTCTGACTGTCACTGCAAATGGTTATACTAGGATATTTAATATCACATACCTCGGATATCAAACGACGTAAGTAAATAGCCTCTTTCGCAGCATCAGTCAACGCCATGTACTCGGCTTCGGTAGAAGACAGCGCCACTGTAGGCTGCTTCTTCGATGCCCACGAGACAGGTCCATTTGCCAGTTTGAAGCAATAACCTGTGTAGGAACGACGATCATGCACACAGTTCGCAAAATCCGCGTCCGTATAACCTACGAGAAGTTCTCCTGTCTTCTTATAAATAATAGAATGATCTATAGTGCCTTTTAGGTACTGAAGTACTCGTTTCGCTGCCACCCAATGCGTGCTGTTATATTTGTTGTTATACTGACTAAGGTAGCTAACAGCAAAAGCAATATCAGGTCGAGTATTGACAGCAAGGTACATTAGACAACCTATTAAATTCAGATAGGCATAATGATTATTCTTACAATCCGAATCCTGAAGAGCACCTATTTTGCTATTCGCCAAGGGAGTGTCGTACTCTTTTGCCTGCCCTAAATTGAATTTTTCTAGTAGGAATTCAATATATGACTTTTGATTGACTCGTATTTCACCATTTTCCGTTGAGATATTTAATCCCAGATAATATTTCAGTGGACCTAAATCTTTTAATGTAAAATATTTTTGTAAGTCACACTTGACAGCATCGAATGACTTTTCATTCTGGTAATAAACAATGATGTCATCCACATAGACTGCTAACAGGATTAATTCTGAACCAAGGAGTTTTTTATACACGCATGGTTCGGTAGGTAATCTAATAAAACCTATTTTACTCAACACTTCATTGAGCTTAATATTCCACGCGCGAGGAGCCTGTTTTAAGCCATACAGGGACTTTTGCAACAGACACACTTTATCTTCGTCACCTTTGCTCTTAAAACCCGGAGGCTGGTCCATGTAGACTTCTTCTTGAAGATCGCCATTTAAAAAGGCGGTGTCGACGTCTAAGTGTCGCATCTTCAGGCCCATTTCTGCTGCTAAAGCAATCAAAACGCGTAAGGAGGAATTCCGAATTACCGGAGCGAAGGTTTCATAGTAATCGACACCATGAACTTGATTATAGCCTTTCGCGACAAGTCTAGCTTTATATTTGATTATATCGCCATGGGCATTCTTTTTTAATTTGTAAACCCATTTGCATGGTATAACCTTCTTATCTGGCCTATTCACCAGAATCCACGTTTTCTTTTCCAGCAAAGCCTGGTATTCATCTCTCATAGCATGATACCAATTATCTCTATCTACTGCATTCACCGCTTGTTGATAAGTAGTCGGTTCATCCATTTGAGAGGATATAGTCTGCATACAAACACAGTTGGCGGCAGTATTGTGGATTTTTCTAGGTCTCAGATTATAGCGTGGTTCTGCAACCTCAACATCAGAATCACTTTCTTCTAATTGTTCTGGTGACGGGGCAAACCCAAGTTGACTCGGCTCAAAGTCGGCAACAATACTTGGTCCAGGTATCGGATCCTCTCTACTATTTGTTGTAGAGTCGATCTGTGAACATAAAGGTAAACGTGCCGGTTGTGGCACATCCACCCGTGATTGAGGACTAAGGAATAAGGGTACACGTGCCGGTTTGAGCGCACCAGGCGCTAACTGGTATTTGACACCCTTTCCTTTTTCCTCTAAATCCCGGAAAGTGTCTTCAAAGAAAACCACGTCCCTACTTTTGACAAGTCGTCTAGGATATTTTGCATCTCGGAAGTAATAACTATTGGGATCGTCAGAATAGCCAACAAAAATATGCTCGGTTGCCTTCACGTCCAACTTCTTCCGATTACAATCGGGGACATGAATCAGAGCTCGACATCCAAAGACTCTTAAGTGTGATAGGTTCGGCTGTTTACCATACCACAGCTCAAAAGAAGTCTTACCTTCGAGAGCACGGTGAGGAGTCCTATTCTTAAGATAGACTGCAGTTTCTGTCGCATCTTGCCAATATGCTGGAGAAAGAGAACTGCCAGAGAGCATAGACCTAGCCTTCTCTATGATCGTTCTGTTGATCCTTTCAGCGATGGAGTTTTGCTGCGGACTATAGGGCACTGTCGTCTGATGCTGAATTCCTTCCATCTGTAAGTAATTTGTAAGGTCAGTATTGACATATTCTGTCCCGTTGTCGCTCCTCAACACTTTTATTTTTAATCCCTTTTCTCGCTCCACTAGGGATTTGAAAATATGAAATTTATCCTTTACTTCAGCTTTTGAAGAAATAAAGAATGCAAAGATCATACGAGTAAAGTCATCTATGAAAAATAAGACATATTTACTTCCTTGAAAAGACGTCTCTGATAATGTACAAACGTCAGTATGGACAAGTTCTAAAACTGAAGTTGCCCTTTTATACGGAATCCTTTTGAAAGGCTTCCGACTCAGTTTTCCTTCTACACAGGCCACACATGGTTCCTTGTCAACTGTTGAATAATCTATGCCTACTACCTGGTCCTTTTTTAAGCGATCCATCCCAATGCGGCATAGGTGACCTAAACGTTTATGCCAGAGTTGATACCTGGACACGTCAGAGTGCACATCAAAAGCAGATAATTGACGTGGTACATTGACTGTACAATCCAAAGAATACAGCCCACCACAGATCGAACCATGTAGCAAAGAAATACCTGTACAAGAAAAAACACTAGAGTTATAAAAGTTACAACCAGATTTATCAAAAACCACACAAAAACCGTTATCAACTGCTTTCTTTACTGAAATAAGATTAGCGTTCAAATTAGGTACATGAACAACATCACTAATCTTCGTAACCTCATCACACATCGTAATAGAAATATCGCCAACGCCTTCACTGGATAACACCTCTAAATTAGCAATAGTCACTTTGCCGGTGGGATATCCTTTCACGTTCTCCATCCATTCTCGTCTTGAAGTCATATGGGCCGACGCCCCAGAATCTATGTACCATTTAGTACTCTCCACGTCACCAATGACATTCAACGCACTTAAAGAGTTTCTATGATTCTCAGATTTCTTTTTCTTGTCCTTCTTATGGGGACAGTCTGGACTCTTATGGCCTGGCTCCCGACAGTCGTAACAGATAATCTGTTTCTTAGTTTTTGATGAAGATGGCTTAGATTTCTGATTAGTCCGTGTTTTCAGGGCAGTATCCTGGTTATTCTCCTTTGGTTTATTCAATTCATTCAACAATTTCGTCTTTATCAAGTCAACAGTAATTTCTACATTTGAGTTCTCCAATGCCATAACAAGAGGGGCATACTGTGGAGACAAACCTCCAAGAAGAATAGCTGCGATTGAAGCATCTTCTATGATCTTGCCGATATCGGCAAGGTCCTGGACTGTTGACATAACAGCATTAATGTACATTTCTATATCGTTGAAATCATCTAGACAGTACCTGTACAACTTCCGTTCGAGGCTTATTCTTCGTCCTAAGCCTTTGTCTTCATACGCAGAGGACAAGGCTTTCCACGCAGCTTTAGCCGTTTCACAAGGTCTGAGAAGGGTGATTGCCATACCATCAACTGTGAGACAAATTTTCGATAACGCAATCTGATCGTCACGCAACTTTTTCTCAGCGGTAATTTGATTACCTTCAGGGTATCCGGCAACAGTTTCCCATAAATTTTCGTGTATTAGGTACATACGCATCTTGAATTTCCAAACACCAAAACCGTCTCTGTTTACTAGCGGTTTTATTACAGAAATTGAACTTGACATTATTTCACAGCTAATATGTCAAAGACGAAAAAATGAAAAAAATAAGCGAAATTATAATTTTCGCGACTTTCAACAAATATCTTTTACATGCACGTGTTAAATATTTAGTGTTCTTTACCTTTTCGTGCTGATAACGTGTGGGAAAATATAAAGTAAGAACACTAGATGTTTACATGATAAATGTATATTTGGAAGTGATTGTCACAGTAAAAGCAGATGTTCTATACTAAAAATTCAAAATAAAATAGTTCTAATATGGCCAGTATCACATCTTACAACAAAAGGTCGCGGGTTCAAATCCCGCTACGGGCATATGTTTGTATGATGAATACAGACATGTGTTCGCGAGTTATGGATGATTTTCATTTATTTATGTATTTATTTACAAAAAAAAAATGTATTTGTGTAGTTTATCAACCATCTGGTATCCATAATACAAGCCTAGTTGCTTAGTGTGGATCTAGATGGCGCTGTGTGTATGTAGATATAAGATATTTATTTATTATATTGATTTATTTCCGAGTCATAGCTGTTTATATAAATATGTATGTATGTTTATCCGTTACGTAGTATCCTTAGTTTGAGACTAGATGATTCGTGTAAGTATCCGAAATATTTATATAATTCTTATATATTGTTATTTATTACACTCGTAACTTGAAACGCTTTTAACTTCTGCCTCAATTTATTGGTCAGTTCCTCTCGCCACTTACTTTCTGACATGCTGCCGATCGTTCTTAGTACTTGACTTTTAGCTTTAATGAGAAAATATAAAGACTAGCAAATGGGGAAGTCGGACTTCAAACACAATTCATTTCAATGAAATTCTTTTAACAAACTTGCTCTAAAAGTACTTTTCCATGACTATAAATTGAAAATTATGAAAACCTCCGAAAGACTATAGTGTAATCGAAAAGTATCATCATCATCATCATGTAAACATCCCACTGCAGGGATTTAGGCCTTGCCTCGTATATGAGGGAGTATGGGCTATAGTCCACGACGCTGGCTCAATGCGGGTTGAGGACATCACATGCCTTGAAATTTTTATTTCCCAGGCATACAGGTTTGCTCACGATGTTCTCCTTCACCGTTTAAGAGCAGTCGGATAAATGCATATTAGTAATTAAATTAAATTTAAAAACTCATTGGTACATGGCCTGCCTGGGAATCGAACCCAGACCTCCTAAATTGGGAGACCGCGTCTTAACCTCTGAGCCACCGACGTTCTTCAACCAACTATATTCTAGATCTTAGAAACTGCTCAACCGATTTTCATCAATGGCTACAAACCGTTCTCCTAGTTTTATGATTAATAAAAAATGCACTAAAATCGGAATACGCATTAATGAGGTATATCCGGATAACGGCAGGCTTGTGTCTGTGTGTGTCCTGTAATGTAACAGGATACACACATACACAAGTCGTCAAACAGCCATCCGATTCCATAACATTTATTACTAAACGTATATTATATTCGATGATAAGGCCTATTCTACATAATTTTATTATTAGGTCCTTACGTATGAAATTGGCGTTTTGTATGAAGAATTTCATTAAGACTGTTATCTCCATACAAACATTTTTGATTTTTTTTTGGGAACGGCAAATCCAAATTTAGCTAAACTTTGTGTGCATTATCGGATAACATTAAGTTAAATATAAGCAGTGTTAATTTTTAAAAGTAACCGCTTTATAAAAGTTTGAGCGAATCTAAGAAATGATTATGGGAAGCACATGAAAAGAGCTCTGTTAATTTTTTTTATTATATGATTTAGCCCAATAATTAAAAAATATTTCATGTGAAACCTTGAAATAATATTCCATTTTCTATGATTTGATGTTGATTTCCATTTCATTACATATGATTAACGAAGAAAAAAAAACTCCAATTTCATAGGTAAAGACCCAAAATTGCTGTGTATCATTCTTTATACACAGTTGACCCGAACAGTATCTTTAATTATGTAGTATGTGTATGTCTAAGGATATTTATTTATTATATATTATTATTTATTTATAATCTGGCATCTACATAGTTTAGCTAAACATGCAAAGTTTTAAATAACAACTGCTTTATGGTGAGCAAAAGCCCGAATTTTAATAAACCTCTATTCACTGCAACCTCTTTGCTCCTAATTTAATACGATGCCATATAAAACACGGTCGTAACAAATGCATTGTTTCATCGCAGCAAACATTTTGCAATAGAATAAAATGCGAAAATGTTGCCAGAATGCGAAATACGAAATTCATGAGTACACATTACGAGAAGGTTATTCCCCAGACTGTAAGCACCTCAACCTTTTGAAGCAAATATATTTTTCGTCTTTTAGAGTAACAGCTTAGGGGGCGTTGGAGCAGCGAGGTCCAATACAAAATACGTGCCTACTTACTTACGGCCATTATATTTTACTTTTTTTTTTAATCAGTTTACATCCAAAAGAGAGTAATGTCTCCTCTGAATTATATTAACTCTTTGGAGTAATGTATTCAACTTGTCTGTTCCAATCATATCAAAAACCATTTATTTCATGGAATAAAATTATTACTTGATAACGTCACATTTTTTAAATTTAATATTTAAAGTATGTAACGGAAGAGGCGATGGCTGCGATCTGGATAACTTTTTCAACAACTGGTCGGAGGAAGCTCCGGACAGAGGCGTGGAGAAAGGAAGAAGGCCTTTGCCCAATATGGGCGCCTAATAATAATAATAATATTAAAAAAAATATATTTATATTTCAGAAATCATTATACTTCATACAGTATTATTGCGAATATTTTTAAATTGACATTCAATAAACGATATTATGTGTCTTAGGTTGAAATAAATGCTTGACGACCGAAGTTTGAATTTAGATTCGATTTTCAAATTATCATTTTTGTAATTTTTATAATTTTTGCAATTTTTGTAATTTTTGTATTTTTTGTAATTTTTGCAATTATTGAAATCTTTGAATTTTTTGTAATTTTTGTTGTTTTTTTTGTTGAAGATTCGATTTTGTAGTTCTATACTATACGAATAGGACACCGCTAGCACCCGGCCATTTATAAAGCAGATTTTTATGAAAATAAAGATACAACAAATTATACATTATGTAGAACAAATACAGAACTAATTATCCAATGCATTCGGTATGCATTTATAAAGCCAGATATCAAGCCTACGCCAAGTAATAATACTTCGATTACTCTAATTAAAACTTACTGCAGAGCTGCAAATTGGAATTGCTATTTCATTAAAGTACCAACCTTTACTTTTATCGGATATTAAATAACAAATTTTATAAAAGGTATCGGCTATTTGAAGACAGGAGTATCTTGTAATAGTCCACTGTCCCTTCAAATGTCACCATTACGTTTAACGATGGACTTCAGCTGAGACATGGCATGCCTGTGCAGAGACCCAATAGATTTCTTTAGAATGTACAATAACATAAAAGTGGATGATGAAATACTTTTACATGTAAAGTATTAGATTTATAATATAACCGAGGAATATTGACGACAATAGTAATCCTGTCAGCGAAACCAATGGTTGCGGGTTCGAATCGGCAGATTTAGATAAGATGGTGGTAGCTAGCCAGGCGGACATTTAAAATGCCCTACCACCAACCAAACCGAGTACTTAAACATGTACCCCGCTGGGGATCGAACCCGCGACCTCCGAATCATAAACCCTATGTTGTTTATATTGAGCCACGGAGGCTATTTATGTAAATTTATCCGTTATCTAATATCTATAGTACAAGGTTCGCTCAGTTTGCAATTAGATGATTGGTGTAAATGTCCGAAATATTTATTTACTTATTTATTTATTTAAATTGCCTTAAAGCACTCGTGGCGCAATCGCATTCCTTGTTCGATTTCGATTAGCGAAGTTTTTTTAAAACAAGTGTTTCCATGCCTCCGAGGGCATGTTAAATAGGTGGTCTTGGTTGTTTTCAATTAAAGGCAATCGTTAAGCTAAGTCGTTGGCTTACAGGCGGCTTAAAAACACAATCAATCCATACTGGACCCGCATGGTGGCTCATTTACCCTCTCCCAGTAAGAGTAGGCTATGCCACAACAGTGGATAGGTGTAAGGCTTTAACAAGGAAGAAACTCGAAGGGTTGCTCTTTGAGGTCTTTTTTTTATGCACAAGCTAAACGCGTGCATGGAGGCCGAGGACTCAGGAGCCGTGCTTTTAGAGCGCGAGGAGGATGCTACACATCGGGCAACTCATCTACGACGTCGTTCTACGACACCTGTGATAATATTCCAACGTTACAGGAGCTTGGGTGACAAAACTCAAATATTTTACTTTTTTTTTACAGCATGTAAAATATGCTCATTCAGACATCGAATTACGGCTACTAACCCTCCTATAAATACGAATACGAGTTCGTTTTTTTGTAAAATCTTTAAATCCACCCTTTCAGCACTTCACCATGCATTTCATAAAACAACAACTTTATTGGCAGACATGAACGTGATCTAGAAACAGTAGAATAGTGCAGGTATTAGGGCGAGTAGGGGTCTGTTGCGCAAACTTTTGTTGCGGGTTTCAACTGATAGCGGAGGCATATTAACTTAATTTTGTTTTCATCAGTCAGAGCCAGTAGTTCTCAGAATCGGAATAAATAATGTTTCTTGTCTCAAAGTATATGACGTATTGCTAATCAATTTAAAGAATAATTAAATGTCAGTTTTGTGAACAGTGTTTTTTTGTCAATACAATCACCCATGAAAGCTGTGTTCGACGGCGTTGCGTGTATTTGTCCAATCTTTGTCCAGATATACACCCTAGTATTGCGTGGTTTTAGAGTGCGGATTTTTAAAATTGAAGAACGATTGGCTATTATGGTCTAAGCTATGTTTGATAGAATCGGTAAGATAGTTTCGAAGATATTTAGCTTTTAACAGGGTTGGTTTATTTAGATCATGTAGACCAAGGCTGGCCAATAGATTTTCCATGTGGACAAAGTTTCTTCCACTGTTTCAGCGCCGGGCCACAACTTTTGATGGAAAAACTACTACCTACCATATTCTTAAGGTAATTTATACACAAAAAGAAATGTATACAATACAATACAATACAATACAATACAATACAATACAATACAATACAATACAATACAATACAATACAATACAATACAATACAATACAATACAATACAATACAATACAATACAATACAATACAATACAATACAATACAATACAAATACAGTTATAATTTGTAAATGAAATGTAATTATTTAATGTCGATAAGTTGTATGCAAGTAACAGCGGATCGTTACTTGCATACAAAGTATCGAATGTGTTGGTTGCCTAAAAAATATATCTAAGAAAACTCCTCTAATAAGTATATATAAATTTTTGAATTTAGAAAACCCTCGAGAAAACAAGTTTGTTTATCAAGGCTGGCTGAAATGGCCCGCCAAAGCATTTGAATTTGCCGGCAAATAGTCGGCCTGCAACCAACCAACACATTCGATACGTTGTATGCAAGTAACGATTCGCTGTTACTTGCACCCCGCCCTTTCGCGCTCACTCTTAATCCCTACTAGCCTCAAACCGTCACGTACTAGCAACAGTGGGTTCTTAGGGGCTTGGTGGTCGATGTTTGCGCATTTATGATTCAGAGATTCGGAGGCCTCAGTATGAAACATGCCTAAGTGCGGACGGCCCGATGAATACGAATCCGAGCGTACTATTTGTAAGCTTGCGATATTGATGTGATTGAATTTTCATGAATGTTCGTATTGAACCGTTGATATGTCGATTATATATTCAATTACATTTACAGGGGTCGAAACTGATTGCGACTTGATTGCAGACTGGAGGCCAAACACAAAATAAAATATTTACTCTGTCTGAAGCCCCTTTAAGAATAATCATATTCATGGTCAGACATAGAAGAAGTCAGTAAACTCTGTACTTTTGAGTCTTCCAGTCAGTACTTGTGTTTGGACTCAACCATCCCCATAACCAACCCGCACCGCTATATTTATTACTAAGAAATAAAATCCTAAATTAATTAAGTAAGGTAAAAGCAGACACACATGCCTATTGATCTCTTTTAGTGTTACAAGCAATTGATATGAGTAGCCCCTGGATAATTGACCTCAATTAATTCATCATGTCACTGAGTCCGCAATTCATGTAATATATATTAATATATATTAGGTAGATCTCTTGTGTTAACTGTCAAAATTTAAAAAAAGTCTGTAACGAACTGACCGAAGTTTAAAAAATTGACCATTTTCGACCCCTGCATTTAACACTAGTCTGCTGTATTGTGTTTTACAAATTCGGCCCAAGCGATTTTACATTTTAATTTTGGTATTTTAGACTGTTGGGATCTATCAAGGCCCTGTTTGGGCTAAAGATCGTGACGTTATGTATTTGGGCATTAACTCTACCAAACGGTAACTCTACCAACGATGCTATCAAAAGTGATCGCTGCGAGACGTGTTACGTTCGTAATGTGGTTGTAGTACATTGTACTAAGGACATGATCAAGATAAGATACTAGTACAAGGGTGTCCAACATAATTTTGTGGACGGCCAGGATTAGTATTTTTATAATGCCCAATAGCAAAGGTACCGCACTCTTCTAGCTATATAATTTTAAACCTTTAATGTTTAATAATTAAAATATGATATAAATGAAATACAATAGTATATTTCATTTTTCGTGATGGATTGTATATTGAAAAAGAAAGCCTCAGTTTGCTAATTATTCCACTTAATTGAAACCTAATGATATGACTGGGTGCCGAGTGGTTTCGGCACTCAAATAGAATAGAACCAACCCGTCTCTTCCCGTGGCGTAAAGGTGACTGAGGGACTTTCCACCAAAAAAAAATGTCCTGAAATGCTGAAATGTCCGAGAGCCGATCTGCGGTCTACTACCACATTTGCAAAAAAATTCAATCGCACTATGCAAAAAACCGGTTTATCATTAGAGCCTGTAAAAAGTATGATGAGCTTTATGGTCATATCGATATCTTTCATAACAAATATAATAAATTTTCAACATATGTAAAGTAAATCTCATGAGGCGTTTATGCGGCGATTGTGGTGGACGTTGTCTTGTCTTTTCCGTGCTTCTTACGAAAGTAAAATAATGACGTTCGCGGTGGCAAAGCACTGTCCTATTATAGTCGTTGCGTGAATGCTTATATTGGCAAAGTCCAAAATGCTTAAATAGGGATTTAATATAACATAGCATTTCCTCAAATACATTGAATGTGTTAAGTCAATGCAAATGTATTATTTATTTATTTCGTTTCAACGACGATGGGCTCACACACCCTGTCATGTGTGCAATTCTGTATATTTCATAAGGTGAACCGTGGATGTTGCTTCAATCATTAAACTTATAATGTTTGGAACACCTAAACAATATTGTTTGGGATATCTCTGACCAGCCCATTTAGGATAAAGGTCGTGACGTTGTGAGTGACATATTTTTTGCTTGCTTGCATGCTTTACCAATATTTGTATTCAACTCGCGTATACTACAGTACCTACAAACATATACATGTTATAGTTATAAATAGATGATCGAATTATCTGACGATGAAACTTTTTTATTTCATTTGATATCTATTGATGTCTTCTAGAGTTTTAATTAGTTTTAGGCCGGACGATGGACTCATGCGGGCTACATTGTGGTCGCAGGCGGTATATTGAACGGGCCTGTACTATTGATATTAGGACATCGAATTGTAAAATATATCTAAGGCTTGGCTTGCAATTTTAGGCCAAACAACACTCGAAACCCATATTTTCAGGTAACTTTAGGACCGCGTAAAACTCAATGGTCCTCAACGCTCCCAAGACCTACTTTTACCCGTGTCAATAAGAGCACGTAAATAAAATGAAGGTGACTCTTGATAGAGTTAGTAAATACTAGTTATAAGTATTTGGGAGCGTATTAGTTACTTTTATATAGTCAGTGGAAGCTTATCTCAAAAGGGTTTATGGGTGCTCCACTTTGCGACACCGTAAATTGGACCACAAACACAATGTCCCATTTTTTTTGTACTTAATTAAGTACGTATTATCTCTCTAGTATGTGGCGTGAATAAAGCTTCCTCTATCTTAAAAGTTTAAAGCCTATGTATCCAAAATGGACTTGCCAATGTCTGATTGAAATCGGTTAAGGTTTTAACTGAGTGCTTGCTTTGGCTATTTTTGATACTATGACCCCAATAATAGCTATTGACGAAAAATTTATTAAAAGAAATGTTTTTATATCTTTTAATAAAATGTAGTACTCTCTTAAAATAATATGACCAAATTACTACTATTAGAGAAAACAAACATCTGTCTAAACATTTGTCCCAACTGCACGCGTTATGTGAGACTCGGTAAGCTGGTACACGGGGACGTTTGTACTGGCTCCATTTAAGCGTGATGGACGCGCGAGCCCATGTTTGAGGGTTGACCGCGCGTTGGCGCTAACACTCAATATTGAGTTAAGCAGTTTCCAGGGTATTTAGAAGCGCTATAATTTTAATTTACAACCCAATACTCTTATTGGCTACATTTACATTAGTTATATCGTCTTATAAGACCACATATTCCGATTTATTTGATTAAAATATACAAATTTACACACTGCAGGTCCCACGGAAGATCAGCGCTGCAAGAGTGACCGCTACTGTGTTTTATGCTGAGTGGAACCTTTTTTGATAACCAATGTTCCTGTGTTTAGTTACCACCATTTGTACTAACTTTTACTATTAATGTTATCAAAATAAATAACTTCATTTCTTCTTTCTTTCTTTCAATTAAAATATAAAATATACTGGGCCAAGTCAACCCTTGACTTAAAGTATACTTATCCAGATCATCATCTCAGCCCGTGAACATTCCACAGCAGAGATATAGGCCTTCCCTCATATAATGAGGGAGTATGGGCCATAGTCCAACCACGCTGGCCCGATGCGGGTTGGGGACTTCACATGCCTTAGAAAGATTTATTTCTCAAGCATGCAGGTTTCCTCACGATTTATTTTTTCCATTTAATTCTTCATTTATATTCTAATTCTCCTAATCCTTTATAGCAAACCGCGTATTATGACAGACATCTAACTGTCTAAATTATGAATTCTGTCGCTATCTACGACATATATATTTGAAACCTGATACATTACAAGTTATTTGTAGCTATTCGATGAACTGATAGATTTCTATATCGAATGTGATTACGTACGATACGTAAACATATGACCGGCCGTGATGTGATCGAAGTCAATCGCTAAGCCATTGTGTATAAAAATACTAGGTCATATTACATACCTGTTACAGGTATCTACGCCCCTACTGGCCAGTAGGTAAGTAATGAGGGAAAACCTAGCAAACATATAGAGTAACAGTTGGGCGGTGTCACACTAATTGATTGCTCGGCCGCTCCTTGGCGACAATGGGGGATATAGTTTTTTTTAAAGCCCCTCGTAATTCACGTACGCTTTTTTCTGGTCTATATTTATGAAAACGTTTTCTAGTACAGGGGTTAGGTATACAAGGTCATCATTTATAAGTCAAGATACTTTGAACACGTGATAGTGTTGGTCCAAAGTAATTCCAAAGAATAATTTTGTTTCCAAATATAATATAAAAAATTCCGAACCGCCCACAATATGAGAACTGCAGCAGTACGTTTGTTTTTTTCTTATTAGGGCCTACAAATAAACCTAATAAATGAGGATCTAATACTGAATCCTGAATGTGCACATGAAGGAGAGGCGTCGACCTCTTAGTGGCTTCAGTGAGCCTATTCTTAAGTTAATTCGGAGCAACTCCAACATATTAGGTCTGCAAAGAATGCAAAATATAATTCTGAGAACAATGTGCGGAACTGCATGGTTTATCAAAATCAATGAGATTCACCAGAACTTGGTAATGTCTACCATATGTCTGGAAATCCGAAAGGCAAATGAGGAGTATAGACCTTGGATGGCTAGACACTAGATTAAGTGAAAAGCCTAAAAAAAGACCTTGCAGCCAGTACCTAATTGATTGGAGGGGGAAATTATAGGAGTAGATGTTCTCAATGGACAACAAGCTCAAAACTAAATATCATAGCTAACATAACATGGCGCACATTATTGGATACGGAATTTAATAGAGAACAAGTTCAAACGCAGTCCAAAGGAATTGGAACTCTATAATCATTACAATTGAGAGTTGAAAGTCGGGTGTCCGTGGGCACCGATCGTTGTCCGCGAGTGTTGTCGGTATAAAAATTTTTTTGGCACCGATCGGTGTCCGCGTCCGTCTAAAGGTTAAAGTCTGACTAATCGCAGATAAAACACAGAATAAGAAAAAATCGGCGCTAATATCGCTCTGAAAAGAAATAAATAAAATTCAGAGATTTAAACTTGTATTAATTCAATCCATCTCTCCACAATAATGTAAGTACAATAGTATAAATGTGTCACACGTCAATAAAATTGTGGGAGACTGATGCCCAAACTCGACTATAATAATATAGTCTGTATACAAAATACAAAAATCATTATTTCAGTCTAAAATAATAGTGACTATGAACAGTGGATGGAGTCAACCTAGTAAGCATAATAAGGATGCTTGTGGCAGGTGGCCCCGCTCATCCTTATCGCTAGCTTATATTGACTGCTTAAATAACATATATATTATATATATATATAACAATAATCAAAAGGCATAATTGAATAAGATGATAATAAGCGCTTTTGAGTAAGTGTGGATGTTATGTTTTGGTGTGAGTATGTGTGTGTATGAGTGTGTGTGATTATATATGATTATGTGTGAATATGTGTATCTGTTCATGTATATTAGCCCTACGCCATTATCTTGGGATGGGAAGCTGCTTGAGCAGCTTCCACTAACATATGTCTGTGTGAGTGTGTGTCAGGGTGTGTGAGTGTGTGTCAGGGTGTGTGAGTGAGTATGGAATTCTGTATTTCAGGTCACTTGAGGTTCTATTACATAATTTCATCGTTATCGTCATCGGTTACGTTCTGACATGTGATTGGTTGGTCCATTGCTCGCTCGGCAATTGACGGTTTCTCATTGGTCAACGTAATCGATAACGATGCCGATGAAGTGACATAATCTAAGAATAAATGTAAAGTTACAAAATTATTTCTTATATAATATAAATCATATATATAAAAATATTTATTTAATTTGTAACATACAAAATATTATATAAACTACAGAGAAGCGAGTTAATAATGATACCCTATATATTCCAACTAGCAAGGTTGAAATATAATTATTTTTTCGGCTCCTTATGTTAACGGCGTCAAGAATAATTTAATTGAATTACTAATTGAATATTCGGGTTTTGGGTCAACATTTTACATAAATTATCCAAATTGCAGGTTTCCCATTTTGTTTACGAGCTACAGACCCGTGACATTTGGACGGATAGACAGCAGAGTGATAGCGTTGACGCTTCGCTTTGCTGTTTGAGTACTGTACCTTAAAATAGTTAATAAATTTTAATAAACTTTAATTAACGCAGGACTTATATTATATCACACATCACACGTGCATTATATTTGTTATAGTGTATGTCTTGTTGGTTATCCTAAATAAAGAAAAAAAAAGTAAGCTTGAATATCAGTTTTAATCTACAAATTTTAAAACAAAATTTTAAAAACCCCCGACAAAATTGATTGAACAATTGATTATATCGTTCAGGTAGAATAGACCAAAAGGTAGTGTTAAAAGCTAAATATCATCGAAACGACTTAACCCATTCTCATCAAACATAGCTAAGAACCTATACCAGAATTTAATGTCAAATATAAAAAAAAAAATTGAAAATCCTCGACATCAACATGTTAATCTAACTAATATTATTATTGCGAAAGTTTGGAAGGTTGTTTGTTTGTTGCCCAATCACGGCGAAATGGATGAACGGATTTTGATAAAATTTGGTATATAGGTAGGTAGGTTATACCCTGGATTAAGACGTAGGATATTTTAATCCCGATAAAGTGAGTAGTTAGTTCCCGCGGGATAAACAAATTTCCGCCATAAAGTTATTCCACGTAGGCGAAGCCGCGGGCGGAAAGCTAGTATCTTCAAAACGGTTTAACCGATGTACTATTTGTGTGTGTATAGTGACCTTATTTAAAGCGTTCAGTCAGTCATTTTACTCTAGTGGTCAGTGGATGGCAAACATCGTCCTGCGTGTTCAGTGTAACAACGCCTTCAGGTTGCTGTTGGGCCTATCGTTTTGCTGCAGCTCCTCAAAAATGCACGTACAGGCTTTCACGCTATAATGCGTAAGAAAGCAGCCTCTATGCTGCATCGTCTGCGCAACAGTGGTAACAGTATCCTGAAAATGATTCCTGCCAGACCGGAAGGCGTTATTCTCGAATACATATTGTCCTATCCACAAACTAAATAACCAATACTAACCCAGTATATGAGTGACGTTTTCAGGTGATAATTTTATCCTATGAAATAAATGTTTTTGATTTGATTTACAAATTGCTATTAAAAATCACACTCAAATCGGACGACGCATTACTGAGATACGTCCGGATGAAATACATACACACACAACGCCGTGAAACACATAACACCCGTCGTTTTTCGTCGGGAGTTAAAAAAGTCATCCGTCGGTTAAGAACCACATACAATCTGTTCAGTCTTCTTGGCATAAAAATGGGAATTCTTTGTGTCAAGATTAAAAACGCCCCGTAGATATTTTCTTAAATAGCGAACTAAGTTTTCATTCTATATACCAGACTTCTTAAACCGCAGTGCTTTGTAACCATTTTTAAAAGCGGAGCTAAAATAATAGGGTACGCTTACACACGTAGCTTGAGCTCTCTGCGGTTGGTGCAATGAATAAATTTCAAAGATTAGAACATTAATTTCATCATTTCACACGAAACATGAGAAAAAGTGGGTAGGTGGTTACGGTACGTTGTTTTGGTCACATTATGTACGTAATGTATATAACATATACTTAATAATATGTACATTTCTATGTTACCCCCACAGTCTAATCGGCTTGAGCGTTTTGAAGTGCAAGATGTCGTTAGGTTCGTTTTGGTCCCTAGAGTGTCAGATACATTTTATGGTAAAAAATCGAGCATGACATGGTTGTGTTTTTATAATATTGTTAATAATATTCTGAAAACCATAACGTCTGGCAATAGATGCTTCGGCTAAACATTCGGTTGAACTTTAAAACTTATGTAAATTTAAAAAAAAATACATTTGAATATCGTACATTCGAACTTCGATACATTTTCGGTGAAATGAAACATATAGAAAACAAAAATAAGGCAAACGTTTTCGAACAATTAAAAAAAAAAAGATTCGCATTCGTGATAAGTAATCGGCACTCGCAAAATACAAATATGCTGTTGGGTTTTTGGTTTTTATCCGACTGCCCTAGGAAGAAAAGTAACGTTTTTCGAATGTGTGTAAATATTATATTATGTAGATTTCTATACAAAAAAAAATACAAAAATCTTTATTTTCAAATTACAGTCGTACATTATTGTAATCAGGGTTGAGACCAGCCTTTTAAGTATTTAGGATACTTGTACCAGGAGGCCTCGCTCTTCCTTTGCTCGAACATACTTTGAAATTGTCTGTATACAAGATAAAAAAGTGAACTGAAAATTTTGAAAACATATAATATTTGTATTAGATATGTAGGTAAGTAAAATTTATAATTCTAGTTCTTGCCTTCATTGCTCATGAGTATGTGTGTGTTTGTGTGTGTGTGTGTGTGTGTGTGTGTGTGTGTGTGTGTGTGTGTGTGTGTGTGTGTGCGCGTGTGTGTGTGCGTGTGTGTGTGTGTGTGCGTGTGTGTGTGTGTGTGTGTGCGTGCGTGTGTGTGCGTGCGTGTGTGTGCGTGTGTGTGCGTGCGTGTGTGTGCGTGTGTGTGTGTGTGTGTGTGTGTGTGTGTATGTGTGTGTGTGTGTGTGTGTGTGTGTGTGTGTGTGTGTGTGTGTGTGTGTGTAATAATCTAATATCTAAATTTATGTTTTATGATTTACTTCATTCAACTAACAAACGTATTGTAACTTTACTGTTTTTCTTTTCAATTTTTAAATTTCTATGTTAGCTACTGTAGCTTAACGGTTTGACCGAATTTGAAATGCAAGGTGCCGTTCGGTTCGTCTTGGTCCTTAGGGTATTAGATACATCTTATGGTAAAATATTGAACATGGCGCCCGCAAAATACAAATATGCTGTTGGGTTTCTGGCTTTTACTTGACTGCCATAGGAAGGAGGGCGGTGTCTTACATGTAAGTATATATTATGTAGATTTCTATATTACCGCCTGTAATCTAAACAGATTGACCAATTTTGAAAAGTAAGGTGTTGCTGCGTTCGCCTCGGTCCCCATAGTGTCATTGGAAATATGTTATCATAAAAAAATCGAACATGGCGCCCCCAAAATATAAAATATGCTGTCGAGTTTTTTGGTTTTTATCCAATTGCCTTAGAGAGGATGGTAATGTTATTCGAATTTATATATGTCAATATAGTCTAAACGGGTTGACTGATTTTGAAGTACAAGGTGTTGTTGGGTTCATCTTAGTCCCCAGAGTGTCATAGGTTATTTTATGGTAAACAACATGGCGCTCGCAAAATACAAATGTAGTTGGGTTTTTAAATTCTTATATTATTGTAAAGGGGTTATTTATGGGCCAGAGTTTTTTTACGTTGAATTAACTATGTACTCATTTTTTTATACCTTTATGTATATTTCCTTTGGCAACCTTAATTACAAACTTAAATGCAAATTAGTTGGTGCGAAATAACAAAAAAAGAATTTCTCCCCAAATTTAAATTCACAATTATTGTTTACTTTTCATCAAAGCGGAAAAGAAGTGCTCGGAGAAAGTTAATAAAAAGGCTACGTTTGTTATCTTCAAGTTAGATGATTAAGATTTTTTTGAGGACTTATGTTTGTAGCTAAAAATCTATATAGGATCGAGTTTAGATAAAAAAATTTTTGGAAACATAAAAAAAGAACTAATCTTTTGCTATTTAATTATATTTTTATAGGACAAGAGAAATACTAGCGCAATTCATAAGTATAATGTGTAAGTATATTGGAAAACATATTTTATAAAGTGAAAAAGAAATTAGAAATTCATTGCGACTTGGCCCAGCTGGTATATATAAACGATATTTTACTAATACAGAAAAAGATTGTTCACTGGTTACAGGGAATGAAAATACGTAATATGATTTTGACATCGGATTGAACCAATTTCAATTACTAGATAATAAATATTATAAATGTAACGCCAACACTTACGAATAAATAAATATCTTTGAACACGGCGCCATCAGTTAGCAACTTGGCTCATGCTGCCTATACCAGATGGTTGATATGACATGGTTAATAAATAATTTTTCGTTATAAATATATATCTTAAATGAAAACATCCATAACTCGTGGACATAATATGTCCGTATTCATCATACAAACGTATGCCTCTGGCGGGATACAAAGTCGCGTTTAGTATTAATAGCGGTCTGGGTTTTTAACCGCATGTTCAAAAAACTGGTCTTTTACTATTTTATTATATTTTTTTATGACACCAGAAACATAATCAGAAAAATAAAATAAAAATCCAAGTGAGCGGAGAGCAGCTCACGGAAACGCTAGTTAAGTTTAATTATAAATTTTTCAGAATACATTTTATAGTCTTCTTTTGAGTCTGTCGGATATAATGCCTAAATTAAAATTTTAGATTTCTTATTGACTCTTGTAAGTTGCGTTCATAATAAAATTGTTTGTTTCACTTGTTCCATGATCAAAAAAAAATGGAGTCAAATTTTATCCTTAAAAATCCGCTACCTCCCATTAGCTAAATCTACTCGTTCGAATGGCGAAAAATGTAGTAAACTTTCAGTTGCCGGGGCTCTAATTGCTAGCATAATTAGCACTTCACTTGATGGCCACACCCCTCGTTGTGAAGCTTAGCGCAACTTTCTGATGAGCCTTTTACACAACTTGCCTCCATTTTCGGGGAAAACAATTCGGGGGATTTCGATCGTCTAAAAATCTTTTCGCTTCGAAAAAAGAGCCTTTGAATTTCGCCCTTCTCGAGTGGTTCTTGGCATTTGTGTTCGAATGTCTGAAATAATACGGAGACTAGGGCAGAGGTTCAACCGCCTCTGTAGCTCAGTGTAATTAAATAGGATTTACAAAACTAAGGTCGCCGGTGTGATTCCCAACATGGTACATGTTTAGAATTTTAGTATTATTGTGCTTGGGCGCCAAGCCATAACTTATTAGTAATCTGTGGCCAAGCAGCAAATATGCAATATTCATAATATTGCATTATTATTATTATTAAATTCTTTATTGCACACAAAAATAAAACACAAAGAACATTTAACATAGATGATGAAGTGTACAAAGGCGGTCTTATCGCTGATAGCGATTTCTTTCAGAAACCTTAGTTAAAGAAGCTTTTTAATAAGTAGTTGGATAGTGCAAAGTAAAAAGTGAATAACTTTAAATATCAGCAGGTACATCGACGATACATAGAAAATTCATAGGTATGTAATACATACAAAGATAAACACTTACTAAAATAAAAAAAACCATATAAATTGATTAATTGTTGTCTTCCAGTCGTTAAAGATTTTAACTGTGATAATAATTGTAAATATTTTGTCTGTCTGTGTACATAGTTGTTCAAAACTATGCAACGGATTCGGCTTCCACTGTCATACAAAAAATTTCTTCCGAGGGTATATCATCATCTTCCTGCCCTGGTACCAATGTATCTGTGGTCGGCGCAATATTTCTTATTCTTCCAATTTCCTCTATCAGCCGTTACCTCACTATTAACGTCCTCTTCGTTCATATCACCGTTAACACAATCCATCCATCTTTTCCGTGGTCTTCCTTTTCCTTTCCAACCATCGACATTCATATTCATCACTCTTTTAGTAAAATACATTTCATCCTCCTCATAACATGTCCAAATCGAGGCAAATGGTTTCTTTTAATTTTCGTTTACCAATACATAGTAAACCATTTAGAAACCGTCTTTAGTATGGAAGTCCATAATATTTTGCTGCTGACTTTCGGCAATTTGCGGCAGGTTCAACCTTAGCCGAATTCAGACGAATATACTTCCATACTAAAGATGGTTTCAGAATGATTTACTTTGTATGGGTATTCTAAAATTTTTTGATCGAATTCGGCTGTAGTTCCTTCTGGTTGGTGGTAGGGCATATTAAATGTCCGCCTGGCTAGCTACCACCATCTTATCTAAATCTTCCGCCAAACAGCAATGTTAATAACATTGTTGTGTTCCGGTTCTCAAAGATAAGATAGCCAGTCCCCCAAACAAGATGGGGTTTCCGGGTCAGTACGCTACCACCTTCGGCCTCATCTTCACTTAACATCAGGTGTGATTGAGGTCAAGTGCAGACCCGTTGTGCATAAAAAAAAAAACAAAAAAAAAGTGGAAATTTGTTCGTAATCAGATATAAACAGGAATTACACTAATTAAATTTCACTCTGCATTAATATTATTGAAATTAACAAAGTTACTGTGTGTAAAGTTAATTATTACCGAAGAGGCTGAACCGATTCCATCAAACCAAAAACCATCTCGTAAACACCAGTTATCGCATAAAAAAAATTCTAGTAAATTTTTTTTTTATATGAGAAGGCGGCAATCGAGCATGCGGGTCACCTGATGGAAAGCAATCACCGCCGCCCATGGACACCCGCAACACCGAAAGGGTCACAGATGCGTCGCCGGCCTTTGAGGAAGGTGTAGGCTCGTTTCTTGAAGGTTCCAATGTCGTACTCGTTCGGGAATACCGCTGCCGGAAGTCCGTTCCACGGGGTGGTCGTACGTGGTAAGAAGTTTTAAAATCTATTGAGCCATTTTGGCACAGAAAAGTTTTAAACTTATAGCAGGCCTCTTATTGCATCTAGGGTTAAATATAAACTTATAGGTATACAAAGTAAGTACATAGATACATAGTAGACCGCATGAAGGCAGCCATATCCTCTCGGATTCAGTGGAGGATGAGTCTGTAATTGCACAATGCAACCGGATATAACTTTCTCATTGCACTTGGCTCAGTTGTACAGTTGACGACATATCAAGTGAAATAGTTTGGAGTTGGATCGCCTTGACTTACATAGATTTTAAAAATTGATTGGTCTAGTGGACGCTGTCGTTCTTATCCATAGGTTTGATTGAATCCCGAAATGTTTGTGTGATGAATATGACCTTTTATACCCGAGTCATGGATGTTTTGGGATCCATAAAAGGTAGGCTTTTTTTTCTTTATGCACAACGGGTCGGACAAGTTATAACTTCTCAAATGGGCAGAGAATAAGTGGACGAGGAAGGCGGTAGACGAGAAATAACGCTGTAAAAAACCTTTGTCGCTCGTGCGGGGTTCGAAAACAGGTTCAATCCTGCCAGAACTTCGTAATATTTTTCGTCGTATATTTAAATAACATCTCTTTTATGCACAAACTCGACGCATCACTAACTCCACTTTCAAATTTTCAAATTTCGATTCCAAAAATTCTATACCCAGTTTCCTGCAACAACTACAATCGGTACTAAACTTGAACTGCGTGCGTAACTCTCAAAACCTAATCTTCGCAATGAACAGAATACTAAAACAGAGGAAGACATTTTTAAATTCAAAAAATCTTCCTAAACGCTCTCATCAATTCGTCTCATTTAATCAAGCGTGAGCTCTCCGGTGAAATAGACGAAAATTTTACAAGTATCCTAATAAAACTTGCAGCGAGTTGAAGAGCCCAACTTAGTCCGGGGGAGGCCGAAATATTCGACGAATTCAATAGCTACAGCTATCTCGGGTTGAGTATCTACTTACCGTTTAGGAATATTAGATGGTAAGTAAGGTCGGAAATGAAATCTGAATTGTATTTCTTTAATTTTTGTACAATGGTGTCGTGAGGTTTCGACACGAAAAAAGAATCCAATCCGTCTCTGTCCGTGGTGTATTAAATTAGGGAGTTCAGCTCACTTGGCTTTCTTCCATAAGGTTTGCATATGCTTGTTTGACGTCACGTAACATAAACTCCTATTTGTTAGATGCTACTTTCTTTTCTACTTATTATTATTATTAAGAGCCCATAGTGTCATTGTTATTAATGCCTTTTTCTACTTATCAACCTAAAATTCTTTAAATATTCTGGCATCTGTGCATGGTAGCAACAGAATAATGTTTTTTTTTATATCCTTAGACATACACACAGCGCCAACTACAGGCTTGTGTTATCGATGGTTGTTGGTACCAGATGGTTGTTATACTACATAAATACATGTTTTTTTGTAAATAAATAAATATAAATATCCTTAGACATACACACAGCGCCGTCTAGTTCCACAGTAAGCAACTATGAGCTTGTGTTGTGGATACCAGATGGTTGATATCCTACATAAATACATTTTTTTTTGTAAATAAATACTTATTATAAATGAAAACATCCATAACTCGGGTACACATGCCCACATTCATCACACAAACATATGCCCCTAGCGGGATTCGAACCCGCGACCATTTGGCATAGTGGTCAGAGTTTCTAACCGCTACACCAAACAAAATGTAAGGTAAGGTTTACCTTGATTAAATGCCGTGCAGAGTACCACTGTTGATCTTGGCTTACAGGACTTACAGTGGGATCTGTCAATTGAGCTGACAAAATTTCGCGAGTATAGCCAACATAAAAGTTTAACCCTACATCCGACAATTCAAAAATGCTTCACATTCCGTTCATTGTAACAATATTTCCATCATAACATCAACCGCAAACTAAATACACAAAACACAAACCATCGCCAGAAATCCGCAATCGAGAGCAACCAACAATCAAACTCATATTTATAGAGATGTACATATCGATAGAATCAAATCCAAATGTATCGAGCACTCGATTGTGTAGACCTTGTTTGCGGAGTCCTTGTGTACTCGTATATAGCGCGAGGCGTGCGACCGACATGCCCTGGCTCGAATCGAGGCGAGGCGTCACAATGGTATGCGCTCGCTCGGGGGTTTGTGTATTTGGGTTTTGGTGAGCATTAATATTTTGTAGTTGTTTATAACATTTATAGCGTTTTGGAAAATAAACGTTATGTGTACTCGGATAATATTCATCTGTTCTCCAAGGAAAGTGAAAAATTTCTTAAGGGGTCACAAGTCATATTTGAAAAAACTTATGATTAACTGGATACGCGTTTGACCACAATCTCAATGGGAAGTGACGATGTGACCGAAGATGAAGCACGCGATCTCAGTAGATGCCTACAATAAAATCCTTAATTTAATCAAAGCGGCCGCCACTGGACAGAATAAACCCTTTTAAGAAAACGGACAATTTAAAACAGATATTAGCATTAAGGCCTTTGACAATGCAATGCAAAAGACTGATAATGTTTGGGTAGTAACCAAGTCATAACCTGATTATGTAGCATGATACAAATAAATGTAACCTACATAAGTAATGACACCATTTTCGAAGAAAATCTGGGAGATACAAATTGAACCATACAACTTTCTTCAATATCATTTAATTTATAAATACCTTTATTATTTTCTAGGCAATATTATTATTTTTCTTTGATCCCATAATGGACGCCAAACTAAAAACAAAGCACGATCGCGCTTTTCATCGGCTCGGTACCCATAAACGATGTTGAGGATCAGTCGCCCGAAGATAATCTACTCTAATTACTGAAAGACTGTACTCATCGCCAAGTTTGCTAATAAAGTGGATGGTTAAGTTCCCTACAGGCCGGGCTTTGCCGGTAAAGGCGGATGTACAAAGCTGGGAGAAAGCCGTACATTGTGTGAACTAAATAGACAGACGAAAGTTGACATACGTTTAAAAACCATTATAAAAACTTGTTAATGGAGAAACAATAACTGGAAATCCTGAAAGGTATAAATTAATATCTTTGTACATACACACAGCGCCATCTAGTTCCACACTAAGCAACTAGGCTTGTATTATCGATACCAGATGGTTGATAAACTACACAAATACATTTTGTAAGTAAATACATATATACCTAAATGACAAACATCCATAACGCGGGAACATATGTTTGTATTCATCTCACAAACACCCGCCCCTAGCGGGATTCGAACCCGCGACCTTTTGGTATAGCAGTCAGTTTCTAACGACGACACTAAACAGGTCGTCAAATGTCGTATGTTGTTACTGTTTGTGTCTCGTAAGAATATTTGCCTAATCTTGATGGGAACGCATGAATGATAATGATAGTTTTAATAAACAGCATATTTTATTAATTAATCAAAATAAACAAGTATAGTAATAGTATTAATTCATTATGTTGGTATTGTATTTATTGTCAACATGTCTTGTCATCTGACAGTGGAGAAGACAGAACCCCAAATCCCCCAAACCCCAAATGTAACCCCAAATCTTTAACATTAAGTTTTAATGATATCTCACGGCACTGTTTTGTGGGGGTTTGATGCTCGTATTAGGTAAAAACCTGTGTTAACAAGTCATCAGGTCCCACTATCGGATCGTGGAGTGTAAATTCACATTAATACAATGCTGTATAATGTTATTCACTGTGTATTTGACGACAAGGCAGTTTATATATGTGCGTTGTTTGTGTTTTTTTTATGCACAACGGGTTGTACTTGTACTCAATCAAGGTGGAAGCGTACTGACCCGGAAACCCCAACACGTTTGGGGGACTGGCTATCTTATCTCTGACAACCGGAACATAATAATGCTATTAATATTGCTGCTTGGCGGCAGATTTAGATAGGATGGTGGTAGCTAGCCAGGCGGACAATTAAAATGCCCTACCACCAACCAAACCGAGTACTTAAACATGTACCCCGCTGGGGATCGAAAAATATAATATTTGTGCATAGTTTTAAGTGAATTTGTTTTGTATTTATTTTCTTTGGTACAATAAAGCGTTTACACACAAACATACTTAAATACCTGATTAAATTAGTAACACAACCGACATTTATTATATCGACTAAAATATTGGGTCTTTACCTATAAAATTGGAGTTTTTTTTCCTTCGTTAATCATATGTACCAATTCCTGCGATTTTAAAAGCTATATCCAAATTTGTTTTTATTTGGAAAATGGAATATTATTATTTCAAGGTTTCACATGAAATATTTTGTAATTTCTGGGCTAAATCACATAATATAAAAAAATTTAACAGAGCTCTTTTCATGTGCTTCCCATAATCATTTCTTGGATTCGCTAAAACTTTTATGAAGCGGTTACTTTTAAATATTTACGCTGCCTATACTTAACTTAATGTTATCCGATAATACACACAAAGTTTAGCTAAATTTGGATTTGCCGTTACCAAAAAAAATCAATAAATGTTTGTATGGAGAAAACAGTCTTAATGAAATTCTTCATACAAAACGCCAATTTCATAGGTAAGGACCTAATATTATCGGAATCGCTTCCAGAAATCGCAAAGCAATAACCCCCATTGTGAACGAAGCTTAGCAAAGTAAAGATCGAAGTAAAACTTTGGAAATTGATCCGAACTGAACCAGGAGTTCGGATCGTCTTTGTAGGGTACGTATTTCAGATGTTTATTCTGTGTATGTATGTGCTCGTAGTTAAGTGAACTGATATCGGCAGTTTACAGACAGACTGAATATCAAGTATTTTTACACGACTGAAGAGAGTTGTATGTATTGGGTCTTTACCTATGAAATTGGAGTTTTTTTTCTTCGTTAATCATATATGTACCAATTCCTGCTATTTTCAAAGCTATCTCCAAATTTATTTTTTATTTCAAGGTATCACATGAAATATTTTTTTAATTTCTGGGCTAAATCACATAATAAAAAAAATTTGAACAGAGCTCTTTTCATGTGCTTCCCATAATCATTTCTTAGATTCGCTGAAACTTTTATAAAGCGGTTACTTTTAAAAATTAACGCTGCCTATATTTAACTTAATGTTATCTGATAATACACACAAAGTTTAGCTAAATTTGGATTTGCCGTTCCCGAAAAAAAAACAAAAATGTTTATATGGAGAAAACAGTCTTAATGAAATTCTTCATAAACGCCAATTTCATAGGTAAGGACCTAATATGGGATTATTTGTTCTCTCAGAGGCTGGATGGATTTTAATTAATTAGGTAACGCTATGACGATCGTTACCTCATAATAACCCATATTATAATTTTTTTCACTTTGACAAATTTGAGATCTTACGGCTGCGGTGGTTCACTTTTTGTGACGTAACCTATCCATATGACAGGTTTGATGGATTTTATTTATTGAGGTAACGTTAGATTCGACGAGATAAATCAAGTTATGACACTCGGACTGACGAATCTAACGTTACCTCATAATATGATACCCTTATTATGATTCTAGTTTTTTTTTCACTTTGACAAATATGAACTCTTACGGCCGCTGTGGTTCACTTTTTGTGACGTAACCTATCCATATGACAGGTTTGATGGATTTTATTTATTGAGGTAACGTTAGATTCGACGAGATAAATCAAGTTATGACACTCGGACTGACGAATGTAACGTTACCTCATAATATGATAGCCTAATAAGGCTACGTGAAAACTAGAATCATAATAATGATTCTAGTTTTTTTTTCACTTTGACAAATATGAACTCTTACGGCCGCTGTGGTTCACTTTTTGTGACGTAACCTATCCATATGACAGGTTTGATGGATTTTATTTATTGAGGTAACGTTAGATTCGACGAGATAAATCAAGTTATGACACTCGGACTGACGAATGTAACGTTACCTCATAATATGATAGCCTAATAAGGCTACGTGAAAACTAGAATCATAATAATGATTCTAGTTTTTTTTTCACTTTGACAAATATGAACTCTTACGGCCGCTGTGGTTCACTTTTTGTGACGTAACCTATCCATATGACAGGTTTGATGGATTTTATTTATTGAGGTAACGTTAGATTCGACGAGATAAATCAAGTTATGATGACACTCGGACTGACGAATCTAACGTTACCTCATAATATGATAGCCTTATTATGATTCTAGATTTTTTCCACTTTGACAAACATGAACTCTTATGGCCGCTTTTTGTGACGTAACCTATCGTAGGATAGGTTTGATGCATTTTAATTAATGAGGAAACGTTAGATTTGTGTGACAGTCCAAGGTCCGTATTAATAAGATGATCATGATATTGAGATCGCGACTCAGTCTCAATAATGTTTTTTTTTTGATACTATATTAATATACAACAGATTCTCAAGCGTCATGTCAACTTAAGATCATCTCAATCTTGAGAACGGTTTATTATTACGGGCCCAATAACAACCACAGCGGACATAATAGTTTTTAAAATGAAAAAATAAATCTATAGGATTACAATACGGGTATCATTGGAGAGAGCTCTTCATTAAGATTCTGGAAATTTTACAAATAATACAAAGTCCTACAGATAATAGCAGCTATGGATAGATAGGGATTTCCACGTTTTTAGTATGCTTCTTAAGTAGTCGGATTTTTTTAAAATGGGCGGTTATTAACGAGATACATAAAAAGAGATTCCTTTTTATTCCAGCTGAACACGTTTCCACCTTCAGCCATCAGACATGTTAACCTGTTATGCATAAAAAATCTATTAAGCCATTTGAATAATAAATAAAAATATCTCGCAAATTTGCTTTCACCCATTGAAAGGGGCAGAGTTATTGAAGACAAAACCCTCGGAAAGTAGTCTGTCAATCTATATTCTTGTTAACAAAAAAAGGGAAATACTAACCTATTCGGATAATCAAATGAAATTTTCTTTTTGTAGAACAAAAACGAAAATTTCATCTCAAGTAATATGTTATGAGGTGACACACAGGATTGTATTTCGAGCAAATAGATTTCGCCATATATAAAGTTAGCAAAAGCCTATTTTCTAACACGCAGTTACCAACCGACTACGAACCGATCGTGCATCAATATTGAAATTTAAAAAAAATTGTTGTGTCCTGTTTGCTATAAGATAGTCTGTCCCCAAAATCCGGGGGTACCAGGTTCGCTTCCGCCATTGGTTTCATCGTCACTTGACATCAGCTGTGATCGAAGTCCAGTGATAATTCATCGTGCATAAAAAAGTTCGTAAATTGAAAGATAATATAAACTAAGACTTCCTTCCGGAACGCTGTCCAAGTAAGTTGGATTCGAAGATTGACCTCTTTTTTTTTTTTTTTTTTCATTTTTTTTTTCATTTATTTGGGTTAACAAACAATGTTACAATGTATATTACACACCATAATTATATCAATAGCATTACTAAATGTAACATCAACAACATTAACCACAGATTACTATCACTTGTTGTTGCTGTCAATCAAGAACAATATTTTACGTCAATTTAAATAACATAAAAGAAGAAAAAAAACATTAAGTTTATAGTAGATAGGGTGTTTGAGTTATAAATAATTATACGTACAAACCATAAATATTTATAAATACACAATTATTACGTAATAAGAACATATAAAATAGATTTAGTAAACGTTCAGAAATACTGTAACAATTTATATGTATAGACGTACATATACACTACATACAATATACATATACCACAAACAGTCATGATGTGTGCATTATTTATCATCAAAATAGTTAGTAATATTATAATTAAATAATTTAAATAGTCTTACTCTAAATAATTTATATATATATATATATATATATATATATATATATATACATATATAGACATAGACATACATATAGATATACACATACATATACACTACAATATACATATAGCACAAACAATAAGTACCTATAGTTATATAAAATTTTTTTTTTTTTTTTTTTTTTTTTTTCTTTAAATACTGTAATAGGTAAACTTGCTCATCTGTAACTTCGAGAATGGAGTCTTTAAACTATGTGTTTTAAAATAGCTCAAGGTGTCGCAACGTGCTATAGTGAAGGCGATGCTCGGTGATTCCTTATGAGATCGTATTCATCATCATCATATCAGTCAAAAGACGTCCACTGCTGTACAAAGGCCTCACCCAAAGATCTCCACAACGATCGGTCCTGCGCTGCCTGCATCCAGCGCCCTCCCCACGATCTTTAGCAAATCGTCGGTCCTGCACACACTGCGTCTACCGATGCGTGGTCACCACTCGGAGAACCTTTCCGCCCGTTGGGCGTCGGTCGTACCAGCAATGTATATCGGTTACCGTCGTTCTGCTGTGGATCTCCTCATTTCTGATCCGATCCTGCAGGGAGACTCCGAGCATAGCTTTCTCCATTGCCATCGTATTTGGATTGAGATCGTATTAAGAATGATGAAATCTGTAGAAGCACATAAGTCGCCGACGTCGCCCACCGGATTGGTAAGATATAGTGGCAATGAGCAGGACACACAGCACGAAGAACGAATGACCGTTGGAACATTAAAATTCAAGAAATCTATTGGGGAAGCTTATATTCAGCTGTGGACGTCCTATGTTTGATATGATAATGTTGAACACTATCCTTTATTTCGTAGTTTGGTGAAAATGTGCCACATTGAAGTATTGTTTTACTTCTGGGGTAAATATTGATGTTATGTTATGATTGGTATATAGAGAAATGAAACCCTATTTAACTCAACATTTGGTAAACAATAAACAACCAAAGGAATATTACGCAAACTACAACATTCTGCTACTTGAAAGTAGGCATTTTAAAAAGTGTCATTATGAAAAGCAGAGCAAACGTACAGTTGGTAACTGTGAGGTTTGAAATAAAACAAAATTATATGATAAGTTTGCAAATGATTATTCGGTGAAATTCTGCGAAACGTTAGTTGGCAAGTGAAAATCTGGCAAATAATTTTCGGCGAGAGGGCAGAGAACCATAAATATCCCTTACCATTGCGGTAGTAGTGTGGACATACAAATGCATAAGCAACATTATTTTCAATATATATAAAGAAAGAAAGAAAGAAAGAAAACTTTATTTAAACCCATCTCATGACACAAACAATCAGGTACAAATGTAATATTTGTACCTGGGTACAAATATACTATATATTATATAAATTAACATTTGATAAATATAACGTTAAAAGAAATTCTACATTAAAAATACTTTAATGCCATTTGCCATCAGAGAGTTCAAGTCCCTACTTCCCCGCCCCATAATTAAATCACCTCGATGCGATGGTGACATAATATTGCATTGTCTCCGAACTTACATAAATATGCGAAATTTCAGCTTAATTAGGGAACCAATCGCGCTATTTTACAACGGTTTTAGTTTTGGTTTACCTTTAGTTTAGCTGATGTAAAAATATGGTATTGCGCTATTTTTTGTGAACGATTATATTGTTCACGCTACCAATGCAAAATGTTTAGAACTAACAACGGGTATTAAAAAAAACTACTTTAATTTCCGTTCATACGATTAGCGTGATACGAAATGTGCTTAACGTAACGTTTTTGGTTATGGTTTAGCTTCGGTTATAACGTTCAAACTCAGCGCGATCGAAAAATGCTTTGCAAGTTTTGAACCGGACAACGTACATACGAACATTGCAGATTAAATAAAGGCTTTCGAGCAACAACAAATTATCTAAAATGAAAATGGCATGGCGGGTATAAAAAAACCACTCTTACAAATAATCTCGTGACAATATGGCCGCCCGTGTAGTGTCTAAGTTAGTTTTCGCAAAGAGTGTTATGTTACTTTACTAGTGAATGGTTATAATTGAAAAACGTCAGCCGCAGCGTGACGCCCCGCGGAGCGGCCCGGATTAGGGGCCGCTGTCAAAACAACCGGAGTCTGGTTCAAGTGGAGGTTAGTGGCGATTTTTTGGGCTGTCGGATATGAACGGTTATTATATAGTAGGGTTAAGGATTCCTAAAATTAGATTTGCGGACAAAATATTTGATTTTAGAATAAATTTCTTGGTATAATAAAAACAATAATTATTGCACTCAACTAATTAATATCATAAATGCGAAAGTTTGGATGTTTGTTTGTTGCTCAATCACGGCGAAACGGATTAACGGATTTGGATAAAATTTGGCATATAGATAGAGCATACCCTGGATTAAGACATAGGATAGTTTTTATCCCGATTAAGTGAGTAGTTCCCGCGGGATAAACAATTTCTGCGATAAAGTTACGCAGGCGAGGCCGCGGGTGGAAACCTAGTATTGTCATAAAGATCTTAGAAACAAATGAAGGCATTTTGTGTGAATGTTACATTGTGTTTTATCTTTTCGAGTCATTTATTGTAAAGTTACATTTGATAAAAAAAAACGGCCAAGTGCGTGTCGGGCCACGCGCAGTGTAGCATTTCGTACTTGTCCTTCCAATATGCGGATTTAGAAGTGGGCTTTGCTTGTTTGATAAATAATTTTCAATGAAAGTACATTTTGTAAGATTTTCGAGTAATATTCATTAATTTGTTAAGCCTACTTACCTCTAATAGTTTCCCTTTTAAGTTCATTATACTGTATAATACTACTGCTGTCAATTTTTTCACGTATCCAAAAGCAACCGTTTAGCTGACATTCCCCTGGGGATATTCACTCTAACAAAAATTTGCATTTTAAATCTTAATATTTTTTTAAAAGATATTAATAGAACAACTGATCAAGATAACCTTTAATATGTTTGAAAGACCTATCTGACGAGACTCCATTATTGGGTTACTTTCCAGAATTGACGATTATAAAAAAAAACGGCCGTTTTTTCATGAAATTCTCAAAAATAACCGTAATTAAAGCTATTTATGTACTATTTATAATTAGCTTTTGGGCTTCCAAAGTGCAGGCCAGAGCTATTTTTTGATTTATTCTCGATTTATGAAAATCTTTTTTTAACCAATGAGGATGGACGGACGGAAAAAACCCTCTTAATATGTTGGTGCTTCATCATCGGCTACAATGTCACTTCCCGTAGCTGTTGGTCAAACGAGCATCCAGCCAATCATAAAATTTGGAATTGGTTACTTATAACTTGGACCACGGCACAAAAAGGAAATTATTAGGCCAGACTCACCCTTTGCGACCTCCGGTGTGTAACTAGCAGATTAGAAGCTTTTTAATCAAACGTGTCGAGTGCAAAAAGATGTTTTTAAGTTCAATGTCATTTATGTTAATAGGACGAGGACTCATCTCTAATAAATATCCTGACTAAAAGCTGGCTGCACTCGATTCTGTGGAACGACGTGCCAAAAGACTCATAGGTGACCATTCGATCACTGCTAAATTGCAGAGCCTCGAACACCGTCGCAAGGTCGCCTTTTACAGGATGCACTTCGGTGAGTGTGCGTTGGAATTCACACAATCTTATTCCACCATCGCCATTTCATCTTCGGACTACTAGGCGCGGGGAGGGATTCCACCCGTATGTAGTTAACATACCGAACATTCGCACTAAACGGTTCGATTCTTCATTCATAATGCGAACGGCCAAGGCATGGAACTCCCTTCCGGCGTCAGTCTTTCCTGAATCCTACAACCTTGGGATCTTCAAGAGCAGAGTGAATAGGCATGTCGTGCTTCATATTCGGCCACATCGTCACTTCATATCAGGTGAGATTGTGGTCAAATGCGTATCCAGTTGACCATAAAAAAAAAGAAAGTATAATTTCAGTTTCAGGGGGCAGTTGCAAGCGACAAAGACCGACGTCAGTGTCGTGGCGTCGCTGTTATTTTTAATTAATTTAACTAATATTATAAATGTGAAAGTTTAGATATTTGTTTGTTTGTTGCTCACTCACGCCGAAACGGATGAACGGATTAGGATGAAATTTGGTATATAGGTAGGTAGAATATCTAATAGTGATAGTCCAGTTTATGGTTGGTGGTAGGGCATTTTAAATGTCCGCCTGGCTAGCTACCACCATCTTATCTAAATCTGCCGCCAAACAGCAATGTTAATAGCATTGTTGTGTTCCGGTGGTCAGAGATAAGATAGCCAGTCCCCTAAATGTGTTGGGGTTGCCGGGGCAGTACGCTTCCACCTTCGACCTCATCTTCACTTAACATCAGGTGTGATTGAGGTCAAGTACCAACCCGTTGTGCATAAAAAAAAAATCCTCATTAATTTGTTTCAGTAGTAGTGTCTTATTATTGGAATCAGTTTGCTACCAGATCATACATACAGACAGTATTGAAATCTTATTATCTGGCAAGCAATATTAAAAATATTGATTGTTAATAGTTAAATGCTGTTAAGATGTCGTGCGAATAAATAAATAAATATACTCCGGATTAAGCCATGGGATATTTTTTATACAGATAAGAGTGAGGAGTTCCCGCGGGATAAACAAATTTACGCGATAATGTTATCCCCACACAGGCGAAGCCGCGGGGGGAAAGCTAGTATTTTTAATATATAAAATCCCCGATAGTACATAATTTCGTCGAAATACACCAAATACTATATCTACATCCATATAAATTTTATGTGTTAGTATTTTTTAAATAAATAAAACAATTTACCTTACATAAACTGTGTAAAATCATTTAATCAATTTTAATCTAATGACTAACAACCTGTCCTTCATATAAAAAAACCGCACTCACACATCCATCCGTAATAACACTGAACAAACACACACAAACACACGACACTGTCAAACATTTAGAACATCCGTTTTAAATGCCTATAGTTTTACTGTTTTATCCGAGATGAATCCTGACTCCCTCAAAACAGTTTTAATGCAGTTTTCCTCTCCTGCAATAAAGCACCTCTCAAAGACATTGCTGCTTCAATTGTTTTATTACTTTGACACTGCCGTAGCTGCATTTTTCTTATGCTAAAGCAGCCGTAATTATGACGCTGTCCTCGAAGAGAATATATATATTATTTTCCTTTATGACGGTATCTTCTTTCTGGCGCACAAAGGCGGTGTTAAGTTCAAGAAATGGGGGAGACCTAATTATATTTCTACTACTTATTTTGTAAATATTGTGCCTGGTAGATCGATAAACATCTGTAATTAGATATGGTGACTCGCGCTGTTCGAGATTCTAGTACTTACCTAGAGTATAGCGTACAGAAAACAATAGTAAGTAATCGCCTATAAGGTTTTTTTTTTATTAAAAACTGGTTTCGCGTTTGACTACAATCTCACCTGATGGAAAGTGACCATGTAGCGGAAGATGTATCACGCGCACCCATTAAATGCCTATTCACTCTAGACTTGAAGATCCCAAGGTTGTAAGTGTCGGGAAAAACCGACGCGGGCAGTGAGTTCCATACCTTAGCAGTCCGCATTATAAATGCTGAAGCAAAGCGCTTAGTGCGTATGTTCGGTATGTTGACAACATATGGATGGGAACCCTCCCCGCGCCTGGTTGTCCGAAGATGGAAAGGGAACGGTGAAATAATAAGGTTTTCACTCTAATTCTCACCTTCAGGTTAATAACGTAGTACAAGTCAGAGGCCAGAATCCTACAAGAGTTAACATAGAAATATACGTACATACAACCTAAAAGCATTAGTCTCTTTCTTTTTCGTTTTCGCGTGAATATCCATTCACGCGAAAACCTCATCCGACCCACCCCACATTTAAACTATTCCCACCAGAAAACCTTATATCTCAAATTCCCGTAACCCAATTTTCGGCGTTCCAATATCGAATCAAATTCGGAACACAGCCTCACTAATTAGAGCTAAACAGCTTTAATCTCCGAATAGTTCGCCACATAGGGGGCGTAGGGCAAAAAAGGGTTTTAGGAAAACACTCCTACGCACTTTACGCGTCGCTTAATTGGCCTCTGTGAAAGTCGAAATTGGATTTGAGCGTCCATAGCACGCCTTTGACCGTCACTCAGCATTTCACATTACAGCTCGCAGGCGAGTTGTGACTAACTTGATTACTCGCCTATTTCATAGGCACGAATCTTTCACGGGACCCGTTTTTATTCGCTTTTGAGTGGCCTGCGGAAATCATAGATTCACGCCGAAATATGGCACAGGCAAGGTATCAATTTTATTGGTTTTTAAATACTTACTTTAAAAGTATTTAAAAACACACACACTTTAAAAGTTGCACCCACGACAGAAAAGTTGAAAGTAATTTGTTTGACTTGGACATTATGAGGATGAAATGCATGTTACTAAGGAGAGTTATGAACATGGATATTGATGGATGAAAAGAAGAGGAAGACCACGGAATAGATGAAGGTTTTGTGTGGGAAAAGGGCGTGAATGATAAAAAAAAAAAAATAAAAAAAAAAAAAAAAAAAAAATAGTTTATTGACCAGCCAAAGAAGATTACACTATATATACATATATATATCAAAGGCATTTTCAACGAGCCGCTCCAACGAAAACCCGCCCCCAGCCGGACCCCGTGCTAGGAATGAACCTGTGAGTACGGATAGTACAGCTGCTGACAAGTTCACTCGGAACGGACTTAACATATAAATACATTTTCTAGTAAGTAATCATTCTATAGCTAATAAATGAGTAACAAAACTGGCATTTTCTGTTCCCAAACTAGTATTTTACTGTATTGTTGGGAACAGCGAATGATGAGGTAAATAGTGATAAGCTTAACTTAAATTTTAGATATAAGGACAAATTAGCCCCCCTTAAGTTCAGACTAAGCAAAGTTAATGCATCATTATGGGACACTGTATACGATTATATAACCTTATTAGTTAGATATATGAGAATATCATAGATGTGTGGTTTCGACACTCAAATAGAATAGAGCCAACCCATATCTTTCCGTAAATGTCTTATATCGCGAAACATCTATAATTTTGCACGTTTCAACGACGATAGGCTCACACCCTGTCATGTGTGCATTTCTGTATATTTCATAAGGTAAGGAGTGGATGTCGTTTTAATCATTAAACTTTTAATGTTTGGAACACCCAAACACTATTGATTGGGATATCTCTGACCACCCCATTTGGGATAAAGTATAGATAAGTGAAGATGAGGTCGAAGGTGGAAGCGTACTGACCCGGAAACCCCAATACATTTGGCTATCTTATCTCTGACAACCGGAACACAACAATGCTATTAACATTGCTGCTTGGCGGCAGATTTAGATAAGATGGTGGTAGCTAGGCAGGCGGACATTTTAAAATGCCCTACCACCAACCATGTAATGTATGTATTAATTAACTTTTTTAACATTATCACTAAATTTAACTTTCATTAATCAAATGCCCAAAATATCGCCTAATTTTTTACATGTTTTTTACAGTTAGCATGAAAACTGGTCACTACGCTTACCTCGCAAGGCAGCCAAATGACATTCCTTCATTACTGAATTACCAACTTAATAGGCTGCGTCCACCTGGAGGCTGTAATCGACGATTTAAACTTAACCGAGGTTAACTACAGGGTTAGAGCGATCCCAGAGGGTTACAAGGCTGGCTAATGACATGCCTACATCATCTAATGAACTGGACTCCTGAGGGGACAGTCGAGTCTTGAATGTGATTTGGTCATTAGACGCAAGGACTAGGGGACATGGCATTTAAGGATAGGTACTACATTTGCATAGAATGTAGATAATACGCACAGAGATTAGCGATTGGGTATTCCAACATTAAAAGTTGCTTAAAAGAACTTTCACGATTCAAATAAACAGAAATGCATAGGCAAATTTATCGCCGTTAAGACATCTAAACACTTTCGCAGACACTGAACGCCTATAGACGTTATAACAATAAAACTTCTATTGTGTCTGGTTCACTGTCCGTGAAAGTGTTAATTTGCATATGCCATTCACTACCCTAAGCGAAGAAGATTTTAGATGCCGAAACCGAACAGCAAAGCAAATCAAATCATAAAAAATAATATTTCGTAGGATAAAAATTATCACTTGAAAACGTCACATTTTTTATCTTATTATTAAAGTTTTTGACATTATTGCTCGTTCACAAAGCTGATTCCCCAGAGAAGAACGAGCAAGAAACTCAAGGGTTGCTCTTTTAAATAAGTTTGGGTTACAATTATATTATATTGTACAATTAGACTGAATATCGCCGAGCGGTCTATGTCCATGCTTGCTTATCATCCAGATAGTCAGACATTTTATAATAGCCTTTGGTAAATAATGTCTGTTTTATGATGGTTTTGAATTTATTTAAAGGTAAATTTTGAATGTTCACTGGAACCTTATTATAAAAGCGTATACATTACCCCTTAAATGACTTAGTGACTTTGTGTAAACGGCTGACATGAACAGCAAGTTTATTTTTATATCTGGTATTAACATTATGTATATCACTCTTTTTCTTAAACGACAGCATTGTGTAATAGAAACAATAGATACACTAATGGCGCAATCGGATTCGATGCAATCTCCGGCATGGTCAGTCAATCAATCAATCAATCAATCAATCAATCAAATACTCATTATTGCACAATTAACAAAAGCTACATGAAGAATACAGCGTACATCATTAATCGCACAAAAAGGTGGCCTTATCGCTAAAATACATTGCATCGGGAGGTTATTGAAATTTTCTATGGAACAGCTCATTTTTTTTTCGCGATTTCGAAGTTGCCCCCATAGTAAAAGTTGTTCGTATTGATGGGTAGAACAAGCCCTTAAAATATGACTACACTTAACCGTTACACGGTGTATATTGTGAAATAGCCTGGCATCCAAACGAGCTGGTTATGTCCAGGAATGATTATCATCTAAATAGTCGGGATACTTTATAATATGCTTTTTTAACAAGTTTCTATTTCAAAGAGGCTTTAAATTTAATGAAAAGCGGATTTTGTATATTAACAGGAACCTTATTAAAAAATAACCCTTTGAATGAAATACTGACTTTGCGGAAGTGACTTAATGTGACCTGCAAATTTGTCTTTATTTCTTATATCTCGTAGTTTTTACGTAGGTGTTTTCACCGATCGTTCTCACCATAGCTCGTGGCGTGACCGTACCCTTTTCATAAGATCATAATCAAAGACTGTCCATTAACAAGGGCAATTTAAGTAGAAAAAAATCTTATTTTGTCATTTCGGTGTTTTTTTTTTTTTTTTTTATA
This sequence comes from Oegoconia quadripuncta, assembly GCA_949316235.1. Classification (NCBI taxonomy): domain Eukaryota; kingdom Metazoa; phylum Arthropoda; class Insecta; order Lepidoptera; family Autostichidae; genus Oegoconia; species Oegoconia quadripuncta. Next base: position 35,953,816 of record OX438745.1, read on the forward strand.
TGAGAGGGCGGCTAACGAGCATGCGGGTCACCTGATGGAAAGCAATCACCGCCGCCCATGGACATCCGCAACACCAAAAGGGTCACAGATGCGTTGCCGGCCTTTGAGGAAGGTGTAGACACCGTTCAAAGATGTTCCGATCGCGGCTCAATTTTGATTGTAAAACGCTTTTCAATTAGATTGTTGTGTTACCTTTTTTATTATTTCAAACTTGTACTCGTACTTACCTGAAAGAAAAAAACACGGTTATTAAAAATCTAGTTTGTAGAATAGAATATGATTTATTTGCATTTCATTAGGTGCTAAGACAATAAAATCCTTCTAAACAATCATTACAATGACGAGCAAATATTGGACAATATTATAGTTGTTAATAGGAGCGTCGGTGGCTCAGTGGAGGAGACACAGTCTCCGAATTTGGGAGGTTCAGGTTCGAACCCCAGGCAGGCCATGTATGCTTGACAATGACTGACTGCCCACAATAGCACACAAGGCCCCATTCTCACCAGATTCCAGTTTTATCTCATTTCAATATCCTCCTCATATTTGCCGGATCTAATAAACATACTTCTCAAATACACTATTTTTTTCACATGTTTAACTTTTACTCCATCTATCATAACATTACATTCAGTCATCTTATCTTTTATTTTTTATGCACAACGGGTTAGCACTTGGCCTCAATCTTTCCTGATGTTAAGTGAAGATGAGGCCGAAGGCCGTACTGACCCGGAAACCCAAATATTTGGGGAACTGGCTATCTTATCTCTGACAACCGAAACAACCAAAACACAACATATTCCCTTTCCACAACCATAACCTTCGTCTTACTCACATTTATTTAAATAAAACAACGAATTAAAGAAATGTTAAACTGGTAAATTACATAAGAGAATGTCAGTTTTACTCGTTGATAAATAACATATTTTAAATATTAAAATAATAAAATAATATTGTGCAATTTTACAAAATTACACTAGATTTATAATATTTCTTAACAAAATGCAATTCCAGCGGCTAAAATAAAATCCAACGTGATGTCATTCAAAATTATAAATTAACTTCCGCTCTGAGCTTACCCTAAAGCCGTTAGGGTAGTACTCCACTGAAGCAAGGCGAAGCGAGTGGATAAACTGAACTATACTATATAAATATTGCTGGAAGCCACACTTTAGACAGCAGAACTTTTATATAGGTCTGTAAAGATAGTTAAACCAATTTTGTGTCGGCTCATAAAAGGAATAGAACCAACCAGAGCTTGTAACCGGTTTCGAAAACACCGGTAAATAAAGGCTTTTTGAAAAGATTTCGTTCGGAGTGAGTCCGAAATGCGCTACCGAATACCTTAATAAATCGGTTTAATCCAGGCAGACAGTGTACACGCCGGCGTCGTTTGCGTTTGTAGTGAAAGAGATGGCCTCGTCGATAAGAGCGAAATGAAAACCGCTAAAAACTGCTTAATTGATTCGAAATCCATTTGATTTCGCTCCTTAAGAAAACCATTTTTTAAGGTTAACCAGGGCTTGTAACCGGTTTCGAAAATACCGGTAAATAAAGGTTTTTCGAAAAGATTTCGTTCGGAGTGAGTCCGAAATGCGCTACCGAAAACCTTAATAAATCGGTTTAACACAGGCGGACAGTGCACGCGCCGGCGTCGTTTGCAGTGTGTAGTGAAAGAGATGGCCTCTTCGGTAAGAGCGAAATTAAAACCGAAAAAAAAAAAAAAATAAAACCAAAAAATAAAGTACAAGATATAACGTCATCTAGTTACCTATATTCAACTACTGCAAGCTAGTCTCGCAGCATTTACTTTTTGTTATAGCATTGTAATGATTTTTTTACAATCATCCATGTAATCCAAATTGTTAATAGTTTTTTATAATCACACATGTAAACCAAATTGTAATGATTTTTTTTCAATCACCCGTGTAATCCAAATTGTAAATGTTTTTTTTTACAATCTTCCATGTAATTCAAATGGTAAATGTTTTTTTTTTCAATCATCCATGTAATCCAAATTGTAAATGTTTTTTTACAATCTTCCATATAATGCAAATTGTAAATGTTTTTTTTTACAATATTCCATGAAATCCAAATTGTAAATGTTTTTTTTTACAATCTTCTATGTAATCCAAATTGTAAATGTTTTTTTTTACAATCTCCCATGTAATCCAAATTGTAAATGTTTTTTTTTACAATCTTCTATAATAATCAAAGTTGTAAATCTTATTCACGCACAGCATAAACTTCTAAACGCCCATGTTTATATAAAATCGTGCTCCATGAGTCATTTCGCTCCGTTCCGCAGCGCTTCCTACTCTACTGTAACACCAGCCTCGCACCGAGACGGTATTAAGCCCCTGAATGCCTCGAGGACCCGATCCTTAATTACATCACGTAGTAAGGATTTCGCTAACTTTCAACTAAGCCGCGCCTACATGAGAACTCGCAAACATCACGCGCCTTCTTCTTTCAAAGATATGCGCTAAGCCTACCAACTGCTTATAATCTTAATACGCCGTTTTATAAATATGGCTTTCTGAAGTTTGTTGTTAACAAACATAGTCGAAATTAGATGTTGGCCCGATGTTAATAATTATTTTGATACAGTTCATTATCATAGTACGAGTAATTATCGACGATAGCTAAGAGCGGTGCGCTGGTGAAAGAAATAACTACTCGTTTTCGTATAGACTGTGTTTTAATATTAATAAAATAAAGAAAATATATAGAGAAAGCAACTAAAGCAAAAACCGAAACGCAAAAAAGCCAAAAATTATGTGTTGTCAATTTAGAATTTGCTCGTTCTTAAAAAGTAAATATGAACATTGGTGGCCAGTTATAGGCCTCCCTAATCAACCTCCACGCTCTTCGCGTGGTCTGCGGTATCCACGGCCTCCATCGCTGACAGTAATATTTTTTTTTTATTTGTGCACGACGGGTTCGTACTTGACCCCAATCACACCTGATGTTAAGTGAAGATGAGGTCGAAGGTGGAAGCGTACTGACTCGGATACCTCAACACATTTGGGGGACTGGCTATCTTATCTCTGTCAACCGGGACACAACAATGCTATTAACATTGGTGCTTGGCGGCATGTTGTTTACATTGAGCCACGGAGGCGGGTGGTTTAATCCTTCCTGCACAAACTTTTACACTGTCCTCCTTATACCACTGATTTCTATAACTTCTCGTTCTCTGTTCATGCAGTCAGATTGTGGAATTCATTTCCCACTAATATACGCGGCATCCAGTCGTTGTCTATCTTTAAATCCCTTATCTTAAGTCATGTCAATAAATATTGTTTATATATTAGGTCCTTACCTATGAAATTGGCGTTTTGTATGAAGAATTTCATTAAGATTGTTTTCTCCATACAAACATTTTTGTTTTTTTTTTTTGGGAACGGCAAATCCAAATTTAGCTATACTTTGTGTGTTTATTATCGGATAACATTAAGTTAAGTATAGGCAGCGTTAATTTTTAAAGTTTCGGCGAATCTAAGAAATGATTATGGAAAGCACATGAAAGAGCTCTCTTAAAATTTTTTTTAGCATGTGATTTAGCCCAGAAATTAAAAAATATTTTATGTGGAACCTTGAAATAATATTCCCTTTTCCAAATAAAAAACAAAGTTGGATACAGCTTTGAAAATCGCAGGAATTGGTACATATGATTAACGAAGAAAAAAAACTCCAATTTCATAGGTAAAGACCCAATATTTATATATTCGTTTATATATTTGTAGGCTTATTTACGTACTTATTATTATGTAATATTTATTTTCTTATTTAATTTATAATTAATTCGTATTCAATCGGGGCGCTAAATTGTGCTATCACACTTATTTTATAACGTTAAATATTCTAAATAAACAAATTCCTCATCCTTTTTCAATTTGCACTTCTTTTAACAATTTTTGTTAATTAGTTCAATGTTGCGGAGAATTGGGTGAAAGAAAGTGACTAGCAAAACTTTTTCGATGCCATTACAGTGATGATGCTTCTTAAGTGCTCCATTTTCATTCCATAGATTGATGCCTAGAATTTGGGATTTTATAGAATTGTGGGTGAACTTCGATATTACAAAAATCGTTTTGTACTGTTGACTTCGAAAATATCTACCAAATTTTGTCAATTTCTCCATCAATAATTTTTGAAGAGCAAAAGTACAAACTACCATGGAATATGTAGCGACAAACTAATTTTCAATTTACCTACTTACATTTACATACACCTATACAGGTACCTATAGGTATATGGTTGAAATATGTCAAAGAAAGTTATGGTAATTAATACTTTAATGACTACATTGTAACTAGATAATTTGTGATTTTCCACTGACACTTGAATTCCCAAAAACTAACTGTTTTGTGAGGCATTGTTTGATTTAAAATTTATTATTTAGATACTTTAAAAGAATTAAACCAATCAAGAAGATATCTTCCCGTGAGTGTCGTAAAACGTAACTAGGCTTCCACCAAAAAAACATGTATAGATTTGGACATTTTAGCGGCGATGGGTTCACCCCTTGTCAAATGTTTATTTGTATATTACAAAAGATGAATCACTGATGTTGATTCGAGTATTAAAGTTTTAACGTTTGGAACACCGAAACGCTAGTGTTTGGGATGTCTCTGACAACTCTATTTGGGATAAAGGTCGTGACGTTATGTGTATATGTACGTGTATGTAGGTGTAATAATATGTAGTTATAAAGAAATAATGTATCTACATAAGTAATGTTTTAAATTATTTCAGTAACAATTGTGTTTATGATATTTTAATAAGGTACGTTGAGTTTTGCATACCGACTTTTATCACATATTCAGAGGGACAAACTTTGACACTAGGACATCAATACGTTTTAAGAATAAAAAAAAAAATTATTGAAGCGCTCGTATCTCTCAATAGTTATTTTCTATTTTCACTGTTGTAATTATTATTATTTTTTATGCACAACGAGTAAGTACTTGACTCTAATCACACCTGGTGTTAAATGTAGATGAGGCCGAGTGTATTTCTACTATATGAAAAAAGATACTGTACAGTACAGAAGAATATTGCTGAAATTGCAATGGGATTTGATGGTAACCATCCTCTTTCATTTACAATAAGGATCACGTTAATCAAGCCGCCCAATCTCGGAGATATCGGTGTATATACATAAAAGAAACATACAATCGGCCGAATTGAGAACCTCTTCCTTCTTCAAGTCGGTTAAAAATTCTATTAAATTTCAAAAACAAAACTACCAACTTTACGCACAATATATACAGAACCATCCAGCAATTCATCCATTTCGCAATCTTCACGAAACACAATAGAGTTAAGGATCGTTCGTCGACTTTTGTTGCCTACCAAACACCCTATAATTGAAGAGATGTACATCCTTGCCAGGGCAAAATATACCCGACCTTCAAGCCAAGTCAAACTACCTTTGTTATTTGCCGGCACGTTGTTAGCGATGACAGGTACGACTTTATTTGTTGGACTTGTTGCCTTAACGAAAACAATGCCAAATTGACATCACCCTTGAAAGGGCTTTGATTTACCCCTGTTTTTATTGGATTTGCTGTTTTCGAAGTGAAATTTTAAAGCTGTAATATTACTTAGGTCACATGCAAATAACTCTGCATTAACATTTTGATTAATATTTTTATTCAATTGTCTTCATCATTATATCATCTGAATCATTAAATTGTGCTTCCTCTGGGCTTCGTTATTCTTTTAAAACTATAAAAGGACACAATACTGTCCGGAAGAGACACAATAATCGTAGTACGGATGGACACAGTTACAGGTAAAGAAATTTTATTAACATCCATGTCTCGACATTCTTTACAGCGACTAGCACTAAAATATGTTCATAAATTGCGTTAAACACAAAATCAACGAGTTTTAATCAAACAGCAAATGTGTTTAAGATCTGTGAAATTTGTATAACCACAAGGCTAATTGTTATTTAAGCATTAGCAATCGTAAACTGTCAAAATAAAGCTTTATTCACAGAATCACAGGTTTAATCTTTTGAACCTGACGTAATCAATAAGTTCAATTTATGCTAATGATATGAAACGTAATTTCTTTTAATTCTAAAGAATGTCATGAAAGGATATTGAGGTCTACAAAATGGAACGCAAAGAAACTGTTTATCTAATTACCGAATCGGTTACTATGGTTCAAGACAATTTAATATAATTAAGATAAATGTATTTAGGTATTTAAACAAGTTTAAGTAAATGTAACTTTGGTTTTATTTACCAAAGTAATCGTAATTAAACTTATCAACGTTAATAAAGAGAAAATTGAAAATCTCCTCTATGGTAGGGCTAGCACAATCTTCACTTGTACTACAGGCACAAGAATATCCAATAGTTAAAAACTATGAGCTATTAAATATTTAGTCATGCTAGCAGAGTGTGTAGCAGAATGATGTACCTACGCGATTTGAACTCATTTTGTATGTGAGAAGATACAGTGTTGTTACGATGTTTGTTTAAAGTTAAAAAATAATCTATGGAAAATACTTACCTAAGTAGTTAACTTACCCATTGAAAACTAAACTAGTCGTTATTTTAAATGCACACTTAAGGCTTTTTAGCAAATTACTCCTACTTTAATATCTAGTTGTGGATGAGTTCATTCCCACCAGTTAACAAGTCAAAGCATACTAAAATGAAGCTACAAAATCTCCAGTGTCTATAAATGTGGCCAATGATGACAGAACTATTAGGTAGCGTTCACTTTGAGGACATTAGACAACATTTTATAAATAGATTAACTAAAGAGAGTTTTAAGGTCTGTAGCATGTAAATTAGGGCAAATCCTTCCGAGAATGGCGAAGTAAGAAGAATCCCAATGAAATGTAGTCACTACCGATAGTGACTAGTGATTTATGTTAACAGAATTTCAAAGCTAACTAAACTGTGCTCTATTACACGTTGAAGCAGTACTCCCAGGCTGATGGTGTAGATGTCCCGGAGTAGGCCACAGTATGAAGAAAATAGTACAGTATGATGACCCGGCGGAAAACTTGACATGTTGTCAGTGATAACGTTATTTTTAAGGGAATCACGTACACAAATAACTGGATGAACTTTACACTGTTTATACGTAAAATATATTTAGACTGAATAAAATAGAATAGAAACAATAATAACAGAAAGGTATACGTCCAATCTTTTCATCGGCAAATTATAAACTGATTAAACAAAAGCTACACAGAAAGACTCTCTCTAGATAAGATAGAATGAACAGGCAGAGTTCAAATTTTGAATTTAAAATATTATGACTTAACCGAAAAAGAAACAAACAAGGAGAATACTGAATAAAGAGAACCAACGAGTCGCATGGCGTCTCGTTACAACGAAAAGGTCTTAAATGTATCCCGATATACCATACAGTGGCCTGTAAGTTAAGCATAACAGTTCAATGTACTATTACAATAAAAAATCGGCCAAGTGCGTGTTGGCGCACACGCAGTGTAGGGTTCCATACTAGCCTTCACAATATGTGGATTTAGAAGGGGGCTTATTTTTATGCACAACGGGTTGGTTCTTGGCCTTAATCATACCTGATGTTAAGTGAAGATGAGGTCGAAGGTGGAAGCGTATTGGCCCGGAAACCCCAACACATTTGGGGGACTGGCTATCTTATGTCTGACAACCGGAACACAACAATGCTATTAACGTTGGTGCTTGGCTGCAGATTTAGACAAGATGGTGGTAGCTAGCCAGGCGGACATTTTAAATGCCCTACCACCAACCAACTTTTGTGGGCTATCTGTGAAGTGACGAATAATTTTCAACCGAAATACATTTTATAAGATTTTTGACTATTACCCATTAACTTGTGAAACCTATTTACCTGTAATAGTAATGGGACACAAAAATAGAAGAAAATTCATCCCGACTTTACGTGTAGAGGAGATACCCTAAAAATATATTTTACAAGATTTTATTTTACCACTTTGTCGGTGTGATTATCATGTATAACCATGCCGAATTACATGTCTCTAGTACTACGAACCTCTGAGCTAAGCCTTGGATAGCCAGACATACACAGTCGGATATGACGAGACTTCTTCTTCAATTTAAGAGCTTTGCTCTTGTCGGTGGGTTAACGACCATATTTCTCTACTTTCCGCCCTCGTTTTAACCTCTTGGTACGACACGACATTCACCTTTTCTTTCACTTGGTCAAAGTAATTACGCCTAGGTCTTCCCCTTCCTCTCTTTCCTTCAATCTTTGCCTCAATTATGTTCTTCAAAAAAATATCGTGTCGAATATGACCCAAAAAATGGAAAATTATGTATTTTTTTATATGAGAGGGCGGCAAACGAGCATGCGGGTCACCTGATGGAAAGCAATCACCGCCGCCCATTGACACCCGCAACACCAAAACCTTGTACCTTCGTTTCTTGAAGGTTCCAATGTCGTACTCGTTCGGGAATACCGCTGCAGGAAGTCAGAAGTTCCACAGTTATGTACTAAATAATTACAATTTAAAACTACAAGACCAAGGTTTCTTAGTTTTTAATAGTAAAGAAAATGTCATACCAAATCGGTATATCTTGCGAACATAGCTTTAGACCAGTAGCGGTTTACGACGAGTGCAAAATAAAGCTTGTGGGGTAATGTCGTAAATGCAAGCTGAGGAGAGACGGGCCAGCCATTTCCTTTAGACAGGGAGTTTATTGCACAGGCGACGGCGGGTGAACAGCTGTAGAATTTATTATACACGTCAGCTATCAAGATTATAAATTCACGCCGAGCTGCTGTGGTGACTCATACTGCGGACATTTTGTATATTTTTTCTTGAGACTAAGGATGTGATTGGATTACTATATAAAAATTAATAAGTGCATTAATTAAAATAATTAGACTTAAAAATGGATGGCATTAAAAAAAACTCGACGTATTGATGATCTAGAAACTTTTAATTATTATAAATTGTACTTATCCTAAGAGCTATTAATTGAAAGAATCCTTATTATTAATAATACTGACTCTGATCATTTCAGTGCAGTTTGTAATACAAAATAATTTCAAGATATTACCGTTTCTAATTAAAATGACGACATATTTTAATTCTCTACAATTTCAATCAGAAATTAATTTTTTGTTGATATCTACACACGTCGCCAAAACCTTTGAAAGTATTAATTGGAATCTTCGATCAGCATGGTCGAAATATGGATCCATAATTTGTTTGGTGTAGTGGTTAACAACTCTGGCCACTATACCAAAACGTTAAGGGTTCGAATCCCGCTAGGAGCATATGTTTGTGTGATGAATATGGACATTTGTACCCGAGTTATAGCTGTTTTCATTTATAATAAGTATTTATTTACAAAAAAAATGTATTTATGTAGTTGCTTACTGTGGAACTAGATGGCGCTGTGTGTATGTCTGAAGATATTATATATATAATAAATTAAATACATTAATAATGTCGTTCAATTTGTGTCCTTGTAGTTAGAAAAAAGATAAAACTATTTTTTTATATTTAGGCGACTAGCGCGGAATCGACACCGTTGTTACGTTTTTCCGCAGTCGCTTCCGCTTCCGCTGTCACCATACCTATTAACACTTATGCACGCTCGCTCCCAGAAAGAGCGAAGATTTGTAACAGCAAATGCGTTTAATAGATAAAAAGGCTCGTTTTATTCTCGCCGTATATTTTATTCAAAACGCCCGGTGAGTGGGACCGACGAACGTTCTCTAATGAATTTTACGGAGGCTCGTCAAAGTGTGACGTTTTTTTTGTTGAGGCTGGAAATTGAGATGCTATTTTTTGATTGTTGATTTTTTTTTAAGTCTCTACTCTCTTTTTATTTCTAATATATCTGCTATCCGTCTGTTTGTGTGCTTAGTTGTTCTAAACTAAATTAGATTTTCATATAGTTGTTACTATAAATTCGTCCGTAAGGTTTATATTAGGTCCTTACCTATGAAATTGGCGTTTTGTATGAAGAATTTCATTAAGACTGTTTTCTCCATACAAACATTTTTGTTTTTTTTTTGGGAACGGCAATCCAAATTTAGCTAAACTTTGTGTGTATTATCGGATAACATTAAGTTAAGTATAGGCAGCGTAAATTTTTAAAAGTAACCGCTTTATAAAAGTTTCAGCGAATCTAAGAAATGATTATGGGAAGCACATGAAAAGAGCTCGGTTCAATTTTTTTTTATTATGTGATTTAGCTCAGAAATTATAAAATATTTCACACGAAACCTTGAAATAATATTCCATTTTCCAAATAAAAAACAAATTTGGATATAGATTTGAAAATCGCAGGAATTATTACATTAACGAAGAAAAAAGACTCCAATTTCATAGGTAAAGACCTAATATTATGTAAAATACAAGTTGCGAGATCCACGTGGACGGAGTCGCTTATAGAAGGAAGGAAGGAAGATATTCTTAATTGAATTGCGATTGGTGACAATCTTTAGTTCTTGATGAATGACTTTGAGAGTAAACTTTAATTTAGTACGTTGCAAGAATGGATTGTTTTCCTTGCCCTTGTCCTTGTCCTCTTGCCTTTTTAGTTTATCATTATACAACTTAAACATTTTAGATAGTTCATTTTCATACACAGTATTTTAAAGTGCCATATTTCCGTCGTCTAAGTCTATTACAATTTTTTACTGAGCTCAATTTGTAAAGTGGTTCCCTTCGTGCTGAAACCACTGAAATGCATCGTGTACGTAATAGCTGTTCGCACTCTTGTTGCATGCAATAAAGTGGGAGCTTTCGGCTGATTAGGTATTGTTTTGTTTCTCTCATGCTTGTTGGGGATGTAACAGAATATTTAGTACAAGTTATGTTTTGTTTTGGTTTGAAGTCCAACAATACTGTAAAAGGATTCAAGTCACTGTACTGTAAGCGTCAATGCTATAAATAAATTAAGACTGGGAGTTATTTGATTCACTACTGTGAGAATACCGCGTCCGTGGCTCAATGTAAGCAACATTGGGTTTACGATTCGGAGGTCGCGGGTTCGATCTCCAGCGGGGTACATGTTTAAGTACTCGGTTTGGTTTTTATTTTAGCTCTACCACCAGGTAGGGCTAAAATGTCCGCCTGGCTAGCTACCACCATCTTATCTAAATCTGCCGCCAAGCAGCAATGTTAATAGCATTGTTGTGTTCCGGTTGTCAGACATAAGATAGCCAGTCCCCCAAATGTGTTGGGGTTTCCGGGTCAATACGCTTCCACCTTCGACCTCATCTTCACTTAACATCAGGTGTGATTGAGGTCAAGTACAAATCCGTTGTGCATAAAAAAAGAATGAAAATTTTGATTTTTAAATAATCGCATATAGCCAGTATTCAGTTCGAAGCGTTCAAATAAACGCATTTAGAATTTGACTTATTAGACGATACTCGAATATATCCCAATTGACAATTAAATTCACCCATTGTAATAACCACGGGCTAAACCTAAATTTGATATCGAACAGTGCCTGAAAGCAACCCCCACAATTGACAGTGCAATCAAACGCAAAAACCCCGCAGGCCACCGAATTCCAATTTTACAAAATGTAATAATGTTTAGAGTGTACAATCCAATTTGACTATTCGATGGTTTTGATTAGTTTCCTAACCAATAACTTGGCTTTATACTATATAAAAATAGCTTATTTCATTATTATCTCTTCTAATCATTCTTATTACTTGTATGTTATAAATATTTTATTGATAGTTATTACATACTTGCTGAATTACTAAAATAATGGTGTCGATGCGGATGTATACAACAACTAAACTAAACTAAAACCAGTTTTAAAGTAGTACTGTCTCTTTCTCCCTGGAACCATACGATGCGACCGCACCACTCCAAAACGGGTTTTAGTTTAGTTTAGTTTAGTTTAGTTTAGTTGGTGTACATCCGAATCGACACCAACACTCATTGTGTCGGAATAAGAAATCCACCTTTATGCCAAATTTTATCCAAACCGTTCATCCGTTTCGCCGTGATTGGACAAATAAACAAACAAACATCCAAACTTTCGCATTTATAATATTAGTTAGATGCCGGCTTATTCCTGACAGGTAACAATACAGTGACTAGTTTAATCTCCTCAAGTGTCTACCCAATCCCAACGAGATCATCAACGTGGTAAAAACACATTTTCAACTATAACAGCAAACTTAAGCCCTTTATACTCTAATTTCATTATTGTCTCGGCACTATTCCGTCTTTAAAAGAATAGCTTTCTTCGCCCTCGGCGGTCGCTGCCGAGTAATTCAAGACATTAATTTTCCTAATGGAGTAAGACTTGCTGGTAAGCTGGGTGACAGGCAACGAATGTTGGCTGGAGTCACTAGGTGTCTCCGTGCGTAAACACTGACTGTTGCGCTTCCTACACCCCTCAACCCCCATCCCCTTCGTATCCCCCCACGGCTCTTAATTAATTAAAATGCAAACCGCCGACTATAGCGGATTTAATTCAACACTTCGCCTACTTGCGATTGCCTCTTTTGATTTACGTTCACAGAATGGAATGTTTTTAAGTATACGATTAAAATAGTATTTGGAATTATACCTTTGTTTTAATGATTCACTTTGTTAGAATAATTTATTTGATTGCTCTCTTTGAAACTGTACTTTTTCCTTGGATTATAAGGTTAACACACACAGCATTAAAGCCAGACGACAAAAAGTAAACAGCTTTACCGTGAAACACCTCAGACCGCATGTATTTTCTGGCACCAATTACTCAAACTACAAAGAAACATGGAACGAGAAATCTTTGAATGACTCCCTCGCTTAAACGTTCTGAAATCAGGGCATAATGATTCACGTAGCACATTTGCATTAGAAATGCGCAGTTCCGTACTGTGGTGGTGGGAAAAAAATGCGCCACCTTTCGTGCAAATTGTATCCTCCGAGGGCCTCGTCTCGTCTCGAGGCGTTTGTCAAAAGAATGAGTCTTTTTGCCCCAACTCTGGGTTCTAGAGTTGATATAGAAAGCGGCAAGAAATTTGTCGCTTGCTGACTTTTGTATTTGTCAAAGACTCAGTCTCCAATTTGTGGAAGTTCTTTTGTCTGAATAATTTTAATTGAAACTTTTGGAGTGAGTGCCCTTGGGAAACAAGGTGGAATTTTAGGGACATCAAAGTTTCATTACAGTTGAACTGATTATAGAAAGTGGAAACAAGTGAAATAAGAAGTAGTTTCGAAATGTTCTGGAATTTTGACTAAATACCTACTTTCATTTTGAAAAAGGTATACAGGGCGTCCCAAAGTTATGGGACATGAAGGGGAAGTACCTTAAATATCGTAGATAGTGAATTTTGCTCAAAGAAGACTTTATGTTATTTTTAAAAGTTAGTAATTCTGCATTCATAGATTTTCTAAAAATTACTTGCTTCGGCTGGGAATCGAACCGACTTAAATGTGAAAAAAAAAACACCCTACTTTTATGATGCCAATCGAAAGAATAGCTAAAAAATAATAACTCTGCCTAAGTAACATAGTATTTTAAAAGAAAGGAACAACATAAAATGATTGAGTCAAATTTCAAGAAAGTTATTTATTGCCGACGACGTTCGAAAAGTAGCGATATTATCATTCCAAAGATAGCATTGATTATTCGTAAATAAGTACCCACTTCATAAAATAGGTACTAACATAGTTTTCCTTATTATAAGTGCACGTGTAGATGAAATGATAAAACTTGTATTCAACAGAAACAACAAAAATCAACAGGCAGCGGGCTCATTAAAAGATTGGCGATTTGCGTAAGACAAGAGGGATCACATTTTGAGCATTTAATTAATTAATTTACAAAAAAATACCTACTTAATTGACTACGGCAGTTTCATGTATGTTTTTTATTTGATTAAAATGATTAATTTCACGTTGTTCCTTTCTTTTAAAATACTATGTTACTTAGGCAGAGTTATTATTTTTTAGCTATTCTTTCGATTGGCATCATAAAAGTAGGGTGTTTTTTTTTTCACATTTGAGTCGGTTCGATTCCCAGCCGAAGCAAATAATTTTTAGAAAATCTATGAATGCAGAATTACTAACTTTTAAAAATAACATAAAGTCTTCTTTGAGCAAAATTCACTATCTACGATATTTAAGGTACTTCCCCTTCATGTCCCATAACTTTGGGACGCCCTGTATATGAGACTAATATTAATGAAAAAAATCAAAAATCGTTTATTTCCTTTCCTACATATTGCCAATACAAGTTGTAGGATCCTCCTTTTAAGCTTAAAAAAGCCTGTAGTAGGAGGAACCACTCTTCCAAGTTTTTTTTACAAAACAAAATGTTTTATAAAATTTTTAACCTATAAGATTACATTTTACATAATCGGGTATGTGTCTTTGTGTGTGTGTGTGTGTGTGTGTGTGTGTGTGTGTGTGTGTGTATATATATATATATATTTATTGACTCATTGTGTATATGTTAATAGCTCTTCAGTATCCTGATAGTCTAGAGTTTTTATCCAAGTAACATTCATGGAGACATTTATTTATAGTTGAATGACATTGTTAGCGACACCTCTGCTAACATGACTACGTACCAAAGCTGAAGTTGTCATTGTTCGCTTACTCGTTAACCTAACGACAGTCACATCACAATTCTTATAAAACCTATACTTTTCCGTTATAAACCATATTATTATTAGCCATATAATTTATCAAAAGATAGCCTCAAATAAACAGTTAAAATATATATTTTAATCACAAAATCCATCCATCCATTGAAATACGTTATATAGTGGTGACGTTTTGTATTTACTAAATAGCTAAAGTCAGTATCGATATTGTTTTTAATAAATAGATTATTTATCATAAGTTAGTACGCCAATTCTGACGGGCAGACTATGATGGAAAAATTTCAAGCAATTCCAATGTAGATTGTAGGCATACGTTTTGCAACAGAATTTCTTAAATTGGTAATTATTGTCTCACGTCATTGTACATATAAAACTTAAGAGCGAAGTAATAATAATAATAATAATCACAGTATTGTATTTTGATTTTTATATATAATTTTTATGATAAAACTATATATTTTTCAATCTTTAAGTTTTATACATTCCGCGGCAAAAACTTGCAAAATCCCACAGATCTCTTATGAATAAATAAATGTGTTTATATACATAAAGACAGTACTTATTTCAATAAACATTCTCAACTTTTGAGAAGTAGCCCTAATGAGAAGTAGCCGTAATGAGAAGTAGCCCTAATGAGAAATGGCCATAATGAGAAGTAGGCCATTAGCAAGTCGGTTGCCATAATGAGAATTAGCCCTAATGCGCCTAAACCGTCTCATGCAATAAAAATGTGACGATGCGAATTCTTTAACGCATTCTGATAGTGACTGGTAGATTATCCTTATTTTGTTGGTCCAACTAGTCTAATGTAACTAATATTATAAATACGTAAGTTTGGATGTTTTTATTTTCTATTATTTTAATCGAGGGTTTTATCATTATAATGATAATGTCACCCTCATAAGAGCTAAACCTATCAAAACACACAGATACAAAGCTTACCTGCGACTTGAAGCTAGTTTCACAATATGATACAGCGATTTGGCTTCTCTAGATAATGGAAAAGCCAAAACACTGTTACATATACCCACTACGTATTTAAAATTATAATTTTCGGATTTGGACATTTTTCATCTGAGTCGTAATCAGTTCAAATCAGCAGTATTGAAAACACTGACATAGATTAGGTAATTGTGTACACACACACACTCAACTCATACACACACATACACTCGCACATATTACTCTATACATTTTCTCTCTTTTTTACAACCACAAACACAACAATTTGATAAGGTAACAAAATAAGCTATGTATAAACTTACTGAGATCCATTTTGGCTTCTAAATGTATAACTCATATTTCAAATTTGTTATTATGGCTGTGATTTCAAATAAATCATTAAATAAATCATTAAATAAATAAATAAATAATTAATCATACATTGTCGTCTCAAGTCTTCGCTCCGGACACACTACATTAAAATGTGGTAAACGTCTTCTACACTTTCATATACTTCACAACTTCGAGACAATCTTTCGCCATTAAGTAAAGCAAAGTTTGGATGTTTGTTTGTTTGTTGCTCAATCACGGCGAAACGGATGAACGGATTGGTTTGAAATTGGTATATAGGTAGAATATACCCTGGATTAAAACATAGGATACTTTTTATCCCGATAAAGTGAAGTAGTTCCTGCGGGATTAACAAATGAAACATATCTCCGCGATAAAGCTATTACTCGCAGACGAAGCAGCGGGAGGATAGCTAGTTTAAAATAATTCCAGCATCGTGACACACTAGATGTTGTTGAAAAAGTGATTAATCCAAAATCATTTTTTTTTAATTATAACCAATCTTTAACGTATAGTATCATTTATAAATTAGTTTGTCTCATTTGCCCGAAATTGTGAGCATTTGCTAACTTCAAGCATTTACTTCAACGTAAGATACATGATATCATTTGTTAAATGTCAATTTAATTATACTGGAAATAATAATAGGGCTTATAGCATTTATCTGTCGGTCAGTATGTCGTCCAAATTAGTGCCTTTTCGGAAAGGGAAATCATCCGTGGTTAAAGAGCATCGCAAGAAACCCACAGGATCATTGTTTAATACCTTTTATATCTATATTTTGTTTGTACTTTTATATATTCTGTATTTATTGCCATGGTTTGTAAAATGCAGTCTACATATTTAAACTTGCGTGCTTCCTTAGCAAAAGTGCCCACTTAGTACATACTAAGGTTAAGCTACCTTTATCTGGTTTTTATTACTGTACTATAGTCTAAATTATGTATAATACTTTTGTATTAACTACTTATAAATATTATTTAATGTATGTATGTGTCTGGAGAAACTAATAAACGTTTATCTATCTATCTATCTATTTTGTTGTCCTTGGGTGGGTTGAACACCTTGTATATACAGGGTGTAAAAGTATAAGGGTTTATTCCATTTTCAATTTATCCATTAGTAGAATGGGAAATTTTGTCAAAAGCCTTCGAATAATCTGTATGTTACTTGTAGTTATGTATGTAACAAAAATAAGTAGACCAAGTCATCTACGTAATTTGGCATACCTACCACCATATCAACTTCCTAAATGTAATAATGTATATGGCATGAGAATATGGGATTATATTTTACCAGATATTTTAAATAGTATTCCTGGTGAACTATATTCACATAACGTAAAACTATGTAAAAATGCATTAAAGAAGTACTTTATAGATGGAAATATGTAGGAAGTGCCTTTCCAACAAATTTTATTTCGATAGCGAGACACATGTCTACTTGCTTTCGTATATCAATCTTATGTATTATGTATGTAGATATTTTAAGTTGCTTTTGTAATAATTAATAACGTGGCGGGTCAGTGACCTCATTCGCACTACACACAAACCTTTACAGGTTTTCGTAGGCGTCTTATAGTGAAGATTGTTCAAATAATGATCTATGGATAAATAAATAAAAAAAAAAAAAAAGTGAATACGATGTTCACCTGGTATCGACTATCCATTACACTATGTATAATATTAATAAACACGATTAGATTCGTTTCGATGGATGTTTTAGGAATACAGAATAAATATAAAAACTCGCTCTGAATTACATTCGAGAAAGCTAATTATAAATAGTACCTAAATACCTCTGAAAATAATCACCGTTTTCCACGATTATAAAAAAAGTGCCGTTATTAATCAAATTTTGAAATTCTCGGAATTAAACGTAATTAAAAGTATTTATTCATAATTAGCTTTTACGCTTCTTAACTGCAGGTCAGAGCAATTTTTTTGTTTCATTCTGTATTTAAAAGGAAATCTTAATTTGTTAAATGAGAGTGCTACAAGACGGAATAAGCCATCTAAATTTCAGTCTAAAAACGGAAATTAACACTTCGAAAAACCGTAGTTCCTGGAATATTGCGATGAATTCTAGTCGCAATCTACAGCTTTTCAATAAACGCATTATCGCGGCGTTTCGCGAACGATTCAGCTGCGTTTGCCTAGTCCGCGTGCCAAGCTGAGACTTCATTTCCTCCCCGTGATGGATGGCGGGTATCTCAATGAGATTTATAATGGTGTGTCACATTCCGTCTGCGCATGATGTGTGTGAGAGATTGATGCAAAAACGTGCTCCGATTTTTCTTTTGGAATTTTTGAAAATAGATTTTGTATTCGAAATTGGCAAAAATTCACAAAAAAAATTACAGCGGATTGTTAAATATTCACGTAGATTGAAAATACAACAGTGACAACATACTAAAATTCTGCTTTTTAAGTAGATTTAGTATTATTTTTTTAATGATAAACTGGATAGGCCTTATCTCGACATTAGTCCAGATTAAGGTCAAGAGCGATCCCATTCTAATTAAAAAAAAAAAGAAAAAAAAAAGGCGTTTGATCACAATCTCACGTGATGGACAGTGACGATGTGGTCGAAGATGAAGGTTACAATGTTTAATCGACAAAACAAGGAAAAAATATTATTTTATATAATAAGCCTGAATGTCCGTAGGTACCTAGCGGCACTACCGGCCTATGTCCATGCTTGCTTTTCATTAAAATAGTCAGAAAAATAATGGCCATTTGCCATTTACCTACTAAACTTTTGCCTAAATTTCCAGAACTTATTTCTCTCTCGGACCCCAAAAAGGTTTTTGAAGATATTTCATCTTAGGGTTCCTCAAGGCTTGTAGAGAATGGTATGCAATCGTGGAAATGAAGAACTATGCAAATTTACGTATATGATCAGATGGGGTTCTTTAGAACGATTATGCAAAACTAACCAAAACATTGAACTGCGAATATGAGCGTGGATAATCCTTATGAGGAATATATGGGTCCAATTTGATTTTGCTAAGTCACGAATAGAATTATCACCAACCTTTTGAATCCACTTTGAGTATAAGTAGATAGGGAATAACCTTCGACTGCCTATTCTTACGAGCAAACTAAACGACCAATTACACCTTTCAAAAGGCCCTATGTTAATGTAATTGCAATACCCAACGCAGTTTGGGCCTAACGTTCGCTGCCTTTGACTTGGCTTCGGTAAGCCAGGGGAGAATTTTCTTAAAAGGTTGTCCATAAGGAACAGGGTTATTACTTATGCATTAACCTGGGTAGTAGTAAGCGATCCCTAAGGCCCGATACCGTAACGCCCTTATGGTTATATTCTGCTACTCGTTTTTGCTCGAGGATATTCTGGTGAACGGAAGGTATGAATTATTATATGTCATCATGATTTGTGTGTAAACTGTGTGCGCTTTTATTTTTTTAAACATAATGCATAATGATCTTATTTACTTACATAAAATTTAGAATAATTTTCATTTCTGGTTTGGTATGTACAGTCTCTGTATTCCATAAAACTCTCTTATACCGCCACATCGCGGCGAGCGTGGTGGTGAGAAAAGGTTTTTTTTATGAACGACGGGTTCGTACTTTCCTCAATCACACTTGATGTTAAGTGAAGATGAAGTAGAAGGTGGAAGCGTACTGACCCGGAAACCCCAACACATTTGGGGGACTGGCTATAATTTACATACCTACTAACTATTGCAGTCCTATCACTTCTCGTACTATTTAATGCTATGTAGATAACTTTTTACATTATTATAAACATTTTTGATATATGTATGTATCTATGGAATCAAAGGTGAGAAAACATTTTATTTCTACAAAGCGCAAGGATTAGGTATAGTTTAGGGCTTATATTTAATCCATAAGTTGGGAATATCACACTAATTTCATTGGATTCTTCGCTTAATTTCACTTTAAAATACTTGAATAAGTTATATTTACAAGCTGAAAGCCTTGAGACTTTAATAAGTGAAGCTGTGGTTGTTAGAAGCATAGTTAATTGAGAGGACTGACTGTTTCTCAAATAACCGGAACAAGTAAACTTTGACAAGATGGTAGGAACTACGAATATAATAAATAATCGCATTAACCATCTGGTTCTCTCATTCGCCTTTTACTAAATTAGCCTGTGTTTAGTCATGTTAATGGATTATTGAATTGTTTATTCAAATAGTTTAATTTAATAGAATTGTGCTAAATTGGATTGATTTCATGTTAATTAGGTATGTTTATTTAATAGGTATAAAATAAGGATCCTTTGTTTTGTCGAATCACACATTGTAACCCAAAATCTATTTAAAAAGAGCAACCCTTGAGTTTTTTGCTAGTTTTTCTCAGCGTTAATTTTAATGTTAACTTAAAAATGTAACGGTTCACGTGATAACTTTAACCTATGAAATAAATCTTTTTGACTATCTAACATTATAATGTTATAATGATGTTTGTTTGTTTGTTGCTCGGTTTGTTGTTGAAACGGATGAACGGATTTGAATGAAATTTGGTATATAGGTAGGACATACCCTGGATCAAGACATAGGATATTTTTTATCCTGATAAAGTGAGTAGTTCCTGCGGGATAACAAATTTCTGTGACAAAGTTTTTTTACGCAGGCGATGCCGCGTGGGGAACGCTAGTTGATTATAAATTCGAAAAATTAAA
Source organism: Oegoconia quadripuncta (assembly GCA_949316235.1). Classification (NCBI taxonomy): domain Eukaryota; kingdom Metazoa; phylum Arthropoda; class Insecta; order Lepidoptera; family Autostichidae; genus Oegoconia; species Oegoconia quadripuncta. The sequence continues at coordinate 35,974,369 of OX438745.1, forward strand.
ATTAAATAAAAGGTCGCTCTAGTCAGAAATATAATATATACGTTCATAATACATATTTCTCTCTGCATATTTATCCATTCAACATGAGAACAAGTTTTGACAATCAATCTGTTACGTGAGGCTGTTGTAATTGGGTTCTTTCGAGCAACAAGACACCTAGATCGTGACTTGGGTGCACATTCAGGTACATATTTTGACATTGTAGATTTTACCTGAGTAAAGAGAATATTTCCATGTGTACGGACTACGTAGGATAGACACTACTAGTTATCATCATTATCATCACTAATACGCAGCTGGGCACACACCATCTGCACAGCTGCTGGCATAGAGCACCATCTTGCCTGGTGATAGGCATTCCCATAGTTTTCCACATTGAATGGTTAGAAGCAGCCGGCATCAAGGGTCTTTCGGAGACCTTCATTTGAATAGTATAGGACTACGATTATCGTCCACTCTTCTGCCTTATACACATAGATTTATCCGTTATACCGAGTCATTTTAAAGAACTATGGCACATTCCATCTAAAAGCATCTACAGACTTCACAGATTATTAATTGTGACACGTTTTGACTGCGATGGGCTCACCCCCTATCACGTGTGCATTTTTGTATATTTCATAAAGTGAACTGTGGGTGTACCCAAACCTGTTTGTGTGGGTGTATCAAGCATTAAGCTGTTAATGTTTGGGATATCTCTGACCACCCCATTTGAGATGAAGGTCGAGACGTTAAGTATATATGTAACGAGCCACTCGATGACAACTCATCCAAGAAGGTGTGATCAAATGTTTCCCGTGATATCACCATTGAGGAAAACTGCCAACAGGAAACGGTCTCTGAATAGACATCAGGACGTTGGCGGGTATGGAGATCTCAGAAAGTGGTTGGTTTTCACTACTAATGACAAGTGTGACAGTTCCGGGTCAGTGTGCTTCCACCGTCGGCCTTATCTTCACTTAACATCAGGTGTGCTCACCAATTGTGCATTACATATGAGTCACGGTGATTCTCTTGGTTGACTTCGACACTTATAGGAACGAAATAGTTGTTCCTTTGCTGAAAACCACATATCTAAGATCTACACACTTGAAATACTAAACAATTCCTTATATTCTGACTTAAATAACAACGCACACCCACGTTTGATGTTAGAGGCCGCAGATAACGAAAAAAATAAATAAATATAAGCCTCCACAGGCGAGCAGCTAAATGTTTTCCTTTGCCGGAACAAATTGAAAAGCTTCTGTTTTTTTATAAGGGATGCGGGTAGACAGGGCAGTGAATTACGCTCGATTCCGGCCGTCATTGAGGTCGAACCCTTGAGCATCTTTCTCTGAATGTTAGGGTTACCATGCCGAAGATTTTTGTCAACGACTTAGTTTGGAGGAGTATATACTAATGACCCAGTTTCATTTTAAAATTTTGACCTAATAATATCAAGTAGTAGACCATAATTATAGTAAAAGAGACTAATGATAGTGAGCTAACAGTAAAGACCCAGTAATGATAAACACTATTAATGAACATACATACATAATGTCACTACCTTTATCCCAAATGGGGTGTTTCAATCATTTGAAGTTTAATGCCTGAAACAATAGCCACGGTTCACATAATTATTATAATGCACACCCGACGGAGAGTGGGCCCATAGCCGTTAAAGTTTTTTTTTTATGCACAACGGATCAGCACTTGACCTCAATCACACATGATGTCAAGTGAAGATGAGGCCGAAGGTGGAAGCGTACTGACCCGGAAACCCAAATATTTGGGGAACTGGCTATCTTATCTCTGACAACCGGAACACAACAATGCTATTAACATTGCTGTTTGGCGGCAGATTTAGATAAGATGGTGGTAGCTAGCCAGGCGGACATTTAAAATGCCCTACCACCAACCAAACCGAGTACTAAACACGTACCCCGCTGGGGATCGAACCCGCGACCTCCGATTCGTAAACCCTATGTTGTTTACATTGAGCCACGTAGGCGGCGAAAGTGCAAGTCTCTAGATGTTTTTTGGATGTAAAGTCTCAAAGTCGCCTTTTACGACACCCTCCATTGAAAGAGATGTGTTGGTTGTTTAAGTGTTGTAACCACACGACTCACCGGTCGCCTCGGGGGGTGTCATCCTCTCCCGGGCCGAGTCCAACGACTACATCGTATGAGGTTGTGCCCTAACAGTGTAAGGCTGGTATTTTGATATGGTAACTATCTATGACCTGAAATGACAGAGTATATCTTGTGATATACTAGAAGCGTTGGTAACCCTAGGGTAAACCAACATGTGCCCTTTGGGGCTAGTTATTGCCTACCATTCTAGGTAGTAGTAATGCATTGGTATTTGAGTAGAGAGGTTAGCTAAAAGGATATGTCCTTGACCAATACTTTATATTAAATTTCAAATTGTTTTGTATAAATATTTGACCGTTTTATAACAAAAGGACTCCCCCCTTCGCGACGTATTTATTTTCTTTGGCAATTTGTGTACTTCATCCATTCATCATCAGGTGTGGTTGAGGTCAAGTACGAACCCGTCGTGCATAAAAAATAATCACAAACAGCATGAATGGGGAAAGTCTCCAGAAAAAAATGGAATCAATACAATAAGTAATAATACAATAAGTAAGACATATCACATTATCTGATTTTTAAACGGCTTAAGAGGTTGTAAAGCTTTATAAGTTGTATGCGAGTTTAAAAAATAAATTCACAAAAAAAAAAACTGGAATCTGTTGAGCTATTTATTAGATTAGTTATTTAATATAATGCCATCAAACACGTAATACCCGTCGTTTGTCGTCGGGGTTTAACAATAATTTTATTATTAATATTTTTCATATTATTTTTGAGGAAAGTATACCACACAAGCCTAGACCATAATTACCCTGGCCTCATATATAGCAACCTGGACGGCATGTGTTTGTCCACAATCTCACCTTATGGAAATGATGTGGCCGAACATGATGCACGCGATCTCAGTGCTCTTGAAGATCACAAGGTTGTAGGATTTAGGAAAGACTTTCGCCGGAAGGGAGTTCCACGCCTTGCCTGTTCATTTTCAGAATGAAGACTCGAACCGCTTAGTGCGAATGTTCGGTATGTTAACTACATACGGGTGGAATTCCCCCCCACGACTAGTAGTCGGAAGGTGTAATGGCGATGGTGAAATAAGATCATGTAATTCCAACGCACACTCATCGAAATGCTTTCTGTAAAAATCTGAGAGACAGATGACCTTATGCCGGTGTTCGAGACTACAATTTAGCAGTCATCGAATAGTTACCAATGAGTCTTTTGGCAAGTCGTTCTACAGAATCGAGTGCAGCTAATTGGTGCTTGGCTGAACCATGCCGAGGTGAAGGCAGTGTTCCACGAACGAGCGGACTTAAGCCTGCTAACGTTACAAAAGCTGTTTCGCATGACCTTAAGGTGAAGGCAAAGCAGCTGCTGTTTCAGCGTTGAATCTATGGAGTCGCCCGAAATTTAGGTTGAAGGTGAATGTCAGACCCAATAGATTGACATGGTCAGAAATCGCCGCCTCCGTGGCTCGAATCGGAGGTCGCGGGTTCGATTAGCAGCGGGGTACATGTTTAGTACTCGGTTTGGTTGGTGGTAGGGCATTTTATATGTCCACCTGCCTAGCTACCACCATATTATCTAAATCTGCCGCCAAACAGCAATGTTAATAGCATTGTTGTGTTCCGGTTGTCAGAGATAAGATAGACAGTTCCCCAAATATTTGGGTTTCCGGGTCAGTACGCTTCTACCTTCGGTCTCATCTTCACTTAACATCAGGTGTGATTGAGGTCAAGTGCTAACCCGTTGTGCATAAAAAAAAGGTGTGGATACAATGAACTATCACCAGGTGAGATTATCGTCAATATTTTCAAAAGAACATCCATGCTCAACACTTCATCTGTCTACCTATATAAGTCAAAATATATTACGAAGCTTAAACTTAACAAATTTTAATATGATTTCTTAAATCATGTCGTCATACTATTATTTCAAAATCAGCTAAATCGCCAGTTGCGTTGGTTTCCGAAGAAAATTGTGACATTGAATATTCATGATTGTTTGCATAACTTTTGTTTATTATTCCAAGAACAGCTTAAGGAGTCACTTCGAATAAATATCTGAGAATTTGCATGATTATTTTTGCGCTGTCAATTTTGTTATTGGTATTATGAAGAAATATTTGATGTAAATTTTGATAGGAGAAACGTAAATTTGATTTCAGGCTACCTGTGTGTTCCTGGACCAGTCCCTATTTCTAACAATGTTCAATGGCTTTTCACGGATTAATATAATGAAGGAAATATCTAATTTGTAAAAGGAAAATGCAATTTCTCTGTGACGTTGAAAACCTTAGAATTGCTGTATATTACACGAGAATATATTATAAAAAAAATAATTTTGCTTTACCGAAAAATAGTGACAATTATAACTTCAAAACGTATACTCAAATTTACTGCGGCCGTATGCCTCTATATCTTGTTATTTTGACCTTTTGATTTTCAATACTAATTTTAGAAAATGTTTTCCAATTTTTTTTTTATGCACACTACTATATACTAATATTCTACTATCTTTAAAGGCGGGGAAATTAAGAACAGGTTCGTTTTACGAATGGATAGTTACCATCAACAAGTTTACATATTACTTGTTCTTCTTAATAACTGAATTGTCAAAAATTGGCAAAACAGCCGACTTCAGTAAGGTTCTGTTCTTTAACAATTGACGAAGATATGGCCCAATAAATATACATCAAAAAATTCCGCCGAATTGAGAATATCTTTTTATTGAAGTCCGTCCGATAGTACAGAATACCGTTCCCCAAGCCCCGACTAGCATTTGAATTTTTTTTTATGACATCGCCGCTTTTTTTATAAAGTACTGACATTAATTGAAAATCTAATCACGGCTGTGTGTTAAGCCAAGTTCTAAAAAGCCGCTACACGCAAATACTGCCCTTGAGTACATTTACAAGAACCCTTTCTCTTTCGACATGGAGGCCAAGCGCTCTGTTTTACAACGGGTTTACCATCGGAACGAAATGTTTTTGGTTTAGATGTGGTTCAGCTGATGTAAAAAATTTAAAAGTATAAAGATTAAATTGTTATTAGTATAATAATAGTAGTATAATGATTTTGGTAATGGTTTAGTTTTTAGCAGAAACCACAGACTTCCACTTACTACGATCCTGACACACCTCTTTTGCTTCATTCACTCTCATTAGGTTGTTTCTATACGCTTCGGTTTAGGGTACTCTTGACTTGACCTTTCTTTAAGACGTCCCCGATTTGATAATGGTACGTTCGCCGTGATCTTCCCCTACCAACACTACCATCCACATTCGCTTCATATATCTCTTTCGTTAGTCTTCTTTAATTCATCCTCTCCATAATGTCTAAACCATCTCAGCATACCTTTTTCAATCTTTGTCACTACCTCTTCTTTCACATCGCTTAACTCCCAATTACATCCCTGATTCTTTCAAAGTTACCCCACTCATACTTTTCATTCTCATTTTCACTGCGTTAATTGTAGAATTAATGCAGTGAAAATGAGAATGAAAATGAAATGAATGACTGTAGAGTCATTCTTCTTCTGCCATACCCAGCTTTCACTCCCGTAAAACAGTGTAGGAACCTGCACCCAGCCATGAACAGCCATTCGAGTTTTTTTAGACAGATAAGTTTATACAATAGTTCATAATTAGTACACTTAATATATAATATAATATAATATTTCGGACACTTACACCAATCATCCAGTCCCAAACTAAGCAAAGCTTGTGCTATGGTTACTAGATAACGGATAAACATACATAAATACTTATATAAACATCCAAGACTCGGGAATAAATGTTCGTATTCATCACACAAACATTTACCCCTCGCGGGATTCGAACCCGCAACCGTTGGTTTCGCTGATAGGGTTACTATCCACTACACCAATCGGTCGTCAATTAATAAACAATACAGTCTTTGCGACCAAATATTTCACAAGAAAATCTTGCCAGTACTATAAACGGTTACAAATCCATTTGAATCAAACCCTCGAGATGAATTTACCGAATAAAGACAACGTTATGATATTCCCAAATGATTTTCTATCTCATCGAACATCGAAGAGTCCCTTTAACCCAAATGAAGTAATACAATCACCCTCCCCGTCCGGACGGCATTTTTTCTCCTTTACCGTACGAAAACCGACGAAGGAAGCTCTTATGGATTCCGTTTCCTCGATCCGGAGTGTTTGATATATTTCACTGGGCCCTGTTGATGTTATGAAGTTTAAGTGTGAATTATGAAATTTATGAATTACAACCGACACGAAATATCTGCGGATATCCGACATTACAATATGAGGGTTGCGGTTTCGATTTCTATTCTGTTTATGTATAATTAATGCGGATTAAGGGAGAAGCACTCGTGGCGCAATATCTGGTCAGTTCTTGGATGGGTAACCGCTCCCTGGCCCCCTCCGCCTTTTTGATATCGGACCCAAAGTTAATCCAAAAACTTTAGGTATTTTTTCTTCAGACTACATCGACAGATAGAACCCTGGCAAAAAGTTTCTATTCCTGGCCAAGGCCAGAAAATGTAATAAACATTGTTTGCTCTCAAAGCTACTCCAGGTTCCACTTAAAACTATAACGGAAGTTTCAATTTCGAAGTGAATCGCTATAAGCTAGCAAGTTACCGGTAACTAACTTGATTAAGGATTTAATTTAATTTTTCCCGTACACTCCTTTCCGGAAGTTAGTATTAAAGAACATTGCTTTTGATTTCACAGTAAATGCTAACCTATATTAAATTTTATTAAAGTGCTGAAATAAAAAAAATCGTTATTTTCCACGTGGAGCACAAATCTGAAATACGCTATGATGCTTCCGACCGATTTCGGACATGGCGACCACTTTGATTTCTAGTGAGTTTGGCGTCTGATATGCTCGTAGCCGATATTTATTCAACGATTTGTTGCTTACTGGTGAACTGAATGGCGCTGTGTATGTCTACGGATATTTATTTATTCATAACTATACACATTGCTAATATTTTGCTATATATTTTGTATACCGCCTCCGTGGCTCAATGTAAGCAACACTGAGTTTACTGAGGTTTTTGGTACTTTTTTTTTTTTTTTTTTTTATGCACGACGGGTTCGTACTTGACCTCAATCACTCCTGATGTTAAGTGAAGATGAGGTCGAAGGTGGAAGCGTACTAACCCGGAAACCCCAACACATTTGGGGGACTGGCTATCTTATCTCTGACAACCGGAACACAACAATGCTATTAACATTGCTGCTTGGCGGCAGATTTAGATAAGATGGTGGTAGCTAGCCAGGCGGACATTTTAATATGCTCTACCACCAACCAAACCGAGTACTTAAACATGTACCCCGCTGGGGATCGAACCCGCGACCTCCGAATCGTAAACCCAGTGTTGTTTACATTGAGCCACGGAGGCGGTTGCTGGAGATCGAACCCGCGACCTAGCTTTGCTTTGCTGCAGTTCTACCCGGAAGATTAAACGAAATACGATATCTAGTTCTCTTCTTGTCCCGCTACCCGCCTAAACTTTTGTGAGAAAGAAATCAAACCCTTTCCCATACCATATATTAGTCCAGTTAGAGCTCGTAAGTTTGGCTACAGCACGATAGAGAACAATAAAGAAAGGGGAACGCACCTCCGCGCCGAGCAAAAGTGCTATCGTTTTGTTGTGAGCTCCCCAGTGTGACATTACTTCAATTATATTGGTACACCGTGTTGGTCGCGTATCACACCGACCCGTAAGGCTCTATAAGGATTTATTTCCCACGAACGTTCAATATTCACTTAGTTTTCTATAAGAAAATAATTATCCCCAACTTTAAACCTTTTTGTTTTTTTTTTCTGTGCAATAACTTCATCGTATCAGCCACATGATGTCACTGCTGAACATAGGCCTCATCCATAGAACAACAGGCCTGCATCCAGCGATTTCTCGCGACCTATATCAGGTCGTCTGCCCATCTGGTGAGTGGACATCCTACGGGTGCGTGGTCTCTACTCGAGAACTTTAATTCCCTACCGACCAGGTTTTCGGGCTATGTGCCCTCCTACTGCCACTTCATCCTGATACTCCGCTGGGCTGTGTCAACAACCTTCGTCCGCCTACGGATTTCCTCATTCCTAAATCGATCGTGACTTTGAGCTTTCTTTCAAGCCAATAGTCAGAGACCACGTGTTAGTACCGTAAGTCGTCATTGATACACATATTGATTAAAGACTTTCGCTCTCAAGCAATGAGCTATTATGTTTAGCAGCGGACGTCCTCTGGCAGATATGTGACGAGGAGAGCAGAGCGTTTAGAATATAATTTTTCCATGCGAATGTATAAATGAAAAGGGTTTGTCTTTTTTCAATCAGTCGTTTACAATCTAGAAAGTTTACAACAATTTTTATAGATCGTCTTGTAGAGGACCAGTTTAATCCCATGAATTATTACTATCATTAGTGTAGTTCTAACTAACTACTATATCTACGCACTGCATCACTATCACAGCATACATCGTGATACCAAAAGATTTAATTATTCGAAACCGTACGTGACGAGAGCGCGATATGCCATCCACTCGATCGTCCGCAAAAACTCGACCACTGTGGTTTTGTTTGAGTTCGCGTCGAATTGTTTTTGGTTGTTATTTTATTCGCACTATTTGGTATATGAATTTGAAATGAACGGTGAAAGTAGAACGTATGAAATCTTTAGTAAAGTGAAAGTCTAAATATTCTTTATTTTGTAGATAGACCGAGTTTTTTAAGCTTATGAAAATTAAACTTTATTCTGAAAAGAACAAGCAAGTTGTTCTTAAAAATTATAGTACAAAAGGAATAAATATTTAATTATTAATAATTTTGAATTAGCCTGGTGCAAATAAATTTAATTATCATCTAAATAGTATGTAACTTTTGTGTTATTGTATCTTTAAATTTATTGACAGCAAGATATACTGACTGAAATTAAAAGGGAAACCACATGCAATAAATGTATACCACTTGAATGAATTACTGTTTGTTTCAGCTTCGGCTTTCAAATTTTTTTTTTTTTATGAGAGGGCGGCAAACGAGCATGCGGGTCACCTGATGGAAAGCAATCACCGCCGCCCATGGACACCCGCAACACCAAAAGGATCACAGATGCGTTGCCGGCCTTTGAGGAATTTATCTTATTTCTTGTAGTGACATCATGAACTACTGAGGTATTGATGCATTAGCACATATAACATCTTCGCCGTCATTTACCAACATATTTATCATTATTATATTATGTGAGATGTTCTCATGATATGAACTAAAACTAAAGTTTTATCTCATTAAGTCTTATGAAAATTTTATACGGAAGCACCATAAAGGTATATACGTCCGTTAATGTCTCAGTAAAGCACCGTTACAGATCTATTATTCCAAAAAGTTATAGGTGTGTCCTTTTAAACAATAAAATACTTTTCGAAATAGTATACAAATGGCGGATATATCGTGGAGCATACATTGAAATGATAACTCCTACTTTTTTTTTATGCACGACGGGTTCGTACTTGACCTCAATCACACCTGATGTTAAATGTAGATGAGGTCGAACGTGGAAGCGTACTGACCCGGAAACCCCAACACATGACTGGCTATCTTATCTCTGACAACCGGAACATAACAATGCTATTAACATTGCTGCTTGGCGGCAGATTTAGATAAGATGGTGGTAGCTAGCCAGGCGGACATTTCAAATGCCCTACCACCAACCAAACCGAGTACTTAAACATGTACCCCGCTGGGGATCGAACCCGCGACCTCCGAATCGTAAACCCAATGTTGTTTACATTGAGCCACGGAGGCGGTTCTTTTTGCCCGATTGCGCTAGTAGGAGAGTTACCCGACTGAATGTATGTATTATTGTATGTCCGTTCCTTTAGCGCATCCTGTAGCTTGAACGGCTTGATGGTTTTTAATAAATGACATGTCATTAGTTTCGTCGTAATTGGTGGAGTATTTTAGGATATATATTTTCTAAGAGAAATATATATATGGCCGCCGTCAGCCACCATTTTTGTCGGATACGATTTTCAATTATTATCATAATGGACTGCATTATGATAATAATTGTTTTTATTAATAGAATTACTTTTATTATAAATCTGTTAAAAATTCTCTTCGCCTTTGATAAATAAACACAAGTAAATGTAACATAATCTACTACTCGAATAACTTGCAATCCTTGAATTGAAGTGTAAAATATTTAATTAGAGAAACTCAAACTTCCTACACAACTTTTTCAGTTATATAGATATAGGTGTATATTATGTGGTATTAAGAGAAACATTGTTATTTGACGACCTGTTTGGTGTAGTGGTTACCAACTCTGGCCACTATACCAAAAGGTCGCGGGTTCGAATCCCGCCAGGGGCATATGTTTGCATAATGAATACAGACACGTGTTCCCGAGTTATAGGTGTTTTTCATTTATATGTATTTATTTACAAAAAGAATTATATTTGTGTAATTTATCAACCATTTGGTATCTATAATACAAGCCTAGTTGCTTAGTGTAGAACTAGATGGCGCTGTGTGTAAGTGCGAAGATTAGAAAATATAAATTTCTCAGTCGTGGCTGTTTATTAGTACTGTTGCACTTATATATTTAAATCATTGTAGGAGCTGTTGCAGATGTGATGTGACTTGCTTGTCAAGAGAAGAAGGAAGAGAGCGAGGGTCGAAGCGCGCTCGGATACTTAATACCTTTATCCAGGTTTACTTTCGGATATGAATACTGAATACGACCTGTTTGGTGTAGTGGTTAGAAACTCTGCTAGTATACCAAATGGTCGCGGGTTCGAATCCCGCTAGGGACACTATGTTTGTATGATGAATACAGACATGTGTTCCCGAGTTATGGATGTTTTTCATTTATACATGTATTTATTTCCAAAAAAAAAAATGTATTTCTGTAGTTTATCAATCATCTAGTATCCATAACGCAAGTCTAGATGCTTACTGTGGACCTAGATTGCGCTGTGTGTTTGTGCAAAGACATTTATTATTTATTTGTTTATTATTACAAAATCAAAAAAAATATATTAATTTTATATTAAACAATAGGTAAGTTTTGTTACACAATGGTGTGACATGTGCCTATTATAACCATGAGTTACTCGTATTGTAAACTTCGTACAAGGCTCAAATAGAGCAAACCTGGAACGTTAATGTTTAAAACTTGACAATTAAGTTACGATACGATGGTGGAGGAAAATTAAGTTGTCATCGAGTTAGGCAGTTACGGTCGGTTAAGCTTCATGTATATGTACCTACTATTATGTTATTAAAAATAATATTTTTTTAATACCGGTGTGAACAACATCATTATGTCAGCCGCATGACGTCCACTACTCACTAGGCCTCCCCTTGTGGGGGGGGGACCTTCTCGCCGTCCCCCAGGCGAGCGGTACATGTAATGCGTTTCCCCGCGAAAAAAAAAAGAAAGCCTCCACCATAGAATCGGCTGAAGCGCCCTACATCCAGCGATTTATTATGTCGTTTATCCACCTTGTGAGTGGATCTCCTACGCTGCGCATACCGGTGCGTGGTCTCCACTAGAGAACTTCTCCGTTCGCCCACAGATCTTTTCCTTCTTGATTCAATCGCATAGTGAAATGCCGAGCATAGCCCTATCCATCGCTCGTTGCGTCACATTGAGCTTTCTTATGAGCCCCGAGACCACGTAAAGTAAAGCGAACATAGAGTAGCAATTATTGATAATTAAAAAAAAGAAACCGGTTTAGGAGGTTTTAGCTTCTTTTACAATGCAATGAAGTTCACAGAGGTCTTTAATTTAATATTGTAGGTTTTATAACTAAATAGCTATACTAATAACCCAGCGGGGTACATATTTAAGTACTCGGATTGGTTGGTGGTAGGGCAATTTAAATGTCCGCCTGGCTAGCTATCACCATCTTATCTAAAACTGCCGTCAAACAGCAATGTTAATAGCATTGTTGTGTTCCGATAGTCAGAGATAAGATAGCCAGTTCCCTAAATAAGATGGGTTTTCCGGGTGAGTACGCTACCACCTTCGGCCTCATCTTCACTTCACATCAGGTGTGATTGAGGTCAAGTGCGAACCCGTCGTGCATAAAGAAAAAAAAAAGTTACACTCCTTTACTGGACTACAATTCATTTTCGAATCCGAATTAACGTAAGTTCTACGTCTTCATAGTGACAAATTATTTTTTTTCGCGTTCCGTTTCATTTTCTAAAATTACCGGTTATTGTTGTCAGTCACGCTTGAACATATTCTGCGTGTAACGGAAAAGTTTTGAGTTTTGTTCATAAAATGGACAACACAGGCGTTCAAATGGTTTAAAATTGCGGAAAAACGAAACTAATGGAAAACAAATTCGCTCGTGAAATTGTTTCCGATTGTTATTTTGAATGCATCGGTGAAAGTCAAAAAGCGCACCCTTTGCTTACTGCCCGCACCAGTGGAATCCAGTTATCGTCCCGTGATATTTATTTGAAAAATGAATTGTACTGCACCTATAAGTAGGTATAGTAATTTTTTTTTTGCACATACACACAGCACCATCTAGTTCCACACTAAGCAACTAGGTTTGTATTATGGATACCGGATGGTCGATAAACTACACAAATACATTTTTTTTTGTGTAAATAAATACATATATAAATGAAAATCATCCATAACTCGGGAACACATGTCTGTATTCATCATACAAACATATGTCCCTTGCGAGATTCGAAACCACGAAGTTCGTTTATTGTCGTCACAAAAAACGGTTGTTACAAAAATATAACGGCTATTTAATAAAACTTCTATTTATTTAGATGATAAGAAAGCATGCTCATGAACCGTTATCCGCTTGCTTTTTTCTTTGTTCTTTCGAATCATTAATTTAAAAAATACTTATTTAAATAAAACAGATACTCCTGAGTATCTTGCTCTTGCTTCCCTGACGAGTCAGCCTTGTGAATGAGCTGTAATTGTATGGTTTTTAATTTGATGTACCTCTACAAATAACTGATAATCTTGCCAGAAATACGCTAGGTGCTCCAAATAGTGGTACAAAACCAAATTTACGAGTGCTTCACATCTTACATTGTCCAGCTTAATTAAACCTTTCCTAGTACATTAATATCAATTATGGTAATCCGCCCGGAGTGGATTCAACTGCCGACCTTATTTGGGGTAAGCTTGTGTTGTGGTGTAAGTAGTAATAGTGCAAGTGACTTTATTTAAGATATTGGATATTACAAGACGTTAAATTCTTATGACTGAGACTGTCTTTCTGTCAAAGATGGTTTTTATTTTCAAACGTTTGTGTTTACGAAATGGTTCTTCGATATCTTTGATGGAAATCGGTTCTGTTAATTTGAAGGTTTTTTACTTCAGCTTTCATGACTGTTTTATATGCCTTGGATGATTTAATTATGTTATGTCTTTGTTTCTCAGATTTTCCCTAAATAGCAGGTAACCGGGATGTATAATATATATATATATATATATATATATACACAAATTGTACAACTGTCGGAATTATTATGGTGGCACTTAATAGTAAGCTCCTCTGAGAACCGCTGTGGCAATGCTGTGGAGTACTTACCCCATTTAAAAATCTCTCTATTTTCTGTATTGTATCACTCTTGTTGCTATTATTTTGCGGTGTATATCTAGGTTTATTCCCCACGTTGGAAGATTTTTGGAAGAGTCACTCGATCTTGATGTCCATAGGGTTGGCCCTATTGTTTTAGTTTCGATGATATTTAGCGTTCATACATTGAGAATGTTTATGTAGACAATATTTTGATATCGGTTGTTTAATAATTTTAAATGTATACCGCATGTCAGTATCGACAGGGGCAATAGACAACAACTGTGCAGTAAATTTATCAGAATAAAAATTATCTGTATTAACAAAATTTAATTCACATAAAATATGACTCAGTTAAACACTGTGAAACTAGTATCGAAATTCACAAGATTGGCAACCCTAGGCTACCTACGTCAGTACAAGTGCGAACAAAGTAGAGTACACGTGACCTTTCCTAAGGTTGACACCTTCAAATTTTGGATATCGTATTACAAACAATTAAGCTCATATTTTTTTTTTACAATTGGGTTGGGTTAATTACCCATTTCGCTAACATGTGGTTATTGGATATACAAAAGTTATCTTTACTTAAATACTTGTATTGAATTCCGTGATGATAGGTTTGCCTGGAAGAGATCGCTGTTAGCGATAAGGCCGCCTAATTTGTAGTTTCTATAAGATATTTAAATGTACCTTCCTTATTCAAACAACAAAGCGTATTTGATTGATTGATTGATTGAGTTATTTAAACTTAATTGAAATAATTGTAAGATACATTTTTTACTAACTTTCGCCCTGGGCAGTGCAAGCATGGATTTTTTTTCTAGAGTAACTTTACATAACAATTTTATTACATACATATAAACGTCTTATAGATGACTAGCTTTCCGCCCGCGGCTTCGCCTGCGTTAAACAACTTTATCGCGGAAATTTGTTTATCCCGCAGAAACTGTTCACTTAATTGGGATTAAAAGTATCCTATGTAAAGGATCCAGCGTATGTTCTACCTATATACCAAATTTCATCGAAAATCAATCATCAGTGATTGAGCAACAAACAAATAAACACACATCCAAAGTTTTGCATTTATAATATTAGTTAAACTAGTTAGATTATTGGGGGATTGTTAGGTTTTATGATAAGAAATATGGAAATTTATTCTGTGAAAAAGGTGTAAATGACTTACAATTTTATTTAAGTTAAAATGATTGATTCCAAATTTATTTGGTTGGTTATTGGTTGGTTGGTGGTAGGGCATTTTAAATGTCCGCCTGGCTAGCTACCACCATCTTATCTAAATCTTCCGCCAAGCAGCAATGTTAATGACATTGTTGTGTTCCGGTTGTCAGAGATAAGATAGCCAGTCCCCCAAATGTATTGGGGTTTCCGGGTCAGTACGCTTCCACCTTCGACCTCATCTTCACTTAACATCAGGTGTGATTGAGGTCAAGTACGAACCCGTCGTGTATAAAAAAAAAATCAAGTTATGATTTAAATTATTATTTTCTTACTAATATTATAAATGTGATAGTTTGGATGTTTGTTTGTGTATTTGTTTGTAGCTCAATCACGGCGAAACGGATGAACGGATTTGGATGAATTTTGATATATAAATAGAACATACATTGAATTAAAACATAGGATATTTTTATCTCGATAAAGTGAGTAGTTCCCGCGGGGTAAATAAATTTCCGCGATAAAGTTATTACACGCAGGCGAAGCCGCGGACGGAAGGCTAGTTGTCTCATAAATTTATAAGTTGTCTATATCCTATCTGTAATACATAGACATAGGCTTCAAATGTATAACAACCCCCTTTAGGGCTAAAATCATAATAATTACATCAAAATCAAAAACATTTTCAAATACAATTTTGCATAAAATCGAAACGTTAATTTCTTCGCCGTATCAAGTTAGACGAAAGTACCAAAACTTTTCAGCTTGTATACAACTTTATGTTCCCCATCTTTCAGCTCTTAGTCATTACCCGGTAGTCTTGTTGCAGCCCAGTTACAATCTACCTACCTGTTTCGTGGAAGTTTACCAAGTTACCGGCTCAAGAATAGGGACTTACTCTCCAGCTTACAATAGCCGTCTCACAGCTTTGACGTTTTCAGTATAATGCATCAGTATTCTTGAAAACACTTTCTTGTAGGTATTACAAGTTTTGTATTCTATAGTTCGGAGTTACATTACAGAAATACAGTGCTTAGAATAATAATGTTTGGTGTAGTGGTTAGAAACTCTGACCACTATACCAAAAGGTCGCGGGTTCGAATCCCGCTAGGGGCATATGTTTGTGTGATGAATACGGACATATATACCCGAGTTATGGATGTTTTTATTTATAATAAGTATTTATTTGCAAAAAAAAATGTATTTATGTAGTATATCAACCATCTGGTATCCACAACACAAGCATATAGTTGCTTAATGGCATTGTGTGCACGTCCAAGGATATTTATTTCTATTTATTAAAAAAAAAATTGCTACTCATCTATAAGGACATATTCTTATTATTCACTAGAAATTTTCGTATTCTAGTTTGAAATTGGGTAAAGGAGTTAAAAAGTATTTTTGTATATTTTAGTACGCTTGTGAATAAAATAATCATATTTGTTAAGACCTTTATATGTCTGACTGGCTAGCCACCACCATCTTATCTAAATCTGCCGCCAAACAGCAATGTTAATGGCATTGTTGTGTTCCGGTTGTCAGAGATAAGATAGCCAGTTGCCAAATATTTGGATTTCCAGGTCAGTAATTTCCACCTTCGGCCTCATCTTCACTTAACATCAGGTATGATTGAGGTCAAGTGCTAACCCGTTGTGCATAAAAAAAACCGTTTAACGTTGTTTTTTAATCTTTGTCTTGGTCAGCGCCATCTAGTTCTAACGGATATTGAGATCTTTCGAGGTATGATTGTTCGGCCTGCGGTTTTGCTTGCGTGGAGTAACTTTATCGCGAATAATTATTGATTTGTTTATCCCGCGGGAACTACTCACTTTATCGGGATAAAAATGATCCTATGTGTCATTCAAATCCGTTTCAGCAACAAATAATCTAACATCCGAACTTTCGCATTTTTAGTATTAGTTAGATTTTCAGCCCGAATTTTCAAATATATTTAAATAAAGAAATTTATTTATTTATTTATTTATATTTCTTGGGACGATTTCAAACGGGCGAATCCGCGGGCCGTAAACTAGTTTGACATCACTATGTATACGTTCTAACAGTGTAACAATATGTACAAATTTCATTTTGCAGTTTTATCTTGTAGATAAGATTAGTTTTAAGCTACAGGAAGGATGCATAAGTATACAGGAAGCGCATCTGCACATGGCAAGTAAGCGAGGGAAGATAGACGCCTTTATGAAAGTGTCCCGAATATATTCTCTGTGAAGATTTTCTCATATCTGGTATTACCGTTGTAAAGTTACTGCGGTATTGTGTTAACTAAATTAAAGAAATTTGTTTATCCAGTCAATAAACAACAGATAACTAATATAGAACGTTTAGAAAACGCCTCTACATATTAGAAACTTTTTCCACCCGCGACTTCGTCCGCGTTAAAGATTTCATCAAAATTGTTTCAGCAAAAAAATTTGCCTATATATTAATCCAGGTCCTAATCTGACTACCAACCAAATTTCATTCAAATCCGTTTAGCCGTTTAGGCGTGAAGAGGTAACAAATATATATATAAAAACATACACAAATTTTCGCATGTATAATATAGTTAACCACCAGATTTAAAACAATGTAACATTGGTATAATTTTTTCCCCAGTTTGAATAGATGTAACTCGCATAAACATTTTGATAAACTTTGATAGTTATGGGGATGCGAAATAGGGTTGAATTTAGTTTGCAAATAAAATCGAGGTTTATGAATGTGATTGGTGTGATTGAATATTTTATCTGCAATAGTAATAAAAACGAAAACATGATGTATAAGACTATTACAGTATCATGAATTCAGAAACTAATTCGGCATATATTGCTGAGAGGCTTGATTCAAATATCCTTTCTTCAACCAGCAATGTATGCCGAATTAGTCTCTAAATTTAGGATGGTGTAATAAAAAAAAAAAAAAAAAAAATCAAAAATGTTTATTTAAGTAACTTATTCTTATTATCTATAACAGCATTAGGGGTCTCCTTTTAAGTAAAAATGTTTACCTGTATTAGGAGACTCCGCTCTTCTACAACTACATAAATGCTTTAAACAAGAAGGTAAGTTAGGTATACAAGTAAATTCTTAGAATAGAAATTCAAAAAAGAATAGAATTCATAGAATAGACCCTTAAACAGACGAGACATATTTATATCTCAAAATGAGAAAAAATTTCTCGTTTTGCTATTGTTGTCCCAGATTTCACTTTTAACAAATAAAATAGTTGTCGGATTTGACTAGAACTCATAAATTTATTTTGCTTTAAAAAATAAAACTATTATTTGACTCGGCACTAACTTCATTTAATTCAGAGCTTGCGCTTGCAGAGCATTTGGTTGGTGGTAGGGCATATTAAATGTCCGCGTGGCTAGCTACCACCATCTTATCTAAATCTGCCGCCACACAGCAATGTTAATAGCATTATTGTGATTCGGTTGTCAGAGATGAGATAGCCATTCCCCAAATAAGATGAGGTTTCCGGGTCAGTACGCTACCACCTTCGGCCTCATCTTCACATTAAATCCGTTGACAAAAAGAAATGCGCAAGATATCTCTCGCCCTTTCATTTGCATGCAATAGTAAATAGCGCTGTCTCTTTCCCCAGCCTCCAGCGAACATGGCTGGCAGAAATGTACTGGGACAGCAGAAGCTATTAAGAGATTAACAGGTGGTCCTCAGTGCATTACTAGTGCGACCGCACCGCACCGACCGCACCTTTCATTGTTTGAGTTTGAAAATGGGGTTTGAATATGATCTTGAAGTGAAAATTGAAAATTGTAATCTCCTTACTTTTTTTAATAAAATAATTATTAATTCAAAAGTTTTCCCCAAAAACATTTCATCGCTATCATCTCAACACTTACACCAATCAGCACGGTCCGTTACTGCTTGCCATTTAAACCTATAAAGGTAAAATCGTTTCGAAAATTCCAACCCAAAGAAACTGTTCCTTTAGGGTTTCCACAGGTCTTTTATGAAGCAATCACGGCAATGTCTGGCAAACTTTACGCTCCTTTTGAATGCGTACAATTACGAGGCAATAACTTGTCAGGAAATTGATTCTGTTGGTTACCATGGCAACGGGATTCGGTACCATTCAAATAAGTTTTCCCCTTGCCACTGTGGCAACGAATTGGAGATGGTTTTAAGTGGTAATTATGGCAGGTAAATTGGTGAGGGCTTAAAAACTTGATAGCGATGAATATTTTGGAGACATTAAAGATTAAGGGCGCCTCATTTTTGAAGATTAATTTTATTAAAGCTGTTTTTAAATGATAATAAATTTACGTTTAAAAGTGTCTTGAATCAAAATGCGGACTTTGAGTTTTGTATAATTGATATTAAATGCACTTATAAAATAATTGTTAATTGTAATTATATAAATTTGACCTTGGCACACTAATAATAAAGTGGATAATGAATGGCGGTGCTTGTCTCGAGTCATTGAATGCGGCAGCGGTAAATCGCTATTCAACCTCTTAGTAGTTTCTGTTCTCCTGGTACTTTTAAGTCGATATATGGAACGCAAATGTCACTCTGTCAATGAGTTTTAGTGAATAAATGCTGTAATGGAATATTATCAACACTTGGTTGAATTGTGAAAAGTTGTATGAATTGTGTGAAGGGTGATATGAACGAAAAGGGCGTGAATGAGGAGTTAACGGCTGATAGAGGAGATTGGAAGAAAATGACGTACTGCGCCGACCCCAATTTAATTGGCAACAAGTCAAAAAGATGATGATGACTTTGTAGCACTGTGTTCCATTTCAAACGAGTTTTAGTTTCGTATTAAAGAATTACCACAACAGGGATAGAAAAAAAGAAATTTTTGAAGAATGTATGAAAACATTAGAACCATTACGTGAGGTTCCGAGCACTTCATGAATTACGACGTCATAATTACTACCCCCAAAGGTGACTGCACTTTATTAACCCTAAAATGTTTACACCGAAAATTACGACGAGAGAGGTGTATTTAAAAAAATAATAGCAAAAAACCTCCGGGAGCATGCTTACACTAATAGCAGTAGTACAACTCTAGATTTATTCTTGCCTATTTTCCGGTCGCAGTGGCCAGTGTCAAAAACCGCAAGCGGTGAACAGGTCAACATATTTATGCCAATTTGAAGTAGAGATCATGGAGCCTGGTCCCAGAGACGACGCGGCTCATTATAAATTATATAAATTAGAAACGCCAAGCCTTATACACAATATTCTCCATTTTTTTTAATTTATAGGAAAGCATTTTATTTATTCTCAAGCAACCTCTTTATTTATTTTTAACTATGTGCCTAAATATGTTATGTTGTTAAGACATGAAAGCGTTATAAAAAGTTAGATTATAATGAGAATTGCTACAATTTATTACGTGTAGATAATTGTCTTAGTATGAATATTCAGACACATCTCATTTACATAGTCAATAGCCAAATAAAAATATTTCATATCATTAAAATATCACTTGAACTGGATATTAAACTAGGTGCTCAATCACAAAGCAGCCCCAGAGAAGGAGCAAGAAACTCAAGGATTGTTCTTGTTAAGTAGGTTTTGGGATACAATTTGTGAGTCGATAAAAAAAGATAAAAGTATACATTATATTCTGTAATCAGACTGAAATGGTTAATATGTTATATTACTGTTTTAGTGGTATACTATAAGCCGGTTCCAGACTAAGCTGAAATAAAAAAAGTCGTCGCAGTAAAGCTTGGATGTCGGCTAATAAAGGAAAAGGGAATCTGACTTACTCCGTCAAAAAAGCAGCAGTTTTATTATTATGACGCTGATGTTGGCATATTAAGAAAAAATCCCCGGCGTAAATGTGAGGCTCATTGTTTTTTCGCGTGGTTGTTTTCTCGTTATTTTTTTGTATCTGTGGCATCAAATGTAGACATATTAGTAACCCAAATATCGTGAATATAGGTCACCTGCTTATACGGTTCGGTTAATCGACGACCAACTAAATTTGGTAACTTTTTACTATGTGATTTGACTGGTTTGTAATTTAGGGATAATGCATTTTATTGCTGTGCATCAATGGATTTTATTTTTTATTCTTAAGACATCCAACAGTATATTACTACATGATATTATATTCATGTAATAATAAATAAAATAATTATAAAAAATAAAATTCATGTTATAAAGTTTCACGTACGCGCTCGCGCGAGTTAGTGTGTTTATATGTATGTATGCATATTATTATGGGTGTATGCATATGGGTGTGTGTGTGTGAGAATAACAGCACAGAGCAATGATGGACAGAGGAATTTCATCCCTTTACTCAATCATTGTAACTTCTACAAGTTAAGATCGCCAGTGGTTCTCGACACGGTGACTATATACTGAAGGAGTCTCCTTTGCTACTTTGAGCCCAGACTAAATAAAGAAAGAAAAAGTAGAAAAAAAGAGAATTTCCATTGCCGTATAGCCAATGAAATGCAAGATTAAGTAAAAAGTAAAATTTGTAATCTAATAAAGTTTTCTCAAATAGTTTTGAAATAATCAATTTCTCGACATTTCCTTTTCTCGACATTTCCTGGTACGTCAAAGCCTAAATACAGCTTATTCTTTTGTATGAAAATTGGTCACGCTATTAATCCTTACGTTCGGTCTATTTCTAGTATTGTAAATCTATGGGTGCGACAAACTTATCCAACAATGCACTTCTAAGGCTGGGCATACATGTTAGATTTTTTTCATTAGATAGTTGGAACTGATGGTCAGATCCGACTGTAGGAAGGCGGTGGAGCAATTATGTTATTTGAACATTCGATACGATTCGATACACGTCCGATCCGATAGTCGGACGTCTGAATCAGACACAGCTCCGAGGCGTTTACGATTTTAGGAGCGATTATTTCTTCTTTCGCGTCAACATAAGGAAATATAACAAGTCGTCCATTTTTTTTTTCTGCTCCTCATGCAAACACTTGGAATGATAGGTAGTATAACATGTGTATAATATTATATAACAATCTGCCTGACGAAATAAAATTTGATAATGACAAAAATGTTTAAAATTCGATTGATACAATGGCTTCAGGCAAAGTGTTTCTATGATATTAAGGAATATTTAAATTATAAGAATGCTATGTAAAGTATCACAAATCATATTTTGCACATCTGCATGCAGATTGAATACATGATTCCTAAAATTCTTATCAGACCTTGTAAACTGTATTCTGGCAAATAAATAATTTCTTTCTTTCTTTCTTTCTTTCTTAGTTCGAGAAGGGGTATTCAGAAAAAGTCTGACCTAACAATCGTATATGTATCGACTAAATACGATCAGGTAGTCTGCCTTTAGATTATGTACCTTCATCTGTATCGTCATAGATTACGTTGACCAATGGGAAACCGTCAAATTACCGAGCGATCGATGAGCCAACCAATCACGTGTCTGAACGTAACCGATGACGTAATAGAATCCCTGATCAGATAATCGGAATGAAAATCTGACGTATATCGCCCTAAAGGCTATTTATATGTATGACAAATGTATGTGACAGTAACCTATGTACATACACCCGAATAAGTTTCGTACATGCACCTGCGCTAAGCCAAGGAATCAAATTTAACTTAAACTAAAGTAACTCAACTCCAAGCTTCGGCACCTCTGCCTTCAAACTGAAACAACACTCTTGTTGTTCCTAAAATAAGTTGAAGGTATAAAATGTACCCTAAATGATGGAGGAAACAGATGCAATTTCCTTGACTGAAATCTGAAGGCGGCTTTATTTAAGATCTGGATTTTCTGAAGAAATATATTTGCCTGCGACAAATGTTTAAAATTAAGAAGCTAGTTTATTCGAATATCGCTAATATCATGACTACGAGTAATTTAGAAAAAAAAACAATGACATCTTACAAACATACCAAAAAACTGTATTCAAGCTAAATATTTCCGAAATTGCTCCGATTTTCATCGAACGCGCGTAGGTTCCGTTGCCCTCAGAACATGAGGACTTACAAAAGGCTTTTTGTTGTTTGACAAACAATTTTCAACGGAAAGCATGTTTTATAAGTTTTTCGACTATTACTTATAACTTTTAAAATACTTACCTGTGAAAGTTTTTCTTTTAACTTCATTATACTACTGTCGTAATTTTTTTCGTTTATGCAAAACCAACCGTTAAGCATTTTAAAGCTCATTATTTCTTAAACGGAAACCTAAATCGAAAAACTTTTTAAGGAATAATTTCGAGCGACCTATACAACGACACCCCACACGATGGGGTACAAACATAAAAGAAAATTCATCCCCACTTTAGTGTAGCGGAGATACCCTAAAACCGTATTTTTCTACATTAGTTAACGGGTTAGCCCTTGACCTCAATCACACCTGATGTTAAGTGAAGATGAGGCCGAAGTTGCAAGCGTACTGACCCGGAAACCCAAATATTTGGGGAACGGGCTAAAGATAGCCCATTGTCAGTTGTCAGAGATAAGAATATCTGACAACTGGAACACAACAATGCTATTAACATTGCTGTTTGACGGCAGATTTAGATAAGATGGTGGTAGCTAGCCAGGCGGACATTTAAAATGCCCTACCACCAATCAAACCGAGTACTAAACATGTACCTCGCTGGGGATCGAACCCGCGACCTCCGATTCGTAAACCCTACGTTGTTTACATTGAGCCACGGAGGCGGTACACTTTTGCCACTTTGTCGGCGTATTTGATATATTATGTATACCGTCGCCAAATTACAGTTTTCTAATAATTTAATTTTTTTTATAATTTAATTTTAATTAATTACACGGGAGGGTTCCCAATTACATAATTAATAGTTAAATAGAAATAATTAAATGTCAACAGGATAATACAAAATGAGAGAATACAAATAAATTACAATAAAAAATTAAAAGAGTTAAAAGAGCTAATAAAAATGTCTATAAAATAATACAAATAGGTTAAAGTTAAAACAACAAAAATGCAAACAGAAAAATAAAATAAAGTCTATATCAATAATTAATTATACAAAAGATAAGAAAAAATAAAGATAAAAATCAAAGAGAATAATACAAATTATAGGTATGTCAGAAAACAACACAATGCAATTATGATATTCTTAAAAAAAAAAATATATATATATCTCCATTCATACATCTCGCTCACAGAAATTCAGGCAATCAGACAATATACTTTTCCATCCATCTACAAACACATCACAGTCAGGGACTGCCTTCAGGAGAGCATTGAGGGCGGTTAGCATGCGGTTGAGCGGGGATTGCGCTCGCGCCGTTGTACGTGCATGAGGCGTTGCGAACAGCCTGTGGCGGCGACATGCCCGGTGTCTCACATACTTTTCGGATATCTAATACTTAAGTTTGTAAACTTAAGGTTGTTAAAACAGGAGAAAGGTATAGAGAGTTGACCTGTCATCTATTCCTATCACAATCAACACCTTTAAAAGTTCAACAGAATTAATAATCTGACTTTAGTAACCAAAAGTTACTCTACTTGGATGAAGTAAAGACACAACCCTTATGTCGTGCTGCATTATATAACTTTTGACATTAGTATGTTACAAGTTGAGATATCATGGCGCAGGTGTTACGGAATGTCTGGAGAGGCAATTCTACTTTATGTTAGAGGAATTATAATGTAAATTAAATCATTATACATTTTATAATAAGTATGCTTCTGTTAAGTTGGAGAATTATGTTACGACTTATATATGAGAAGTGATGGTTATGTAAAGTGAATGAGCATAATTTGATAATAATAAACTCTCGACTGAACTAGAGCTTAGCATAAACATTTTGTTTTATTATCCTGTTTCATTATACTTTGAGTATATAGAATCGAACGCAAAAACAGCGGCTAAGAAGCTTGGCATTCTCCTTAAGGTCAGGCGATATTTCACACCAAAACAACTTTTGGTGCTTTACCAGGCTCAGGTCCGCTCGTGCAAGGAATACTGCTGTCACCTCTGGGATGGTTCAGCCAAGTACCAACTAGCTGCACTCGATTCTGTGGAAGTTCGATGACTGCTAAATTGCAGAGCCTTGAACACCGTCGCAAAGTCGCCTGTCTCTCAATTTTTTACACGATACATTTTGGGGAGTGTGCGTTGGAATTACATAATCTTATTCCACCGTCACCCTTCCATCTTCGGACCACTAGGCGTGGGGAGGGATTCCACCCGTATATAGTTAATATACCGAACATTCGCACTAAGAAATTCGATTCTTCATTCATCATCCTAACAGCCAAGGCATGGAACTCCCTTCCGGCGTCAGTCTTTCCTGAATCCTACAACCTTGGGATCTTCAAGAGCAGAGTGAATAGGCATTTACTGAGATCGCGTGCTTCATCTCCGACCACATCGTCACTTTTCATCAGGTGAGATTGTGGTCAAAGGCGAATCCAGTCAATCATAAAAAAAAAAAACATGTCAACCCCATCGGACCTACGCTACCTAACACACTTTCATTAAACTAACTAATATTATAGATGCGAAAGTGTGGATGTTTGTTTGCTTATTTATTTGTTTGTTGCTTGCTCACGGCGAAACGTACACAAAAAAAAAGAAACGTATGAACGGATTTCGATAAAATTTGGTATATAGATTTCAAAACTCAAACTCAAACTCAAAGCATTTTATTTCAACGTAAGATACATGATATCATTTGTTGAATGTCAATTTAAATCTATTGGAAATAAAAATAGGGCTAAGCATTTTTAGGTCAGTCAGTATGTCCAAGCTACCACCAAGATAGAATATACCTTGTTAATACATGGTACCAACGTTATTAACTGGCGCTTTCTTTGTTTTTTGCGGTGCCCCCACGGGATGTCGCATGTCTTTATGTACACTCTCCTTTTGTAACAGCTATCCTATGATCATTCATTTATGTGGCAAGCGAATAAATGAATGATCTTAATAGATAAAGGATATTTTTTATCCCTATAAAGTGAGTAGATCCCGCGGCAAAAAAAAAATTCCGCGTTAAACTTATTCCACTCAGAACGAGGCTAGTTTTTCAAATTCCGTGTGGAATACGAGACAAACCATATCTGTGGTTGTAAATGAGCAGTAATTTTAATATTAAGTCAAAAAAATTGACGTTTTCAAGTGATATTTTTGTAATATGGAATAAAATCTTTTGACTATTGAAAATTGATTGTCTAGATAACAAAACACACTTTTAAGTTTTATTTTATTTTATTTTATTTCTTGGTACACAAAACAGATTACAATCGTACATGAGGAGAACTTAAAGTTAACTTAGATTCGAACTAGATTGGAATCCCAAGCATGTATACACAACATGGTTAAACAAGAACAAGCTGAATTAATATATATATATATTTTTTTTTTTTTTTTTAAGAATACCGACAGAATAAAACACTTTAGGTTTGACGGATCTTGTAGCTAAACATCAAAGTAAAATTGGGTTAGAGCTCAATTGAGGACATCTTTTACAAGTTTGTTTAAAAAGCACGCGGACGGTTGGAGAGCTGGTATTTTGTTGGGATGAGTTTGGAACTAGTGAGTGGTATGAGAACGCAAGTGGATATGAAATACATAATTATATTGATATCACATAATAATATAAACAATAAATCCGCTCCGCCAATTATGTTCGGGGAACGAGCGAGTCAACCCCAACACGAGTATTATATTTTACTCTCTGGGGATGCCTCAATACTGTTATATACTATTACAGGAGAAATAAAAGTATTTTTATTTATTTTTATTTATTTATTTATTTAATAGGTAAATCATATTTAAGTATATACACAAATTATGCCAACTAATATTATAAATGCGAATGTTTGTGTGTTTGTGTGTATGTCTGTATGTATGTATGTATGTATGTATGTTTGTTACCTCTTCACGCCTATACGGCTGGACGGATTTGGATGAAATTTGGTGGGTAGACAGATTAGGACCTGGATTAACATATATAGGCTATTTTTTTTAGTAAACCGATTTTCACAAAATTATCCACGCGGTCGAAGTCGCGGGCGGAAAGCCAGTTCTACAATAAATATCTAAGTAAATGTAAATCAAGTACCTAACCTAATGGCTGTATATAAATATATTGTCAGCATAGAATGATAAATATAATGAATAGCACGACAGCATCACAAATCCTCATTAACCTATGGATATAACACTACATGTAGATATCTGTATACCTGGTACCCTTCCTCATCATAAAGCGTATCTGTCGCTCCGCACGGAGATGCAATTGTTACGGATGGCTGGGCCACTAACTAGGTTGGCCTACTGGTTGGCTTTCATTACCGGACCCGTCGTGCACTGTCCGGTAGGTACGTCATAGCTGGCACGTGGCTTAATTAGATATGGGCGTAATGTGGGTGGTGAAGCTTGAAAAATTTGATTGGATCTGTCATGCTTTCCAGTCGTGTAATAAATAATATCTAAATAGCTGTTTGAAATGTAAATAAATAAATAAATTGACGACCTGTTTGGTGTAGTGGTTAGCAACGATGACCACTATACCAAAAGGTTGCGGGTTCGAATCCCGCTAGGGGCATTATGTTTGTGTGATGAATACCTATCAAGCACATGAAAAGAGCTCTGTTCAAAATTTTTTTATTATATGATTTAGCCCAGAAATTAAAAAATATTTCATGTGAAACCTTGAAATAATATTCCATTTTCCAAATAAAAAACAAATTTGGATATTGCTTTGAAAATCGCAGGAATTGGTACATATGATTAACGAAGAAAAAAAACTCCAATTTCATAGGTAAAGAGCCAATATATATCCGTACATACAATTTATTCATAAAAGAGATAAATAAGATTCCTTTATCCGCAGTTTAAACACTGCAACCGATTATTTAGCTTGAATTTTTCATGAAATTTAAAACTACATCGACAGTGTCATCTTTACAACAAAACAGAATCATACAAATCGCACTACATACGGCGAATCGTGAACCTTTTCAGACGCTAAATTTTTTTTTTTTCAACGTACCACCAAACAAGAATATACATAATATTGTTTAAACCAACTTATACTATACGAAAATTAGTTCCACGAGACGTAAATGGGTGCTCTAGAAAGGGGGAACGTCCGAAATTCTAAGCTTAAGCTATCCTTTAACCAATTTCACACCTAGCACTACCCTCCGTCGGCACATTGCAA
Source organism: Oegoconia quadripuncta (assembly GCA_949316235.1). Classification (NCBI taxonomy): domain Eukaryota; kingdom Metazoa; phylum Arthropoda; class Insecta; order Lepidoptera; family Autostichidae; genus Oegoconia; species Oegoconia quadripuncta. The sequence goes on from OX438745.1 coordinate 36,002,336, forward strand.
ACCGCTGAGCGCGATTAAGTCGGTACTATACAACCGTAGGACCGATGTGTTCTAGCGTCTGTAGTTTTAAGCCGAGCACAGGCTTTAGAAATCAAATTATATTTTTTATGCACAACACTTGACTTGAACTCAATCACAACTGATGTTTATTTATTTATTTGTTTACCAAGTTTATAACTATCATTACAGATTACTCCAATGCGATAGTTAACTAATGACTATTATGTAAACCAACTAAAATAACATAGTACAAATAATGCGACTTTTTGAAATTCGCTCATACTGCGTATGACAATATCTGTCCTGTCTGCTATCTCATTGAGTGTGTGTAGCGCTCGCGTCATCGGCCCTTTATTTAAAAGATTTGTATTGCCTCTTGGTACTTTAAATAGTCGAGGTATCCTTCTCCTATCTATACAGGGCGTCCCAAAGTTATGGGACATGAACGGGAAGTACCTTAAATATCGTAGATAGTGAATTTTGCTCAAAGAAGACTTTATGTTATTTTTAAAAGTTAGTAATTCTGCATTCATAGATTTTCTAAAAATTATTTGCTTCGGCTGGGAATCGAACCGACTCAAATGTGAAAAAAAAAACACCCTACTTTTATGATGCCAATCGAAAGAATAGCTAAAAAATAATAACTCTGCCTAAGTAACATAGTATTTTAAAAGAAAGGAACAACGTGAAATTAATCATTTTAATCAAATAAAAAACATACATGAAACTGCCGTAGTCAATTAAGTAGGTATTTTTTTGTAAATTAATTAATTAAATGCTCAAAATGTGATCCCTCTTGTTATCATTTCATCTACACGTGCACTTATAATAAGGAAAACTATGTTAGTACCTATTTTATGAAGTGGGTACTTATTTACGAATAATCAATGCTATCTTTGGAATGATAATATCGCTACTTTTCGAACGTCGTCGGCAATAAATAACTTTCTTGAAATTTGACTCAATCATTTTATGTTGTTCCTTTCTTTTAAAATACTATGTTACTTAGGCAGAGTTATTATTTTTTAGCTATTCTTTCGATTGGCATCATAAAAGTAGGGTGTTTTTTTTTTCACATTTAAGTCGGTTCGATTCCCAGCCGAAGCAAGTAATTTTTAGAAAATCTATGAATGCAGAATTACTAACTTTTAAAAATAACATAAAGTCTTCTTTGAGCAAAATTCACTATCTACAATATTTAAGGTACTTCCCCTTCATGTCCCATAACTTTGGGACGCCCTGTATACCCATATGTTAAGTGAATATGAGGCCGAAGGTGGAAGCGTAAACCCGAAAACCCTTTCTTTCCTACTTTTTCGGCCTTAACTTCTTTAATTAGTCTGGGGTCCAAGGCACGGCAACTACCTTCACTAGGCGGCGTACAGAGTACCACTGTTGGTCTTAGCTTACATGGAGTTAAAGTGGGAGGAGTGCGGAGGTGGGATCTCATCCGAAAACCCTATCTTATTTGGGGGACTGGCTATCTTATCTCTGACAATCGGAACACAAAAATGCTATTAACTTCGCCTTATATAAGATGGTGGTAGCTAGCCACGCGGACGTTTAATATGCTCTACCATTACAGTATTATTACCAGTATTATTATACATCCGGTACCGTCTTGTTTTCTTAGGGAATACCGTAAAATGCTGAGCAATTGAGGGAAGCATTACAAACGCCAAGTTTTTGGAAAGCAATGACTTTTGTTCGAATATCGTATTGTTGGTGGAAAATTAACAAATATAAGGGACCTACGTTTCATCAGGAATAATTTTAAAAATTTACTCCAACAAAATCTTGACCTTTCCAAAATAAGAAAATTCTTATTTTCTAAGCTAAATATCTTTTTGGTTGTCTGATTTGCTATTTTTTTAAAACTTTGTTTGCACGAGCGTTTAAACTTAACTACCTACTCTATTGGTCTCAAATGCTATACTACAAATATTTAGAAATAAGTAATTGCCTTTCCCTTCTCTGTGTGGGTACACCATTCATACTTAATATGTTACCTACTTATTTGTGGAAACAATTTGGTCTATGATCTATCTATTAGTTAGTTAGTTTTATAATGTACTGTAAGTTTCCCAAATAAATTGAAAATTGAAAAAAACATTAATGAGTAGTGCGCAAGATTGATAAAGAGTTACAACTTCAACATGTGCTGTGGTGAAAGCACGGAACAGTCGTAATACCTAACTATTTGTTTTGCGATTAGCGAAGTTAAGCAATGTCTGGCACGGTCTGTCTTTTCATGGGTGACCACTAGTGGCATTTTAATACTTGTGGCGAATTAAATAATAAAAATTGCAACGCATCTGTGACCCTTTTGGTGTTGCGGGTGTCCATGGGCGGCGGTGATTGCTTTCCATCAGGTGACCGGCATGCTCGTTTGCCGCCCTCTCATAAAAAAAGGTGTTTTTAATTGAAGGCAGTCGTTAAGCCAAGTCGGTAGCCTACAGGAGTAGCATAGAAACACTGACTGTCAGGTGGCCTCTTGTCTGACACCAATCCGCACAGGGCCCGTGTGGTAGATTATGGCCCATATCCTCTCCCATTGAGAGCAGGCTATGTGGGGACGTGTAAGACTGTTGATGATGTCATATCATCATCATCATCAGCCCGTAAATAACCCACTGCAGGGATATAGGCCTTCCCTCGTATATGAGGAAGTATGGGCCATATTCCACAACGCTGAGCCAATGAGGGTTGGGGACTTCAAATGCCTTAGAATTTTTATTTCTCAGGCATGCAGGTTTCCTCACGATGTTTTCCTTCACCGTTCAAGAGCAGTCGGATAAATGCACATAAGTAAATAAATTAAATTTAAAAACTAATTGGTACATGGCCTGTCTGGGAATCGAACCCTGACCTCCCAAATTGGTAGATCGCGTCTTAACCGCAGAGTCACCGATGCTTGATGCATCGATGATTCTGTGTACCAACATGTAAATAAATATAAATAAATTTTATTTCTTTGTTCTTTTCAAAATACATTATTCAATTTTCGAATGTATGCACACGACTTAAGTCTACGATACACACTGAACTATAGAAAGGACGTGAACCGGCTCCGTCCGGTCTAAACCGGTTAGAGCAGCACCGGAAATGTTCTTTACTATTCGTTAATGTAATCACTCGCCGCAAATCCAATCGCCTCGCTTCGTAATGGAGGTTTATTTTTTTAAATGTCGAATGCAATTTGGATTCGTTTAAGCTGATAATCTCAGTCAGTATTTAAGTTGTTAATGTTTTTAATAAATAACTTTGACCAAAGTATAGATTCTTAAAGCTTAGGATTACTATATTTAATATATTTTAGCGACAAAATTTATATTTTTTCGTCTGTGTTATACCTATATTTTATACCAAACAAACATTATATTGTTTGTTTGCACGTTTGTTTTTTTTGGAAACGCTGTATTGTTCAAAAGGAAATAAATACAATACAAATTTACTTAAAATTATGCACAAAGGCGGAGTTATCCAACTAATATCCCAATAATTCACACCGGAGTGTAGCAAATTCTGTGACCCCGAGGGGTCGAATTCTTAGATAAGAACGGCGTGCCACAAGGCTCATTACTGAGACCTTTGCTATTTTTAATACATAGAACGATCTTTTTATGCACAATGGGTTAGCACTTGTCCTCAATCACACCTGATGTTAAGTGAAGATAACGCCGAAGGTGGAAGCGTACTGTCCCGGAAACCATAATATTTGGGGAACTGGCTTTCTTATCTCTGATAACCGGAACACAACAATGCTATTAACATTCCTGTTTGTCGGCAGATTTATATAAGATGGTGGTGATTACTTAATCTTATCGCGACTAGCTTAGTTAATTTGTAGATACAGGGGGCCGATCGCGCTAAGTTTGAACGTTATTACCAAAGCTAAACCAAAAATGTTACGTGAAGCACATTTCGTATCGGGCTAATCATATGAATGGAATTTTTTTTTTAATACTTGTGGTAAGCTCTAAACATTTTGGATATTGTTTTACTTTGGTAGCGTCAACGATATAATCGTTCACAAAAAATAGCGCAATACCATTTTTTTACATCAGCTAAACTAAAGCTAAACCAAAAACGTTCCGTCCGAATGGTAAAACCATAATAAAATAGCGCGATTGATCCCCAGGTCATATCAGTTTAAGACGCAATGAAAATGTATGATACTATTGGTAACTTAATGAAAGTTTGTATGAAAGAGCTATGGAAAGGGTGATGCTCGGTGTTTAACAACGATATCGAATCATGAATGAAGAGATTCGTTGGAAAACGAAAGTACCGAGATATATTAAACAGCTGTAAAAAAAAAACAAACAAAAATGGTAGGACAAACGAATGAAACGAAAACCTAGACTTACATGTGAAGGGTTAGATTAATATTAAGTAACTTTATACTCATTATTTTATAATGTGTCTTGTTAATATCGAATCACGTTCTATCAAAGGCTTAATTTACTCCACACCTACCCACGTTAATGCCAAAATTACCTTCGGTGTCGTCACGATGAGAGTTAATAGAAAATTATGAAAATTTTCATCATCCACGACGTGGATACAACCATGGCTATAATTGGAAATTAGAATAGATGCGCGGGTCTTTATTAGATGGATATTGAAATAATGTAGGTACAAGTGGGAAAATTTTCTGGCTCGGTAAATTTAACTAAGTCATCAAAAGCCTTACAAATCTCCACTCTCACTAGGAGAGATCGACATTATCTATTACTTGATAATGGGGATCGGTGAATTCATGTCAGATTAGTGGCCATCTTACATTTAATGATTTTAAGTTAACCCTGCACAGAAAAAACAATTTTCTCGAAACAAGTTTAAATTCTTTATAAAAAAGCAAATTACATTAAACCAAGAAATTTAGAAGTTTTGCATCCATGGTTAGATTATAATCATGGCGGAGTATTAAATGCTTATTTTAAAAGTATTTTTAATGTTTGACGACCGGTTGGTGTAGTGGGCAATGATTCTGTCAGCGAAACCAACGGTTGCGGGTTCGAATCCTGCGACGGGTAAATGTTTGTATGATGAATACGAAATTTATAAATATTCATGTATGTTTATCCGTTATTTAGTATCCATAACTTTGCTTAGTTTGGGACTATATGATTGGTGTTAGTGTCCGAAATATATAAAAAAAATTGTATAATAATATAAAACCCCCTAGAGGTTCCACGTATGTTAAATCAAAATATATGTGAAGCGGCTTTACCGGTTTTCATCAAACATGACTATGAACCATTTTGAAAACACCAGCTTTAGATAGTACCACAGACATACAAAGACAAACTTGTTACAGCTTTCTTGAGTCGGATAAGAAGAAATAAAGATTTATCATTTCTACAAATGTAACTCTTAGAAAGAGAATGGCCCCTCTTCTACAGTTCTGTTATTGTTTTATTTAAATGAGTGTTTATATATTTATTCTTAATTTACATAAGTATATTTTCTTTGTCGAAAATCACAAAGTCACAAAATATAATAATGCAATATTCTACGCTGCACCTAAAAATTTATTTATTTATTCATTTTATTGGGCATACAGAACAAGTTACAGTATAACAAGGCCGAATAAGTATATAGAGAACTTATAAAACTAGACTATAACTCTGGTTATGTATGCAAAGAATGAAAGTGCAGTGAAGTTGTAGTGTCATTTTAATATAAGTGTTACCGTACTTCTGAGGGCACGTTAAATAATTCTACGTTACGTTAACGTACTGTTATACCCCTTCAATGCTGGTGGAAGTGCTGACGTGATCCATTTCCTGCACCTCTGCATCCTTCACCATCCATGTCGCGCCCAAAGGCCGCTCCGCCCGGCAGTCTCCTCCCATCCTTCACGACTCGCGGTTGCCAAAGGACATATTAGTCCGTCGAATAAAATATTCTTTTTTTAAAACCCTAATCAGGGGACTCCGTATAACATTGGTGGCAGCGGTGGGATCAGAAGATCCTAGGTTCGTTTCCGAAGTGATTAAATCATTAAACGAAAATCCAGTGACAAATCAGTGACCTAATAAATCAGTGCATCATTGTTCCTGAACAATTTTCACGAAAATTCCTCAACTCCCTTGTGTAATAAGAGGGCCACTGTCACGAAGCCACTGTTCAGCTTCCGTGACCGCTCCAGCACCGAGTTGCAGCCGAGAATCCCAGGTCGAAGATATTTATCCAGAAATCCAGACATCCAAGCCAAGCAGGCTCCCAGAACATCCGACCATCTTAGAAGACTTAGTGCAAAATGTGTAAAACCCTTATCTTCATGATACTGTGAGTCTTTGGTCATAATTCCTTATCAATCTTACTCGCTTAACGCCCGTATCCGTGCTGTTTAGTCTAACGGCTACATTGTAACGAGTTATCGACATACAGGCTGTTCCTTTTAGAAAATATTACTTAGCATGTCAAAAGCTACTCTTAAAGCTGAAGATTTCGAAGAATTTGGTGAACCTAGTACGTACATTAGAGAGCCCAGCCCTTCTGTCGATAACGACAAAATCTTAAGAAAAACAAAGAGACCTATCACAATGGCGTGTAACATGGATTTAAACATGCTTTTCAAATTCATAAAACCCTACGATGGCAGTAGGGACACACTTAATTCCTTTATTGTAAACTGCAATAATGCCTACGACCTAGCGTCGGAGGAACTGAAACCAGTATTGTTCAAATATATTTTGTGCCAACTGCAAGGAAAAGCGGAAATTGCTTGCTCAATTAAAGAGTTTACCGCATGGGACCAACTTAAAGACTTTTTGAAAAAACAATTTAGCGAAAGGAAGCATTACTCCCACCTGCTAACAGACCTCCAGGAGAGCAAGCAAATTCCTAATGAAAATGTTAGCCAATATTCCTTAAGAGTAGAGACCTGTTTATCGCAATTACTTACAGAGATTTCTTTATCGAATACCAAATTAAAAGAACTACCAGGCCGCTGTGCAGCCATGGAGGACCTGGCGCTGCATCATTTTTTTAATGGGCCTGCATCCTAGAGTCTCAAATATAGTCCGTTGCCGATCTCCGAAAAATCTTAACGAGGCAATCAACCTCGCAATTTCCGAAGAACGAATTCAACAGACCCTATATAAGAAAAACCCATCAGTTGATGGCAGACATAATCGCGGTAGTACTAATCCAAATCAATCTAAGTTTATCCAAAGGTCATCCAATCCGAGCGCACAAACTTCAAACTCTTCCAACATACAAAAATCCAGAGATAACAATACATCTGGCAATGTCACGTGTCGATACTGTAAAAGTGTTGGGCACGATATCGCAAATTGTAAAAGGAGAGAATTTAATAATAACCGATACCGTAGCCAAGGTCATCCTTCTCCCAATTACCATCCAAGAGACCCACACGTCAATTTCATCGAGCCAACACATTGCGAAGACGTTGGTCGCGATGAAGTAGATTATCAGCCCAGTGATGAATCAGATTCTTTAAACGAATAAATGTCTCGCGTAGGTGTCGTGCGAGACACTATATCCAAAAGGGCATCAATCACCGGCCTAACACTATACTAACCAATTCTAATTCAATATCCACAGGGATTATACGACAGGGTGACCAGCCCCAAAAAGGAAATCCCATCAATCCAATTTCCGCGGAGATTACACGACAGGGTAATCAGCCCCAAAAAGGAAATCTCCCGAATCCTACCCAAAAATCCACTGAATCCATTCCTAAAATCGAAGTGTATGAAATAAACACTGATCCAACCAAGAGACTACTACCTCATGTCCTAATTGATACCCAAGTATCAAATATTCCATTATCCTTGCTCGTCGACTCGGGCTCCGCAGTATGTTTGTTGAAACAATCATGTATCTCCCGAAAACCTGTTCTTGTGAAAGAAAAAATTAACCTGAAAGGTATTGACCCAGGTCAAGAATCAACCTCGACCTTAGGGCACTTCCAACTGAAACTAAATACACCAAACAAAAAATGTTTGTCCCACAAATTCCATGTCGTAAAGGACATCCACTTACCTTATGACGGCATAATTGGCTCTGACATGTTAACAGCTTTCGCATGTAATATTGACTACACGCGTAATGTCCTGAAAATAAAACGATCAGATATCCATCTAAACTTCTCAGAACCAACTTATATTATCCCGCCTAGAACTGAGACAGTAGTAGAATGCTCAGTGTCTAACCCTGAAATAAAAGAAGGTCTTATCCTCGATTACAACCATTCCGATGATTTATTATTTGCAAATTGTATTGTGCGAGTCAAGGATAACAATAGAATCAACATATCCGTCGTCAACGTATCTGAAAACACTGTAACCCTAAATCCAAATCTTAATTTAAAACTTACCTCACTGGAACGAAATGTTCCAACGCAAGTAAACCATGTTTCTGCGAAAGGCCCCAACTCTTACCAGAGGGCTCAAGTAGTCCTGAAACTCCTTCGAACATCACATTTAAATAAGGAAGAGACAGACGCTCTTCATCAACTATGTTCAGACTATTCGGACATCTTTCACTTACCCGACGACCATCTGACACACACAGATGCCATTACACACGAAATCCAAACTACTTCTTCCGTCCCCATCCACACGAAATCGTACAGATTTCCAGAGTGCCACAAGGCAGAAGTAAATTCCCAGATCAATGAAATGCTTGAACAAGGCATCATTAAGCCCTCAGTTTCCCCTTGGTCTTCCCCAATCTGGGTGGTCCCCAAGAAGCTGGACGCCTCCGGCCAGCGCAAATGGCGCGTCGTTATTGATTATCGAAAGTTAAACGACATTACAATTGGTGACGCATATCCCATTCCTCAAATATCAGAGATATTAGACCAATTGGGCTCCTGCAAATACTTCTCTACCCTAGATCTCGCCTCTGGTTTCCACCAGATCTGCGTTAACGAAGCCGATAAATCAAAAACTGGCTTTAATGTACCCCAAGGACATTTTGAATTTGTCCGCATGCCGTTCGGGCTCAAGAACGCCCCATCCACCTTTCAACGGTTGATGAATACCGCCTTATCCGGCTTGCAAGGAATCCGTTGCTATGTCTATCTCGACGACGTCGTCTCGTACTCGCATGACCTACGTTCACATATCGACAACTTGTCCACTATATTCGAAAGGTTGAGACAGTTCAACCTAAAACTCCAACCAGATAAGTGCGAGTTCCTAAGACATGAAGTCGCATATCTGGGTCACATAATTTCCGAAGAAGGCGTGAAGCCTAACCCAGATAAGATCAAATCGGTGACAGAATATCCAGTCCCAAAATCCCCCAAAGATATAAAATCGTTCTTGGGCCTTGTATCCTACTATCGTCGCTTCATCCCCGATTTTTCAAAAATCGCTAAGCCTCTGACTAACTTACTCAAAAAGGACACCCAATTTAAATGGGAAAACCAGGAACAAACCGCATTCGATGAACTGAAATATAAACTTACCTCAAGCCCTGTATTGTGCTATCCCGATTTCACGAAGCCGTTTGTTCTCACCTGCGATGCATCCAATCACGCAGTCGGCGCGGTCTTATCCCAAGGCCCCATCGGTCAAGAACGACCCGTGGCATACGCCTCTCGTACACTCAACAAAAGCGAATCCAACTACAGTACAACTGAGAAAGAGCTTCTAGCCATCCTTTTCGGTTGTAAAACCTTCCGCCCATACCTATACGGCCGGAAATTCCAAATAGTGACTGATCATCGACCACTTAAATGGCTCTTCAACCACAAAGACCCTAGTAGTAAACTCCAACGATGGCGCCTGAAACTAGAGGAATTTGAGTACGAAATCACTTACCGTAAGGGCAAACTGAACTCAGCCGCCGACGCGTTGTCCAGGTACCCTGTAAACCCAGTGTATCCTGAAAATCCTAATAATCCTAGCACCCAACAGGAATCCGAGCCTGAACCTACTACCACGAATCACGATCAGCCTCATGATAACACTGGTAACGAAAATCCTACTAACCATCAACTACCACTACAAACATCACCGTCCTCAGGACACCTATCTAATGAAATTGATCAAGATCTACTGGATATACTAATATCCCCACCATCAAACATCCAACCAGACGCTATGAATACTGAAATCGAACAGGACATAATGGAGTTCTTATCAACAGGCAGTCCTAGACTACCGACTCCTGAAAGTATTCGACCTAACAATCCCTATGTCAATCCCCAACCGTCAACTAGTAGAGATGAGCCCGCTCGTCCTAGCCCATCAGTAAGTCCTTCGCTTTCTGAAAGAATAGCTACTCAAGAAAACTTATATTCCCAATTCCTTAGATGCTCAAAGATTTGTAAAACTGACATCACTGAACACAATCAACACTTGCTTAAGGCACCACAAAAGACCATTATAATTCCAACCTCACTAGACCTCGATGAGTCCATGCCTTACACCCAAGAAGTCTTGAGTAACTACCCAAATCATGAAGAGTTCACCCAGTCAGAGAAGACACTATACTCTTCAGCTAAAATCTCAATGAATAACAAAACTTACCATTTCCTATTCACCAAGGTACACCATTTTGATGACTGTCCATATTCGGATATTTTCAAAACCCTAAAAGCACTCAGGGACGAGCTAGTAAACGCAGACCCTGCCGTCGAAGAAATGGCTATAACCGATTTCAATAACCCTTTTGATAGACACTCCTTCATCAAAATATACAACATGCTATCCTTCCTATTTCACGATACAGGAATACGGATACATATCTATCATAATCACATCATATACCCATCCCTAAGTGAAATTCCTAAAATCCTAAAAGAAAATCATGACATTCCGATTGCCGGACACTTAGGTTCCGTAAGAATGTTGAACAGAATCCGCGAACAATACTACTGGAAACCTATGCGTAGTGATGTAGAATCTTTTGTAAAGAAATAAATGCCCTTCTTGCCAAGCTAACAAAGCCCTACGAAAAATTAACCGCTCACCTATGCAGATAACTACTACATCCACTGCACCATTCCAGCGAGTATCACTGGATATCGTCGGCCCTTTGCCCGAAGCAGGCACCGCCAAATTGAGGTTTATCCTCACATTACAGGACGATCTAACCAAATTCTCTATAGCATACCCATTACGAAACACCACAGCTGAAGAAACTTCTGAATGCCTAATCCACTTTATCTCACTATTCGGTATTCCGAAAACTATCCTCACAGATCAAGGCACGAATTTCACAGCCGATTTGTTTAAGAAAACTTGCGACTTCCTTAAAATTAAACAGTTATGGTCTTCACCTTATCATCCTCAGACTCAAGGCGCTCTAGAGAGAAGTCATTCCACCTTGAAGGAATACCTCAAATCCTATATAAACGAAGGCCAAGATAATTGGCCCCGTTATGTATATACAGCCATGCTAGCCTATAATACAGCAGTGCATTCCACGACTCATTTTACTCCCTATGAATTATTGTTTGGATACAAACCCTTCATACCCAACTCCATCTATGATGAAACTTCCACCGCGACTTTCCCCGAATATGTTAGAATGCTCCAAAACCGCCTGAAACATTCTCGCGACAAAGCTCTTGAATACATAAATAAATCTAAACAAACATCGAAAACATATTATGATTCCCATACACACCCTGTACAATACAGAGCCGGTGATTACGTGTACCTAAAGAACCACTTGCGCCTACGCAAGGCTCTATCTCCCATATGGAAGGGCCCATACAAGGTCGTCCAGGTTCACGGTAACCATACCTTGACCTTACTCATTAATAGACGTCACGTCAAACATCATTACGATGAAGTGAAACTAGCCCAGGAGGCGCCTTAATTAATTAATTAAATAGTTTAATAAGTTAGTTTATAGATTTCTTTAGTCTAATTTTAATACTATAAAATACCTACTTCATATAATCATTTCTTGTCATTTCAGTGCTTCAGTCCAGGCACACCAGGACTATGTTCACCCGATTACTTCAAGTCCCGGTATTTACTTTGACTATATTGGCAAATTAAAAATCAGCAATGGTTACTTGGACATATTGATACCATTGGACATATCATATATCAGCCCGCACATCGAAAATATAAATTCAATATTAGGTACAGTCAGGTACATATGCAAACAAACCGAATCTTTAGACAACTTAGAGTGTCATAATATGCTAGAACCTCTAACAGTTCGATATCGTGACATTATCAAAGAGTATTCGTCCATATCTCATTTACTTGACCATAGAACCAAACGCGGTGCATGGATTGGTGGCATTGGTAGTGCTATGAAACAAATTTTCGGCACTCTCAACGAAGATGACGCCGTTAGATATGATGACGCCATTGAATCCCTACAAATGAACGAAAAGAAATTAGCCTCAATGATAAAGGAAAATATTCTGATAACCACGTCTACCATCTCTACCTATAATACTACTCTACATAAACTAAAGCTGAATGAAGCTATTTTAAATGAAGCTATCGACAAACTCTCATTAAGTACAAAGAACTTGTCTGTAATCTCAAATGACCTGTTACTTAGGTCTAATATAAACTCAATACTTAATAGCTTGGAGACCACAATACTCACCTTGTCCTTTCAATTAGAAGACTTAACTAATGCTATCATGTTCTGTAGCCAAAACATCCTGCACCCGGCGGTCATAACGCCTCAACAATTGTACAGAGAGCTTGCCGATAACTACAGGCACCTACCTAATAACCTAGAACTACCCATAAGTTTAGATATAAGTTTAATTCATTCTATTATCAATATTTCTAAGTTAGTGTGTTACCTCTTAAACAATAAGCTAATTTTTGTCTTGCAAATTCCTTTGGTAATTCCTAAGGAATATAATCTGTTCCATAATATCGGGTTACCCATTCCCCACGATTCTGGAAAACCAGACTCCTTCACTTTGATTATACCAAGCAGTAAGTACACCGCAATGACCAAAGACAAATCACAGTACTGCAACCTTGACACCCTGCGTGATTGCAAGGTCACAGACGCGCAGACCTTCATCTGCGAAATTATGAACGTGTTCCCATCCAGTGCGAATCCGAGTTGTGAAAGTGAACTAATGTCTAAGGTGATAAGTGTACTTCCGGCTCAGTGCGATACTAAATTTATCTACGGGACCATAGACACTTGGAAGCCGCTCACGAATAATAAGTGGATCTTTATTCAATCTCAACCGACTAAGTTATCGATTGACTGCATCGGTTTAGAACTGTACGAGATAAACCTACTAGGTACAGGTGTACTAAACATTCCGAACCGTTGCACGGCATATTGTAAAAGCGCTAGATTGATACCTCAATACCACGCTATGAATATTAGTTTACCTGTCAGTAATTACAATTTTAACCTCATTAACGATTCATGTTGTAATATCCATAAGTTAAATAAGATAATTGAAAATGTGTCCCCTGTCACCTTACAAAATATAGACTTGGATGATCTAAATTCTAATAACAACATTATTACGAAATCCCTTATAAATCAAGCCGATGAAATAATTAAAAGCCCACATATTGTTAGATATGGGACACACTACTCAATCTTATCTATAAGTCTAGTTATAAGTGTTCTATTCTTAATAAGTTTTAAACTTTATTCTTATTGTAAAAAGTCTGGCAGCAACCTCTTACTGTTTAAACTGACCGGAAATGTCCTAAAACCCAGCATAGAGACTTCAGACCCTGACAAACCAGACCCTGACAGATCAGACCCTGATATTGAGATTATTCCTAGCCCCTGTCTCAGACGCATTGTTTGATTCCTTTAAACTTCGGAATTCAACCCCGAAGTTTCGTCTTCATCGGGGAGGTGTTATACCCCTTCAATGCTGGTGGAAGTGCTGACGTGATCCATTTCCTGCACCTCTGCATCCTTCACCATCCATGTCGCGCCCAAAGGCCGCTCCGCCCGGCAGTCTCCTCCCATCCTTCACGACTCGCGGTTGCCAAAGGACATATTAGTCCGTCGAATAAAATATTCTTTTTTTAAAACCCTAATCAGGGGACTCCGTATAACAGTACGTATACGTTAACTAAAAATAAATAATTATTCACCCATTTAAATTAACACTAACAGTACTGTAGAAGAGCGTCATTCTCTTTAGATAGATAGATAGATAAGCATTTATTTGCATCCATGTATACACACGTAACAAATTTTACATATGAAAATTTCAACTAAAACAATAAAACACAAGTACAGAAACAACAAATATTATGTGTGTGCCGCAGTATACAAAAAGGCTATAAGTGTATGGATTTGCCCGTGGCGGGCAAAACACTGGTATTCTGCTGAAACCTGTGGGCTGGTCTGGGACAAATGGAATTATGAAATGTGTTTGGTGTTATCAAATTAAAACTAACGTTATTGGTAAATGAATATTGTGTAAGATTATTCCCGTAACATATTGGATTCAATTAATAAAATATACCTCTCTAAGAATTATATTTGTGTAAATGACAAATCTTTATTTCTTTTTATGCGACTCAAGAAAAGTGTAACAAGTTTATCTTTGCCTATCTGTGGCACTTTCTAAAGCTGGTGTCTTGGAATACTGCACTAAGACTGACCACAACAACATTGTTAAACCCCGCTAATCGAAAACGAACAGCGAATTTGATTGTGCCACGAGTGTTTAACTAAGATGCGTTGGGGTAAATATGTCTCTTCGGCTGTTTGAGATGATAGCTAGCTCCTTAAGTAAGCTCCAAGTTTTGTGTGATCCGTCCTCCTCACTTAAAACTTAAACTTCACTTAAATTCTCGCAAAAAAGCAGATCGCTCTCAGCAAACGCACAGAGAATGAGAAAGTGACAGCGCTATTTAGAGCTGCGTGCAAATGAAAGAGCAATAGATAACATAAGAATCAGATTGAAATAACATAAGAATCAAATAAAAACAAAATAAATCGAAATTCTTAGACAACACAAAAGAACGCAATCACGACTATAAAATGTGACGATGACGATAGAAGTGAAACCCAAATCACAATATTTCTAAGAAAGAGCAGCGACATGAAATAATTTACACGTCACTTTAAGATTCAAATCTATCTAGGAAATCTTTTTAACCATGTTACTGTTTTAAGCCTGCACAATACAAATAAAGTTTTCGTAGCAAATTATAAATGTTTTTTAATAGCAATTCTATAATTGCTGCATAAATAGAATTTTTTTTTTTTTTTTTAATCTAGATTTATTTATTGAGGGTTTTATAAATGTCACCCTCATCAAATAGAAAATTATTGTAAAGCGTTCATGATTACCTAGGAAAACTTAATTGGTGTTCTACAGGCCTGTAAAGGTTTATCTGTTTCCGACTGCACCAGTGAAGTTAAATGAACAATATAGATAGATAGATAGATAGATAGATAAGCATTTATTTGCATCCATGTACACACACATAATAAATTTTACATATGAAAAATACAACTAAAACAATAAAACACAAGTACAGAAACAAACAAATATTATGTGTGTGCCGCAGTATACTACTACTACTAGTATAATATCAACTATTCCAAAAATTATACTCATTACATTATCGGTAATCCATAAATGTTTTCATCCAAAATGACTATGAATCATCCAAGTACACGAAACAACTGTTTTAAAAGTTCGAAATGGTTTATTAAATTATGGCTAATAAAATTCCCCTCGCTTAGTTTTCAATTTGAAAAAAAAAAACACTCAAGTCGAACCATTCATCACTGAGATACGTTCAGACAAAGACACTCACACAAAGCTATGAAACACATAACTATTATTAAAAATAAAACTTGTTCTACTGCGATATTCAGACTACTACCCATAAAATTAACTTAAGCTTTCAACTCAAAGTGAAATGAGTTAATCTGAGCCTAGACTTTCATTTTGAAAGTGAAATCAGAAGCGGGTGCAAACACTGAAACACCATTAAGTCACCCGAGACGAGTGGTTTAATTCTGTGAAAAAAATTTATTTGAATCGTAAATCTATGTGCACAAATCTTTCGTCTGCAATTATTTTTAGGTGCAGCGTAGAATATTGCAGTAATGTATTTTGTGAATTTGTGATTTGCGGCAAAGAAAATTTATACTTTTGTAAACTAAGAATAAATAAATAATCAGTCATTTAACGACCTGTTTGGTGTAGTGGTTAGCAACTCTGACCACTATACCAAAAGGTTGCGGTTTGAATCCTATTGTCCTGAAATGAAATCCCATGAAATAAAATATTTTGATTTGATTTGACTTGATTTGATATGTAAACAGGAAATGGTTCTAATTTTACTTCCAAATTTTGAAACGGATAACTTTTTTTTTATGCACGACAGGTTCGTACTTGACCTCAATCACACCTGATGTTATGTGACGATGAGGACCCGGAAGCCCCAACACATTTGGGCGACTGGCTATCTTATCTCTGATAACGGGAACACAACAATACTATTAACATTGCTGCTTGGCGGCAGATACGAACTTACATACGAACATTGCAAGTTAAATAAAAGCTTGTAACAACAGCAGATTGGAATATACGCAATGGGTGTTCTTTTTTGTATGCATCGAAAAACAACTATACAACCGAACATGACTTCCCATTTGACTCTAATATAACACCATGACGATGACCGAATCGGCAACATATGGCACGCTAGAAATGTAGGGTTGTCAATTCACAACTTTCGATCACTCGTGCTCCACTTTTTATGCACCATACTTGTTGACTATAGATTTTTTTTTTATTTTTTATTCCAATTCTAACAAGGAACAACAACAAGTGTACAAGGAAGTCCAAGTAGACTGTATTTTTTTTTAATACAGTCTATTCCGATCTAAATGTGAAGATTTGATGATGCAATTTGAATCTTAGAGAACGGAACTATACCGAAGTCTGATTTCTTTTTTTTTTTTTTTAATTTTTCATCTACAGGGTGTAATTTAGTTCGTGTAATGTGTACGAACCACTTACCCTAGAAGCCATAGCCATTCGATCATAAAATTTTCGATTAGCCATACAACTTATATCATTCTGAAACCATCTTTTGTATGGAAGTCCCACAATTTTCGGCTGAATTCAGCTATGGTTCCTAGTAGATAATTAATCTTAATCTTTATCAGGAGTGGAGTCACCAGCCGAAAATTGTGGGACTTTCATACAAAAGGTGGTTTCAGAATGGTATACTTTGTATGGGTAAACGAAAAATTTATGATCGAATTCGAATATTCTTCCTTGGCGAAAGTTGTCCCTAATCAAGAATGACGTCACTAGTTAATGGGGATTACACAAATTGAAATTCACTCTGTATATGACTGATGTTGTCAAGTCAAATGTTTTTTGAAATTATTTTTTTTGTGTGTATGTTCCATGATATCTGCGACATAATATACGTCTTTTATATACGTCTTATTTTGTTTGAATGGTTATACCACCAGGGTGATACCGTATAAGTTTGGTGTATATCTGAAGTTGTACACCCGAGAAAGACTTACTGAGTTATCGCAATATAAAAGTAATTTCTTATCTTTGCAATAAACTTCCAAAATTTTTACTATCAAATAACGTCACGCTGCCTTACATGTCATCTTAGTTACAATAGCGTTACCCAACTCAATTATTTTATTCGCCGCCACACTTATCATGACTGGCTGGTTTTACCTCTAATTTTATAGTTGGTAACCCTACTCAAGGAAACTCAAGTGTGTTTTCTTTGTACGAATATAATAATAGAATGACTCGCGATTTCCTCAACACGCGAGTAAGATGTACCACGCGAAATCTCATTCCGAATAGTGCCGTATTGAGATGTGATTTTGACAATGTGGAATAGAACTTGAGAAAGTATAATATGTAATATAATATAGAAAGTGTAGGTTTAGGTATGGCCATTTTTATAAATATAAAATAATGGTATTTTTTCATTTTTGGGATGTATATTTATATAAACACTTCTTCTTCTTCTTTGCGTGTCGAGGCAAGTTTCAAATTTTATTGGACCAAAACTTAGCCACTCTAACAGCACTGTCTGTGGCGTTAAGGAGGTCGTCAAAGGTGCAGCTGTGAGGACACGCTGGACAAGACAATACGTGATCCATTGTCTGTGGGGAGACTCCGCACTCGCATTGATCACTCCCGCCATCGGAGAAGCCCCACCTGCACAGATTATCTTTGCTGCGGCCAACCTGAGTTCGAAGCCGGTATGGCAAATCGTGTCAAGGAGGAAGAGACTCCTTGAGCGGGAGGAACGACGCAAGAGAGTATCTTTGCCGCCACAGGCTGCAGCGAGCATCCGAAGCCACACTTCAAAAAGCTATTACGACTCTGGAGTCTTTGGGGCACTGTTACTAATACTGGCACATCGGGTGGCGAGCATCACTCTCAAGTATAGCTCTCTCAATGGAGCTAGCTATTTCTATATATATATATAAACACTAATATAACATATACAAAATCTTCCTCTCAATAAACTTAAAGATACTATAAAACAGAACTTATTAACAAAGTATATAAAATATTAGACTTTTTAGATGATAATCATCCCTGGATATAATAAGATCGTTCGCATGCCAGGTTATATCACAATTAATAATGAAATATAAAAACCTTTTTGTAATATAAAAACCTTTATGTAAAATTAAAGCCTGATTTTAAAAGAGAAGGAAAATTGCATTTTGAACAAGCCGTAGCTTAAAATATGTAAAATTGACTATTTTAAGTTTACTCTGTGTACCTACAAAATAAAGCATTTTTGACTTTGACTTTGTATGGAGAGACCAAATTTAATTTTCATTTTCAAAATCGGTCCCATAGTAAAAGTTCCGTACGATGATAAGAACCATGTTTTAAACTTTCTCCAGTAAAAAAAGAATCACAGTGTATAGTCAGCAGCAAAGGAAGATGTAATTCTGTCTGTAAAATATTGTCATATACCTTTGCAATATTTTCATTTTCATTTTCAAATTTGTGGACAAATGATGGAGTAAACATATTATCAAATATTTGCATTCAGCCTTTATTCTTATAAAAATAAATGAAAGTGAAGATGAACAACAATTTTGTTATACTCGTATTTAAATAAATCGGACACTTCATACTTTGTAAAAGTTTGGTATATTTTTTAAATTTTCAATTTGTAATTAGGTATATGTAGAGACAGTGCCATATCAGG
This sequence comes from Oegoconia quadripuncta, assembly GCA_949316235.1. NCBI lineage: Eukaryota > Metazoa > Arthropoda > Insecta > Lepidoptera > Autostichidae > Oegoconia > Oegoconia quadripuncta. The sequence continues at coordinate 36,021,484 of OX438745.1, forward strand.
ATATAATTTTATTAGATAATACTGAATTCCGGTCAATATTGATGTAACAAGAATACCAAAACAATATGCATAATTAAATTATAAAGATAAAAGAAATCGTGATAGTCAAAATAATAAGAATAGACACCAAAAGAAAACAAATAAATCTAAAAAGTTCCAGAAACATGAACAAATTTTTTCTCTTGTCTCTACTACACAAACCATCTTTTGCAAAATCGCAAACTTGTCAGCAAAACCTACCAATCACGGTTCACGATTCAATTAAAACGCAAAGGTACAAGCGCCAATAAAATCCTTATATCAGCCCGTAACATGAGGCGACATAAATAACGATCCGGGACGAATATTTGATATATCGACTCAGGATTGACACACAGTATATATGACAAACAGTTAGAGAACTGTATTTTAAGTGTAGTCTAACTAATATTATAAATGCGAATGTTTGGATATTTATTTGTTTGTTGCTTAATCACGGCGAAACGGATGAACGGATTTGGATTAAATTTGGTATATAGGTAGAATATACCCTGGATTGAGACATAGGATATTTTTTATCCCGATTTACTTACTTTGTGTAGTTGCCGCGGGATAAAATAAAATCCGCGATAAAGTTATTCTACGCAGGCGAAGCCGCGGGCGGAAGGTAGTGTGTTATAAATTTGAAGCATTTGTCTGTCTATATGTCTGGCATTGTACAGCGAAGTCAGCTGATCCGATGTGATAAGTTTTTTATTCGAAACACAAAGCATAACACAATTCCTCTCCAATCGTATGACTGTCGCCAAAGTACAGCATTTCACTAATTATATATAAAAAAATATTTTGGATACTTACACCAATTGTCTAGTCCCAAACTAGGATAAAATACATAAATATTTATACAGGGTGAATTTTGATTTCGTGTAATTCTTGTTAACTAGTGACGTCACTATTGATCACAAACAACTGTCCCCAAGCAAACATGGTTTTTTATCCCGATTTACTTACTTTGTGTAGTTGCCGCGGGATAAAATAAAATCCGCGATAAAGTTATTCTACGCAGGCGAAGCCGCGGGCGGAAGGTAGTGTGTTATAAATTTGAAGCATTTGTCTGTCTATATGTCTGGCATTGTACAGCGAAGTCAGCTGATCCGATGTGATAAGTTTTTTATTCGAAACACAAAGCATAACACAATTCCTCTCCAATCGTATGACTGTCGCCAAAGTACAGCATTTCACTAATTATATATAAAAAAATATTTTGGATACTTACACCAATTGTCTAGTCCCAAACTAGGATAAAATACATAAATATTTATACAGGGTGAATTTTGATTTCGTGTAATTCTTGTTAACTAGTGACGTCACTATTGATCACAAACAACTGTCCCCAAGCAAACATGGTCGAATTCGATAAGAAAAAAATCGATTTCGAACAAAGTAAAACATTCTGAAACCACCTTTAGTATGGAAGTCCACCAATTTTCGGCTAGTGACTCCACTCCTGATTACAATCATCTTTCCCCTAGGAACCATAGCCGAATTCAGCTAAAAATTGTTGGACTTCTTATTAAAGCTGGTTTCGGAAGAATATACTTTGTATTGGTAAATGAAAAATTTTTGATCGAATTCGGCTGTGGTTGCTTGATGAATGTTGTTCGTAATCAGAAGTGGAGTTACCAGTTAACAGGAATTACACGAATTAAATTTCAGCCTGTATAAATACCGTTCAAAGACTATCAATTTTTTTTTCTCAGATCAATGAATGCTTTCGTTCAAGGGCATCCTACAGCAGGCTTTTAGAAAAATTTTCCTTACCTACCTTGAAAACTAGACGATTACTCCTGGATTGCATGTTTTTATATAGTTTGCTGCATAACAATATAGATTGTATGGAAATGGAAAATTAAATTAATTACAATTTACCTAGTCGTTCTCTAAGAATAAGGGAATTATACCCACATCGCTTGTTTGCGTTTAACACAAGCAGAACGCAGGCAGGGGAGCGTGCCCCCCTGTGTCGACTGACTAACATCTACAGGGTGTAACGGTTAAGTGTAGTCATATTTTAAGGGCTTGTTCTACCCATCAATACGAACAACTTTTACTATGGGGTCAACTTCGAAATCGCGAAAAAAAAATCAGCTGTTTCATACTCATCGGGAGGTTATTGAAATTTTCTATGGAACAGCTCATTTTTTTTTCGCGATTTCGAAGTTGCCCCCATAGTAAAAGTTGTTCGTATTGATGGGTAGAACAAGCCCTTAAAATATGACTACACTTAACCGTTACACGGTGTATAATAAATATCTAACGGATGTGGATGTATTCTTTTTGTCTAAAAACCAATATAAGAAACAGTGTTTGGAAGTCCTGTCGGACATTGGTGATACTTAAGTTTTAAATTAACTGGTTCGGATTGCTTTTCTCTCTTTGCAGTTATATATAAAATTGTCGTGGATAACGGAGTTGGTTATACAATGACCTCCATTGTCTACATATAAGATTATAAAACATAATTGTATTGTGTAGTTGTTAGTTGTCCTGAATAAAATAAAATAAAATCTCCAGTTGCATGACTATCATTGTTCTACAATTCACCAATTATCGTTCTACGGCAAACTTTTCTTTGTTTAACTAATGTAGTTAGGTTACTCTCCGGACGTTTATGCACTGCGGCTGAAGCCTACAATAGCTAAATCTATGTACAAGTGAAACCACAAATTATAACATTCAAAGACCTATCAAAATGTCGTAATTGTTGGAACGTTTTGTTTGGTTTGTGACTTAGCATGTTATTGCATTTAGTGTTGATGCAATGTATAGAGTCAATAATTCGATACATTCCTTTAACAGCGTTAAAATAGAGCTTGTTTTTAGTAAATTTAATCATGTGTACATCTATATCCTGTACGAAAGTGAATAGTTTATATGAAATGTAAATAGGTACTTAGTTTTTACAAAAAATCTCATTTTCTACTATAATTTGTATTTTATTCCGTACGATAAAGCTTTAAGAAATATATATACATTTCCCGCCGGACGAAAAACAAATTCCGCGTGGACAGAGCCGAAGGTGACAGCTAGCTGATGTCCCAAGCGTCACTACGCGCTACGTGGCCAACATCAACAATAATATATCACTTATACTTTTCACTTATACTTCTTACTTGCTCTTGTACTTCTAATGCATTTCTCATAACTGTCAAAATCTCAAACGTTGTTTTTCAATTTACCAACGAAAGGCAATAAAAATAATTTCTCGGGAGTTACGCCTTTTCGACTTACCACGTCAGAGCTGGTCTCAAGGCCTGGCGCCCGAGAGTGATACATTATGGGGGATAAAAATATTTCTCTACTAAAGAACCTGTTGCTACTCGATATGAACGAGTACGTTGTTTAGGGTACGGCCAGACACCACGTAAACTTTTTCTTGGCAAAACAATTCAGTTTTTGTTGAATTTGTAACGGCCTTCGTGGCTCAATGTAAACAACATTGGGTTACGTTTCGGAGGTCGCGGGTTGGATCGCCAGCGGGGTGCATATTTAGCACTCGGTTTGGTTGGTGGTAGGGCATATTAAATGTCCGCCTGGCTAGCTACCACCATCTTATCTAAATCTGCCGCCAAACAGCAATGTTAATAGCATTGTTGTATTCCGGGTGTCGGAGATAAGATAGCCAGTCCCCCATATAAGATTTCCGGGTCAGTACGATACCAACTTCGGCCTAATCTTCACTTAACATCAGGTGTGATTGAGGTCAAGTGCTAACCCGTTGTGGATAAAAAAAAAGGAAAAGATTCTCAATTGACAATATTTTAATGACTGATATTGTAAGACTATTATTATAAATAAATCGGAATGTCGATGTTCTAATATAAACTTTATGATGATGATGATTTGATAACGCACACCAGAGATAGAGAACAGATTTGTTTATATTTATATATTTATTACAACTAGTACCTACATCTGTCTGAATCACATAGGAGGCCTTTGACGTTGGCCTCCTCTTAAAACTAGCGCTGTAGCAATCGTTGCAGCATGATTATGCTGAGATGGAGTCGATTTTTGACATCACACTCTACTCACCAAATTTCCTTCTCATTATTAATATTGTTACTATTGTTGCTGTTATAGTGTGGTGCCAAATAAATATATGTCTATTAATTAGGTGAATACGAACTGATTTTGTTAGAAAATGGTCTGAGGTTATTGCTATAAATAAACAAGCAAATCCAAACCTGGGCAAAGTCATAAAAGTTGTTTTGAAATAAAGAATTATTGTCATCAGTTATTTGTGAGATCTCATTATTACAATTTGAATTTTGAATAGCCAGTGTAGACTGGATAATGTTTAATGCAACTAACAAAAAAACGCAAACACATCGTGTACAAAATAACAAAGATATTTTTTTTATTTTTATGCACGACGGGTTCTTACTAGACCACAATCACACCTGATGTTAAGTGAAGACGAGGTCGAAGGTGGAAGCGTACTGACCCGGAAACCCCAACATATTTGGAGGGCTGGCTATCTTATCTCTGATAACCGGAACACAACAATGCTATTAACATTACTGCTTGGGGGCAGATTTAGATAAGATGGTGGTAGCTAGCTAGGCGGACATTTAAAATGCCCTATCACCAACTAAACAGAGTACCCGAGTATTAAATATGTACCCCGCTGGGGATCGAACCCGCGACCTCCGAATCGTAAACCCAATGTTGTTTACATTGAGCCACGGAGGCGGTTTAAAAAAGTACTATTATAGAAATGAGACTCGCAATTAATAAACATCGAAATGTCTTACGTAATATATGATTGCCCGACGGCACCATATTTTCGGTGGCCAAACGAGCGAACGCTTTCAGCCTCTCTTGCTCACATCGATTTGTTATATTCGAGCATGAGAAGGAGGGAGCATTATTGCTCTGCCCACTCTACTAATATAAGGGGATCTATCGAAAGTGCGACAACGAAATTTTTTTCTTTATAATAATATAATAATAAATATTTCGGACACTTACACCAATCATCTAGTCCCAAACTAAGCAAAGCTTGTACTGTGGATACTAGATAATGGATAAACATACATAAATATTTATATAAACATCCATTGCTCAGGAATAAATGTTCATATTCATCACACAAACATTTACCCGTCGCGGGATTCGAACCCGCAACCGTTGGTTTCGCTGATAGGGTCACTATCCACTACACCAATCGGTCGACCAATTCTATATGTCTTTTAATAAAAATTTATTTATTTATTTATTTACCAAGTTTATAACTATCATTACAGATTACTCTAATGCGATAGTTAACTAATGACAATTATGTATACCAACTATATCTACCTATACTAAATAACATAGTACAAATAACGCGACTTTTTGAAATTCGCTCATACTGGATATGACAATATCTGTTCTGTCAGCTATCTCATTGAGTGTGTGTAGTGCTCGTGTCATTTAATTTATTTAAAAGATTTGTATTGTAATTTGAAATGATCATGAAAATATAAATATAAAAAATATAAATAGGTACCAATTTGATAATAACAAAACAGAAAAACCCGACAGTATAGTTTATATATGCAAGCGGCAAGAGGGATTTTCTCCATATAATGTATCGTATGACACTCTGAAAATACAGAAGAATCTAAGATACCTTGCATTTCAATATCGGCTCAGTCGTTTAGGCTACAGAGGGTAATATAGAAATTTATAGCTACTAACCCTCCCTTCCTCCAAAAATATATATATTATAAAAATTATCTGACTGACGATCTTTCACCCCTTAAGCAAGTAGTTATTCGTGAAGAACTGTTGCAAAATTCCAGTAAGCGCGTCCTTCAGTTTTTTTTTTTTAAATGTGCGTAATTCTACAGCCGTACAATGCCATCCATCTTGATTTAACGGACTTCCCTTGTGCAGTTCGGGGACTCGAGATACCCCCACTGGACTGTGTTACTTACCTGAAAAGAGAAAGTAACAATTAGAAATGCAGGTTTACACAATAAAAAATTGCCTGACCATTGTCGAAAGCAGGGTAATGTTCGTCGAGTGCATGTATGTAATTTTGGTTTCTATGTAACATCTATAGTCTAAACAGCTTAGTCAATTTGGAATTATAAGTTGCCGCTAAATCATCTTGATAGGTGTAGGTTACATTTCACGGTAAAAAATGCAGTATGACTCACTCAAAATAAAAAAATAGCGTCTGGTTCCAACCATACTTGCGAATGGGTGGCTGGATTTCACAGTAGTAATAAAGTTAGTTTTAATATTCCTTTTACTACCAAATGCCTCACTCTATGACTCAAAAGCATTTCCACTGACCTACCTATCCTACAAGAATCAGCCACTTTCCCGGGATAAAAACAGCCTATATGTTAAACCAGATCCCAATCAGTTTACCAACTAAATTTCAATCACATCTGTCCAGCTGTTTAGCCGTGAAGAGGTAACAAATATACACAAATATCCTTGCACATACACACAGCGCCATCTAGTTCCACACTAAGCAACTAGGCTTGTATTATGGTTACCAGACGGTTGATAAACTACACAAATACATTTTTTTGTAAATAAATACATAAATAAATGAAAAACATCCATACCTCGGGAACACGTGTCTGTATTCATCATACAAACATATGCCCCTAGCGGGATTCGAACCCGCGACCTTTTGGTATAGCAGTCAGAATTTTTAACCACTACACCAAACAGGTCGTCTACAGTAAACACACAAACTTTCGCATTTATAATATATTAGTTTGGGATTAGTTGGGATTCGGTTATTAGGTTTTTTTGGTTTATAAATACTTTTAAAGTTATTTGTACTCGGGCATTGAGTGTTCCATACTGTTCGTTATATACATATTACCTCACTAATAGTATAATCCATAACGATTTTACGAAGCACCAAAATGCTCGTTTTATTAAAAAAAAATCTGTGGAAAACTCCAAGAACTAGGAACGTCCGGTGCTTAATAAAGAAAAATGCAAGAAACACAGACGGAACGATCCCGGCGTAAGATGAAAGTGTTTTTGAATGCAATTATTATGATTGATGGTGAAAATGAGGCGAGCTCCCGGGAAATGTTGCTCGGATGCAGAAATATAAGATTTCTAGATGAGATAAGGAGCGATAGTTGAGAGGTTGTGGTAACGTTGTTATAAAACTTAAAAATAAATGTTATGACTAATAAATTTCAAATATGTCGGTATAATCTACTTATTTACTTCCAGACCGCCTTCTTGGCTCAATATAAACAATATAGGGTTTACGAATCGGAGGTCACGGGTTTGATCCCCAGTGGGGTGCATATTTAGTACTCTGTTTGCTTGGTGGTACGGCAAATTAAATGTCCGCCATATTATCTAAAGTCTGCCGCCAGTCAGTAGTGTAAATAGCATTGTTGTGTTCCGCTTATCCGAGATAAGATAGACATTTGGTCTCATTTAGACCGATTGGTGTAGTGGATAGTGACCTTGTCAGCGACACCAACGGTTGCGGGTTCGAATCCCGCGACGGGTAAATGTTTGTATGATGAATATGAAGATTTATTCCCGAGTCATGGATGTTTATATAAATATTTATGTATGTTTATCCATTATCTAGCATCCATAGTACAAGCTTTGCTTAGTTTGGGACTAGATGATTGGTGTAAGTGTCCGAAATATTTATTTATTTATCTTCACTTAACATCTAGTGTTATTGAGGAGAAGTGCTAACTCGTTGTGCATAAAAAAAAAGATCTTTTGTATAGGTTAAAGAATTAAGGCCGTTTTGGTATCGCACCACGAATAGCCGTGTGTGATATATCACTGGATAGGCATCATCAAATAGTGATAGTGGCGTATTGCTGACAGAAACAGTTGTCTTGTAATTTCTGCTAATCCTGTTCAAAACAGTTATTAAATCTACACTCTATTTTGTTTTAAAACCAATTTTCCAAGTCAAAACAACAAATTAGAGTATCCATTTCATACCATCCAATAACAACTTCAACGGGAGCAAGCAAGACGGAACTTTGAACGAAGGAAGTGCATACTAGCGGAAACGAGTCCGGGGCGTGGAAGCGGCAATTTGCAGTCGGCTCCCGAACTATGTGTCTCGTTTGTGATATATTAACTTTGTTGAGTTTACTAACCTGTCGAGTTTTGCAGTTACCAACACACACCAGTTTGGTTCCTTTGGCTCAGCATGGAATATCAGGTTTTAAATAAGTCACTCCACGATCGGTTACTTAAGGGATATGTATGTCTTACTAGCTACTAGTCAATGATGATCTTATTCGATATGTTATTAAATAACACTTCAACTGTTGGCTACGACGTAGTGCTACGACGTAGCGCGTAGAATCGTTTTCCTGTATATAGTGAAAACCGGCGTAGTAAAGCAGACGCTCATGTTGTATCCATAAAATAAGCCTGGTGCTGTGTGGTTTCGGCATAGTTAGAATAGAATAAACCCGACTCTTCCCGTGGGTATCGTAGAAGGCGACTAAGGGACCGCCTCCGTGGCTCAATGTAAACAACATTGGGTTTACGATTAGGAGGTCGCGGGTTCGATCCCCAGCGGGGTACATGTTTAAGTACTCGGTTTGGTTGGTGGTAGGGCATTTTAAATGTCCGCCTGGCTAGCTACCACCATCTTATCTAAATCTGCCGCCAAGCTGCAATGTTAATAGCATTGTCGTGTTCCGGTTGTCAGAGATAAGATAGCCAGTCCCCCAAATGTGTTGATGTGTTGGGGTTTCCGGGTCAGTACGCTTCCATCTTCGACCTCATCTTCACTTAACATCAGGTGTGATTGAGGTCAAGTACGAACTGGTCTTGCTCAAAGAAAAAAAACCACCTAAACACTAAATGTGTGCGATAGAGGTTATGACGTTATGTAAGTATGTATGTATTTCATTATCCTATAAAACAAGGTTTATATTATAATTATAATCTACGTATAAAACCAAGCTTGTATTTTAATTAATATCTGAATGAGAAATACAAATTTTAAATGTTCAGGTTAAGGTTGTCAATCTTTAGCAAATCTCTAAGTACTATACAGGCATTACGCATAAATTTCGAAAAATTTGCGTAAAACGAAGACGCCGTTTAGAAGCCCCTAAAATTACTAAAGCCGTTCCGTCAAGTATACGTACATATTTCGTAAGTCCAGGAGCTTTAATAAATTCTTAATAAACTAATTTACAAGCAACATTCACTCAGTGCGTCAATTATTAAAATTCGCCCAAAAACCCTGTCCGTAGCACTCAACTCATTTATTTAGAGAAAAAAAGCAAGAGAAAAGAATCAAAAAGCGCGGGAATTCTTTAATTTTCTTAGCAGAATTCCTTTTAGAGGAAGTTCAAATTTTTCGTTAATAAAGTCACAGAGGCCGCCTGCAAAATTCCTTTGATGGGAATGAAATATTGCCAACTACGAGACTCGGGGGTGACGGGTAAATCCGTGCCTACAAATAAAATGAATTTGGCCGGAAGCAAGAGTAGAAAATTGGAAATGTCATTTTCGCTTTTTTTTTAATGTTTGTGGCGTGGCGGCGTGGCGTTCGGTCGGTCGCGATAGGATTACCGCTCGCCACGCGCCGCCAGCGACGGGTTTACCCTCAACTCTTCGGTCTGACACAAATCGACTCCCGGAAATTCGTATTTCGTAATTTTAAATTTTTGCACAAAATATTCGAATGTTAAAGTCGGTTCTGAAACTATACCTTGATACTATAACTGCTTCATTTAAACTTTGTTTTCTATGTCGTCGCATTTCTGTACCATTAGATAGCTTATATTTATAATACCACAAGCTCTGCTTAGTTTGGGACTAGATTATTGGTGTAAGTGTCCGAAATATTAAAAAAAACTTCCTATTTCTTTCACTTACACCCATCATCTAGTCCCAAACTAATCAAAGCTTGTACTATGATTGCTATGATACTAAATAATGCCTAAACATACATATATGTATATTTATATAAACATCCATGACTCGTGAGCTGTGTGCCGTTTTTCTGAAAAAGTCAATTTTAACTTATTGACAAATGAAAAAAACTGGGGGCTGATTCTCACCCATTCGAGATTTTGCTATCAATAGATATCAATTCATCCATCCATCCATCCAAGAATTGACCGCGCAACGTTAGTTTTGTATTCATTCATCATCAGCCCGTAAACATCCCACTGCAGGGATATAGGCCTTCCCTCGTATAATGAGGGAAGGCCAGTGGCCAGGTCCACCACGCTGACCAAATGCGGGTTGGAGACTTCACATGCCTTTGAATTTTTATTTCTCAGGCATGCAGGTTTCCTCACGATATTTTTCTTCACCGTTCAAGATCAGTCGGATAAATGCACATAAGTAATTAAATTAACTTTAAAAAGTCATTGGGACATGGCCTGCCTGGGAATCGAACCCGGACCTCCAAAATTTTGGAGACCCCGTCTTAACGGTTGAGCCACCGACGCTCCTAGTTAGTTAGTTTTGTATACTTAAAATAATATAAATATAAAATAACATGTTCGTACATTTTACGTACGTTCGTTCGCAAACATCAAAAGGCTTGAGGACCAGAGTGTAGCCACGCGTACAGCATTGTTTGTGGCATCGTTGAGGTCTTGTAGCGTACAAGTGTCGGGACACGAAGGGCAGCATAGAAGATGTCCCATAGTTGTGGTGTATACCGCACAAGGGCCGGTTGTCGTCTTTATGTACTTAAATAATATAAGCAAGTTACGCACAGCGACATAAGGAAGACCGCCAGTCCAGCAATAACCCCAATACATTCAACGACGCACGAGGCGCTGACCCTGCGAAACGTGAAGTGTCGACGGCACTCAGCAGAGCCGCCAAATTTCCATTATTGATTCATTCCATATTCATACTTCGAATTGGCAGCTAGGTTAATTAGGCATTATAAGTATTTTTGTAATTTCTTTTTATTAAATTTCTCAAAGTAATTTTGTTTTTTTTTGGACCTCCGACCGCAGCTTACGTAATTGGCGCAGTCGGTAGGATACTCGCGGGTCGGTTCGTGAGCGGTAGAAAATTTCATAATCGAAAATCGCGTTCGCGGGTCACACGGGTGGCTATCAAGCACCATCACTGAGTATCCTGAATCTACGGACCAGCTGCAGCCAGGAGGAGATTCCAGACTTCGATTCACGAAAGAGTAATAATAATGTCCCAAAACCTCAACAACAATAAAAAATAACAACAAATACCCATAGTATATAAATAAATGCAAACATATAATTAAATTAAATAGATACTCCATTGCTTCTTACAAATAAACAGAAACGAGAAATCACCAAAATACGACAGTCACATCCTTACAAGCCGTGCAAACAAGTTTTACTACGCGAAAATGAATGACGAAGCGCGTCACATGGATAGATTCATGTAAAATTCATGGCAATCCAACCCCCTCCCACCTTCGCCTTCGCGTTCACCTTCATGCGAATTCGCGATAAAATTACACCCATCTAATCGCGTTACGTCGCGGGCTGTGCCGCCACGAAATTCTCCTTAAAAATTGTGACACTACATATTTAATGCGAACGGAATTGGTTCAGTGATGCGGCAGTGTGGGCTGTTTTGAACCACCGACACAAAATACGGGTGTTATACGTTTGAAGCTTTTATAATAAGATTCCGGTAAACATTCAAAAGGATTTATAATATTCCGAATTACACTACCCCGAAAAACGTTTGACCCAAGAACATTTGATTGAAAACCGAGTACATTGCGGTGTTTTTTTAACATTAAAATTCTTAATTAAAACCAACTTCGCAATATACTCGGCTTTCGATCAAACGTTCTTCGTTTTTCGGGGTAGTGTAATTCGGTTACCGTTATAAATCCTATTCAAAATTTGCCTCTATAAGTGGGGCCTTGCGTGCCATTGTGGGCAGTCATTGTCAAGCAAGGCAAGCGTGGCGAGCCCCAATGGCGTATTGATGCCGACGCTTATGTATGGGAGCGAATGTTGAGCGTGACAGAAGAAGCATGAAAACAGAATCAACGCTAGAAATGTGTTCACTGCGTGGTCTGTGTGGAGTGATTTTGAATGATGGATTAAAAAATTGTATGATTAGTGTAAGGTGGAAGATTAGTGAGTAAAATAGAAAGAGCTATGTTAAGGTGGTTTGGGCATATGAAATGTGAATGATGATGAAAGAATATAAAAAGTTTAAAAACGACCAATCCCTTGATTTTGAAATACCATGGAAAGCATCGTGTGCTCCTGTAGCACGACATCCTTAGTGATCGAGTTTACGCACTGATTTAATATTCACACAGCTGTATCACTCTGTAAATTACCGCCGACATCGTCACACATTGAGATAGAAAACCTATTGTTGAAAACAATTATAATACTTGCGCAAAAAAAAAATAATAACTCCATTAAATTTGCATATAACAACTGAAAAGAGGACTTAGCATAAGAACTCGAACAAAGTACTTCAAACGAAAAGAAAAAGTTACACATAATACATTGCTCCGTATTCACACTGTCAACTCGCTCGGAAACGGGGATGGAATTATTCTAGTATGCGTATTGAAAAACTTTGGACACGAACCTTTTCGGCTCGCTGGCTCGTACAATATTCTTTACAAATATATGCCCAGTGTCTCTTAGAGGACCCAGCAATTTGGTGATAAATTCATTTAATTTCGTCTCCACAAAACAAATGAAACAAAAACTGTGTGTGAAAGTACAAGCGATTTGCACGCTAAAATGGTTTTATGGATACCTGTGTATCCAAAACCTGAAGGTCGCCAGATCTCCATTCTCACGTAGTAATTATGCTAATATCACTTTGACTTTTGGTAAGTAATATTAACAAAAAAAATTATTATATTTTTCCAGATAAATTTAATGATTAAGAACTGTTATCCATGTCTAACTGATGATGCAAAATTTGTCTCCTCTTTTCAGTTAGACAACCATAATTATTAACCTCGGTCCGAGCGTTATTCTTTGTTTTTACTGTATCATTTGTAATTGAACGGAGTTCGATTGTCGGACACAAAACGTGGTCGTGGGAAGCGACCGGTCGTGTCCACTTTGTCGTATTGTTATCCTTGTTCACTGTAGCGTGGAGAGTGTTGAGTTTTGTTTAATTCCTCGTATGTTTCCATACAATGATATTTATATTATAACAGCCTCTGCAGGTGAATTTGAAAAATATTAAAATAATTTGGTGGGTAATGGGAAATGTTTAACAGAAAATTTATAGAAATTATTAATAAATTTTACAATAGCTCATCCATGAATAGGTAAAGCTGTCCAATTGTGGAATGAGTTGTCTCGATTTATTCGTTATGCTGAAGCACTGGCGTTGTTTATGCTTTGATGTTACAAAATATAATCATTGTATATTATATATGTAGGTATTTGTTTATGTAAATATGTAGATACTATGTAGTTATAAATAAATAAATATGTTTGCACATACACACAGCGCCATCTAGTTCCACACAAAGCCACTAGGCTTGTATTATGGATACCAGATGGTTGATAAACTACACAAATACATTTTTTTTTGTAAATAAATACATAAATAAATGAAAAACATCCATAACTCGGGAACACATGTCTGTATTCGGGATTCGAACCCGCGACCTTTTGGTATAGCAGTCAGAATTTTTAACCACTACACCAAACAGGTCGTCAAATGCCCCTTCATCATCATCACCATATCAGCCGCAGGAAGTTCACTGCCGAACCTATGTTGAACTGGGAGGCCTATGCCTCCCCCATGGAATTCCAGAGTGACCGGTTGGAAGCGACCTGCATCCAGCAATTTCCCACGACCTTTATCAGATCATCTATCCACGCTGCTTTTGCCGGTGCGTGTTCACCACTCGAAAACTTTAGTGCCCAACTGGTCACCAGTTCTTCGAGCTATGTGCCCTGCCCACTGCAACTTCAATTTGCTCTTGCCTCATGGGGAGACAAACATGGGTCCAGCACAATGTCATGGCTAAAATTATGTTTAACTAACAAAACTAATCGTGTAAATAAAATTTAATGTCTATCATATATGTATTGTCGTGAGACATGAATGAGTTTGCAAAATTTTGCAGGAAATGTTTCTGATTTTACTTGCAAATAAAATGGACAACTTACATACGAAAAATTTGTTAAAAAAAAAAGAGTATGGAGCTTACTAGCTGCATGGTGTACGCGTCATGTTCTGCATATATAAGGTCTAACAAAATTAACCCGACAAACGTTGCAGAGTGTATGTATAGAATGTACCTATTATGAAAAAAATTAAAAATTAAACATTAAAGTTAACAGATTTAGTAGAAAAAATAAAATTTAGAAATGTAAATTTTGTGAGTTGGGCATTAATGGCCGCGCGCTCTAAGTACTTTGCCACAACACGCAAACACGTGCCGCTGTATCTTTGAAGACGCCGAAAGGCGACCACAAGCGGCTTGCTATGATTGGTTGCGCCCTGTGACCCCGCCACCCCTTTTGACATCTTCCATATGAACGTGGCCTTTTTTTCTCATTGATAAAAAAAGGTACAATCGAAATGAGGTAAGTCTATTAATTTGAATTTTCATTTGCACTTTTAATTTTTTTACTCTGAAACAAAATTGCAATTGCCAAAGTTTGTCGGGTTAATTTTGTTAGACCCTATACATTAATATTTCATTATCATCAGCCTTACATGTAAGATATGTCCCCACTGCTAGGACAGCCTGTTCACGTTTGACCTGCTACTTCAGTGGATAAATACGTCAGTGGATAAATCACAATCTCACAGAAGATTTGTTCGAAAATACTGCGCCGAGGCAACCCTCTTGTAATGTATGAACATATGAATTTATTCATAGAGTTGCGACACACCTCCAGTACGTAAAAATTCCACCTGCTCTTGTATCTCGTAGGAGTCTGCTGAGATTTAAACTACTTTGACAAATTGTTTTTGACTCTTTGGACGGGAAGCATTTAGATAATATTTAGACTTTGGAGGTGGGAAATTTACAGTCTGTGGGATAGCGGCACATAACCAGCATAACCGATTTGAAGATGGTTTCTTATTGTTAACACGCTTTTTATTATACAAGCTGTAATTTAATTTGCGATTATTTTATTTATTTTGCAAATCATTTCTCAACCACTTGCTGGTATCTGATAGAGCTGAAATTTGGCACATTTATGTAAGTTCGGTGACAATGAAATATTATGGTACCATCGAGCGGATGTATGGACTGGAACTCCTTGACAGCAAATGATAGTCGAATTTAGGCTAGTTTGTTTTGTTGTCATGATCAATTTACGACACATCATGTTGGTCTGAAGATGGAGCCAGAAGATTGCCTTTGGAACTCCTTAATAGACTTTATGTTACTCGTCTATGTTATTTGGTGATAAGTCGCCTTATGTGCCGAAACCACATAGCACTCACCTCTGCAAATTTTTATAAAATATTTTCCATTGGTTTTTTGTTTATTTGGAGAAGAAAATAGCTTATATCCCTTTCCGCTTCTTCAACTATCTTTGCGGAAAACATTAAGTCATTCAGCATAGTAGCATGACCACACGCAATATAGGTTATCACACGTTATATCGCGCGTCTGTCAAAATGTTGCTGTTCGACTGTTTTTTTTTTTTTTTTTTTTTCATTCTCTCCTTTAGGAGAAGGCAAAGGGATCTAGCCCATAACAGCCATGTCTTATTTCACTTATTTCTTCAGTTTGTAAGTCAGTCTCAGTCAAAACAAGTAATTCGTCGTATACTTGGCGTATACAGAGTCTAGTCACGGTCAGGTCATTCTTCAGTAAAGTGGCAGAATGCTTTACAAAAGATTTTGGCGGCTTCTTGTGGGAACCCGAAAGCTCCGTTACGCACTTTAATTTACACTTCCCTTCACTTGTACACTATCACTAACGTTTGCTGCACAATATTCTGCCATTATTAAGCTTCAAAAGTTAGAATGCACAAATTATAAGACTTATAAAGAAAAATGCTACTTCACTCGCCGAGTTCCCGCCAAAAAGCCTGTTTTTTTTTTTCGTTTTATTCTCTCCTCTCGGAGAAGGCAAAAGGATCTAAGCCCATACAGCCATGTTTTATTTCTCTTATTTCTTCAGTTTATAAGTCAGTCGCAGTCAAAACAAGTAATTCGTAGTATACTTCGCGTATACAGAGTCTAGTCACGGTGAAGTCATTCTTCAGTAAAGTGGCAGAATGCTTTACAAAAGATATTGGCGGCTTCTTGAGGGAGCCCGAAAGCTTCGTTACGCACTTTAATTTACACTTCCCTTCACTTGTACACCATCACTAACTTTTGCTGCACAATATCCTGCCATTATTAAGCTTCAAAAGTCAGAATGAAAGTCAGAAATCTGTGAAAAGCAATAGCTACGGGAATATATTATCTATGGATATAATGAATGAACACTACTACAGCTATAATACAAAAAATCAGAAAAATGTTACGAGTTGTAATATGTAGGTATACCTATATCCACGATATAATTGGTATTTTTACGGAAAGTACAGATTTATTTCACCGTTTTCTTAAGAAAACGGGTAATTCAATAAATTGTTATGAGAATTGGAAGCTCTATGGCAGGTTCCTAAGCCTGTTCTAATAAAAAACAGTAGTTGGAATTCTATGCCTACACTCTCACCCAAAGAGAAAAAAATATTTTCGCAAATACAGACTAAATATCATAGCTAACATGACATGGCGCACATTATTGGATGCGGAATTTAATAGAGAACAAGTTCAAACACAGTCCAAAGGAATTGGAACTCTATAATCATTACAATTGAGAGTTGAAAGTCGGGTGTCCGTTGGCACCGATCGGTGTCCGCGAGTGTTGTCGGTATAAAAGTTTTTTTGGCACCGATCGGTGCCAGCGTCCGCCTAAAGGTTAAACTGATATCGAAAATACTTTACCTAATGAGTAAAATGACATTAATAACTTTTTTAAAATAAAACGAGAAATATCCAAAAAAATTACATAAACACTCCCATACATTTAGCATGAGATGGTAGAGATTTTAGTTTCCTTCTTTTAAGTGGAAAACTCATTTTACCTTTATCATTTTATAATTATGTATTATGATAGTGATAAATTTCAAGTAGATACACGTGTAGGTTAATTATCTTACCACTTCAAATTAATAATAAACCTTGTTTCAATATCGCATTGATTTGAACTGGCTGAAAAGCAACATACTAAATAAAAACAAAAAAAAGATACTATTTGGTGTTCGTTCTAACTTCAAATTCTTTATCGCGGATTCTCGTTCCCGCCAATTTATTGCGTTTTTTCAATTTGCGTAATTATAAATATCGTTTTCGTAAGAAATAAAATGTATGGGAGTGTTTAATGTAATTTTTTTGGATATTTCTCGTTTTATTTAAAAAAAGTTATTATAGTCATTTTATTCATTAAGTAAAGTACTTTCGATATCAGTTTAAAGTTTTTTGATATCTATAATAGTTACGGAATAATCGCCTGTGCACACTTAACGATTACACCCTGTATAAGTAGAACATACCCTGCAAAGATTAAGACATAGGATATTTTTTAGCCCGATAAAGTGGGTAGTCCCGCGAAATTAACAAATTTCCAGGATAAAGTTATTCCACGCAGGCGAAGCCGCGGGCGGTAAGCTAGTGTATTATATTTCATTTTACAATAATGTAAGCAGCCTTCATCAAAATCAAAGGCAGATACATAGACTCGTAGGTAGGTAGAGACATGCGATAGACATCTGCTCGATACAGACACGTGCGTGTCCGACATTATTTGCTAATTAATTGGTAATCCACAGACAAAGCAAATCAATTAACCTACCACTACTTCGTATATTAAGGAGAGACATTGCAATTTAATAAGTATTAATGTGTATGGTATTGACCCAAAGAAAATCTCTATAAGACTGTGAACATAGATTAGATTAGATTTATTTAGATCACTTTTACAATATTAAGTCATACATACAGTTCCGTAAATTTATGATTTCTAAAGTAAAAGTGATTGTCAAACATAAAACAATAACTATACACATACATCTTAAAGATTTGTAGAATTACTAGATTATTTGTTAAGTCACAAAATGAACAAAATAAGATAGAAATTTAACATCTACATATTATTATATGTAACTATGTCAAAATTAATTAATAAAGTATAAGTATGTAACCATTGTTACGTCAACGTCATACTATTTTTGAATAATCATAATGAAATAAAACAAAACAAAATAAAATATAAACCATGTCATGAGATTATTGATATGCCATAATCACCTTTGTCAAATAATAGTTTAATACAAAGTTAAAGTAAAAATATTTAAATAGAAAGCATGTCAGGAGGTTATGAAAATGTCATATGCAGGAGAAAATAGATAGATAGGATAAGCCTATTCTTTTTTTTATGCACTACGAGTTAGCACTTGACCTCAATTAATTGAACCTGAGGCCGATGGTGGAAGTGTACTGACCCGGAAAACCCATCCTAATTTGGGACTTGGGTCTTATCTCTGACAACCGGAATACAACAATGCTATTGACGTTGCTGTTTGGCGGCAGATTTAGATAAGATGGTGGCACCAACCAAACGGAGTTCTAAACATGTACCTCGCTGGGGATCGTACCCGCGACCTCCGAATCGTAAACCCAATATTATTTTCATTGAGCCACGAAGGCGGTTCGAAGGTATTCAGCGTTTAGTTTCTCTAGATGATAAATTCTCGGGGGTATTAGTAACAAATGTTTTATTTTGCCGTACAAGTCAAACAGGTTTACTGATTGTATTAACTGACAGCAAACATTTTCAGTCTCTCTTCAGTCAGTGTCTCTTAGGAATAAATTTAAAGAAATTAATATATTAACATTAGCATCGCAATATATTTACGAAAACTTAATGCATGTAAGAAAAAATATAGAATCGTTTAAGAAAAATAGTGATACTTATACATAATGTTAATACCAGATATAAAAATAAACTTGCTGTTCATGCAGTTTACACAAAATCACTAGGTCATTTAAGGGGCAATGTATACGCTTTTATAATAAGGTTCCAGCGGACATTCAAAATTTACCTTTAAATAAATTCAAAACCATCATAAAACAGACATTATTTACCAAAGGCGATTATAAAATTTCTGACTATCTGGATGATAAGCAAGCATGGACATAGACCGCTCGGCGATATTCAGCCTAATTATACAATATAATATAATTGTAACCCAACTTATTTAAAAGAGCAACCCTAGAGTTTCTTGCTCGTTCTTCTCTGGGGAATCTGCTTTGCGAATGAGCAATAATGTCAATAATTTTAATATTAAGATAAAAAATGTGACGTTTTCAAGTGATAATCTTTATCCTACGAAATAAATATTTTTTGACTTTGACTTTGAGTCACTTCGAGTCTATGGAATGACTTTATCGCGGAAATTTGTTTATCCTGCGGGAACTACTCACTTTATCGGGATAAATTATCCCATGTCTTAATTCAGGGTATATTCTACCTATATACCAGATTTCATCCAAATCATTTTATCATTTTCGCCGTGATTGAGTAACAAACAAGCAAATCAATAAACAAACAAACACCCAAACTTTCATATATAATATTAGTTAGATGTGTGTCAATAAAGTTTTCTTATTCTTAAGATAGGCCTCTGGGACGCGTTTTGGGAGAGACATCTGCGTATCTGACAGTTAGATAGATAGATAGATAGATAAAACGTTTATTTCCATATTACAGAAACATATACAAAAATATTCGACGCAAAAATCATTCTGCTTGGTGTTATTCTTTTATTTATTTAATATTTATTTTAATCTACCTGTCCATCCGACATTAGCTGAAGGATTGTCAACTTTACAATACAATACAATACAAATACACTTTATTGCGCAACAGAAAAGAAAATACAGTTTCAGAAAATTGGTAAGAATAGAATGTACAATTTGGCGACGTTATCACTAAAAGCAATCTCTTCCAGGTAACCTTTGGGTATAAGGACAGTACATTTGAAATAGGTAGGTTGTGCGGTATTGAATAGGGATGCAGATACAAACTACTTGAATAAATTTTACATATTTGCATACACATACATAGATCAATTGACAAATATACCTACTTAAACATAACATCTATAAAATAGCAACAAAATACAAACGTAAATATATAGGTGTACTAAATAAATATTTATTGATATATAAAATAAGCGACAACAGGATTGTGCTAAGGTATAGAGAGGAGATAAGAAAGGAGCACAGATTAATCCGAATCGACACCACTATAAACCTGCATACACAATATAATAATATCACGAAAGATGAGAGAGGTAATGCACTTGTAACCTTTGCTTAAATACTGCAATTGAAAGGCTGTATTTTTATTTTATATGAGAGGGCGGCAAACGGGCATGCGGGTCACCTGATGGAAAGCAATCACCGCCGCCCATGGACACCCGCAACACCAAAAGGGTCACAGATTTTGCCTTTGAGGAAGGTGTAGGCTCGTTTCTTGAAGGTTCCAATGTCGTACTCGTTCGGGAATACCGCTGCCGGAAGTCCGTTCCACAGGGTGGTCGTCCGTGGTAAGAAGTTTCTTGAGAAACGTACAGTGGTAGACTTCCACTCATCCAGGTGATGTGGATGGAAATTTAATTTTCGGCGAGAAGTGTATCGGTTAAATTGAGCAGCGGGTATTAGCTCGAACAGTTCTTCAGAACACTCCCCATGAAATATGCGATAGAGTATTGTGTCATGTAATGAGAACTAGATTTTATTATGTCCGTAGACCTTGAGAACTTAGGTTTATTTTATTAGAAGCCATTTATATCCATTCTATCGCCTTAATCTATATGAAGTAAGTTAAGTTCACCTCAACTAAGACCACCAAATCCACTCTGAGAAATTTATGTACATACACTAAGAAATCCTTCTAAAATTGTAGGTCAGGCGCATATAAATACAGAATCCGAATGGCGGGCTCAGGATTTGTATAATGCGGAGCAGTGGGTCAATAGACAAGCCTCGACCCCGTCAGGATTTGCTTCGAGTCACGATGAAAGGTTTTACATAAATTTGAGAGAGAAAGCAGATACTGATCTTAGTGCAACTGAGAGTGACGAAGCTATTGAAAACCATTCTCTAATAACAAATCCTGTGACTGTTAATGGAAATGATTATTTATAATATCTCACACGTGGTAAATAATCATCGTCATCAGCGCATCTCACTTATATACGAGGGAAGGCCTATATCCCGCCTTCCCTCGTTTTTTTTTTTTTTTTTTTATATGAGAGGGCGGCAAACGAGCTTGCGGGTCACCTGATGGAAAGCAATCACCGCCGCCCATGGACACCCGCAACACCAAAAGGGTCACAGATGCGTTGCCGGTCTTTGAGGAAGGTGTAGGCTCGTTTCTTGAAGGTTCCAATGTCGTACTCGTTCGGGAATACCTCGTATATAAGAATGGGCCATAGTCCACCACGCTGGCCCAATGCGGGTTGGGGACTTCTCATGCCTTTAATTTTTATTTCCCAGGCATGCAGGTTTCCTTACGATGTTTTCCTTCACCGTTTAAGAGCAGTCGGATAATTAATTAAACATACGTAATTAAATAAAATACATTATTATAAGTTGTAACAGTTGTATTTAATTTTAGTTTTTATTTTTATTACTGTGAAATAAGGCTACATTGTGTAAGAATAACACCAAGCAGAATTATTGTTAAGTCGAATATTTTTGTATGTGTTTCTGTAATATGCAAATAAACGCTTTATCTATCTATCTATCTATCTATTAGTAATTCAATTAAATTTAAAAACTCATTGCTACATGGCTTGCCTGGGAAGCGAACCCGGACCTCCTAAATTGGGAGAGCGCGTCTGGTAAATAATACTGCAATTAAAATACTCTCTTAGTAAGAGGAGATTCTGGCTCAAATCAAATCAAAAATGATTTATTTTGTAGGTACACAGGGTACACTTAAAACAGTCAGATATTACATTTTTAAAGGCAATTTCTCCTGAGAAGAACAAGCAAGAAACTCGAGAGATTGTTCTTTAAAAAAAAAGGTTTTTATATTACAAAATTATTAATTCATATTTTATATTATAATATTTCATTATTAATTCTGAAATAGCCTGGTTATGCGAACGGGCTGGTTATGTCCATAAATGTTTATCATCTAAATAATATGATATTTTATAATATACTTTCTTAATAAGTTTTATAATATCTTTGAATTTATTGAAAGGAAGATTTTGTATATCAACAGGAACCTTATTGAAAAAGCAACTCAATACTGGGGACGCATAAGGCCTGTGATGACGATGATAGAAAAGAGAATATTTTGGCAGACATAAGCCTGTCTAAAAATAATCTCTCCCTGTCAACTTCACTCTTTTTGACAATTTTGGATGGATGGTTACCATAATAATAATGCTGGGATCGAACACTACTTCTTATAATAGAAGAGCAATCAGGATTCGCTAAGTCACTGCTTGTAACTTAACTGGATACGCATTTGACCATAATCTCACCTGATGGGAAGTGACGATGTGGCCAAAGATGAAGCACGCGATCTTAGTAGATGCCTATTCACCCTGCTCTTGAAGATCCCAAGGTTGTTTAAGTTTAAGTAAATAAACTTTATTTATTTAGATCTGTCTCTGGTATAAGTCTATTGGCTGCTGCGTTCGACAGTTTAAGAGGAAGCCATGCAAATTAAGAAGTATCTATAACATTCTGAATGATAAACCAGTACCGTAACAACGTATACCTCAAACAAGACAAAGTCTCTCGAGCAAAATCTTTGTGAAACTTGAGCACCAGTGAAAGTAGCTATGTCGATAACAAAAAACATGCCTCGTTTCCTGATCCAAGGAATAAATAATGAACTCAAAAGACAAAAGGATGGTGAGTAATGAAAAAAAAGCGTAAGCCAGTTCATAAAAAAATACATAGAACAAGAGCACGCTAATGTAAGGCGTATTATCATGAATAATAAAAAAGTACAGTTCAGTATCATAAAGTGATGTTATAGAAGTAAATGGGGGAAAAGCGTCCCGAGGGGCGGGGCCCGTATGCTTGCCGAGCTTACGGTTCAGTTGCAAAAGCTACCGCTGGAAGAGTCTGGACAAAATTGGAAATCGTACAACTTCATGATTAAAGATTTGAGTTTTCAGGTAAAGCCAATATGAAATGTGAAAAAAGAATTAAGGAAGGAAATTCATAATCACATTTTTTAGTTAATTAGAATTCTCATTGTAACTTTGACATTTATGCTACAATTTTAAAATAATCATGGATGTCTTTTAAATGAAAAAGAACAAACTGTGCAACTTGTTTTTGTTTTACAATTGATTTTCCTTGTCAAAGTAATACTTTTATTATGAATGACTGGATCCGAATTTGACCGCAAACTCACCTGATGGAAGTGATGACGTGGTCGAAGATGAAGCACACCAGAGTACGATCTCAGATGGAATACGAGTCGATAATATTATGGAAATAGTGACTGAAGATTATCTAAAATGGATTTTAATTCATTTTAAAGAAGAGATGTAATAGTAAAGTCGGTAAACGCTTAACGTTTGAAAATTGCTCACTTATTATCTTTAAGTAAAAATAATCGTTAGACTCGCCATGTCTTTAATTTGTAATGAGGAATTTTCAATAAAAACGAAACAATCTGGTGCAAATCATACTTGGGCCAAATAATAGGATCATCATCACTATAAGAAAGTGGAACATTACATTAGAACTGTTCCTAATATTACTTTCTACTCGGAAACTATGAAATATTAAATATTTTATAATAAATAAATAATAATAATAAATAAATATCCTTAGACATACACACAGCGCCACCTAGTTCCACAGTAAGCAACTATAGGCTTGTGTTGTGGATACCAGATGGTTGATATACTACATAAATACATATTTTTTTTGTAAATAAATACTTATTATAAATGAAAACACCCATAACTCGGGTACACATGTCCGCATTCATCACACAAACATATGACCCGAGCGGGATTCGAACCCGCATCCTTTTGGTATAGTGGTCAATCCCACCTCCACACTCCTCCCACTGTAACTCCTATAAGCTAGGATCGACAGTGGTACTCGACACGGCGCCTACTGAAGGTAGACGGTGCCCTACGTGACTCTATTGCTACCTTGGACCCCAGACTAATTAAAGAAAGAAATAGGGTGTGTAAGTAAGAAAAAGGTTTCCCACTTCCCCCCTTGGCAAATGGGAGTGTAGCCAATGAAATGCAACATAGCACTAGGGCCATCCCTATGGGGAAGGAGGGCGAGTGAAGCTCGGCCTCCTGCTTTCGTATACACCACGGACTGCGCCTAGATGCAGTGAGCGTGGCGGTAGCAGTTAAGGCTACCGCGAGTAATAGTGCCAGTAATACGAATGGCAAAAACGCTTGAAAGCTCGGAAGTTGTGTCTGTTTAAAACCAGATCGCCGTAGAATACCGGACGGATTTCTGAATTTAGGTCGTCAAGCATGAGTTCGCGCTCCTTACTCCAATTTTCGCATTCCCATAAGATATGATGAGCCGATTGCTCTCCATCTCGACATTCACAATCAGGAGATTCGGTATTTGGTATAGTGGTCAGAGTTGCTAACCACTACACCAAACAGGTCGTCATTATAATACTCTTACTATTTACACATGTCTCTTCCAGCAGACCTAATGCTTTGTCCACAGCATTCTATCTCTCAGGGGCCATGCGTAAATTCAATCTGTAGGCCGCATTCCCAAATCACCTGAACACTTTCCACGGTGCCGTATTAGGTTCCCAGAAAATCTAATTTGGATACATTTTCCTCCGTTTCAAAAGTTACATTTTCAATATGCTTCAGTACTTTTTCTGGGGCTTCTCCGTTTCACCTTCATGGTTTACGTTGATTGGATTTTGAGGAGGATTGGCCTTTGAGGAAGGTGTCCACCCCAGAATAAGTAGGGCAGCCTGAGCGATGAGGGATTCTCCAGCACTAATAGTGCTGGTACCCTCCTGGGGTACTATCTCTTTAAATACCGCTACCATTCTGGAGAGAGACTGGAAGGTGGGCCTCCGGCGCCCTCGCTCACCGGACGAAGCGCAGTGGCAAAATGCCACTACTCAGACGTCGGTCTTCTGCGAGTCGTATATGTATTGTTATTATGTTTTATTAGTGTGTAAGTTGCTATAATTTGTATAAGCCCAATCTAACTGTTCTCTAACTAACCGTTTGGTTGGTTTAAAAAATCCCTCCAAAGGATAAGGCCACTATGTAAAATGTATGCATTTAAAATTGTGCGTACCTGATGGGTATATAGATAGGAGAAGGATGCCTCGACTATTTAAAGTACCAAGAGGCAATACAAATCTTTTAAATAAAGGGCCAATGACACGAGCACGACACACACACAATGAGATAACTGACAGAACAGATATTGTCATATGCAAATGCAAAAAAAAAATTTATAAATAATAAAATAAAAAATAGTGCAGACGTAGTAAAGACTACTTGGAAAATTATAAATAGCGAAACTGGAAAAGTCAAGCCTCGCAACATCGATATTAGACTAAAAATTAATGATCAAATTTTAATAACACATTTAGAAGTTGCAGAAGCTTTTGAAAAATTCTTTACCAATATTCCAATTTCGACTACAAATTCTCTTAATTCATGTCCTACACTCGCTGAATCGCTACTTAAACAAAATGTGGAGATTTGTAATTCTCATTTTAAATTTCATCACATAAGTCCTGTAGACATTATAAAAGCATTTAGATCTCTAGACAAGAAAAAGACTGTCGACCTTTACGGTTTATCAGTAAAAATTATTAGTGCCATAATTGATTGTGTGTCACCACACTTAGCTTGTATTTTTAATAAATGTATTGATGATGGCATATTTCCTGATTTGATGAAACACAGTAAAGTTATACCTTTATTTAAAGCCGGTAGTACAACAGACCCCTCTAATTTTAGACCTATATCAATACTACCGACTCTCAGTAAAATCTTTGAAAAAATTATATTAATTCAGTTATCGGCTTATTTTTATAGTAACGATTTGTTGTCACATAAACAATTCGGTTTTACTAGGGGCCGCTCGACAACCGACGCAGGTGTCGAGCTCTTACAACATATTTTTGAAGCTTGGGAAGATTCTCGGGATGCAATAGGAGTATTCTGCGACTTGTCCAAGGCATTTGATTGCGTTCATCATGACACCTTAATCAGGAAATTACGTCATTATGGTGTAACAGGCCGTGCTATTGACCTTTTGATTTCTTATATGAGTGGCAGAGTTCAGAGGGTTAATATCAGTGGCAACACATCGTCAGGGTCCACAGTCTGCATGGGCGTCCCACAGGGTTCCATACTCGGGCCATTTTTATTTTTAGTTTATATAAATGACTTGCCTAACCTTGTAAAGGATAATAAACATGAAATAGTATTGTTTGCAGATGATACCTCCGTATTATTTAAAGTAAATAGACAAAAATTAAGCTATCACGATGTGAACAATGCTATTTCTGAAGTAGTAGAATGGTTTACGGCAAATAATTTGTTACTTAATGAGAAAAAAACTAAATGTGTGAAATTTGTACTACCCAATGTCAGGGTGGTGCCCACAAATATAATGATAAAAAATGCCACTTTAGATCTCGTAGATTCTACTGTATTTTTGGGCATTACTTTAGACGCCAAAATGCAATGGGGTCCTCATATACATAAATTGGCGAAAAGGCTCAGCTCTGCAGCGTACGCAGTCAAAAAAATTCGACAAATATCAGACGTAAATACTGCTAGATTAGTATATTTTAGTTATTTCCACAGCTTGATGTCTTACGGTATCTTGCTGTGGGGAAACGCCGCGGATATAAATACAATCTTTGTTTTACAAAAACGAGCCGTTCGCGCAATTTATCAATTGAGACCTGCAGTGTCACTTAGAGATAGGTTTAAAGTGTATAACATTCTAACCTTTTCGTCACAGTACATTTTTGAAAATCTAATGTATGTCAAAAAAAATATAACATCATTTAGGAAAAATAGTGATAAACATGATGTCAATACAAGAAATAAAGATAAACTTGCAGGTCACATAAGTCGCCTCCGCAAAGTCAGTAATTCATTCAAAGGGTTATGTGTACGCTTTTTCAATAAGGTTCCAGTTGATATACAAAATCTTCCTCTCAATAAATTTAAAGATACTGTAAAACAGAAACTTATTGAGAAAGCATATTATAAAATATCAGACTATTTAGATGATAATCATCCCTGGACATAATCAGATCGTTCGCATGCCAGGCTATTTCACAATTAATAATGAAATTTAAAAACCTGTTTGTAATATAAAAACCTTTATGTAAAATCAAAGCCTGATTTTAAAAGAGCAACCCTTCGAGTTTCTTGCTTGTTCTTCTCAGGGGAAAATTGCATTTTGAACAAGCAGTAGCTTAAAAAATTTAAAATTTACTATGTAAAATTGACTATTTTAAGTGTACTCTGTGTACCTACAAAATAAAGCATTTTTGACTTTGACTTTGACTTTGCAGTATGAGCGAATTTCAAAAAGTCGCGTTATTTGTACTATGTTATTTATTATAGGTAGATATAGTTGGTATACATAATTGTCATTAGTTAACAATCGCATTGGAGTAATCTGTAATGATAGTTATAAACTTGGTAAATAAATAATAAATAAATGTATTTATTATTAAGGTATTGTCTTTTTGTGCAATAAAGCGCTTAGAAACAAAGTAAAATTCCTCAATTGATTAATCGCTTCGCTGAGGCTGAAGAGTTCATTTGCTCCTAAAGTCAACCAGAAAATATATCTTTGACGGCGAAGCTCATATGTGTACAATATATCTTAGTTTGTCCCATTGAATGTGGAGACGGCGAAACGACCGTGGCATACTGATGTGTTACTTTTAAAATTTATTACAAACCTCCAACTAGTGGTTGCACGAATATTGAAAAAAATATCGATATGTTTAGTTATGTTTGATTTAGTCGCATTTGAAAAAAAAAAAGGTTTGTGTAAACATATTTTTTCATTTCTAATTTATCGACGTTGTTATTCCATTATTTAGAAGAAGATGAAGAAGGTCTAATCAAGAAAATCTGCAGCTTGAACTTAGAACAATCCAGATTTTTTTCTTAAAGCAATCTCGCCCAGTACACACAATAATTGAATTTATTTAGTTTAATTTAGTTTGGCGTACACTGAGCAAATCATAATATTATAATTTACTATAATATTATAATATATAGCTATCTCATTAAAACGTTATTTAATAATAAGGTAGAAGCATACCTAGTGATTCCGACTATATTTATCTGATTAAAATGAAATACCTCTTCCATCTTGCATAACGTGTCGCTGAAGGCAAAAGGGTATTGGAGTATTTGGATTGATTGATTTTAACCTATTTTTCTAGTTTTATATATATATATGTAAAATTTACACCAATCATCTAGTCACAAACTAAGCAAAGCTAGATATCGCATAAAAATACTTAAATAAACATCCATGACTAGGGAATAAATCTTCAACACAAACATTTACCCCAGCGGGATTCGAACCCGTAACCGTTGGTTTCGCTGGCAGGGTCACTATCAACTACATCAACGGGTCGTCGATATTATTTGTATAGTTTCAATTTTTGTATACACAGTTTAATATGTTTTAGTAATTAATAAATTGCAATTCGTTAGAATTCTCATACTTAGTATTTCAAATATTTTTTTTTTACAATTTTTGAAATGTATTCAAATGACACATTATTAACTTATAAAGTGTATAGAATGTATGAATATTTTAGCGGAAGTATGCGACTGGAGTCATTCCAATAACAAACATATTTAACATGTATTCAAGTAATTATATGATCACACCAGTTCGTCCCTTTCTCAAAATTCACGGTTACACGATCAAGATAATATTGCAATTGTTTAGCAAATTCAAATAAGTTGGAATAACGTGATAAATTGTGAAATTAATGAGACTTGACTTTAATCTACTTCAAAGAGTAAATTTTCCTCAGCAGCAAAAGCACGGTAACTTTATTTTCTAATCAACAAAATGAACTCAACGCCACTACATCGATAAAACTATCGACAGTCAAAGCACTCTATCCAACCAACTGAATAAGAAGTAATGAGTTTTCTTTTACTCTGTCACCTGACTTCTGGTCTCGCCGACGCCTCGACTTCACTAAACAAGATTAAAATAATTTTTTTTTTCACCCTACCATTCGCTTTCCGTTCCAATTCTGTGTAGCAGTTTCCTTTTTACTATTTCAAAGTTACGGTATAAAGTTTTATTTATGGGTAAATGAATTGTTCTCATATTTCAGAGTATCCTAGGAAATAGTGTACACTTAAATTGAGGTACACTCAGGGCTATCCGAGTACTTAGGTTTTTATTTTAATTTACAAATAATTGCGATTTTTATGATTTGAAAATTGGGAAAGTTAGAGAAGATAAGATATGGGATGATTCTTATGTCCCTGGAGTAGAGTTATTACTATACTCAATCGATATAGAAATTTGGAAAGTTAGAGAAGATAAGATATGGGATATCTTGGAATTACCAGCTAGTATTTTCGCAACTACTAGGTGGTAATTCCTTTATTCTATGTAGCATTTTGAGTCAGATATAGGTACATGTAAAGTAAATGCCGTGTCGTATAAGGAAAGTCAAAGAAAAGGTAGAATGCAGAGAAGTGCGAATAGGACTCCACCGACAAGAGCAGTTGTGGAATGCGCTACCACAAAATATTCGTTACGCAGAATCGCTTGCAATGTTTAAACTGCGTCTAAAGGAATATTATTATTTATATATAATGAATTGTATATACTGTTATATATATTTACATATGTGTATTTTATTATTGTACTTATTTATATGGTTTGTTTATTTTAGTATCTTTGTATGTATTCTACCTATGTATTTTCTATGTATCGTCTATGTACACACGAATCATCCTAAAAGTATCACATGGGCTAAAGTGTTACCTCCAAAAATTTTTACTTTTCTTATTTTCCTTACCTTTTTATTATTTTAATGAAGTGTTTACGGTTTATTTTCCTTTATAAAAAGAAAAAAAATCCAAATAGAAAAAAAATCGAATAATAATTGTCTTAGCTGAATTCGAAAACCGTGTCTTTTCGAAAGACGTTACCTAAGCACTCGTGTCGCTTGCCACTAGACCACGATATCAATTAGCAGAGCTGACGAAATTTTCTTACTCATTTATATGTGACATATTATTATGGATTTGGTTTGAGTGTTGATATTGTATGAATACTTTCTAATAGATGGTGCTAGAGTGCTTCGGTCCATACGGTCCATATAATACTTTTAGGGAGATCCGTCTGTACCTGCTGATATTTAAAGTTATTCACCTTTTACTTTGCACTATCCAACTACTTATTAAAAAGCCTCTTTAAGTGAGGTTGTCTGGAAGAAATCGCTATCAGCGATAAGACCGCCTTTGTACACTTCATCATCTATGTTAAATGTTCTTTGTATTTTATTTTTGTGTGCAATAAAGAATTTAATAATAATAAGAAGAGCATAGCTCTTAAATTGGAGAGAGAGATGCTTCAATTAAATAATACAGTTCAAAGTTCAAAAGTTTCTAATAAGTTCAAAATGTTAAAGAAGAAATAAAAATAATTACGTACTATAAAACCGTTTCTTATTTTTCCTCATTTTCGAAGTTGACAGACTTTTGCCATTTCCAGCTCTGCCTTTCATGGAGACAACGTTCGTACACCGACATGCCATTTGTAAACTATTTGTATGCGAGTGAGTGTTCGCCGCTCACTATTCTTCCTCCCACAAGACGAGTGAGCATCGCGCTTCTGTCTCTTGATGCTTTCCAACAACTTTCCGTGTCTCCGTCACCGTTGACAATTTCTTTGTTAGTATTTTGAAATTTGTTAGTTTGCCACGTTATTAATAATTTGTACACGCGTTTTGCTGTTGCATAGTAGTGATAATGTAATTAAAAGTTTTGAATATTATTTTGAGTTGAATGAAAAATAAAATGTTATGTACCTACTTCCTTTATTGCCAAGTAATTTTCTGCTGGCATTCCCAATTTGGTTAGTATTTATAGTAATCAGGGGAAGTGCACAAAAGATCCCGATTGGGTCGAAGTGCCTTTGGACATAATATCCAACCCCACGGCAAATATAAGAATATATAGTATTTGTACTAAACTAACGTCTCTAGATTTTATTACATTTACAAGTCATGTTAGAGTCAAGTGAAGGTAATGTAGTTGTAGTAGTATTATTCTTGTTTTATAAAACACAACTGAAAATATCTATATCTTATAGAAAAAATACGCCGTCCAACTCGCTTCCGTGAGGCATAGTACCTAGTACGCTAGCGCTATTGCCCCGCTGAATGCATAAGTTCAGCTGCTGAGCAAAGTAGGCACTAGCTCTCACATCTCCAGAGGCGTGGACCAGTCTAACGGTTTATCAGTTCTTGTTATATTGTGCATTTAAGGTTTTGAATAAAATTATAAACTAACATTGGAAAATCATGGAACCAATCAATGTTCACAAGGAATGCACAGACATTTCCTTTGCAAACGTTACCGATGCAGAAAATTTCTAGTAGTAAGTATGTACACAATTTTATTCTAATTCTTGTTGCATTCCGAAACACAGTGCCCTCTGTGCTGCAAAGCGATCCACTCGATCCAGTTCAGCGCCACATTGGTATTTATGTGCCGTTCGGATATCGCATGCATGCTCTGTGAATTAAATTTTGTTCGTGCAATGCTCCCCGCTCGCCCGCTTGATACGTTGATTGAAAGGTATTTTCCGAACGTGTCCCCACAGTTTCGCAGATCTTTTGTTAGATTCGAAGTTTGAATTTTAAAAAGTTTGGAATTGGTCCGGAATTCGGTACGGGATGTGAGTTTCAGCGTTACTATACGAGGATGGTACAAATTTACAGATATTCAAGATCATGCCGTTACATATATAGTTATTACGAGTATGAGAAAATGATAGAAAGAATAGATGTTTTCGACGAATGATCCGAAGGCGAATGTAGAAGAGTAGAAGAATGAGTCAATAAAGAAACAAGCAAGCGAATTCAATTTGGTTGAGCAGCAGAAATTGAGTCAAGTCTTCACGTCGACGTCGGTAGTGGGGCTGATTCACAAATTTCAGCTTAGAGTTTCGAGGAATGTGATACAATATTAAGAAATCAGGAGAGGGATAACAAATAACACAATTAGAACTTCTTACTAAATTCGAACATAAAGCAATCGGAAATGTTTAAATTGTAAAACAGGTAAGTTGCACTGTTCCTACTAGGATATTAGTTAAAGAAATAATTTTATTAAGATATTATGATAATTATCTACTGTAAATATGTTATAGATAGATAATCATTTATTTGCATCCATGTACACATACATAACAAATTTTCCATATGAAAAATACAACTAAAACAATAAAACACAATTACAGAAACAACAAATATTATGTATGTGCCGCAGTATACAAAAAGGCTACAGCTCAATACTATACTAATATATCTGGGTGATTGATTGATGAACTATATGATGTTCAGAGCATAGATTCTAAACAGGGAAAATCTAAAGTGAGTAATAAAGTGATGAGCTTGCTAGGAGGTTCGGGCAGACAGTTCCACGGACAATTTCATTGAAAAAGAAGCCATCTCAACTAAAATACGTCATAAAACCGATATCTAGCATACCGTCCCAATACTTTTCACTTACAAGTTCCAAGTCTCAATTCCTATAACGAGCCAGTATTTCTTTCGGCACATTCACGAAAGCTTAGCTCTCGCACAATTCATATAAATAACATTTTGTACGGTTCACAGGATGTGATATAGCGTTTATGAGGAACTTAAGTGCACTATTGTCGTTTTCGTCTCACCCGGTTCGGTTTATTGCATCAACTATAAAAATGCATCGAACGCTGGCTGCAACCGGTTCTACGCGATACTAGTTTATTTCTACTGTATCCTTCGTATGGACGATTACGATGTTGGGTCTGGTCCAAATTTTTGAATTCGTACGACGCGGATGAATCTTCATAGGAATTGTGAATCGTAAAGTTACAAAGTTTGCTGGACTGGGTGGATAAGATTAAGAGTAAGTAGATAAGTGTAATGAGATTAATATAATTTTAGATACTTATAGCTCTGTAGCTAAGGAGGCGTATAAAAGAGCCGGGTTCGATTCTATTATAAGCTACAGTAGAAGTGATCGATCACTTCTCGCATTATCATTGATGGCTTATTGTAATGAAATAGTTTTTTTTAGGGCAGTAAAAATTTTGTCTTGGATTGATTGCAAGGTAAATAATCTGTCAAACTAGGTTACGCTAAATAATATAATTGGATTTCTATTAAATTAAAATGTTACCATTCACATGGACAGTTAGAAATGTACTTACCTTTAAATGATAAATTAAACATAAAATTATATTTAGCTAATACTGATCAGAAGGCTGGCTTCTATTTTGCTCAGAGGCTAAGTCTGTCCAAAGAGGAAATGGACTCAGCCTTTTAGGTACCCTTCCGGTTCAGCAAGATCTGGGACAATTTTTTAATTAGTAAATGATTTTTTTATGCGCAACGGTTGTGTTTTATTTATTTATTATTTTTTTTCAAATTTGTAAATGTCTATTTACTATTTCGTTTTTGTAAATATGTACAAAACTCTGTGTATACTTATGGTATATTTAATCAAACTACTTTAGCTGAAATTTAACACAATTTGAGATGTAATAATAGAATATGCTCATATTGGAATTGAATAGAACATACAAATATGCAATTCCGTAAGAAAATTTTATAGATTGAAGGTTTTAAAGAACCAAAGAATTATACATCTAGACAACCACGATACGAATGACGATGAAACTAAACCAAATTTTTATAGTGCCAGATAAAAGTTTACTGTCCTGTTTGTCATATTACACTGGAGTTTATGAGATACTATTTTACATCTTTAAGACGAATTTGGAGTTTGTGCAGACTTGATGGATTTTGTGTAAACAAACAAAGGTGATGGATTAATCTTGGCTAGGATATGTACAACTTGCGAATATATAGAGCAAAATAGTAGGAATTACAGAATAATACTGATATCTAATGAGGTTCTGTATTTAAAAAGCAGAAGAGTTTTAAATGTTTTAGAAATTGGCAACACTACATAGGCAACTGACGATAGATCTCAAAAAAACAAGAATCCAAAGTCAAAAAAAAACACTCATCAATCATTGAACAAAACAAAAAAAGGCTTTTTGACGGTAAGTCAGCGAGTGACGTTGCATTTTTATTTTACAAATTGATTTTTTTATTATAATAATGT
Source organism: Oegoconia quadripuncta (assembly GCA_949316235.1). Classification (NCBI taxonomy): domain Eukaryota; kingdom Metazoa; phylum Arthropoda; class Insecta; order Lepidoptera; family Autostichidae; genus Oegoconia; species Oegoconia quadripuncta. The sequence goes on from OX438745.1 coordinate 36,055,899, forward strand.
TCATTAGGTTCATTATAGGACACTGATCGTATAAATTGATTTCGTTCGACTTCCTTTTTTACCAGACTACGGAGGAAGGGTTGTGATTTTTTATATACGAAATCGTTTTGCGATTCGAATCAATCGATCGATTTTTTTGGACATTAATTTGCATCCCTATTTAATTTTTTTAACATGTCAATGTCACTCAAGGTAAAGTATATCGGTGTTACAATATAACATTTACAAAAAAATCTTCTGCTTTTTACTGGATGCTATAAATGATAATTTATTCCTTTCAATTAGTGTCATTAGAGTTGCAGAATATTCTAACATGATGTACAATATCTAGCCAAACCTTCAAACAAAAAAAACTAAACTAACTAAACTCCTTTAAGAAGTGTTGTGTACGACAATTGTCGATGAATCTTGTATGGCATAAAACATATGTAAATAAGACACTATCCGAGATTTACTTAATAATGATGAGATATCTATATAATATTACTAGCTTTCCGTATGAGCACGAGCACCGTAAGGCGTTGGTACGCAGAGTTTGTTCGTGGCCGTGTTTCTCTCCATGATAAAATTCGTGTAGGTCGGCCCTCAACTGCGATCTGAGGAAAATACTGTCCGGCAACTAATTGAAGAAAATCGGCGAGTCATATATGAGGAGAGAATCCCCCAAATGGATTGGTATGAGCCTAATTCAAAAAATCTTACATCAACATTTGAAAGTTAGAAAACTTTGTTGTCGCTGGATTTCTCATGAACTCACCACAGAACGAAAACAGATTCGAGTTGATTGATATAAAAAATGTTGCTAAAGTACAATCACAGACGTTCAGATTCTGTGCGTGATTCCGTTGCGTTCTTTCATCGATTACTAGCTTTCCGCCCGTAGCTTCGTCTGCGTGGTATAACTTTATCGCGCAAATTTATTTATCCCGCGGGAACTACTCACTTTTTTTGGATAAAAACTATCCTATCTTTTACTCCAGAGTATGTTCTACGTATATACCAAATTTCAACCAAAGCCGTTCATCCGTTTCACCGTGATTGAGCGACAAACAAACAAACATCCAAACTTTTTATAATATTAGTTAGACATGACAATGAGATCAACAGACAAAACAGAACAATTAAAACACGTGAGAATGCTTAGACTGGATATGCGCTTAACTCACATCTATATATTGTTTCAGTTTTACTTTATTCCCCTTGATGGAAAATTCAACGAAGATTATTTATTTATTTATTTATTTAACACTTTATTGTATATAAGCATACACGTCAAACAAAACAAAAAAAAAACAGGAGAATATTAAAATATGCAAAAGGCGAGCTTATCCCTATAAGAGATCTCTTCCAGCAAACCTCAGTAAGGAGACAGCAAGATGGTAGTCAACATTATAAAATATTTCGAATGTGTAATAAAACATAAAAAATCTAAATTGAAACATTGAAAGTAAATTAAATTAATTTGAAATTATTTTGAAAATTGAATTAATTTAATCATACGAACAAAAACAAAACGTTATGAAACAACAAATTTATAAAACACAATTAAAAATACCTACATCTTATAGAAAAAATACGCTGTCCAACTCGCTTCCGTGAAGCATAGTACCAAGTACGCTAGCGTTATTGCCTAATATGTAATTGTAATATTAAATATTTATACTAGCTGCAAACACGGATTAAAGACAGGCTAAAATAATAAAGACGTAGAGATGATATTAACATTTTTTTTAACTTTAGCTGGAGTAAAATTAGCCATTCAGTATTGAAAAAAGATTATTAAAATAGATCCAAAGTTTACTTGGAATAAACTGGCAATCCCCAGGAGATCTGATCAAATAACTTACAATTGAAATTAATTTTAACTTAACAAACTTCACCGTTATCAAAAGGGGCTTCATCAAAGTTCAATCAATAATAAATACCTGTTCACTTGACTAAAGCTAATAATTGAATTCTCTGGATTCCTGGAGTAGCCATCACATAATAGTCTAGCTTGGTTCCCGTACCGCGACGGGAGAAGAGCACTTGCGCTAACTTGCACAAATGTTTGCTTTAGGGTAGGTGCACCACACGTCGTTAAAACTTCGGACAATTGGATGCAAAAATCGACGATAAAATACCTGTGAGTCTCGAATAAGTTGGCGCGAAAAATTGAAGTTAGGATAGTTAGAATGCTTGACGTCCAGTTTCTTGGTAAAAGTAGTGATATTTTCGCCTAAATTCAGAATATACCAGCAAATCGACGAGCAATGTTGAAAAGTTTCATTTGCACAGACGACACTTAAAGGTTGTCGAATTTATGCAAGCATTTCCTTCAGAGTTATAACATGAAGGACATGTTATGGCGGTTGATTTAGAGTACAGTATATTTTTTGAAAATTCAATCATGCGTTTATTTACCACGGTATTTGCTATTTACGGTACGACGGTAATCAGTTCAATAAAAGTGTTATATTATGGTAGTCGGTAATTTTAATGATTATATAAGGAATTTCTTGCGAAGTATCTTTCTTTTTATTTTTAATTTTTGTAATGCTCGTATGTAATATTGCAAGAGCCTTGTAGGTACAGTAAGCATCGCAGTCCGGGTCATCAAATTAATCTTAGACACTAACAATGATTTCCTATAAAAATATTAATCGACATTAAATTTAGAAATCGGATGTAATTTCATTCGCCGTTTCACAGCTTGTGTCGTCATTGTGTCGACCTTTTCTTATTATATTTTACTGGTAAAAATATTTTGTCGCTTCCAAAATGTTTGGCGCGTAATATGGTATTTTAATATTAGATATCATGGTGTTCCTACAACTTCAATGCTTAGAAAGTTCAGTCAAGCGAACGGTGGTCTTACGGTAATCAAACTGAGAGACTGGAGTGTCTACAGTGTTCAGATACTATTATGTATTTCTACACAGGATCTAAGGATCATACGACATGTGAAATTTTAAACAACCGTGTTAAGTAAGTAATGAATTTAATGAACCATGCACTCTTTTTCTACGACGGTTACAATACATCGAAACTCGAGTACGGACCTCATCAAACCAAACCTTACATATTTCTATGATCCTGGTACTTATTTTATTTTATTTATCTTATTGGGCATACAGAACAAGTAACAATATAACAAGGCCGAATAGGTATACATAGAACTTACAAAACTAGACTATAACTCTGGGTATGTATGCACAGAATGAATTAATATCATGCTAGCAGTGTAACAATCAACCTAACAAACATTCATTATCGGTGATGAAGTAAGAAAGAAGTAATTAATCGTTCTAAAGTTGAGTTACAAAATTAACTTAGCCAAACTTAATTACAAAATATCAGCTTTGTTTGTCTTCTAAACGTAAGTAAATTGTGTAGTAAATTGTGTGGTACTTATAAATAATATAATGAATATCCTTAGATATAGGCTTGTGTTGTGGATACCAGATGGCTGTTATACTGCATGAATAAATTTTTTTTGTAAATAAATATTATATTATAAATGAAAACATCCATAACTCGGGTGCACATGTCCGTATTCATCACACAAACATATGCCCCTAGCGGGATTCCAACCCGCTACCTTTTGGTTTAGTGGTCAGAGTTGCTAACCACTACACCAAACAGGTCATCAAATATCGAATCGCTCATATCAAAGTTAAAAATAGTATAGTTTTTTTTATGATTGACTGGATTCGCGTTTGACCACAATCTCACCTGATGGAAAGTGACGATGTGGTCGATCCCACGTAAATGCCTATTCACTCTGCTCTTGCAGATCCCAAGGTTATAGGATTCAGGAAAGACTGACGCCGGGAGGGAGTCTAATAAAACTGAAAATAATCTTGCAACGGAAAATAGTGTTATAACCATAATCTATGAATTTTTAACGGTTACTTTAAACTGTTCGGTCATTTTGATCAAAACTGTTATGGCGAACTAAATTGTGAATTACGTGGAATATAATGTACAATTATATTAATTGGGGTACCAATATTGAAAGAATTTGTTAATTATAGCCATGAATAAATGATTTTAAATTAAACAAAATATAACATTCGAAATTCGAACATTAATGAATAGCCAGGAGCGCATTCCGTTCAATAAATCGACAAACATTTCTTAAACTGGAAATATTGCAAGAAATACTCTAGTGCCTTAAAATGTTTCTAAGGATTTTAATACAGAAGATCTAACTTTTTTTCAACTCACAAATAGGTCTGGCATATCGATTAATACCTATATAATATACGTATATTATTTATAGAAGCTGTTATGCAAGTCACTTAACAAAATTTAAATATTACTGACGTTGATATTAGAAAATTGTGGAACCTTAAACAATTCAGAAAATTATGTATGTGGAATTTTAGAGCTTTTCCATTTATTTGTCCATTACTAATATCATGAATAACAAAGCTTCTTTGTTGCTTGTCCACTCCCGTATGTTACGAAACAATACCATTCTTCTCCCAACCCTCTATTTCCCTGTATTTCGCCCATCGTAATTGTATGAAGTATAACAATGCTAAATATTTTTGAGGGTGTTATCCATCCAGGTGGAATAATAAGATTATATAGAAATTCCAATTTTAAATTACAATTTCATTCCAACATCTCTATCATGAAATGCGAAAAACTATTTTTCATGGAGGGAATATCGAAAATCGTCTATCCACTGTCTCGTTTGTTGATTTGCACCGAAGCCCGATGAATCGAGAGTAAATTAATAATCGTATTACTTTTTCAGTGGAATGCAAATATTTGATGATTGCGTTGCGGCGAGTGGTGAGAGCCGATACCGAGTACTTGGATATACAACCGCTGGAAAGTCTAACTATAATAGAGTCAAATGTTTTACTTCTAGATTCAGTACACCACATAGACTTTTCCGTAAGAAACAGTTGTCTTTGAGTTTTCATTTGAAACAAATTCTAATTTAAAAACTTAACGAATATTGAGTATTTATCTGTCGAGCGATATCATCACGTCCCGTACAACTCTCCAACCACCACTGAGATTGGCTAGAACTACAAAATTATCTTTTTATTATTTTCTGTGCAATATAGAATAAAGGAAGCGCCACTCAGCCTGGACCTTATCTTGTGAGGCGGCTTCTAGAAGAAATTCTAGTTCATCGCGATGAGTTCCTCTTTATCCAGAAAATCGGCCACCCTTTGTCCACTAGTATTCCGTTGCCCATATCCAAAACTCCCCACACTCCTCATAGCTTCTTTTGCTCAGTCTTGCGTTGAAATTCCCCATCACAACAATACAAGTGAGTTTTTGAGGTATACCGGTGAGTTTTTTACCGAAAGGAAATAATAGCGCAAGTTAGGTAAATGAAATAGTAGTTATGAAATATGAATTAGTCGCTCTCTCATATAAAAAAAAAAAAAAAAAACTCATCTAGTATATTATGGCTTTACTAATCTAACTAATATTATAAATTCGAAAGTTTGGATGTTTGTTTGTTTGTTGCTCAATCACGGCTAAACGGATTGGGATGAAATTTGCTACATAAGTAGAATATAGCCTGGATTAAGACATAGAAGATAGATTTTTATCCTGATAAAGTGAGTAGTTTCCGCGGGATAAACAAATTTCCGCGATAAAGTTATTCTACGCAGGCGAAGCCGCGGGCGGGAAGCTAGTAATATATACGTGCATCGTAGGCAAGCGCAGCGTAGGATGTCACACATAAGATGGACAGACGAACTGATAAAGGTCGCGGGAAATCGCTGGATACAGCCAGCTTCCAACCGCTCATTTTAGAATTCTATGGGGAAAGCCTATGCTCAGCCATGGACATCCTCTAGCTAATAAGATACGGATGATGAAAGAAAAATTAAAAACAAAGAAAGAAAGAAAATGGTTTATTCACTACGTGAAACACATAACAATAGGTGCATTACAATTTACAATATTAGAAATTAATATAAACTAACAAAATAACAACTAGGTTATGATTTGCATAAATATTACTATGTGTGCCGCAGTAGTTAATGGGTAACGAAGAGCGAGGCGCTGGTTTTCTGTCGTACCTATGGGGGATGAGTTGGCGGGAGGAACTACATCATGGTAGGCACTGAGATTATTATAGATTTTTAGATATTTTGCATAATTAAAAGGTATTTTGTTAGTGACGCAGTGTGAAAATCTAGTGAGGGCGCTTACTCCACCTCTTATGTTCTGACGCTTCTAGTACAGCACTTAACGCATTGCTCTCTGTTGAGTACTGCATCGAGCTGTATTGTAAAACATTCATAATCGGTTTTCCGTGCACTCATACACCGATTGTGAAATATTTCGATTGAATTTTACACAAATTCTTGTGTTCAGAGTATTCGTGGGCAATGAATTTCATTTTCAAAATTTTTTTTGTATGCACAACGAGTTAGCACTTTGCCTCAATCACACCTGATGTTAAGTGAAGATGAGGCCGAAAGTGGAAGCGTACTGACCCGGAAACCCAAATATTTGAGGAACTGGCTATCTTATCTCTGACAACCGGAACACAACAATGCTATTAACATTGCTGTTTGGCGGCGGTTCATATACAAATTGGGAATTCAATCATTTAAGTTTTAAATTTAAAGATTTAAAAAATGTAAATGTTGCAGGTTATTGATAATTAATTCACCGACAAGAGCATAGCTCTTAAATTGAAGAGAGAGTGGTCTAGAACAATTGCAGAGATAGACCCCGTTCTTGGAGACAGACAACAGCATTTGAACACCTCAGATGGGTAGATTCCTATTGTCGCAAATCTTCATCCATAGTTAATCCAGTTAAATATTGGTTCGCGAAAGAATATCTTCCTATTTTATGTCGTAGATAGCGATAAATTAGCGACGAAATTTATAATTTGGACGGTCGTATGATCATCATAATACACGGTTTGCTACTAGAAGTGAACCTGGGGACGTGATGATTTACAGTAATGTTAGGTCTGCACATCCAACATGAGTATTCATATTTGACGACGATGACGACCTGTTTGGTGTAGTGGATAGCAACTCTGACGACTATAGCAAAAGGTTGCGGGTTCGAATCCCTCTAGGGGCATATGTTTGTGTGATGAATACGGACATGTGTACCCGAGTTATGGATGTTTTCATTTATAATAAATATTTATTTACAAAAAAAAATGTATTTATGTAGTATATCAACCATCTGGTATCCACAACACAAGCCTATAGTTGCTTACTGTGGAACTAGATGGCGCTGTGCATATGTCTAAGGATATTTATTTATTTATATTGCTAAAGGAGATGGACCACCACTTAGCACATCAACGAGCGTGAGTGACTGTCGCCTATTTACTGACGCTACGATGTCTTACTTAATAAGAAGTTGGTCATGGAATTTGAGCAGGAGGGATTGTAAACTACTCAGGATGAATTCCACAGATATGATGCGAGGGCCAAGTTAGATGGTATGAGGGGCATGCAAATGTTTACCCTTCACCCGTAAGCATCTTATGATTCATGATCATAATTCCCATTAACTGGTGACGCCACTCGTGATTACGAACAACTTTCCACACGAATTCGATGAAAACATTTTCTATTAACCTTTCAAACTAAACCATTCTGAAACCACCTTTTCTATGTAAGTCCAAGAACTTCTAGGGCGCTGACGTGGTACTAAATTTAATAATATTTTACGTTGTATGATGGCTGGTCCTTACGGCCCTAGTATCTCTACTTCAAACGCCACAAGAATGTGACCTCCGACTGCCCAAAAACGGAGCTTAATTTTTTTCAAGTTACGTCGTTTCTTTGGCGTTTCCTGAAGCCTAAACGGATGGACCACTTTCGAAGTGCATGGTGTCGTTAGATTCGTCTTGTTACTGGAGTGTCATAGGATACATTTTGTGGCAAAAATCCAAAAAATGCTGTTGGGTTCTTTTTGGTTTTCAAATATTTAAATGGTTATTGTTGATGCCCTGCCCCTCCAGTATCAATTATCTCCAGTATATATGACGACCGGTTGGTGTAGTGGATAGTGACCCTGTTAGCGAAACTAACGGTTGCGGGTTCGAATCCCGCGAGGGTTTTTTTTTTTTTTTTATGCATAACGGGTTGGTACTTGACCTCAATCACACCTGATGTTAAGTGAAGATGAGGTCGAAGATGGAAGCGTACTGACCCGGAAACCCCAGCACATTTGGGGGACTGGCTATCTTATCTCTGACAACCGGAACACGACAATGCTATTAACATTGCTGCATGGCGGCAGATTTAGATAAGATGGTGGTAGCTAGCCAGGCGGACATTTAAAATGCCCTACCACCAACCAAACCGATTACTTAAACATGTACCCCGCTGGGGATCGAACCCGCGACCTCCGAATCGTAAACCCAATGTTGTTTACATTGAGCCACGGAGGCGGTTAATGGGTAAATGTTTGTGTGATGAATACAAACATTTATTCCCGAGTCATGGATGTTTATACAAATATTTATGTATGTTTATCCGTTATCTAGTATCCATAGCGCAAGCTTAGCTTAGTTTGGGACTAGATGATTGGTGTAAGTGTCCGAAATATTTATTTATTTATATTTATTTATCTTGTATAGAGAAGGACCTTTTGAGGCAAATTAAAGAGCCATCGACGTTCCTACAGTTTTGGACAAACTACTTCAGGTCCTTATAATTTTTGCCATTAACTCTCGAAAAGAAGCTGTTATTTTTATAGATCCGAAAAAAAAATCCTTTTCTATACCCTCTAATCACACTCATGCGTTATACAAGTGTAATAACAATCATGACCCCACCGGTTACTGGAGGCGTCGGCCCATATGAAATGCACTAAATTATTCCCACAGGCCGTCGCGGAAGTTTAATGAATTTTTAATCGAATTACAGCACCCCGTTGAAAAATTTTAATAGGTAAATCTTTGTTGTGGTGCAACTGACGTATTGGACATGTCATTATATTTGATATTTTGCGAGTAAAATGGGGTATTTATTTTTCATCAGCTGCATCGTAATATAACTCAAACAAAAAAATCATTATATCATACTATTTGGTGGAGCGTTAACCGCCTCCGTGGCTCAATGTAAACAACATTGGGTTTACGTTTCGGAGGTCGCGGGTTCGATGCCCAGCGGGGTACATGTTTAAGTACTCGGTTTAGTTGGTGGTAGGGCATTATAAATGTCCGCCTGGCTAGCTACCACCATCTTATCTAAATCTGCCGCCAAGCAGCAATGTTAATAGCATTGTTGTGTTCCGGTTGTCAGAGATAAGATAGCCGGGTCCCCCAAATGTGTTGGGGTTTCCGGGTCAGTACACTTCCACCTTCGACCTCATCTTCACTTAACATCAGGTGCGATTGAGGTCAAGTACCAACCCGTTATGTATAAAAAAAAAGCGTTTACAAACCCTGACTGCTATAAGAGTACAAAAAAATCGCGGGTTCAAATCCCGCTAGGACCACATATTTTTGTGATAAATCCGGACGTGTGTACCCGAGTTATGGATGTTTTCATTTATAAATATATACATATTTATAAAAAATAAAAACACTTCTGTAGTGTCCATGTCCACACTATCTGGTATCCATAATACAAGGCTAGATGCTTAGCATGGAACAAGATGGCGCTGTGTGTATGTCAAAGGATAGTTATATATGTATTATTATGTCTTAATATAAAGCGATTGACTATAAATTGAAAGCAATTAGTTTTATATGTAAAACGTGTAGGCACTCATTTAAAAAATTATAATTGCATCGTGTGTTATATGGAGCCTAACATTCAACATATTTTCCAATAAGTAAATATTAATTAAGTAAGTGTATACTGAATTCACTAAGGGGACAATAAGTGTTCCACTTACTTGAGTAAATGACATGGTTGGTGACATGCGTTTATTTATTTATTATGTATATGTAATTCATTCAGAGGTCTATATATGCATACGTTTTTTTGGACCACGCGTTACGTCAGGGTTAGAAAGAGCATTTCTCATTCATATACTGTTATAAAATTTGTTGCCTCAGCATCCTTCATGTCTCTATTATAGGGTACATTATCAAGATATCCAAATTAAAACTCCCCTTCAATAAAACCTCCAATTTCTAAAACATTAGAGACAGGAAGTGGCCAAGACATGAAGACGCATTATTTATAATCAAATATGCATGAGGGAACCACGGAGTGTGCCCTTTCACGAAAATATTAAGCAAATAAAAGCGTTGGAGTACTGTACCGAGGGCGATGGAGCCATGAGATAAGCGGTGAAGTAAGTGAGTGTTAGCGATTACTGACAGCAGTTATACGTCGCAAGAATTTTAATTGGAGCTATTTTTAGGGATTCAAAAAAGGTAATATTATAAATATTTAAACGTACCTATAACCAAAATATCTGACAGCATTATTTTGTATTTAAAGGGAGTCATGTTGGATTGTACAATGCCTACTGTGACACATGTCCAAACTGACACATACTCATTCTGACAAATGACAACTCTATCATAAAACAGTTCTCCTCTTAAACCGACTCCCACAAAGGACGTTTCTCAAGAAACTTCTTACCACGTACGACCACCCTGTGGAACGGACTTCCGGCAGCGGTATTCCCGAACGAGTACGACATTGGAACCTTCAAGAAACGAGCCTACACCTTCCTCAAAGGCCGGCAACGCATCTGTGACCCTTTTGGTGTTGCGGGTGTCCATGGGCGGCGGTGATTGCTTTCCATCAGGTGACCCGCATGCTCGTTTGCCGCCCTCTCACATAAAAAAAAAAAGGAGGAGGTACTATGTTCGCCAATATGTTTTTTTATGTGTTTTGTTTGATGGGGTTTATTGCCAGGGTGGTCCATTTGGTGATCTGACGATGCACTCCGGAGATAGAGAATAGATCCTTATCAGAGTCAGTTATTTTGTCAAATTTTGGCAGTTCTATTATAATTTGTAAAGTGTAGTGATTTCATTCAATACCGGTAAATAAAGGTTTATACCGGTATTTCCGAAAGGTTTTAGTCGAAGCACGCCCGAAAGGAGAGCGCTACCTAAAACCGTTCGGTTTAATTCAGACAAACAGTGCACGAGTCGTTGTCGGTAGAAGTTTGTTGTAATAGAGACAGCGTTGTCGGTAAGAGCGAAATGAAAACCACTAAAAACCGCTTATTTGATTCAAATTGTTTGGTGGTTTGATGTAGTGGTTAGAAAATCTGACTGCTATACCAAAAGGTTGCGGATTCAAATCCCGCTAGGGGCATATGTTTGTATGATGAATATATATATGTGTTCCCGAGTTACGGATGTTTTTCATTTATATATGTATTTATTTACAAAAAAGAATGTATTTGTGAAGTATATCAACCACCTGGTATCCACAACACAAGCCTATAGTTGCTTAATGTGGAACTAGATGGCATTGTGTGTATGTCCAAGGATATTTATTTATTATTATTATTATTATTTTTTGGATTTCTCTCCTTAGAAACCTGTTTTTTTAAGGTTAAGGTAAATCCTTTGTACTCGACGCTGATTTAAGTTCAAAACAAGCCTGCTTTGATTATCTGGTGTACACGCTTACAATTTTTTTTATTGAGGTATGAAGTTGGTACTTCCATGTAAACGCTGGTTTCTTAGCCCTCACCAAACACACAGTAGGCTAAAACAAACGTTGTCAGATTGAAATATTACAAGAAATATGGAACGTATGATAAGAACATTCCCTTCAAAGTAATTGTTACAATAATTTATTATCATCTACTGAGGCTGGTAAGGCATTAAAATTCTCGACTGGAGATCACGAGATGCATGTATTATTATTTACCTAATTCTAGATAGTATTAGGTATTTTTTCAGTTTATTAATGCACTTTTTATTCAGCGTCAGAATTCCCTGTAAAAGATTGCATTGTATTTGTCACAGGGAAAACTTAAAATCGCTCTAATTTTGTTTCAATGCTCTTTTTTGACGTCGGTGGCTCAGTGGAGGTGACACAGTCTCCCAACTTGGAAGGTCCAGGTGCGATACCCAGGCAGGCCATGTACCAACATACTCCCTCAATATGAGGGAAGGTCTATATCCCTGTATTGGGATGCTTACGGACTAATGATGATGATGACTCTTTTTCGAATTTTTTTCTCTACTGACTTTTTAAATCTACATACGTGCTTTATGCGCATAAAGTTTCATTGGAATAGAATTATTCATTTTGAAAATTTGGACTTGAATGTTTGTATGAACTATCGTGAGGGATAAACGCTCTTAAACTATAGATAATGGTTTGCCGACCGTAACACTTCCAGTTAAGCACATCGACGACCGATTGGTGTAGTGGATAGTGACCCTATCAGCGAAACCAACGGTTGCGGGTTCGAATCCCGCGAGGGGTAAATGTTTGTGTGATGAACACGAACATTTATTCCCGAGCCTTGGATGTTTATATAAATATTTATGTATGTTTATCCGTTATCTAGTATCCATAGCACAAGCTTTGCTTAGTTTGGGACTAGATGATTGGTGTAAGTGTCCGAAATATTTATTTATATTTATTATTTATTTATCTCACAGCGTTTCCCATAGCATCTAACAGTCAGTACACGCTAGTTATGTTCCCACAACTTAACAGAATAAGCTGCAGCTCGTAACTTAGTAAATGTGTGCTTGTCTACAACACATACGCTATTGCCACAGCTCTCGTACGGTATTTTGATAATGTGAAATTTTGAAAACCATAGTTCAGCCGTGTGGTTTCACCCACTCGCTCAAATAGAATAGAACCAACCCGTCGCTTCATGTGGGTGACGTAGCGATTAACTGACTTTCCACCAAACCTTTCCATCTGTAGTTTTGCACGCTTCAACAGCGATCGGATGCATTTCTGTATATTTCATTAGGTGAACCGCGGATGTTGTTTCAATCATTAAACTTTTAATGTTTGGAACACCCAAACGCTTATGTTTGGGATATCTCTGACCACCCCATTTGGGATAAATGTCGTGACACATATCTAACTAATAGTATAAATGCGAAAGTTTGAATGTTTGAAATGAAATGAAAATCATTTATTCATGTAGGCAATACAATATGCACTTATGAACGTCATTTGTTTTTTAAACTACCACTAGCTCGGAACGCGACCACTACTGAGAAGAGCTAGCGAGAAACTCAGAGGGTTTGTCTCTTTTCAATCAATCATTTACAATCAAGAAAGGTTACAACAATTTTTATATATCGTGTAGAGGAGCCGTTTAATCCCATGGATTACTATCCCTTTTTACATAATTTTTGTTTTATAATAAGTTTAAATTTATTAACCGTAAGATTCCGTATATCCATGGGAAGCTTGTTGTAGAAGCGCACACATTGACCTCTAAATGACTTACTAACTTTACTAAGTCTACTAAAAGATACATCTAATTGATTTTTCCTCCTTGTATTGACATTATGTCTGTCAGAATGTTTCTCGAATGACGTTTCTCGTTTGTATATACGAATTTTGATGAAATTTCGTATATAGGTATAATATACCTTGGATTAAATATATAATATTTTATATCCCGATAAAGTGGGTAGTTCCCGCGGGATAAACTTTCCGCTATAAAGTTATTCCACGCAAGCGAACCCGCGAGCGGATAGCTAGTGTGTAATAAGTGAAATAACACATACATACATTCATTAAACTTTAGTTATAAAATTAATCACAACTCCAAGTGGATCACAGCCGCCGAAAATATTGAAAAGGGGATCGAATACCTTTTTACGACGCCATAAGCGGCCTGTTATAAGGGTCACTTTAGTGTAGAATCTACTGAAACTCGTCATGGTGTGGATAATATTTTGAGCCGTAACACTAAAATAAAAATGTCCATAAAAGTGGATGTACAAAATCATGAAATGGGAAAGCTGGCCATAAAGCGTGATGGCACCTATTTACTTAGCTGTATGTAATCAAACTTTGCTCATAGAATGTTGGCCACTAGTTAAAAGTTTATTGGCTTTGGTTTTCATGCGAGGGTTTATGCAATGCAATTCATTGAACCTTCACTCGAACGGCATTTTGATTTTTAACCGTTTATTAGGGTTCCGTGGACAACAAAGAACCCTTATAATTTCACCATGTCAATCTGTCTGTCCGAGGCCAGCCTGTATTAGAACGTTGTAATTTGGTATGACATGCTAAATACCCCGACAAAGTGGTATATTACGTATAAACATATTTTTAAGGGTATGTACAGTCGCGGAACGAAAAGGTTCGTCATCTTAAAGTTGACTATTGCTTGTAGACAAGCTGTTGATTTGACATTCGATAATGGTAGATCAAACTAATGAAAAGGTTTCAGCTCAACTTCATTCATTTGTAGTCAAGGAATACTAGTTAGGCTATTATATGAACTCTGTCATTAAAGAGTTAAGCATAATTTGCAATAGTATGGTACATTAAATTTTTAGAAAGGTACTTGCTTGCTATGCGTCAAATTTAATTTAACCGCCTCCGTGGCTCAATGTAAACAACATTGGGTTTACGATTCGGAGGTCGCGGGTTCGATCCCCAGCGGGGTACATGTTTAAGTACTCGGTTTGGTTGGTGGTAGGGCATTTTAAATGTCCGCCTGGCTAGCTACCACCATCTTATCTAAATCTGCCGCCAAACACCAATCTTAATAGCATTGTTGTGTTCCGGTTGTCAGAGATAAGATAGCCAGTCCCCCAAAAGTGTTGGGGTTTCCGGGTCAGTACGCTTCCACCTTCGACCTCATCTTCACTTAACATCAGGTGTGATTGAGGTCAAGTACCAACCCGTTGTGCATAAAAAAAAAAAAAAAAAAAAAAAAAAAAATTTTGAAAATTGACGAACATTTTCATTCAGCGACTGTACTTATCCTAAAAAAAATTATGTTTAAACGTAATGTACCACTTTGTCGGGGTATTTAAATAATAAATAAATAAATTTTAATTTATTCACCACAAAGTCAATTTAACAAGTAATTAATTGATAATAAATTAGGTCAAACTGTGATGAGAAGGTAGGGACTCAGCAGATTTGCTGATTTTCGGTCCCCCCCCCCCAAGTAGAGCGTATTTAGCATATACGTAAAGTGGGGATGAACTTTCTTTTATTATTGTACCCCATCGTGTAGAGTGTCGTCGGATAGGCCGTTTAAAAGTAATATAGTTAATCTTAAACAGTTTTTTCCATTTAGGGATCTGTTTAAGAAATGTTAAGCTTTAAAAGTGAAAATTTTTTGTAGAATCAAGAGCCCCCGTAACGGTTGCTATCGCTTACGTGAAAATAGTAGTATACATAATGATGTTAAAAGGAAAACTATTAGAGATGAGTAGTGTCAGGGAGCGTAATCAGAACGCACCTTACTGCGCGGTGACTGAACGCATCCGTTCCCCACCGAGATAAAGACGATGGCCGCCGCGCGTGTCGTGTTCCTCTCGCATGTTTAAAATAATAATTAATGTGTATTGTGCAATTAAAAAAAGACAGTTGATAATTAATAAAAGACAGTAAGAAAAGACAGACCTGTTTGGTGTAGTGGTTAAAAATTCTGCTTGCTATACCAAAAGGTTGCGGGTGCGAATCCCGCTAGGGGCATAAGTTTGTATGATGAATACAGACATGTGTTCCCGAGTTATGGATGTTTTTCATTTATTTATGTATTTATTTACAAACAAAAAAAAATGTATTTATGTAGTATATCAACCATGTATGGAACTAGATGGCGCTGTATGTATGTCCAAGGATCTTTATATTTATATATGTACTTATATACGTACATATTCTCCTGGCTAGCGACATGAAATGAAATGAAATGAAATGAAATGAAATATTTATTCACTAGAATATGGTCCAACAATTGATCTTTAAATATAATACAGCGCGTTCGCATATTCTGCCATTTATGGCGTGCAAATATCATTGTCTTAATTATTAATCAAGTCAAATTGGTATTAATTATTAACGATAAATTAATTAATTACAATGTCAGAAAATATGCAATAAAAAGAAAAATACCATAGATAGCCATATCACTCATTACAAATACTTTATAATACAAAGTTTTTATCCAAGCCAAACTTACTTCAAAAAAGACTTACATAAAAGTGTGTGCTCCATAAAATACCGTTCGTTGCCGCCGCACTGCCGATACGCAGAGCTCGTGCCCTCGCATGAAACACATGGATTTGGGGCTGTCTAAAATGTCCCAATCCTAATGCAAACAGCCGATGTTCAGTGGAAAGAATACGCTTTGGGTGTTTGCTGGGCTTGATATGGGCGCTATAGAAGAAAGTTTAGTGACCTCTGATGTCTAAAAAGGAGAGAGCCTCTATAAAGTACATAATTGTTAGATATATATTTTGTATTGGAAATTAACACAAGATTATAACAGAAATGAGTCAGGACAGGAAGTTGTTGCTTAACAGAAATCAAATTTTACGTATCAATTCATGCTCTTACAATACAATACAATACAATACAAATACTCTTTATTGCGCAAAATAATTTACAATAATTTTGATGATAACAATAGAACACAATTAGGCGGTCTTATCACTAAAAGCGATCTCTTCCAGACAACCCACAGCTACGGGACATTTGTAGGTAGAAAAACAGGTGGGGTGCATGCATAAATATAATAATAATATCATATTAATTGACTTAATTATATAAATATATACATAATACATATAAATATATACATAAATAAATAAATAAATAAATATATATATATAAATAAATATGTAGAAATACTTAATATATAGTATAAAACACAATCACTAGAAGCACTTATAGATAGTCAACTAATGTTCTTATTTCTTTTTCCTGCTTACTTGTATTTAACGATCGAATGGTGTAGTGGATAGTGATCCTGTCAGTGAAACCAATGGTTGTGGGTTCGAATCCTGCGAGGGGTAAATGTTTGTGTGATGAATATGAACAGTTATTCCCGATTCATGGCTATTTATATAAATATTTATGTATGTTTATCCGTTATCAAGTATCTATAGCACAAGCGTTGCTTAGTTTGGGACTATATGATTGGTGTAAGTGTCCGAAATATATATATTTTTTTTTTGCAGAGACTACTTATTCGTAGTCTACGCATACCGGTTTAATATTGCGTCATGTTTGTGTTGGCGGAGATTTTTAAAAGCAATGTTTTTAGCCGACTGCACCAGGAAATTGTGTAATGCAAAGGGAGATACTGGAATACTTAAATATTATTATAAATATCACAAAAACATTTATAACACTAGCGGGATTTGAACCCGCAATCCCTGGTTCAAAAGGCAGGTTATCTACACCAATCCCAACTATCCTAATTATACAGGTTGAATTTGAATTCGTGTAATTCCCATTAACTGCTGACGCCAGTCTTGATTACGATCAACTTTCACCAAGGAACCAATGGTCTAATTCGATCAAAAAATGTTTGATTATCCATACAAAGTAAGCCATTCTGTAACCACTTTTAGTATGGAAGTCACCAAGTCTCGGCTGATGACTCCACTCTTGATTACGAACTACTTTCCACTAGAAACTTTTTTTTTTTTTTTTATGATTGACTCCATTCGCGTTTGACCACAATCCCACCTGATGGAAAGTGACGATGTGGCCGAAGATGAAGCACGCGATCCCAGTAAATGCCTATTCACTCTGCTCTTGAAGATCCCAAGGTTGTAGGATTCAGGAAAGACTGGCGGCGGAAGGGAGTTCCATGCCTTGGCTGTTCGGATGATGAATGAAGAATCGAACTTCTTAGTGCGAATGTTCGGTATATTAACTATATACGGGTGGAACCCTCCCCACGCCTAGTAGTCCGAAGATGGAAGGGTGACGGTGGTGAAGATTATGTAATTCCAACGCACACTCTCCGAAATGCATCCTGTAAAAGACTGAGAGACAGGCGACTTTGCGACGGTGAAAAAACTATAGCCGAATTCAGCCGAAAATTGATGGACTTCCATAATAAAGGTGGTTTCAGAAAGGTTTACTTTGTTTGTTTGTTTGTAAACGCTTTATTGTACAAAAAGGCAATGCATTAATTTTGCATTGATACATAAATTGAGTACAACTTGTATTGGTAATCGTCAATTTTTTTTATCGAATTGGACTATAGTTTCTTGGGGTAAGTTGTTCGTAATCAAGAATGGAGTCACCAGTAAACAGGAATTACACTAATTAAATTTCACCTTGTATAATATAATATTATAAATGCGAAAGTTTGTTACCTCTTCAAGCCTAAACGGCTGGACAGATTTGGTTGAAATTCAGTTGGTAGACAGATTAGGACTTAGATTAATATAGGCTACTTTTATCCCGGAAAAGTGACTGGTTTCTGTAGGAAAGGTGTAAGGGATAGCTTTTGAGTCATAGACGAACTTGGTGTAGAATTAATTCTACACAGACGAAGTTAAAGAATTTTAATATATTTGCATTACATTAACAATCTTCAATAAACAACTTCAATGTCATGATAAGATATGAAGATAAATTGATATTAGACTAATTTATAACATAATAACAAACTTTGTAGCATCAAATAATATACAGACTGTCGAATATTATTCAGCTAATAAAATTATACCACATTACTCCAATTACTTCACTATCAAAGAGCCGCCAAAAAGCAACGACTAGGCATACTCGTATACAAGAGTAGATTCATAAATATACTAGATAAATATTGCTCATTGAAAATGGAATTAACTTCGATACATCAAAGCCACAAAGTTGAAATGTACATTTAGCCTGTCACTTTATTAAAATAGGTTTGTTAATTATTCTGTGGAATATTGCTTAGCTGAAACGTAATATTGTTAATAGAATACCTTGTGATTGCTAAGTTGTAACTGAAACATTTTGCATTATTTAAGAAAATGTTACAAGAGCTTCAGCTCTCCTATTTTTCGTGATATATTTATGTAGATATGTATATTTTATATTAAGAGCAGCAAGTTTTTTTTATTTTTCGTAGTATTTTACTGTCACTTTATTAAAATAGGTTTGTTAATTATTCTGTGGAATATTGCTTAGCTAAAACGTAATAGAATACCTTGTGATTGCTAAATTGTAACTGAAACACAAATTATTTGCATTATTTAAGAAAATGTTACAAGAGCGTTAGCTCTCCCATTTTTCGTGATATATTTATGTAGATATGTGTGTTTTGAGTAACAAGTTTTTTTTTTATTTTTCGTAGTTATTTTCTTTTGCACACAATTTCCTGCTTAACCCCAAACTTACTCCGTCTGCTACTTCAATGCTCAGGTAGACTGGGAACTCTTATGGAGATAAGTCCACCTTTATACATGACTTAACGTTTGTACTATGTTAATCTTATTTATAACGTCATGCATTCACCTTTACTGTCCTCTACTTTATGTGCAGTTATACACAGTTTCCTCTATGCAATCGTCAGAGAAGGCATGTAATCGTCGACAATGGCCCTCCGTTGTCGATGATTACATGCTTTCTCTGTAACCTCTGTAACTCCATCAATATTTCTTCTATCTCGTCATATAGCTTCCTAGCTACATCGACAAAGGCTCTGTTAAACATAGAATAGTGACAACATCAGAGAGAATAGAAGAAATTTGTTCAAGAAACTAAACAAATAACGAAACAGTTACAGATACAGACAGTGTTACAGATAGTAACACTAAAAAGTAGTTCTGTCTTGAAAATATTCTATTACGACGATATCTTATCACATGATTGGTTGAAATAATCAGACCCAGCACGACTAAAATGAAAAGACTTGTGAAAAATGAGGCATGAATTCAAGAAATGATAGATGACGATATTCTTTTTACAAGTTATTAATTAGCTTGCAATGTTGGAAAGTAAGTTGTCTGTTTCAAAATTTTCAAAAAACCACTTGCTGGTATCTCATTGAGCTGAAATTTCAAATATTTATGTATGTTCGGTGACAATGCAATATTATGGGGCCATCGAGCTGATCTGATGATGGATGGATGTATCGACTGGAACTCCCTGATGGTAAAGGGCAAGATTTGGGCTAGTTTGTTTTGCTATGAATACTTTCCATTGCACACGAGGGTCTGAAGATAGAGCCAGAAGATTGTCACTGAAACTCTTTGATTGAGTTTGTCTTACTCTTCTGTGTACTAGAATACGACCTGTTTGGTGTAGTGGTTAGCAACTCTGACCACTATACCAAACGGTTGCGGGTTCGAATCCCGCTAGGGGCATATGTTTGTGTGATGAATACGGACATCTGAACCTGAGTTATGGATATTTTCATTTATAATAAATATTTATTTACAAAAAAAAATGTATTTATGTAGTGTATCAATCATCTGGTACTACAGTGTTATAGTTTGCTTACTGTGGAACTAGATGGCGCTGTGTGTATGTATAAGAATATTTATTTATTTGTAAAAAAAAAAAAGAATAATGTGTGATAATGATGATGGAGTATGCTTGTATTTAAAAGTATTTCTGATGGAGAACTTACTATGATCTCAAGCTCATGCACTGTAAGTACCATGTTCATATACATGTATGTTACGTCGATTGGTATCCTTGCGCCTGCCTCCGATATTAAACGTTTACATTGGGACGTTCGACGGGTAAACGTAAACAATGTGTCGTGTAAGTACAAACGTGGATTTTACACCAATATCACCTAATATTTTGTACTTAATACCTTTTGGCAGCGACTTTGTTAGGGATAAAATTATATGGAACTGGATTTTAAATTTCCTAGAAATTGAAAATAGATGTCAACATCAAAAACTTCTCCAATATACGAAGGGAATAGTAAAATTTCCGAGTAACATTTTTAAAACGCTTGTTCAAAAGGCAATTTTCTTGTATCACACAGGAACAAGCAAGACACAGGAAGAGTTGCTCTTACTAAAGAAGGTTTTTATAATACAAAAGGAACAATTTATTGTATTATTAATTATGAAATAGCCTGACAGTTGTTTGGATGATTATATGATGATAATCAACCAAATAGTATGATGGTTTATCATATGCTTTCATAATAACTTATTAGTTTCTAGTATTTTTGAATTTTGAAATTTAACTATATAAAATATAAATATCAAAGAAACCACAATGAATAAACTAATAAAATATTGAATAATATTACAAAATCAAGCAAGAAAGTAATATGTAATAGAAGATAACTATAAAAAAAAATAGACGATCGATCTATGTATTGGACAGTAACACTGATAGCGATAGAGGTAAGTGTTCGCTTATTTTGGCTTTGATAATTGCTGTAAAGTGTCCGAATATTAATTTATTTACTATTTAGAATCGAATAATGATACATGTTTTTTTTCAAATACAAAGCTTTGATTTGCAAAGTTTGAGCAAACAGACAAATTTCAAAGGAACTGTAATGTGATGTACAGTCGACAACACTACAATCGTAATATTACCCGTGTAAGCTGGTCATGTGACACTACCAAAATTATGAATGAAGTAAGACCTGCTTATACTGGAAGCTATACAGTTGTCGTGCACCTGAGTGTACATACAATAAGGGATTATTAAAATACAAGATATTAATTTATATAGCATAATTATGGTGATGCCTTATAATATAAAGCACAATATATTAACACTTATTAATAAAGTACTCATAAAAAAAAACTTGCTATGCATATCAGTCGCTTACACAGAGTCACAAATTCATTCAAGGGACAGTGTAGACGCTTTTATAATAAGGTTCCGGTAGACATTCAAAATTTACTTTTAAATACATTTAAAACCACCATTAAACGGACACTTTGCCAAAGGCTATTATAAAATTTTCTGACTATCTAGATGATTAGAATGCGTGGACATGAACCGCTCGGCGATATCCAGTCTATTATTTTCTGTCTTTTTTTGTCGAATAATAAATTGTACAAATACTATTTAAAAAGAGCAACCCCTGACTTTCTTGCTCATTTTTCTTTGGGGAATGTCAATGAGCGATAATACATATTATATTCATAACTTACAAAATATAGCTTTGACTTTGAGCTAACTGATATTACTTCAATAATAATATTCTAATCATGTTAGTTAGATTAACGTATGAGACACTATCATCAAATTTCACAAGTAATATTACGTAATAATCTATACTTACATACTGAAGCTTATATATCCTTAGCTAAAACTATTGGTTGCCTCAACTAACGGAATATCATCAAAGCTGTATTTGTATTCACATCAGATCAATTTAGTATAAACGCCAACTTTGCTGTATGAACACGATAAAGACGTTTTCACATTCGACTGAATCTGCTTCTTTGAATATTAAAACAGTATCTTTTTCTAAACTCTGTATGGAATCTAAGCGCATCCTTGGATGCGAGTATACATTTGTATTCTGAAATTTCAATTCACAGTGCATGTACTGAAGTTGTGTAGGTAAATCTTTTGGAACAGGTTTTGGTGCTTTACCAGGTTTAAATTCACGTGTGAATCGATTTGAGTATTCGACTTTTATGATCGATGCGTCATTGCGTGCATAAGGCGAAGATTTGATAGCCATTGTCAAATTGCAGGACCTCGGTCGTCTGATGCAGTGTTCTACAAGGGAGGATTCGGCTGGCCTTTTAGTCTGTCTTGAAATATCTATCATTTTAGGTAAAGACAATTTCTATGGTGTTTAAATAAATAAATTATAAATTGTAGCTGAATAAATGTTTTCTTTCTTTCTTTTCTTTTTACCTAACGTTTTTAAATAATATACGAAATATTTATTTTGTTTGTTAATTAAAAAGAAATTAA
This sequence comes from Oegoconia quadripuncta, assembly GCA_949316235.1. Taxonomy (NCBI): domain Eukaryota; kingdom Metazoa; phylum Arthropoda; class Insecta; order Lepidoptera; family Autostichidae; genus Oegoconia; species Oegoconia quadripuncta. Next base: position 36,078,641 of record OX438745.1, read on the forward strand.
TTCAATGACGAGTTAAATTGATATTTAATACGATTTTTAGTAGGATTTAGAAAAAGAAACAAATTTCTCCTTTGTACATTATTTGCTTTTATTTCACTTAACAAATATATCAGATTTTTTTCTTTGACTCAGGAAAAAAAAAATATTACAAAGCCGAGACACATACGTAAGTTCATCAGTGCTTAACTAAGTAGTGCCTGTTGAAAATTTTCAATCTTTCATTCAAGAATATTTTCATAGGCTTTCATACCGTAACAGTTTACCTTACCGTTTATTGACATAATTAACGACAAAAATAGGAGAAGGTACTGATTCCTGAGATACAGGTTTCTACCTAGTTTGGAAAATTTTGTTAATAAATAAACTAAAACTATAAACAAACTAATTCTATTACTGATAGGCAGGTACAGTTGACAACACAATTAAGGTAGCAGGCTAAATTTTTGTAATTTGTTTGGAGGGTGTTGGTTTGATTGGATACTACTTTTCTTTATACCTTTATGTTATCATCTATCATTATGTTATCTATCCTTCTACAAAGAATCAGGAACTTTAAGATTATAGGAAGTTTAACCATAAAAAAACAAACAAAATCAATGACGATCAACAATAATTTTTCACACGTTAAAATATTCATTTGTTTTTTTATAAAACAACTATCTATTCGCACGCCAGTTCGAAATTTAAATAAAACCTTCAATGAGTTTGCTATGTTGCGGAGTAATAAGAATAGTTCCATTTTTAAATTACACGACGAATATGAGTTTTCATAGTAATTTATTCGACCGCTAAACACTACAGATAAGGATTTCTATACAACTTTGTCGGCTGCTGCTCGCATGTATTTGACACGTAAAGAGTTTTCAATTTATCTCGAAGAAGTTAGTCAAAATTATTTGAGAAAAACTTGTATTTGTGATAATATACAACATCCTGATTATAGAATATTTTATGACAATCTACAAGCTTCTTTAAAGACAACGAACTGATTATATATATCTACTTTGTTACATCTACTATGATAGTGAACAATCGGGTTTATCGATAGAGACCACAATTTTAAGCATCACTAAACATTGATAATTGACGGTGCCTCTATTAATATTGACTCTGCGAGCATGGGACGCGTTGCCTTGCGAAACGTCTGTTAGTATTAACGTTAGCGTTAAAGTTTGTGTAATTTTCCATCCTGTTCAATTAACCCGGGGCATAAGTATACTGTGTACATGTGTGAAGTAACTTTGCCGAGTTAAATTGTGTGTGATTTAGACCGCACGCACACTACGTGGTGTTGACAGATTAATACTGTTTTGTTCTGTTTAATTTTGACGTCCTAATCTGATCCGATTTTGTGTGGGCGAATGTTATCTCTATCTAAAAGTGGAAGACTCGCCCATGGGTGACTTGTTTCTAAAGATCAATAAACCACAGGGTAACATGTCATAACGTGTTATCACTGAACGAAATGTTGAGAGAATTGTAACACAATTTTGTTACCTAAACACAGGAAAGTGACATCCCAACTCATTGAGATCCCTATCAATTTTATTTGTTGCAAAAAACGTTTCCCAAAATATCACATGCCAAAGTATGTTTCCCAAATTTTCATTTAGCAAAACAACTTTTCGCACTTTTACAGTTAGCAATACTATTATCGACAATTTATTATTTAACAAATAATTACATGGCAATGTTTCATTTTACCAAGTATTATGTAGTCAAATATGTTTTGGCATAACATGCTCTTCCCAAAATATTGCATATCATATAATTTACTTAAGAGTCTAAATTCACTGCATTAAATGTTTGTTTCACCTTGGACAAATAATTTACAGGTAAGAACTTCTACAATAATTATATTGTTATTATACAAATCAATTCCGTTATTGATGCAAAAAAAAACACTTATGCTTGTAGCAGAGACATGTTCGTTACTCCACCGACAAGAGCATGGCTCTTAAATTGAAGAAGATGCTTGGGATATTTCTGGCCACCTCATTTGGGACAAAGATCGTGACTGCCATTATGTATGCAAAAATTTGCAAACACTCTTACCCTTTAAACTGGCTACGTAGCTTGCCCAAAACGATACCAAAATTTCTATTGTTTTTCCCCACTTCCGATCTCTGACGTTTGCTTAGACGTTTATTTTCTCCAACCCAAACAGCCTAATCGCACTTTCGGACACGAATTGAGATTAACTGTTAATCGATATCTAATAGAGAGAAAAAAGTTTATTTGGTTGTCGATTAAGCTCTTGTAAGCAATCCGTTTTACTAGCTTTGCCAGATTGATGTTGTTTTTTCGTTTATGTGTTTTATTAGCTATACGACTTCTATTAAACCATAAGTATGAGTCACTATCTTTAACCACGAGTTTTCGGCGCTTGCAGTGCAAAGTCGTCTGACACAAAATTGCGTAATGCACTGTAGCCGTACAACATAAAAATTTTGCGATCGTTGACTAATAATTTCTCGTTTAGCTCGCTTACGTTCGATAGCTAGATTTGGTATCACATAGGCGCTTCCTTATGCGTTTTATTAGCTATACGACTTCTATTAAACCATAAGTATGAGTCACTATCTTTAACCACGAGTTTGCGGCGCTTGCGGTGCACATTGGGCCCTTAGTCATCTAACACAAAATTGCGTAACGCACTGTAACCGTACGACATAAAAAAATTTGCGATCGTTGACTAATAATTTCCCGTTTAGCTCTCTTGCGTTCGATAGCTAAATTTGGTATAACGTAAGTGCCTGCTTATGTGTTTTATTAGCTATACGACTTCTATTAAACCATAAGTATGAGTCACTATCTTTAACCACGAGTTTTCGGCGCTTGCAGTGCAAAGTCGTCTGACACAAAATTGCGTAATGCACTGTAGCCATACAACATAAAAAAATTTGCGATCGTTGACTAATAATTTCTCGTTTAGCTCGCTTACGTTCGATAGCTAGATTTGATATCACATAGGCGCTCCCTTATGTGTTTTATTAGCTATACGACTTCTACTAAACCATGAGTATGAGTCACTATCTTTAACCACGAGTTTGCGGCGCTTGCAGTAGAGACATTTGGCCCTTAGTCGTCCGACACAAAATTGCGTAATGCACTACAGTGCATTACAGTGCATTTAAAAAATTTGCGATCGTTGACTAATAATTTCCCGTTTAGCTCTCTTGCGTTCGATAGCTAAATTTAGTATTACGTAAGCGCCTTCGATTAGTGTTGCCGATCAATCAATAGTTTTACTATCGATAATTTTGATCGAAAATAGCCAAACTATCGACAGGCCTTTCGATTGTATTGATCTCTTAGTTAGTATAATACTATGGGTAAGCAGCAATACTATCGATAGTATTGCTATCTAATATTGCATAAACTATCGATACTAGCTATCGATAATATCGACAGTATTGTTCCCGACAGTTACGAAATCTATCGATGGTATCGATAGTTTTGTACAATCGATACTGACCTTTAATTCAATAGTATCAGTTAATTGTGTTCTACCCACCTGCCAGTGTAAATGCAATCGATACTATTGCAATAAAGGTAACAATCGAGTGTCCAAAACTATCGATAATATTTATATTCTTTATTGCACCAAAATATTACAATAACAGAGTACAAACAATAGGTCACGTACAAAGGTGGACTTATCTCTTTAAGAGATCTCTTCCAGCCAACCTGAGCATTGAAATAGGAAACTTAGTAAATTTGGGGTTTAGCAGTAAATTGTGTGCAAAAGAAAAAATCCTATAACGATAATATACCATACTCTTGCGAAATTTGATTCATATTAGGTATTTTTTTTTTTCTAATATTTTCAAAATGCTATCTACTATTAATAATACCAATGTTATTAATGTAGTAGTAGAAAACATTTTTAAATATCGGATTTAAAAGAATATTATTGATTTGAACTTCGACTGAACTTAAAATTGCTCTAATTTAGTTACAATAGTCTTTTTGAAAAAATTCTCTACTACCTTTTTAGATTATGTACGTGCTTTATGCGTATAAAGTTTCAACAGAATCGGTTTATTCGTTTCGATAAATGAACGTGAAAGGTTGTATGGCATTCCGTGGGGAATAAACCCTCTTAACACGAAATATGAATCTGTTATAAAATGAATTCAGAATGACACATAACAAATAGTCTTTATTACACTTGTGAATAGTAGTTACAATTGGAAATTCCACCTAAAATTCGTGATCACAATAAATAAATAAATACATATCTTTGCACATACACACAGCGCCATCTAGGTCCACGGTAAGCATCTAGGCTTGTGTTATGAATACTAGATGGTTGATAAACTACACAAATACATTTTTTTTGTAAATAAATACACGTATAAATGAAAAACATCCATAACTCGGGAACACATGACTGTATTCATCATACAAGCATATGCCCCTAGAGGGATTCGAACCCGCGACCTTTTGGTATAGTAGCAGCGTTTCTAACCACTACACCAAACAGGTCGTCAATACAAAAGATAGATCAAAAGCTATGAATCGAAATGTTTGATGATTTACTAATGTTGCATTTTTAGATTGCCCAGTGCACGAATTACAAACTTAACTAGTGCAGAAAATGAAAGAACATTGTAATATAATAGCGGTAGTTAAAATGCTAAGTGATTTAGACGAAAAGCTAACTGACAATAAAGACGTTGCTCCGGCGGGAGCACCGATTCGAGTCGAGGATGCCGAGTCATCGGACCCATTGGCCTCATGCGACGCTCGTAAGATGCACCCAGTTGCGAGATCAGTTTTAGAAGGGAATGTGTTGTGTGGGACATGGCGATAGCGATTTGTGATATGTTACAGAAAATATTAGATGAATCATATGTGAATTTGTTATAAAATGAATTGACTAATGATTCACAAATGTTGCCTTTTTAGTCCAGAAAATTCATAGAAAAATGTCCAAGGAGATGTGACAAAGAATAGCGTGTACACCAAACCTAAGTTGTTAAAATCTAGGTACTTTTTAATCCTGTAGTATTTGCTAACACATAACCTATTAATTTTAACGCCTAAATTAAAAGATTAAAGTAATTTTAACCGCCTCCGTGGCTCAATGTAAACAACATTGGGTACTTCTTCTACTTTACTACTTCGTATATGCTCGTCGGTTAGTGGTTGACCTTTTGTGTGTACGTCAGTGATTTGATCGACGTATATGTATACGTTCTCCTAGGTAGACCTTTACCGACCCGTTATTATAACAATACAAGTATAAATCTACTTTGTTATATGTAATATTTTGGTGCAATAAACAATATAAAATGCATCTGATTGCACTGTTATGTTCGTTCATAACAGTTTTGGTTCATATTACATACTGTCAGTAATATTTATATTGCCCTTATACTTACTCGTTTGTACCAGGATAACAGAAGCTACCAGGAGGTTACAGACAGCGCTGCCACGCTGACGCCGCTCGATTTCAATTACTCAAACACATATCCTAAGCCATTATCAATGGTCTTCATTTATATCTTTACTAGCTTTCCTCCCGTACAAACAAACAACAAACTTTCATCCCCTATTTTATCCCCTTGGGGGTAGAATTTATCAAAATCCTTTCTTAGCGAATGCCTACGTCATAACATCTACCTGCATGCCAAATTTCAGCCCGATCCGTCCAGTGGTTTGGGCTGGGCGTTGATAGATCACTATGTCAGTCACCTTTGAGTTATATATATTTAGATGACTATAGCAATATTAATAAAGGTACCCGACATAACGCCTTCTGAAGGTAGTTGACGCCCTTCCTGACTTGCTGTCTTGGACCCTTGTATAAAGCAAGACATAGGATGAGTGTCTAAGAAAAGATGATTCTCACTTCCCTCTCGGTAAATAAAAATATAGCCAATGGCATGCAAAATGATAGTGAAGCCAATCATATATAGCAGAAGGTCGAGTCAAGCTTTCCCTGCGTTTTCACACACCGACAACACCCTGTGCTGCGGCAGATGAGGACGTATGCTAATAGACGAATGATATTACAATAAGAGTTGCTTAAGTTATCGCTAAAGCTTGTGACATAAACCCAAAATTAAAGCTTCAGTGCCCCGATGAAACCCGAGAGATAGAACTTGCTGTTACAAGAACTATGTTTTTGGGGTCAGGGAGTTTAACATTTGACTTTTTCGAGTTATGTATGTAAATTGAAGCATGTTTGAGATATGTATCTAGACAATAGAATTCTCAACAAAGATCTTATTTTAATGAAAAAAGCGAGGCGGGAGTCGCAAAATAAGTTGTTTATTATAGTTCTGAAAGTAGTTTCCTCCAAACATTGACAATTGCATTAAATTGTAACCACGTACTACAAACATAATATAATAAATCTGGATAATTAAGTAATCGTAATTATTTCTATATGGTTCTGGTATCAAATGAATGTGCAGCCAAACCAAGAGATTGACATGAAAAGTCGGAGTCAGGTTGAGTGGAATCCGTTTGGTAGAGATCAGAAACGTCTGGTGGCATTGAATTTACCATGGTTGGTGTCGCACCAATTTGCCAAAATTTATATTAAACCATGGATTTTCTCGTGAAATAAATTTTTTCAACACCGGATTGTTCAATGGACATAAATCTTGCTATATCTAATCTAATTAATCTAAGTAACATTATAAGTGCGAAAGTATGGATGTGTGTTTGTTTGTTTGCTCAATCACGGCGAAACAGAAGGACGGATTTGGATGAAATTTGGTATGTAGGTAGAACAGAATGTGTCCAAAAAAGCTCGTCTGGCTAATCATGGCGTGTGCTGGTTATGGCAAAAAAAGAATGAAAGTAGGATTAATGCAGCGGAAATGAGATCATTGAGAAGTATGAATGGGGTGACTTTGAAAGATAGAATCAGGAATTGTGTAATTAGGGAGTTGAGCAATGTGAATGAAGACGTAGTGACAAAGATTGAAAAAGGTATGCTGAGATGGTTTGGACACGTTGAGAAAGAAGACTTACGAAAGAGATATACGAAGCGAATGTGGATGGTAGTGTTGGTAGGGGAAGACCACGGCAAACGTACGTTAAACAACAGAGGCGTGTCAGGATCGTAGCAAGTGGAAGTTTGTGGTCTCCTCCTATGTAACAGGCGTGACATTATGTTTGTATATATTTAAGGCTTTCCACCCACTTAAATAAACTTATTTATACTATGTACGAAGGAAGAATCTGTAATTGGCTTCAAATATATACTGTATAAATATATTGTGTTTATGCTGTTAATTCAGTATGAATAAATAAATAAAACGAGGCTGGTCCTAAGCCAAGAGTTCTATGGTATAATTTTTCGGCGATTATTAAAATCATTCAGTCGCACATCGACATCAAACTGAAGCTGTTGGTGTGAATAAAGCTGTGGTTCTGCTTACTATGTAACTGCAAGCTGGAACGAATAAATCCTATTCCATTTTTTTCCAGTTTCAGTATTGCCTGACTAAGCCATTGTTAGTTTTGCATTTCCAACCAGCATTTCACGCGCGGGAAAGCCGGTAGCTAAATGTAAAAAAAAATACTCGGCAAGCTCAGAAGAAAAACAATACTTTTTATGTAAAGGAAATTGGTTTTGACGTAATCTGCGTTCTAGATCAGTATGTAAACGATGCGGTATTGATAATCAAACAAAATGCAACTCTATGTTTAATTGATTTAAAGCTGGTTTAGTGGGGGTGTTCCGGAAGAGGGGACCCGTATTAAGCCTTCAGCGCGTTGTTATTAGTTTTACGATATTTTTTTATTGCTTTAATTGAAGTTGACACCATTTCGTGGTTTTTATTGCCGCTTTTATTTGTTTTTCTTCGGTGAATTGTAAAATACGGAGTGGTTTTTGTTTTATACTGCTTTCGAATTGGATGATATAGACCGCTAAACAATTTGGACTGTCACAATGCTCGGTTATTTCTAACCTACTTATTAAACAAGCGTTGGTGTCGATTCGGGTGTACACCTAATGAACTAAAACCAGTTTTAAAGTTGTACTGTCTCTTTCTCCACCACCAAAAAACTGGGTTTAGTTTAGTTGGTGTACATCCGAATCGACACCATTGTTTTCAGTTTTACGATGCGGTTTCGTTAGTTCATTGATTCGATATTAAATCTGACACATTATCAGTCTGTTAAGTTCACTGCTGGATATAAATCTTTTCCACGGAGCGATTGTCATCGCTTTACAAGAGAGAATTTTCCGTATTCGCCACGTTATCCAGATCTTAATAAGGACAAAACGTTCGCACCAGCTTTAAACTCTAAGTTAAGTTTTTTGTTTCTCGTCAATTGTAAAATTTAAAAATTCTTTACTTTGTAACAACACAGATTTCACATTTTTTAAGTTATCGTACACTATACTATGTTTAGTCACAATTGCTGTTTCTCAGCATTTTTTAAAGAATCGCTTGCGAAGTTCTTAAAAATTTGCAACAATGGAAATGAGGTTTAGATGTTTTTTTTTCAAGCATAGTCGCTCTCTGACCCTTGGAGAAGATTACCAGCCCGACTCACACTTGACCGGTTAATAGAATCAAACCAAAGAGCCATCGACGTCGCTACTATGTACACCAACTAAACTAAACTAAAACCAGTTTTGGAGTGGTGCCTTCGCATCGTACTGTTCCGTGGAGAAAGAGACAGTACTACTCTAAAACTGGTTTTAGTTTAGTTTAGTTTAGTTGGTGTACATCCGAATAGACATCATTGACTCGAAAAGAGGAATAGAATATGACCCACATTCATTATGGCTGACATGGTCAGATTAATAGGTAGAACTACCCTGCAAAAATTCTACTACCGACTTTGATTTCAAGCCACGTTAAAAAATTGCAACCGTAAAATCTGGCCTCACAATTTCCCTGTCGCCACGTGTAGCGTTGGTTTGCCGCCGCGCTAACAGAGCGTTTGTCGCCCGCGAGCGTTTCGGACTCGCAATTCTCCTATTTCCAATTTGCGTCTATCAATCAAGAGCAATCCCGCTGAGTGGATTACATGTAAATGAAATTTGCATAGGCTCCTGGCCTATTCGAACTCGACTCGACACCGTATCGGTGCTGGTCTTGGGGTTTAGTCGAAATGAATCTGTATTTTCCAATGTTCGTTGAATGACGACGCTCTGGGCCATATTCGAGTGGTGCAGTCAGATAACGCAGGCAGTTTGTGTCTAGGATAATTGTTTTCTAAAAGCACACCTTTGTTATTGGTTAAACAAATGAAAACGAAACGAAAACAGAGCAATTGAACAGCCAAAAATCAGCAAAATAACTGTGATGATTTTCAATAATATTTTTAGTACTGTTTTTATTTTATCGCTATTTCAAATAATTTTGTGTTGGCAACACAGCCACTTGTATGTGATTGGCCGATAGAATTCCGCCAATCACGAGCGGTTATGATTAACTGGCGTTCGTCAATTTTGGTGGGGATTGGAGACGAGGAACTCGAGTTCGATTTCGTGTTCGAGAATCGTTTTATCGAAACACATTACGTCCTGTTTTTTATTACGAAATTAATTAATATGAAATATTAATATAATATGTATATAGATAAATAAATAAATATTTTGCACAAATATACAGCGCCATGTATATATATATATATATATAATAACAGTGTTATATAATATTATTATCAAATTAAATAAAGATAAAAATTGCATACATAGAAATAGATACACGGAATAAAATTATGCATGATATCTATCTAAGTGATCTAACTAATGCGAAACTTTGGATGTTTATTTATTTGTTTATTTGCTTGTTTGTATGTTGGTAGAATATATCCTGGATTAAGACAGGATATTTTTTATCTCGATAAAGTGAGTACAAAAGAAAAGCGGGATAAACAAATTAAACATATTATTATTCGCGATAAAAAAATTCTAACGCGGGCTAAGCCGCGGGCGGAAAGCTAGTTATTCATAATAATTAATATTTTAAAATAGAATCATGACATTATTAATATTATTGTCATTTTATTATATCCCTTAAAATAGGCTAAGCTGTAGTACTTTCAATGTGCTATTTCTTTGTTTACTTGTAGATTGACTGTAGAGTTGGAGCACGTCCTTTTGAACTTGCAACATACATTATAAAGCTTCATAAGTAAGTTAATATTAATACTTAAAACGACATTAATAATATAGACATCCGTTTCCTCCATACTGCCATGCCTGACAAGGTACATGTGTGGGTTAGTACTTACCTATGTATTGTAATTATGACATGTGTAATGCAATAAATATATGAATATACGCAGTGAATGATTAACGCATTGATGATAAAACTGAGCTGGTCTAAGGCCAAGTGAGGCCTAATCGATAAATATCTTTGAATCTTTTAACCCCCTCCGTGGCTGAATGTCAACAACATAGTGTTTATGAATCGGAACTCGCGGGTTCGATCCCCAGCGGGGTATATGTTTAGTACTCGGATTGGTTGGTGGTAAGGCATTTTAAATGTCCGCCTGGCTATCTACCACCATCTTATCTAAATCTGCCGTCAAACTGCAATGTTAATAGCATGTTGTGCTCTGGTTGTCAAGAGATAACATAGCCAGTTCCGCAAATATTTGAATCAGTACGCTTCCACCTTCGGTCTAATTTTCACTTAACATCAGGTGTGATTGATGTCAAGAGCTAACCCGTTGTGCTTAAATAAAAAGCGGCAGCGATACTGTTGTAGTGTAGCATAGGTCAGCAATACCACAGAATATAAATAAATATCCTTGGATATATATATACAGCGCCAAAACGGCTAATTAGATTTCTATAAAACACAGCCAAGAATCTTCTCGCAAACATCTGTTTTTAGGACTATAATACCATAGACAGTTAGACATAAGGTTCTCTCTTATAACACCCCTCTTTTAGAGTCGGGAGTTAAAAAGGTCCCAGCCGGGAATAAAAATTTAGGTTTGTGTGTACAGTCAGCTGCAGAGATACCAGACCACCAATTCACATAATGACTGCAAGTACGAGGGATCCGGTTTCTCTGCAGCTGACTGTACATTGAGCAACAGAGGCGGTTAAAATTGTAGTGCAGGTTAATTTATAGTTTTTGAACTACGTATTTAGTTTGTTGAACTAAACGAAGTTAAATAATGAGATCGTTATTGGAGTTGTGTTTAGTTTAGTGAGCAGGCAATATGATCCTCCGCAAACAAGCTTTGATATTCTGTTTTCGCGTACTCTGTACAAATGTTAGATTGTATATTATTAACTTCTGTTTACTTAAAAGGTTTGTATTTGAAACTGGCATCAACAAAGTGGAATTTCATTTACCAGTAGAGCATCGCTTGCGTATGTTGCTGCATCCACCCTGAAAATTATATAGAAAGTAATAAGAGGGTTTATCCCACACGGAATTTAATACAAACTTTCATGTCCGAATTTTTCGAAATGAGTGGACCGATTCTAATGAAACTTTATTCGTATAAGCAGGCTACATAGATACAAAAGTTAATCCAAAATATTCTCAGAATATCGAATTTAAAAGAACATAATGCATTTTTCTTTTACTGTGTAAAATTCAAAATCGCTCTAATTTAGTTTCAATATTCTTTAGCGAAAATGTTCATTACAAATTTTTTATATTCATGTTTTTTTTTTTTTTTATATGAGACTTTGGCAAACGAGCATGCGGGTCACCCGATGGAAAGCAATCACGGCCGCCCATGGACACCCGCAACACCAAAAGGGTCACAGATGCGTTGCCGGCCTTTGAGGAAGGTGTAGGCTCGTTTCTTGAAGGTTCCTATGTATGTGCTTTACGCGTATAAAGTTTCACTAGAATCGTAAAAATAACTTATTTTTTTATTTTTTTTATTAACATAAAAAATCGACTAAAGTTATTGTATCGAGGTACCTTTTTTTTTAAGCGGGGATATGCGTTTCTCATACCGCTCGCTTGGGGGACGGCGAAACGGTTATGTGGGACCCTCCCTATCAGGAAGGATTCCCACTAAAACCCGTCGGCGACCTTCTTCGGCAGTAGAGAGGACCTGGGAACGCATTAGCGGCTCTCGCATAATACCGCCTAATTGTGTTCTATTGTTATCATCAAAAATTATTGTAAATTATTTTGCGCAAGAACTCCGTAGAACGAAAGTCACCGACTTAGCCCAGCAGATTAGTAAGTTTATGTGACAGAGCAGGGCTGACGCAGCGTAGGATGTACACTCATAAGGTGGACGTACGACCGGATAGAGGTCGCGGAAGGTCGCTGGATGCAGGCTGCTTCCAACCGGTCGCTCTGGAATTCTATGGCGGAAACCTATGTACAGCAGTGAAGGTCTTATGGCTGATATGATGATGATAATGAAGGTAAAGATAAATGAAAGATGGAAAAACAAATGAAATGTTTTTAGCTTTTAGTATTACTTTCATTTGCAATTATTTGTTTTGCTTAATAAATATATTCGTTTAACTTCACAAATTCAACGACAGCCAAGTTTACAACCCGCTCCTGCCACCCTCCCCTACCCCCCCGGGACCCAAATACTCAATTATGTTTTGATTGAACCGAGCAGTGGCTTTGACACCAATGTCGCCTAGTTTACTTCTCTCAAATCGCAGTTTTAAATTGTAGGTACTGGGGAATTTTCAGAACTTGAGACTGAAAACATCGCTTTGGTTTACATGTTGGTTGCAATAGAATTATTATAACATTATTTTTGTTATTCAGTTAGATTAGATCGATTACCAAAGTTAACCAGATAAAATTGGATAGCGCGTGTGAGTTGGCTACCGTTTTGACTCCACCTTGCTACACCGACAATTAGATGGCAAACACAATGTTTGTGTGGGTATGGACTGTGTAATAGTTGTACCTGATTGTATCACGAAATGGGTTTAATTTTTTTTTTGTTTTCAAAGCCGGCTTTGAGAGATGAAGGCTATGTCGCACGCGACTCTATGTCAGTCGAGTCGCGCTAAGTTGTAGTAGCCCTGCTGGTGTCCGCTTATGCTGATTTCATCGACCTATGCGTGATTTCATCACTGAAATCAAGTCTGTGACGACGAATCTTACGTTAAATTATTACGAATTAACGTGTTGCAATTAAGTATCATTATGTATTTTATATATTTTAATATACCATTTGGATTAATAAATATATTTGAATTTGAAATAAACAATCTCTACATAATAGATACGCGCGAGAAACATAACTCCCACTTAAGTTGGGGAAAAAGGGTTATCTACGGGACAGATGATTATTTAGACGATTAACAGTACAAATTGTGTTTCACTATTTGTTGACCCAAATAAATAAAAAAAAAATCATAACACCGTGTGAAACAATATCGTTTTAAAGTTGATTTTTAATAAGTGATATTTTGTATGCAACATTGAATTATTTTTTTTACTTTGAATCCGTGAGCTCTTGGATGGGTGACCACTAGTAGTAATTATCATACAAGTGTTTGAATTGGATGTTGACTTGTAAGCAAATAGTTGAGAGAAAGTTGAAACCTATCCAGGCGTTTCTAAGACAGCTTTATTTGTCTACGATTTTAAAATTTCTCATTTAAGTAACAACTACTAATGTTTATCCACTCTTATTTGACACAATCAAATTGCGAAACTTAACTTTTACTTATCAAACAGATAACTCTATACCGTTCACCTATTTTCTACTAAAAAGGTCAGAACAATAAAACTAAACTACCAACTTCCTGCAGTGTTATTTCGTATTCTTGTCCGAGGTACACTGGGACGTTCCGAGACATTCCGGGACTGTTCAAATCGTTTGTCTGGATGTGTCCCGTTCCGCGCGAGTGGACACCTACCGCCTGACACCTGTTCCTGTCACGATCGAATTGGGGAAGACGTATCGTTGGACCGTGCATATGTCTCGGCTGCTTTACGTTGGCAGGAGGCTAGGGAAATAATTTTGTACATATGTATTGTGTTTGAGTTTTGCAAATGTAGCTTGATAGCCAGTTCTTCTTGTTTTTGACTTCGTTAAACAATATGAATTTTATGGATTGTAGTTTTATAATTAGCTTAAATAAATATTATAGAGTTACACATTTAGGCTTAATGCGTTTTCTAGATTGAAATATATTCATATATCTGACTTTGAAACCAAATTTTAATCTTTATACTGTTTTAGAACTACATTATTTATAGATTGAAGAATATTGAATGAAACCCACAGAAAACGTAATTTTTAATTATATTTTAATATTGAATTATGTTTTCTATTGGATAATAACAATAATAATGACTGAATAAATTTCAAATTCATATTGATTATATTTGAGGGTGAAATGTATAGCAGCTAACAGTTATTATACAATGTGTCCCGGAGAGAAGTGACCAGCGGGCGTAGTTTGAAAATTTATACAAAATTATCGATAAATCATTTAAATTTAGAGACCTAACTGCTTTTGTTTTTTAAAAATTGTTAATCCTTTTTTTTTAATAGACATACAATACAATACAATACAAATACTCTTTATTGCGCAAAATAATTTACAATAATTTTTTGTAATTTTGCAGGCCAGGGCCCTAAATGACATCCTTAGTGTAGTTCGCCTTATTTCTGCATGATTCTGCGCTATTTCTGCGGCAGCAGCATCGATTCTCTGTTTCAGCTGGTCTCTTGAAATTATTGGCACAGCATAAACTTTTTGCTTCATGTAGCCCCAGAAATAATAATCAAGAGGCGTCAAGTCTGGTGACCTCGGGGGCCATGCTACTGGACCGCCTCTGCCAATCCATCTTGGATAATTTTCATTGGCCTGGCCTGCATAACCGCTGACGGCGGTCATTTTGAAAACATAATTAATTAATTACCTGATTTTTCTTAATAAACAACCATTTTAACAAATTAAGTATCTTTTATTTATTATTAAACTATCATGTTAAAATCAAAATGATTCATTGTAATAACAAAACACTTAAATGTGCAAATAAACTGCTTAAAACATTACTTTCATTTTTTTAAACTTATCTCTATCTAGTTACTGGAGCATAAAAGGTCAATTACAATGTCTCGTACGTTCACATTTATTTGAAATAACATAAAACATTGTTCGAGGATATTTTAGAGAATATCATGTAGTATCATAATAATTAAAAAAAAACATGATGTTATAGGGACATTTTTCGTTTTTTTATTTTTAAACTTAAAGAAATACAGTTTTGTTGGTCGAATTTTAAGTTTATTTCTTTTTTAATAAATTATTTATTTGTTTTGGGATAATTTTCATAACTTAATTTGATGAATAATAATAACAGCACTGAATTAAAAAAAAGAATTGGGAAAGACGTAAAAACAAAGAAATTATGACTAAAATAGTGCAGAAGGTCAGAGATGTCTATTAAAAAAAAAGGATTAACAATTTTTAAAAAACAAAAGCAGTTAGGTCTCTAAATTTAAATGATTTATCGATAATTTTGTATAAATTTTCAAACTACGCCCGCTGGTCACTTCTCTCCGGGACACATTGTATAAACAACATTTAGATTAATACAGTACCTACATTTTACCCAAACAAAGTTATATAATCCACATACATATATAATGTGACGCCTGTTTCTCGTTGGAGTAGGCTCTCACCACAAACTTCCACTTGCTATGATCCTGAAAAACCTCTTTTGCTTCATTCACTCTCAGAAAGTTTGTTGGCCTTTCTTTAATATATCCCCGATTACATTCGCTGTGGTTATTCCTCTACCAACACTACCTAATCTAATCTAAAAATAAAATTTATGAAACATACTTTTAATGTGAATATCCTAATTTGCGTCATAATCGAAATTTAACACGCCTGCCATTATACGTTAGCCACTCTATAGCATATACATTTATACGTATTAATAAAGTAGCAGACTCCTTGGGAAATTGCTTCTGTGTGCTGAATGTCTATTGATGGATCACATGCCGCGGGCTTGTGTTGACAAGGTTATTAAGTGTTGATCAATATTTAATAAATACCGAAACTTGTGTATTGATCAGTCGCAGGAATGTGACCTAGATAATTTTGAAAGGCGAAAATGCCTCGATTGAAGAGAGGGTCATAGTTTTCGCGCGTAAGTATATAAATAAAAAACGCTTTATTTTCAAATTACAACTGTACATCAATTTAAATCAGAGGTTGAGATCAACTTTTTAAGTATTTAAGATATGTATCAGGAGGCCTCGCTCTTTGCACGAAGATATTTAAAAGCTAACACTACATAAGATAAACAAGTGAAATGAATGGAAATTTAGAAATAATATAATATTTGTATAAGACATAGGCAAGTAAAAGTTGTAAGTAAACGAGTAGTTCCTGCTTTTATTGTTCATGTGTATGGATAATAATAGATATGTTTTGCTTTTACCCAGTTGGTTTTTTTAATAAGGTGGTTATAGGACATGAAAATGAACTCGATATCTAAATGCAATGTTGTTATCCGGCTGCAGAAAGACAAAATTAGGTTTTCCATTCGTATCTGGGTATGTAATGGGATATTTTAAACACTCAAAGCATTCCAATTAGCTGTACGGAGTTTAATCAAAGACGTGCCACACCTGATGTTAAGTGAAGATGAGGTCGAAGGTGGAAGCGTACTGACCCGGAAACCCCAACACATTTGGGGGACTGACTATCTTATCTCTGACAACCGGAACACGACAATTTAAAAGCATATACTAGATAAGCCATATAAATTATTGCACTATTTGATACAAAAACTGATAAATTACATACCTAACTACAATAACATTATAATTTGAATACTCCAACAAAACTATGAATGCTAATTAATTGCACTTTAATTTGGAGACGGAAAATTTTCCAGCTTTCATTTGGGAGCGTAATTTATAACAGATTAATTAGAATTCAACCTTTCGCAATAATTTGGGACGTCTCAAAGACCCTAATACACGTTTACGGGATAAATTAAGGAATTCTCCAGTAATTATGCTCGTGATTTTGTTATGAAGGTTGTAATTATCATCTGATAAGTTTTGGATGTTCGCTCAGATGCTAAATTACCTGGTATAGCTACTCACTCCAGGCGACGACCGATAAATTGGATTGAGATTTGAATTGCCAAAAACTGGCATAGTAACCGATTTCGATAGCGTTCTGTTCTCCATCTTCGGTATGCTTTAAGCACACCGAAGATGGAGAGCACTCGTATTCATTGCTTCACACTTGAACCTTGAATTTTGTAGCTGTATGAAACTAGAAAAAAAATATAGATCTTCGATATTAAATTGAAATTGACACCTTAAGCCGTTTTTGATTCGAACTCTAAAATTGCCTTTTGAACGGAAAATCGTACAAGAAAATCTGAAAAATTGACCATTTGAAATATACCCTGTATACTACAAATTAAATTGATTTTTCCTTTTTTTTTACTTGCACAGGCAAGTATTATAACACAGGTTATCACACTGCTGGGCTAGCCTCCCCTAATTTCTGCCACATGCCATTTCAATTCACTTAATATCACAAAAATTTGAGAAATCGCTTAGGTTCTGCTTAGAACTCTAAGTTCCAAAGATAATTCCGTTTCGGATGAATTGCTGGCGTGACCTTTTTCGATCCCTAGCGATATAAATCTTGCTTTGTAAGAGACTTATATCCAGCAGATCCCACCTCCTCTCTCCTCCCACTGTAACTCCTGTAAGCCAGGATCACCAGTGGTACTCTGCACGGCGCCTACTGCAGGTAGACGGTGCCCTACGTGACTCTATTGCTACCGTGGACCCTGGACTAATTAAAGAAAGAATTTAAGGGTGAATAGTAGGAAAGAAAGAAAGTTCCACTTCCTCCCCCAGCAAATGGGAGTGTAGCTAATGTGACGTAAAAAGCCAAAGCGGGCTAACCCTATGGGGGAGAGTTATATCCAGCAGTTCATTTGTATATCTCTTTGATTTAAAGGTTAGAATCTTAAAATTTTCCCCTTTCAGCTCTTCGTGAAACATTGACAAAACTACACAAAGGAAATGCAGTTGCAACGTGAATAGCACTCTTTTTCACCCTGGCTTCGCAACCGTCTTGAGAACATTTTGTTTTAGCGATCGCTTCTCTGAATGGACGACCATCAATTGCAGCAGTCTTTGTCGTGGCGAATAAAGGCTGGCACGAAAGTGTGCTACGGAGAAGGCAACAGTAAAGCCTGGTTTTCACGAATCCAGTTACTAGGTTACACTATGCGAGCCGTGCGAGTTTGCCGAGAGTTTCTCCGAGATTTGGCAGTTCATTCTTTTTGAAAATGGAATGGAATACCGTTAAATGAGTCCCATTATTATGTTTTAGTATTATTACCGCCTCCGTGGCTCAATGTAAACAACATATGGTTTACGAATCGGAGGTCGCGGGTTCGATCCCCAGCAAAAACTACACAATCGTCTAAATATGTAATGTTATTCTGCTGTTTACATGTTTACAATAAAGTACTGAATCGATTGCATTGAAATTACGATGAAAGAAAGAAAGAAGAAAGAAAGAAAACATTTATTCAACTTACAATGGACAAGTACATGAAAATTTAGAGATTTTTTTTGTGTTATTATGCACAACGGGTTAGCACTTGACCTCAATCACACCTGATGTAAAGTGAAGATGAGACCGAAGGTGGAAGCGTACTGACCCGGAAACCCAAATATTTAGGAAATTGGCTATCTTATCTCTGACAACTGGAACACAACAGTGCTATTAACATTGCTGTTTGGCGGCAGATTTAGATAAGATGGTGGTAGCTAGCCAGGCGGACATTTAACATGCCCTACCACCAACCAAACCGAGCACTAAACATGTACCCCACTGGGGATCGAACCCGCGACCTCCGATTCGTAAACCTTATGCTGTTTACATTCTATCGGCTGTCGCTCTCTGACTACTATTCGAGATCCACACTTCATACAACATTTCTGTAGTTACAGTGACATCTGTAGTTACAACTATTACCTGTCTATATTATCTGTGCTCTTTTATACACATAGCTGCCACTGTCCGATGTATTGATAGAGTTTACTGATTTTCACAGAATCAAACTAGGCCTGTGAAAACGAAGCTTAACTTCACCAGTGTAAGGAGACCTCGTTCTTTCATGGCCGCTTACTATTTTAATGGTTCAAGTGGTACGTTAGACGTGGTGTTGAATGTATTCTTCGTTTGTAATTACTTTAGTTGTACTTACAGGTGGTAAAGTTATTGCGGTCGCACTTACCTATAAAAAAAGAAGGATTATTATTGAATGAAGTCGAGTAACTTTAATGTGCTTAATAAATTCTACTTATCATGCTACTTGGCACATTCATCAAACAACATTACACAATAATATTAGGTCTTTCCATATGAAATTGGAGATTTTTTTCTTCGTTAATCATAATGTACCAACTCCTACGATTCTATAGCTATTTCCAAATTTGTTTTTTATTTGGAATATAGAATATATTTTCAAGGTTTCATATGCAATATTTTTTAATGTCTGAGCTAAATCACATATCAAAAAAAGGTGAACACAGCTCTTTTCATGAGCTTCCCATATTATTTCTTAGATTAGCAGAACCTTTTATAAAGCGGTTACTTTTAAAAATTAACACAGTCTATATTTAACTTAATGTTATGCGATAATACATACAAAGTTTAGCTAAATTTGGATTTGACGTTCCCAAAAAAATTTCAAAAATATTTGTATGGAGAAAACAGTGTTAATGAAATTCTTCATACAAAACGCCAATTTCATAGGTCAGGATCTAATATAACAAATAAAAGACAATAAAGAGAATGATGAAAAAACTTTATAATTTTAACAGTTGAAAGTTGACACTGGGTATGGATTTACATGCTGTGTTGAACTACGACTAGAAACTCCAAAATATTTTTATAACAAATACTCGTTAATGCAATAAACGTTTAGAATATAGGTACAATTAATGTTTTACTGTGTCAATGATCACCGAACAATGGCGTAAGTGACGTAGGGGAGTGTGCGGGAAGCGCACTGAACGAGCGGCCATAGCCGTATCAAGCTGTAGAACTCATTCGACGAATGAGAATTTGAAATATAGATTATTCCAGCGCAGTGGTGTGCCTTCCACAGAACACCCTATCAAATTGTAAGCTTTCCTCAAAATGCATTATCAAGACAGCTGATTCAAGCTGTGTGAACAGAAAAATATTGTAAACAGTTGCGACAAATGTGAAATTTATTATTTTTATAAAATTCGGTTAATTAAAACATCAATCATGAAGATTAATTCTAAGTAACATAACATTTTAAATTAAAAGGAGACCAACCATACGTCAAACTACCCGTATAAACAGTCGATATGTTAACGCTTCTTATCATAGAAAGCTTTCGATGTCATGAATTATCGATTTCATAAGCCGTCGATGTAACGTGTTCGATGTCATGAGCTTCGATGTGATGGCATTCGATGTGGCGTATTACACCCAAGAGTAAGTTACTATTTTGTAGTTGTATTTTTTCTTCATTAATAGCGAATTTTATCATTTTGCCTATCCTGTGACGAAACGCTGTGAACGCCACTGCTCCAGAGCTGTGTCGCCGGTTTCCTTTTCTTGAACTTGGCTTGACACATTACCGCGTGTCTTCATAAGTCTGTGGTGCCAACTGAATCGACACAATTGTCATTAGCAACACAATTTACTTCATGGATGAACATGTAGCATGGATTACCTCCATACCCCTCTTAATTCAATTGTTCTGCGCAACTTATAAAGTAAGCCGATAATCAGTGCCAATCCATCAAACTGTCTGCGTTCAGCCGCTCGAGTCAGAGTAACACCTTTATTCGGTTCTTTGGAATTTCAATACAAAAACAAAGTGAAGTCAGATGAATAGCTCTCCGGACAGCGATCACTCAATTCGAGCTGACAAACGCAGCGACTAACGAGATTTTATGTTTAGGACAAATAATGTATTTATTAAAAGGAATTTATTTTATATTAATTTATTTAATATTAATGATGTTCCAGTAGTCCACATCCACATACCTATTTCGGTGGTGAATGAGACAATCATTTAAAGGTTAATACCTCAAAAGGTTGTGGCACTATTTGAGCGTAGAATTTATTTTTATTTTGCAAAATAGAATAATACGAGCAATTTATAATCTGCGTCGCTATTACTCTCCGGGACAGGTTTAAAGAAATTAATATTTTAACTGTTCCTTTATAGTATATTTACGAGAATATTATGTGTGTTCGAAAAAATATTTCTGCATTCCTGAAAAAAGTGATAAGCATAACATAAATTTGAAATATAAGGACAAATTGGCTACCCCTATGTTCAGACTAAGCGAAGTTAACATATCATTTATGGAACACTGTATATGCTTTTATAACCTTATACCTGAGAATATTATTAATCTGAGGAAAAACTTAAAGATCATGTCAAAACAACATTAGCAAAATAAGGTTATTACAAAATTAGTGACTATCTGAATGACAAATACCAGCTCCCAACAATTATAAAATTGTATTAGTTGTATACTTTTTATTTAAAAAAAGGACAACAATGATGCTGTGGGTTTCTTGCGCCATCTTCTTTTACCACAGATCATTTCCCATTCCGAGGCTGTAGTAGCTTGGATAACTGACTGACAGATAAATGTAGTAAGTCCTTTAAAAATTTCGAGTAGATTTAAATTGACTTTTTTTTCTTTTTTTTTATGCACAACGGGTTGGTACTTTACCTCAATCGCACCTGATGTTAAGTGAAGATGAGGTCGAAGGTGGAAGCGTACTGACCCGGAAACCTCAACACATTTGGGGGACTGGCTATCTCATCTCTGACAACCGAAACACAACAATGCTATTAACATTGCTGCTTGGCGGCAGATTTAGATAAGATGGTGGCAGCTAACCAGGCAGAGTCAAAGTTAAAGTCAAAAAATATTTATTTCGTAGGATAAAGACGACGCACTTGAAAACGTCACATTTTTTATCTTATTAAAATTATTGACATTATTGCTCATTCGCAAAGCAGATTCCCCAGAGAAGAACGAGCAAGAAACTCAAGGGTTGCTCTTTTAAATAAGTGGGTTACAATTATATTATATTGTATAATTAGGCTGAATATCGCCGAGCGGTCTATGTCCATGCTTGCAGACATTTAAAATGGCCTACCACCAACTTAACCGAGTACTTAAACGTGTAACCCGCTGGGGATCGAACCCGCGACCTCCGAATCGTAAACCCAATGTTGTTTACATTGACCCACGGAGGACAGTCAACAAATGATATCATTAACCTACCTTGAAATAAATGCTTGAAGGTAGAAGTTAAATTTTTGACATTATTAAAATAGCTAAATTCTCTCTGTGTATAATTCTATAAATCTGTCTAATAAATATCAAAACTATACCAGATGCATCATTGAGAGAACAGAGCACAGGTATATCAAACACTGATGACACTGATATCAGCACTTGTAGCATGACAGGCTCGATAAAAGTAAATGTCGCGCGAGATATTATTTGTCCTTCTTATTCGCTTGGACGAAATATACAACTATCCCACTCTCACTCCTACGTCGCGCGCGATAAACGATATCATGATACGGGGCTGGACGTGTTTGTTGCAAATCAGCCGCGTTATTCTGTAACTTCATCGATAACGATGTTTAATGAGAAAACGTCATATTGCCGGGAGAGCGATGCGCCAACCAATCACACGTCAGAAAGTAATCGATGACGACATCGAGCCCCGCTGGTCAACTATCAAACCTTCAAAGGAATGTCTATAACAATAGGAAGCCCATCGAAATTACTTGCTAAAATTCCATTGGAAAATAATAAGAAGTGTACTTAACAAAACTCAACGGATTTCAAGAATCAATAGAGGGGGGAAAATATAGAATTTCATCTCAACAAAAATCGTCTGATCCGAAATGCTTTTATCGTTCCGAGTATTTGAATTTCCTACGAGCTTACGTTCCACGATAAATTCCTTTTAAGACGTTCGAGAGAAATAGCCCGTGACTACTGACCCTGTACTGTTTGTTGTGCTTATATAGTTTTACATATTTTAAAGCATTCATGATGCAGCCATTCACTACTAGTTTTCGATTAGGAAGGTCAAGCATTGTCACCTCGAAGAAAAAGGATGGGTGTCATGTGATTGTGTGTCTAGTCTTCGTCATGACGCATTTCAGTAATGCGTTAAATACGTGTTCCAATTAGATTGCGGTTTCTTATATTAAATGCTAAACGAAGAGCCAGGTCCTTAACCATGTTTAATGAAAATTGATTTTGATGTAATAAAGCATGGACCTTTCTTCCGGCGTCAATCTTTCTTGAATCCTTGGATCTTAGGAACCTCAATAGCAGGCTGAATTGGCATCTACTGCGGGATCGCATGCTTCATCGTCGACCACATCGTTACTTTCTTTCAGGTACCATTATGATCAAACACGCATCCAGTTAATCTTAAAAAATAAAAAAAAAATTAGATTAACTTTTCGTCAAGGTGCCCATGCAAAGAAAATCCTTCTTACCTCTCAATTGGATATACCTTACCACATATTCATAAAAATCTTTCCATTTTAATAAATAATAAAAGATTTTATGTCGTTGCAGTGCATGCGAGCCCTAATAGCAGTCACCTCCGTGGCCATAGCTGCAGGCGCAGAGGACAGACGTCACTCCCGTGTATTACAGATAATTTCATTTTAACTGCAGCACGTGGCGAGCGGGCAGCATACGTAACTCACTTTGCACTATTTAAAAGCATAAATACATGAGGGAGCGGAGTTTCGCAGGGATTTTTATGGCGCAGCAATTTCCGAAGTTTGTTATGGAAAATTTTAAATTGGTAGAATTTTTTTATGTAGCTGAATTCGCGTTTGACTAGAATTATATTAAGGAGGTGATGATTTGCTTAAGCATCTTCATCGTGGACCGTATGCCGCAGTTGTTTTAAAGAAGGTGCGTAACGTTTTTCGGGCGTATGTGTCTAGATTTCTATATTAACTCTTATAGCCTTTTTTAATGTCTGACTGGATTCGCGTTTGATCACAATCTCACCTGATGGAAAGTGACGATGTGAAGCCTAAACGTATTGATCGATTTTCAAGTGCAAGGTGTCGTTAGATTCGTCTTGGCTCCCAGAGTGCAATAGGATATATTACCGAACACCTCAAAATTCTATAGCCAATTATTTACCCTTCAAGCGATTCGTCTCTGGAACTCACTACCCGAGTCCATCAGACGAGCTCAAACTTTGAATGCTTTCAATGTCGCCGTCAAAGAGCATTTCCTGGCGCTTTAATCTTTGCTCTCTTCTTATCTTCTCTCTATACCTTAGCACAATCCTGTTGTCGCTTATTATTATTATTTTATATATCAATAGATATTTATTTAGTAGACATATATATTTACGTTTGTATTTTGTTGCTATTTTATAGATATTATGTCTAAGTAGGTATATTTGTCTATTGATCTATGTATGCATGTATATGTATATATATGAAATTTATTCACGTAGTTTGTACCTGCATCCCTATTTAATACTGCACAACCTACCTATTTCAAATGTACTGTCCTTATACCCAAAAGTTCCCTGGAAGAGATCGCTTTTAGTGATAAGGTCGCCAAATTGTACATTCTTTTCTTACCACTTTTCTGAAACTGTATTTTCTTTTCTGTTGTGCAATAAAGTGTATTTGTATTGTATTGTATTGTATTGTATATTTTATAGTAGAAAATTTAATATGACATCCGCAACATACAAAAACTTTTTAACAAAAAAATAACAACTGATTACAGTCAATACAACATTCGCATCAATTAATTCGATTATATTCTATGTTCACGATTGTTAATAAAATTATTTCTAATATTTGAAAAAATATCTTTCGACGTCTCGACGACGAATCTTGAAACAAATCAATCTACATTAAAATCGTTCTAAACATGAGCAGACCCCCACGAGGTGGACCGACGATTTGGTAAAGATCGCGGGAAGCCGTTGGATGCGGGTAGCACAGGACCCATCGTTGTGGTGATTCTTGGGGGAAGCCTCTATCCAGCAGTGGACGTCTTTAGGCTGACATGATGAAGAATATTTGACATTATGTGTGTACACTCACAAAGTCGGTTTTCCAATTTACATCTCAAAAGGAAATTTATCAACGTTCCCAAATACAAAATGAGTGTGAAAACTCGACGACACGGATGCGACTGCCTCAGTGAGGTATTGCTTCATTCTTTCTAAATTTCGACTCCAAGTTGCCGCGTCTAAACGGCGGCGGGAGTTATTTATCTTTGCCGCCTGTAGGTATAATAGAATTTAATTAAGTTACGTGCGACATGCTTTACGCGCTTGGAATTTTGCAAACTTGCGCAAAACTCGATACAAGTCGTGTAACCGAATATAGATATGTGTAGGTATATATGATGTACAGGGGTGGGGTATCTATATATTTAGAGACCGAAAATATGAATGTAATGGATTTCTTCGCCGGCCTATTGCATAAAATTATACTTTCATATAACAAAAAACAACAAAATTATAAAACTCTGTAACACACAATTGAAAATATAGCTTATAGAAAAAAAAAAAAATACGCCCCGAATACAGAACCTCCTCCTTTTTTGAAGTCGTTTAAAAAATACGCCGTCCAACTCGCTTCCGTGAGGCATAGTACTTAGTACGCTAGCGCTATTGCCCCGCTGAATGCATAAGCTCAGCTGCTGAGTAAAGTGGGCACTAGCTCTCACATCTCCAGTGGCGTGGACCAGTCAAATGGATTAAACCTTTGCCAATTGCTCTGTGTCAAAAATAAATTGCATAAATATATTTTTCGAATTCAAATTCAAAAAAGATTATTGTGTAGGATAAAATTATCACATTTTTTTAACTTACTATTAAAATTATTTCGGCTCAGTGGCATGTCGTCCGGAAATATCACGTCGGACGAAAGTTTTGTCGTTATGACGTTTCGTGTAACTGTTTGTCAGACTTTGTTCATAACTTATCATCTTATTAATTAATGCCCATTGCTCTGGATACAGTCCACACCCGCTGGGGTAAGCCCATTGAATTCTTCCAGGCCGTTAATTTTGGCCGGCGCACCTATCCACAATATGGGCAAACGTCTTCTTCTTCTAATTTAAGCGCTACGCTCTTGCCGGTGGAGTAACCGCCATTCCTTTCTTTGTTCTGTCCTATCTTTCACATCTTTATACGACACGACATGTATTTTCTCCTTTATCTGGCTGATGTAGTCTTTCCTTGGTCTACGCCTTCCTCTTTTTCCTTAAATTTTGCCCCTAATTATGTTTTTTATATACATGTCGTGTCGTATTACGTGGCCGATCATAATTCCTCTTCTGTTCTCTATTGTTTCCAGAATCCCTCTCCGCTCATTCACCCTCCTCAGCACCTCGGCATTTGTCATCATGTCTGTCCAGCTAACGCCCTCCATTCTTCTCCAACACCACATCTCAAATGCCTCCAATCTCTCCTTGTCCCTTCGGTTTAAAGTCCATGCCTCGCTTCCGTAAAATGCAATGCTCCAAATAAACAATTTTATTAATCTTTTTCTTAATTTTATTGATATCTTAGATTTACACACGTCTACTTCGGCGTAAAAAGGATATACAAAAGAGAGCAAGATAGGGTACACTTACCTCACTGGTTTCAAACTCATACTGTGGTGTGTGGGTTCGTCACAGCAGCGATACTGTCAGGGGCAATAATTCTCATAGGCGTATACGCGTATCAGTGGCGTATCGCCGGCGGCAACCGTCTCGGCAGACTGGCTTGAAGCAGAAGCCTAATTATATTATAGTAGTCTATACATTCACTCTCACTATATCCATATTCTGACGTATTTATTTATAATACTATTACGTAATTATTATTTTGTATATTTACACTACACTATATACATACACTAACCCGACTATAATTATACCTCACGTGGCTTCCATGCGTCACCGGGCATTTGGGCGCACTGAAAACCAGCGCTGTGATTCATCGCAGCATGAGCTGAGTGCTAACCCATTTGTGCACACCGCAACACGTGACAGCATTGTCGGGATCTTCTTCATAATTGTATTTCTATTTTAGCTATAATTTACTACTTTATTTTTGTATCGTGTTAACTAATCTTATTCTTATTCTAAAACATTTCAACGTCCACACTCCTTCCATTGCAACTCCTATAAGCTAGCACCAATAATGGTACACTGCACGGCGCTGCTGAAGATGGACGGTGCCCTACGTGACTCTATTGCCTATCTTGGACCCCATACTAACTAACGAAAGAAAAACCATCAAACAACAATTTCTTAAAATCTGGCGCGAGGCAGCAGCGGAGAGCAGCCATCTATCCGAACCAACCAACCAACCAAACCAACGATCTGTGATTCTATTGTTCAAGACAAGGAAACTTCATAACGAATGACAAATATCGACATATCAACATATTGAATTACATTTAGGTACAAGAAAGAACCATACAGGGAATATTATGTAAAAGAAAAAAAATCTCATAGCTCTTTAGTAAGAAGACGTCGAAATCTAAATACGATCAAAAAAATACAACTTACCAACCTACATCTAATACGTTTCTAGGCGACTGTTATTTCCTCCTGGCAATACTTAGCTGGCAGATATTGTATAGTATTACCAGAGGTAATGACATTCCCAGCGGGATACATTGTGATAGCGACTAGCGAGCTGTCAAACGCACCCATGTGTAATACAGCCTGTATACTTGGAACCATAGTACATATTGATAAAGATCCAGTAAGTCAACTCCACACTAAATACTCCTAGATTTCTCAATGTTAGAAAATGCATTCGAAACTTTATCAGATGGTAGGCCTCTTTCAAAATTAGCTCCAAAATGCTTTAGTCCTAAGCGAAAGTTAATCAGTGACGTCATATTTCAATCATTGATTATAAGCCTCTTAAGAAAGCTCAAAGTCATACGACGAGCCATAACTCTCCGACCAGCTCCATAGAGATACTCGGTATTTTAGTACCAGATCAAATGGGAATT
This sequence comes from Oegoconia quadripuncta, assembly GCA_949316235.1. Taxonomy (NCBI): domain Eukaryota; kingdom Metazoa; phylum Arthropoda; class Insecta; order Lepidoptera; family Autostichidae; genus Oegoconia; species Oegoconia quadripuncta. The sequence goes on from OX438745.1 coordinate 36,106,645, forward strand.
ATGAAATCAGTAAACGATCTAAAGTCATCGTTTATGCCCTACGGTTGGGCTGATCCCGCCTCAACGCTCCTCCACACTACTCGACACCGCGCCTGTTAAAGGTTGACGGTGCCCTTGACTCTGTAACGAGGTGTACAACCTCTTCTAAATTCTGTCTTCTTTTCGGTAATCTCTTTGGCGTTTTCTTTTTTGGAACATTATTCAAAATTCTGAATTCTAAATTATTTTCAAAAACTAGGCAGTCGAGTCTTGACGCAGCTTGCGAGCTAAACTATTCTTTTCTTTTCCTTTTATTTCTTTCTTTAAATTATTATATCATTATTAAGTTTTACGAGTGCCTATTCCTTCTTCCTGTTCTTCACCTTCTTCACCATTCATCAGTGGCTGCAGTCCTGGTAGGGGCCTGAAACCTACGACCCTGAACCTCATCCTCTCTACGGCGCCCAATTCCTACATCGACCTACATCAGCTGAGCGTTCGCAGTACCGCGACAACTCTATTGGTATCTTGGACCCAAGACTAATTAAAGATATAATTAAGGTGTGTAAGTAGAAAAAGAAGTTTCCCACTTCGGGAAATGAGAGTGTAGTCAAGGAAATGCAAACGGCAGGGGGCGGCCAACTCTAGGGGGAAGGAGGTCGAGTGAAGCTCGGTCCCCTGCTTAGTATACACCACGGACTGGGCATAGATATACAAATAATAGTGCCAGTAATATGAGAGCTAGAAAGCTTAGAAATTGTGTCGATTCGAAATCAGGTCGTGGTCAAACACCGGACAAACTACCTACGTTTGGGCAAGAAACATAGCGCGTAGGACTAATAGCCATTGGGGTATAAAAATCCTTGAGTGGACACTCACGCACCGGTCAGCGCTGTGGGATGTCTACCGCATGATGGATGACTTCTGGAAATCTATGTGGGTGACATGTTGGCTGAAATGATGATGAGGCCTTTTTCCCTTGATCAATAGATCTACGGATTGGGCAAATATGTCTACTGCCAAATACAATTGGAATATTACACATTTCTCTATGCTCTCATGGAGAACATAAATTTCTCGTTGTTGTTGTCTCGTCACGTTGCAAAATCATTAAGCCAAGGTTCCACTTTAGTCCGCTTCTCTCTGAGATAATTCTGAGTAGAGTTACTGTTACTTTAGAACTAATACTAGAATAAGTTGTACCTAATAAATTTCGTATAATTAGAATAAAACAAATCTCTGTGGAATATTTTGCGGTAGAGTAGTCGTAGCAGGAATGGACAACTTATTTGGGACGATGGTCTGCGCAAAAGTTTTGGACTTTTGAGATCGTCTTAATGGTTATATTACTTTTTGTTAAGCACGGATATATGAGCAAGCAGCTCGTTTGGTGAAAATTGATGACAACCTTCAGTGACATTTGACAGTATGCATCCAATGCAAAATTTACAAAATTTCGAAGTACACCTTATGTACAGCCGGCGTAATAGTTATTTGGCTGGCGAAATACATCAAGCGTTTTTGTCATTCGGCGAATGTGGAAATATTTTGTCGTACGTACATAATATCCTCGTAAATAAATTGTGAAGGAACAGTTAAAATACTAATTTCATTGAACATTTCCCGAAGAGATTTATAGTTAGACTAGCTTTCCGCCCGCGGCTTCGCCTGCGTGGAATAACTTTATCACGGATATGTTGAATTTGTTTATCCCGCAGGAACTACTCACCTATCGAGATAAAAATATCCTATGTCTTAATCTAGGGTGATTGAACAACAAACAAACAAACATCCAAAACTTCGCATTTATAATATTACATAATGTTGCTTCACACAGGATTTTCCCAATGGACCTATTCCTCGCTGAAAAAGAACTTGTTGACCAGGGATTGATGCACAGGAACCAATCCAAGTTATTGCAAATTATGAACTGTGTAGGTCAGTCTGATTTGCTGTCTGTCTAGTCCGTGTAAGGATTCTTGTAAGGATTTATACTGATTGCCACGAGTTCGAAGATTTTACCCGAATGGAGTTAAATTCATGACAGAGGGTTTCATTCTAACACTGAAGTGTGAGAATTAATGTTGGGTGTGGCAGAAGAAGCATGAAAAATAATTAATGTAATAGAAATTAGATCACTGGCACCAATATTCATTCTGTGTCATTGATAATACTGAGGCGTCAAAAATTGGCAATTTTTTAAAAAAATATTTTTAAAGATCATAATATCCTACTTATTAAGTTAAATATAGGCAGCGTTAATTTTGAAAAGTAACCGCTTTATAAAAGTTTCAGCTAATCTAAGAAATGATTATGGGAAGCACATGAAAAGAGCTCTGTTCAAATTGTTTTTATTATGTGATTTAGCCCAGAAATTAAAAAATATTTCATGTGAAACCTTGAAATAATATTCCATTTTCCAAATAAAAAAAAAATTGGATATAGCTTTGAAAATCGCAGGAATTGGTACATATGATTAACGAAGAAAGAAAACTCCAATTTCATAGGCAAAGACCCAATACTTAAATAGTTATTCACTCTATTAATGCCCTCTTCATTTGCCGTCCCGTACAATTTCGGTTATAATGAGGTTGCCTAGGCGTCTGTCACCTCTGCCTAAATCGAAACTGGAACCACCCTGAAACCCAATGAAGTCTGGTTGCTCCTCCAATATTTGGCCGTTCAATTACATGAGATACGCTGCAGAGGATCCCGATCGGATCATGTAGATACACCTAATCAATTTATGTCTGCTACCTGACGGTTATGCATACACAGAGACGCTTGACAAACGTTTCCGTGTCGCCGACTGTACCTATGCAGAATGGGATTAATGCGTTTTAGATATTTGACTTAGTCAGTATGAATAGATTAGTACTGAATTTTCTGTTAAGTTTGTTACTAAGTCGAGATCTAAATATACTTTATAGATCAAGAAAAAAGGAGATAACAAACATATCCATATAGGTACACAAAGTGACTGTGTTAAGAGGGTTTGTTCCGTCCAGTCATTGAATAAATTAAGATTTCTTTTTTTATACAGCATTAATGAAAAATATCGCTTTGACCTGCATTCGTAAAGCTACATATAAATAATACCCCAAAAATTATATTTTACTTTCGCGAACTTCCCTAAAGCTAAGAACTGTTCAAAATTAGAATTTCGCGCCATAATGTCAACGCGTCACGTTCAGGTCCTCAGTCACAATACAAAATTGATATATAATATAATAAGCAATAATCAAGTGTGCGTAGACCGCTCGGCAATGTTCGGTCTAATTTATACAGTACATACTTTTCATTGTAATTACACATTATAACCCAAAACCTAATAAAGAAGAGCAACCCTGGAGTTTCTTGCTTGTTCTTCTCTGAGGAGTCTGCTTTGTGAATGAGTAGTAATGTCATAACATTTTCAGTGATAATTTGATTCATAATTATTAATCTTTGTGATTAAATATTCACCCAGAAATCAAGTAACAATTCAATAAAGCGTTAACCAAAACCGAAATATATCTATATACCTATATATGAAATTACGAGTGCAGTTCCTTATTAAGGAATCTCCGGAAAGGGGCTTCCCCTTAGGGGGAAAGGGAGCAGGGAGGGAGCACTGTAATCGCGTTAGAACGCGCGTTCATGAGTTTGTCGGTTGACTTGCCTTGTTTCGATGTGAACGGAACTGATTTCGGATATTGATGGTTGGAGTAGGTACATCATTCTGGTCTATCGCACACTAAACTAGTAAGAGAATATATATATATTCTCTAATATACGATAAGTGGACTGTAAATGCTAAAATAAATTAAATTTGACTACCGCCTGTTCGGGAACTTTCGACTGATGAGAAATTGTTCTGCCCTTTTCTTGAGCAGGGTCGGCTCCAGAGGAAGGCTGCCCTGATAACCTTGGTTTGCTCGAACCTTATCGCAGAAACAAGTATTCCTACTACCTGTCTTATGATATAGGTAACACTGCAAGGATGGTGCTCCCTTCAGTCGACAGGACGTGACGAAGATTTCAATTATATGTTTCACAACATCGATATTGATAGTATAATTTTATGAAGATCAGAATTTTTAGAATAACAACGAGAATTTCACGAACATACAGGGTACTCAATAATCTTTTTTGACTGACAATGTTGCCAGAGCGACAAAACTATATATATTACCAAACCTGAACAATATATAATAAAATAAATAAATATTTGGGACACTTACACCAATCATCTAGTCCCAAACTAAGCAAAGCTTGTACTATGGATACTAGATAACGGATAAACATACATAAATATTTATATAAACATCCAAGACTCGGGAATAAATGTTCGTATTCATCACACAAATATTTACCCCTTGAGGGATTCAAACCCGCAACCGTTGGTTTCGCTGATAGGGTCACTATCCACCACCAATCGGTCGTCAAATATACAGGGCGTCCCAAAGTTATGGGACATGAAGGGGAAGTACCTTAAATATCGTAGATAGTGAATTTTGCTCAAAGAAGACTTTATGTTGTTTTTAAAAGTTAGTAATTCTGCATTCATAGATTTTCTAAAAATTACTTGCTTCGGCTGGGAATCGAACCGACTTAAATGTGAAAAAAAAAACACCCTACTTTTATGATGCCAATCGAAAGAATAGCTAAAAAATAATAACTCTGCCTAAGTAACATAGTATTTTAAAAGAAAGGAACAACGTGAAATTAATCATTTTAATCAAATAAAAAACATACATGAAACTGCCGTAGTCAATTAAGTAGGTATTTTTTTGTAAATTAATTAATTAAATGCTCAAAATGTGATCCCTCTTGTCTTACGCAAATCGCCAATCTTTTAATGAGCCCGCTGCCTGTTGATTTTCTAATCATTTTATGGTGAACACTCGATGTGATATGGCACAATTCTGTTTGCAACTCGCCTACGTTCTCGTATCGCTTTTTGTATAGCATATCTTTCACGTATCCCCAAAAGAAGAAATCTAATGGTGTGAGGTCCGGGGCATTCAAACAAACGCTGTCATAAACTGTTCCATTTTCAAATTATAAATTATTTATTTTTGTTTTTAATTTGCCTTCTGTCTAGCTTACAGAGGACGTATTGAAATACAAGTTTTATCATTTCATCTACACGTGCACTTATAATAAGGAAAACTATGTTAGTACCTATTTTATGAAGTGGGTACTTATTTACGAATAATCAATGCTATCTTTGGAATGATAATATCGCTACTTTTCGAACGTCGTCGGCAATAAATAACTTTCTTGAAATTTGACTCAATCATTTTATGTTGTTCCTTTCTTTTAAAATACTATGTTACTTAGGCAGAGTTATTATTTTTTAGCTATTCTTTCGATTGGCATCATAAAAGTAGGGTGTTTTTTTTTTCACATTTAAGTCGGTTCGATTCCCAGCCGAAGCAAGTAATTTTTAGAAAATCTATGAATGCAGAATTACTAACTTTTAAAAATAACATAAAGTCTTCTTTGAGCAAAATTCACTATCTACGATATTTAAGGTACTTCCCCTTCATGTCCCATAACTTTGGGACGCCCTGTATACACACACTCTCGCCCGTTTCCCGTTAGTGTAGGCAGAGACTATTGATTACAACTTGCAATGATTCTAACATACTATGAAAATTAATTAAATAATTATGCAAAATGTTATACCTACGAAGTTTTCTGTATTTGTTGGCAATAAATACTTTTTCTTTCTTTCTTACTACTTTTGTTTCTTCCACTCTCATCAAATGCTTTCACGCTCGTTGGTGGTTGACCGTACCTGACCTTTTGTGGGTACATCAGTCACTTGATTTCACTGCCTCCGTGGCTCAATGTAAACAACATAGTGTTTACGAATCGGAGGTCGCGGGTGCGATCGCCACCGGGGTACATGTTTAGTACTCGTTATGGTTGGTGGTAGATCATTTTAAATATCTGCTGGGTAGCTAACCATTTTACATAAGCCTGCCGCCAAGAGCAATGTTTTTTTTTTATTTTTACGATACATTATCATTACAGTAGAAAGCAATGCAATAATGTACGAACCAAGTAAACAGTATAATAGTTAATGACTCAGTGACAAAACAATAAAATTATAAGTTAAGTATTTGAGTAACATACAACATATAGTGTGACTTTTGTGAATTCATATTAATAACATTTTTTTTATGCACTACGGGTTAGCACTTGACCTCAATCACACCTGATGTTAAGTGAAGGTGAGGTCGAAGGTGGAAGCGTACTGACCCGGAAACCCCAACACATTTGGAGGACTGGCTATCTTATCTCTGACAACCGGAACACAACAATGCTATTAACATTGTTGTTTGGCGGCAGATTTAGATAAGACGGTGGTAGCTAGCCAGGCGGACATTTAAAATGCCCTACCACCAACCAAACCGAGTACTTAAGTTGGGGATCGAACCAGCGACTTCCAAATCTAAACCCAATGTAGGTAGTTTACATTTAGCCACGGAGGCGGTATTAATAACATTGTTGTATTCCAGTTGTCAGAAATAAGATAGCCAGTTTCCGAAATAAGATGGAGTGTCGGCATCATCTTCACTTAACATCAGGTGTGAATGATCGTTGTGCATAAAAAACGTCCATCTTGGTCGACCTTTACCTTCCCTTCCATTCACGAGATCATTTTATATTGCTTTTGTTATTCTCCTTTCACTCATTCGTTCCAACCAACCAAGCCAATAATAAGAGTTTCATTTGTGTAAACTCAAACAGACGGACAGGCGTAGTGACTTTAATGTACAATTTCTAGGTATCTATCACTAAATGTCATCTACTTTGTTTAAAAAAATCACTAAACTAGTACACTTAAAATAGTCACCCTGTCGCAGAAGACCGACGTCTGAGTAGTGGCATTTTGCCACTGCGCTTCGTCCGGTGAGCGAGAGCGCCGGAGGCCCACCTTCCAGTCTCTCTCCAGAATGGTAGCGGTATTTAAAGAGTTAGTACCCCAGGAGGGTACCAGCACTATTAGTGCTGGAGAATCCCTCATCGCTCAGGCTGCCCTACTTATTCTGGGGTGGACACCTTCCTCAAAGGCCGGCAACGCATCTGTGACCCTTTTGGTGTTGCGGGTGTCCATGGGCGGCGGTGATTGCTTTCCATCAGGTGACCCGCATGCTCGTTTGCCGCCCTCTCATATAAAAAAAAAAAAAAAGTCAGATACATTGTTTAAGCTACTGCTTCAATCTGTTCAAAAGCCAATTTATGAAATAGCCTGGTTACGCGAACGGGCTGTTCATGTTCATGAATGATTATCATCTAAATGTTTGATGGAATTGTTTTGAATTTTACCCTGATCTACGTTTATGTCATTGCTAAACATTTTGTGACCTGACGGTTAAAGAGAAGCGACACAACTCAATAGCTTATAAATATTTCTTATCTAAATCAAACAGATTATTAGATAATGTTTTCACATTTGAAATTAGAAACATTATGTTTTATGAGCGTTTTAAAGATAACTCTAAAAATTATATTTTATTTTCGCAAACATGCACAAAGCTTGCACATCAGGTGTGATCGAGGCCAAGTACCAACCGGTTGTGTATAAAAAAAAAAGCTGCAAAAAAGAAAAAAAATACTGTTCCAAATTAGAATTTCGCGCCACAATGTAAAACGCTCCACGTTTAGATTTTCAGATACAACAACTATGTACTAAAAACGAAATGACGACTCTGTAAACGAGAGCCGGCCAGTAAACATGGGCTTTCAAAATAAAGGCCCACAAAAGTCAATTCTGTCCCTTACGGGGCAGCCGCGTCACGTGCGAGCGTAACGTCGTCCCGATAAATGATTATTGCCATACAGAATACGCCACTTTCCGAACCACTGAAACCTTAGGAAGCTATTCGAGTGAGACGAACGCGAGTTCGCGGTGTAGTTGGGGATGTAGTGGCACTGGATGTGGCATTTAAGCCCAGAAACAATCCCACAGAATAACTAATAGTATGAAAGATAATTTTTACGTGTAGCGTTCTAATCTTAAAGTTTCCTTTAATTTTTTTGCACATGGGTAGAGTTCCAACCGGAGAAAGAATAAAATCAAAAACTAAATAAAAGAAATGTTTATTTAAGCAACTTATTCTTATTATCTATAACAGCATTAGGGGTCTTCTTTTAAGTAAAAATGGTTACATGTATTAGGAGGCTCCGCTCTTCTACAACTACATAAATGCTCTAAACAAGAAGGTAAGTAGGTATACAAGCTAAATTCTTATTTTAACAATATTATTTTAAGATATAAAATTATAGAAATAGAGATGTATAGGTATGTGTTTATATATATAAATTAGAAACTTCAAGATTATTTGAAGTAATAAATCGATTATTGGACTATTATCCCCGATAATAAAATGCAAAAGATCGACTGAAGAGTTTACGTCTGTTACATTACTTAATAGCAAAATAATTAATTAAGCGAGGCTAGTTTCTTTGGTTAGAAATAACAATATTAAAACGCCATCTCTTAGAATGCTAGTGAACTAATAGCACCGCTGAGAATAATTGGTCAAAATCTCGCGCACAATCTCATATAATTACAAAAGAAAAATACAATAATAAATGATACGAATATTTTATCCATCCTCGTCACACCACTCATCCATCTTAACATCCTCATCTCCGCTGCATAAAATTTAGGTTTGTTATACTTAAAAGATGGCCTTTGGTCACTTTTCTGTGGTAAGTGATGCATTTTTCATAACAAAAAATTTTTATAGCATTTGATAAGATAGTCCGCGAAAGGAGTCCGCATGCGACTCAGTTCCCATTGGTTCCAAAACTCCCGTTTTAACTCCAATGAAGGGGTGCCATTTTGATTGTTTCACTGACCCTGAATAAGTCTGGCTACAATACATTATTACAACTTTATCAATGTTATTATCACTTATTATATAACCAATTGTTAATATTATCGATTTATGTCAGTCAGCACCTAATCAATTTTCGAATGTGTAGCAAAATACAAATTCGAAATTCAAATGTCAAAATGTTACAAATCCACGTGTCCTCTGTAGCGAGAGGCTAGCGGCCTAACAGTGATGACGTATTGCTGTTGCAGGATGAGACCAGCCTTAGATTATGTAACTTCATCGGTATCGTCATCGATTACGTTGACCAATGAGAAACCGTCAAATTGCCGAGCGAGCGACGAGCTAACCAATCACATGTCAGAACGTAACCGATGACGATAACGATGAATTTATGTAATAGAACCCCTGATATATATATACAGCCACTTCATTTGCCGTGATAATCATCGTGTTGTAACAACCCACCCAATATTACGAAGTCAAACAATCGTCACGTACCAAATACCCACCGTGAGTAGATACCTTTACGTAAATGGTGGCCACAGACAATAACGAATTTTATACCCCCGACCCGTGGTATTGCACATATTTGTGATACTTACGTACCTCGGTTTGGGCGATAAACAATTACATTTTCTATATTTTCGAGCTTCATTTTGTTCAAGTTGGAAATAAGCAAATCGATTTTAGTGAAACTTTACACATACAGGGTGAAAATTAATTCGCGTAATTCCTTTTTACTGGTGACTCCACTACTGATTATGAACAACTTTTCCCAAGGAACCATAGTCGAATTCGATCAAAAAGTCTCCAATTACCCATACAAAGTAAGCTATTGTGTCCGGAACGAGTCCTACAGATTCCAAATTTTCGTAGAATATAAGAATATTAAGGAGGTCGGAGGATGTAATACGGCGCTGGCCTCGCCGCTATCGGCAGCGGCACGAGCGCTGTATAAATTGGTTAGGTTAGGGTTGAAATTAAGATAAATTCCATGTTGTCTTAATTTCAACCTTAAGGTAGGCGTACGTATAGAGCGACATAGTCACAAAAGTGACCAAGCTCTATAAATAAAGATTAAAAAAAAAAAAAAAGTAAGCCATTCTGAAACCACCTTTGTTATGGAAATCCAACAATTTTCGCCTGAATTCGGCTATGGTTTCTAGTGGATAGTTAGTTGTTCGTAATCAGAAGTGGAGTCACTAGCCGAAAATTGGTGGACTTCCATAATAAAAGAGATTTCAGAATGGTTTACCCTGTATGGGTAAACGAAATTTATTTGTTCGAATTCGACTATGGTTCGTTGGTAAATGTTGTTCGGAACCAAGAGTGAGGTCATCAGTTAAAGGGAATTACACGAATTCAAATTCATCCTGTATATGCAGGATACAAGGCATGGCACTCCCTTCCGGCGTCAGACTTTCCTGAATCCTACAACCTTGGGATCTTCAAGAGCAGAGTGAATAGACATTTAATGGGATCGCGTGCTTCATCTTCGACCACATCGTCACTTTCCATCAGGTGTCCACTATTAGTGCTGGAGAATCCCTCATCGCTCAGGCTGCCCTACTTATTCTGGGGTGGACACCTTCCTCAAAGGCCGGCAACGCATCTGTGACCCTTTTGGTGTTGCGGGTGTCCATGGGCGGCGGTGATTGCTTTCCATCAGGTGACCCGCATGCTCGTTTGCCGCCCTCTCATATAAAAAAAAAAAAAAAAAAGTGAGATTGTGGTCAAACGCGAATCCAGTCAATCATAAAAAAAAATACAAAGGTAAAACTTAATTAGCAATTCACACAATTCATCTATTTTGACCAGGGTTTTTTTATGATTAACTGGATACGCGTTTGACCACAATCTCACCTGATGGACGATGTCAGAAACACTGTGCCGAAATAGTGCACAAAGGAGAATTTTAGGGCCACTTTACTTTAAGAGTTATTCAATATTTTAAGAGAGCATTCTGACGTCACGTGTTGATGGAATCCTCATTCTCCTAATGCAGAGACTGCTTTACCTATGATTAAGTATAATTTATATCCCACAAAAATTTGCATAAAATGCCACCGAAATATATGAATATTTCTTCCAAAACAATAAAGTTATTCAGATATTTTTCTGAAAAGGGTATCGCAGACTTTTTTTTATTCATAACGGGTTAGTTGTTGTGTTGACAATGTTGATAGCATTGCTGCTTTCCAGTTATCAGAGCTACCTAAATAAGATGGGTTTTTCGGGTCAGTGCGCATCCACCTTCGGCCTTAGGTCCACCAAGAAGGACGTTTTTTATGCATAACGGGCTGGAACTTGACCTCAATCACATCTGATGTTAAGTGAAGATGAGGTCGAAGGTGGAAGCGTACTGACCCGGAAACTCCAACACATTTGGGGGACTGGCTATCTTATCTCTGACAACCGGAACACAACAATGTTAACATTGCTGCTTGGCGGCAGATTTAGATAAGATGGTGGTAGCTAGCAAGGCGCACATTTAAAATGCTCTACCACCAACCAAACCGAGTAGGTACTCGGTTTGGTTGTACATGTCTACATGGTGGGGTACATGTCTAAGTAGGTACTTAGACATGTACCCCGCTGAGGATCGAACCCGCCACCTCCAAACCCAATGTCGTTTACATTGAGCCAAGGAGGTGGTTGCGATGACTTCGTGTGGGTTGCACTTTTTTGTTCGGCGTGTGTATTCATGTAATGTAACGAAGAGGTTTTAAATATAGTAAAGGAAAAAAGGAAATTGTTGCAAGTAATTGAGAATAGAAGAGGGAAAATGCTCGGACACCTTATACGACACGATGATTTCATGAAGACTATAATAGAAGGAAGAATAGAGGGGAAAAGAAAAAGAGGAAGATCGAGAATAAGCTACATGCAGCAAATAAAAGAGAAGTTGAACGTCGTGTCGTATCAGGAGGCCAAGAGGAAGGCGGAGAGCAGAGAGATATGGAAAAATCTCCACCGACAAGAGCATGGCTCTTAAATCAGATGATGATGATGTGTGTATTCATAGAATACTATTCCATCCTCCCGCACAAAATTAAATATGTCCGATTTAGATTTTTGTCTGGCCTAAAAAAACTCCGATGAGCTGCCCATTTTCACAAGGACATCTAAATAACTTCGTGGTTTTTGAAGCACTATTCAATGGGACTTGTTTATTTCGGAGGCACTATTTAGGCACAATTTTGTGAGATTCTCAAAATATCCGAATTCCGCTTTGTGTATTCTATCAAAGTTGCATCAAATTCATTCATTACTTACCACAGGAAAAGTGACCACAAAACATGCGAGTATCTTGTATAACAAACATAATGTTGTGACGAAGTGTTCAACCTCCACCTCTTTCTTTTCGATACTCTTTGGCTTTTTACTGTTTTGGAATTGGATTCAAAATTCGAAATAATTAATTGTTTTCTGAAACAGGTGGAGTCGTATCGATACTGCTACGACGAGTATATTTTTCTAGATGTTACTCTTTTTCACCATATTTATAGTAATTCTCAAATAATTGTGATTTTCTACGTGTAATAGTTTTAATCTATGCTAATAAGCTAACAAAACACCGAACGTCACCCTGTTTTTTTCACCGACATCACCTGCACAAGACTTCTGTCCAGTGCAAGTCTGCTGGACCAATAGGCACGGATCTCACGGCCCTGTCTCACCTCTTACGGCGCCCAACTCCATTCCTACTACAACAGTCGACATTCCAGGGTGAAACCCGACCACCCGTCGCAATTTATTACTGGTCAAACTCATATTCTTAATCAATATTGTAATTTTTTCTTGAACATTTATGTCACCGATGTATTGCGAGCACAGATTAACAAAAACTTTGGTTGTGCGCGGTGTTTTTAGCATTTATTCCCAGCAGTCCTATTAGTTATTATTATTATTAAATTCTTTATTGCACACGAAAATCAAAATAAAATAAAATATAAAAAAGCAAAAAAAAATAGTTCTCGAGGATTCTAAAAGATGGCGCTGTTTTATCTACTAAAATATAATAGTTATAGCATATAAATCCATGTTTATCAGCTACTTATTACCTACGTCAAAATTCGGAGTGTTGGTATTTTTTTTTTTTTGTTTGGATTGGTTTCTTATGAAGGTTACGATAATGATGATGCAGTCCGGAGATAGAGAGCATAATCTGTTGTCCTACCTTTTCTTTAGCCGTTCATTTATTAAAATGACTACACAAGCAATTTGTAAATTTCACGAATCCAACCTTATTGCTACGATAATAAAGACAAATTCCGAGCTAATCCACCTACAACAGAAGATGACATGGTTTTAGGGAAATGCCAAGATATTGATAATACGTTGTATTGTACAGGATCCTATTTTTAGAGCTGATCGATAACGTATGGTGTCGGTGTGAAAGGAATATCTTTTGGTGTTATGTGAGATACCTTTAACACACAATACCTGTCATTGTGATCTATTGTGCGAAGATAGGTACTATAGATTAACTGAGATACTAAGGTGTTGTACCTATTTTTAAATACTAAATATAATAGTAGTCGTATCATTGGCATCAATTTGCGTCATCAAACAGCATTGTTGTGTTCCCGTTGTTAGAGATAAGATAGCCAGTCCCTCAATAAGATGCGGTTTCCGGGTAAGCACGCTTCCACCTTCGTACTCATCTTCACTTAACACCAGGTGTGATTGAGGTTAAGTTCTAGCCCGTTATGCATAAAAAACGACCTTCTTGGTGAACCTAAGGCCGAAGGTGGAGGCGTACTGACCCGAAAAACCCATATTATTTGGGGGACCAGTTATCTTAGCTTTGATAACTGGAAAACAGCAATGCTATCAACATTGTGTTCGGATAACAACAATATTTGAAAGTTGGACCATCCAGTCCTTCACTCACTGCCTTGAGAATGCTGTTATCAGAGCAGCGAAGTCTCTCCCAAAAAGAGGCCACGCGTGCTCTCATAACAGCAAAGAAATCAGGTACCCTCGCCTCGGCGAACATGCCCGACGCGCTACAGAAACGCGGATGTCTCATGAGGATGCTAAATGCGTTATCTCTATAGTGTAAGTAAGCGCTTCAACATTTCCGTAAAAGCCAACATAATGCAAGTATAACCATTGAAAATTTTATCAGATTTGTGCAACGACTACGATTAATCTCCCCACTAAAGCGGACCAGCGAGATCTCGAGAAGCAAAAAAGCACACGAAAAGCTGATAGAGTAAAAAATTCCTCTCGCTAGATTATGCAGCTCGAACTGACTTGGCTCCGCTTCGCTTCTGTCATAGTCAGGTCAATAACTCGCCTTTCAAGTAAATAACTATCGAGTGTACGCTTTTAAATTCATCGACGATTTCTTGTGCTTTCAAGATTAACCGCTTTGCTAGTTGAAAGGTCGATTTGCTCCGTGGCTAGATTGCGAGTGTTTCCACAGAGTGAAATGGAATTCGTGTTATTCTTTTCAATCACATGGTCTACTATTCCCAGAGATGTGAACATCATGGAATTTTCTTTGATTATTTATAAATTTTTCTTTTTATAAATATCCTTGGAAATATACAGATAGCGCCATCTAGTTCCACACTAAGCAACTAGGCTTGTGTTGTTTTGTAAATAAATACATATATAAATGAAAAACATCCATAACCTAGCGGGATTCGAACCTGCGACCTTTTGGTATAGCAGCAGGGTTTCTAACCACTACACCAAACAGGTCGTCAAATGAATTATGAAATTGGTTTAATTTGAATACCGTGAAATTGAAATGGTTCATCGTCAATAGCCTTAAACGTCACTGTTGGGGCATAGCCTCATCTCACTGGGAGAGGGTAATGGGCCATAATCCACAACGCGGGCCCAGTGCGGATTGGTGGATTTGTGACAGACTAGTAGCCACCTGAGAGTCAGTATTTTTAAGCCACCACTGCAGGCCACCGACTTGGCTTAACGACTGCCTTCAATTGAAAGCCACCGGGACCGACTATTTAACATGCCCTCCGAAGCACGGAAACACTCGTTTTAAATTGCCACTAGTGGTCACCCATCCAGGGAATGACAACGACAGACATCGCTTAACTTCGCTAATCGAAATGAATATCGAATGCGACTGCGCTATATGTGTACTTCAATGGTTCATCTCATAGAATTTCTAATTCAAAAATTCAAAATTCAATTGTTTTCTCATGACAATTCACAAGTTACAGCATATATTTGTAGTATGAATTAACAATTATAAAAAATTGAGGGAGACACATGCCTACCTGCACTTCAGGTCATCAGGTCCATCCTCCCCCATTACAATATTGCAGTACTTATCTCGTTAAAATCATGTTTTTGTTCGCTGCTTTCGTAAGGAATGTTGACCAGACCAGTATACCTATATATAGGTATGTATGTAGAACATGTTGAGAATTATTATAAGTTTTTTGGAGAACATGTCAAAAGGATAGCTTTATATAGAATAAATAGATACAATTTATTTGTGTCTCCAGCCACACACATACATTAAATAATATTTATAAGTAGTTAATACAAAAGTAATACACATAATTTAGACTACAGTACAGGTAGTAAAAGCCAAATAAAGGTAGCTTAACCTTAGTATGTAGTAAGTGGGCACTTTTGCTAAGGAAGCACGCAAGTTTAAATATGTAGACAGCATTTTACTAAATATGCCATTATAAATAAAAAATATAAAAGTACAAACAAAACATAAGTATATATATAATAGGGTGCTGTCTAATTTCGGCACTCAAATAGAATAAAACCAACCCGTCTATTTCTGGTGTCGTAAAAGGCGACTAAGAGACTTTCCACCGAAAAAAATCTATAGATCTGCACGTTTCTGTAATTTCATAAGCTAAACCGTGGATATTGTTTCAATCATTAAACTTTTTGGAACACCCAAATACTACCATTGATTGGGATATCTCTGACCACCCCATTTGGGACAAAGGTCGTGACGTTATGTATGTATGTTAATAGGGTTAGTAAAAATGCACAATACTTGTCCAATACACATTTAAGCATGGTCATACTCATATCCTCATTTGTAACATTGCGGTCTACTCACAGCAACCTAGTCAAAATGGTTCCAATGATGAACAGTTTACTTATAGCCCATCACTTGAAACAGTCTATAGATGTTTTTGATATAAAGTCTATCAGTATCCTTTTACGATACAGACGAAAGGAGAAAAAAAACAATTTCAATTGTACTTCAACATACAAAATCATAGAATCCAAAAAATATAAAAATTTAGGTATAGACACATAATCTAATTTATTTAATTGCACCTGAAGGAATAGAAAAAAGGGCGTAAACAACACGGCGGTCGAAAAGAAAACATGCGCTTATTAGAGCGTAAGGACGGTGCCTCAACTAGCGACATAGCAGGCGAGTTTTATCAGCTGCGAATTTTCACTCATAAATATTCGATTGGGCGCCCCTGCTCGAGGCTGCCGGCTCTTTGTAATATCGAGATTCATAATTTCACCCGAAACTAACTTAGCGGGTCAATGAATTCGTGAAACACTAATAAATTAATGGGTTGATTACTGCAGTGGGAAAACTGAATATTAATAGAATAGAGAGCGTTTATTTGACACACTGAACGACACCTTCATCACCACAACTCTCCTCTCACTAGGAGAGGGTTTGGGTCATCATCCACCACGCAGGCCCAGAACGGATTGGCATCCTTAAGATTATATATATATATATTTATATTTTATGGCAATCGGTCGTCTTTAATGCGACAATCATTACTGCCAGTGTCCGGTTGTGTCCTTAAGATTAGCAATAGAGATGTCAATAGTTGAACTATGTCACTGTCGAACAAAATAATTGAACCGTCAAAAATTTACAAAACAGCCGACTTCAGTAGGTATTCTATTCTCTATCTCCCGAGGCATCATCGGATCTATCGAGTCTTTACCAAATTTATATGGGACCACCCTGGTGATAAATCCTATCAACTAACTGACGAAAATATATATTAAAAATAAAAACACATACAAAATTGTTCTAGGTTTGTTGCTAATGAAATATGTATAACAATATTAGACCAACTAGTATTAGAATGTTTATTCAACTTGGATATCTAGATAGAACTTTTGACATATTTTTGATCACAATTTAACCAAGTGGTAATAAAATCTGTTAAGAGGGTTTATTCTGTTCAGTTGCGCAATAATATCACTGTGTATATTTTTAAGCTGTGTACAATAAAGAATTTTTTCTTTCTTTCTTTCTTTGCGCCCTCATTAGATAAATTAAGATTTCTTTTTAAATGTGCTGTGACCTGCACTCGAGTAGCCTAAAAATAATACCTAAATAGCTTTAATTACGGTTATTTTCGAGAATTTTAAATTATTGATAAGACCGACCACTTCTTTTTATTATTGTGAAAAAATGCCTCATCAAAGCTATTTAGGTATTATTTATGTTTTTAGTTTTTAGGCTTCTCGAGTGCAAGTCAAATCGATTATATTGGTTTATTCTGTGATTCAAAAGAAATTTTAAATCATCCAATGAGGGCGCCACTGGACGGAATAATCCCTCGTACGCATGCGAATAAATTATTGCATCATTAATTCATTACAACAATTGAAACCTCTGCAGTACCTACATAATTTGTTAAATTCCTACGAATATACTCAATCTTAAATGAAAATGCAGTATAAAATTTTACAAAGGTATTTGTTCACATCAACCTATGTTGAGTTAGGAAGTTTGCTTGAGTTTAAGACTTCTCAAACTATAAACCATAAATGGTATAAAGGACAAATGTTTAGCTTTTTACTGTTTTAATGTTACTCAACAGTCCTAGACTACGCACGTAAGCGCAGCAATTGCACTCACTTCACCCTTAAGTGTAGATATATTTAATCGCTTTGATGGTATTCACAATCCTGAAGTTCACATTCCTTTATACCTAAGCGAAGCCGGAGCATTTAAAAGGACCCCCTTATTTTTCCCTGTACTTATAAGTTACCCTTGTCAAAGACTATAAGTGAGCGAGACAGATATCGTGAAGGTTGTTCTGATCTACATGTAAGAATTAAGAGTTGAGGTGAGCCTAGGAACAAACTAGGAACTATCGCGTTGAGGGTAGTTTTCGATACCTCATCCAAAATCAGTATCGCTGCCCTTCTTGAGGCCACTCGGGTTCCTATCTCATCAACTAACAGACACAGGCCGTTCACTGTTAGACATAGATTTTCCTCATGGATTTCCAGAGCGACCGGTTGGAAGCGAAATTCCATCCAGGGAAGTTCACTGCCACTTCAACTTATTAATTTTCTTGGCTATATCGGTGACTTTGCGTTCCTAATTCAAACTCCATAGCATCCTCTCCATAGCACGATGTGTGACCGTGAGCTTTCTTATGGGATCCATAGTCAGAGAGTTTCAGTATCGTCACTGGTACGATCCATCTGTACTTGAAACTAACATTCGACGAACAACATATCGACGAAGCTTGCTGTAAAATAGTGTAGGATACATCTTAATTTTAAAAAAACTATAGAGATATGTCACTCAATGTATGATTTTTTTTTTTTTGTCTCTACAACCATTTTGTAATTATCGCCGCCATTTTGGTTTCAGAACAACAAACCTTAAATCTTCGCTCGGTCTAGACGAATGTATGGACATCTCATTGATTAAAATCTACCCAACAGCTGTTGAGACGCTTCGAGGGTATAAGAATCGCATGGCCGGGTAAAAAAGGCATATTGTAAATGTACATACAGTCGCAATCAGTTTATATCCCGCCATTGCTTATCCTTTAGCCCCAAGTTTTCAGTAAGCTGAACGTCATCTGACTCGGAGCCCCTTTGACTCTCGAACTATTCGTTAAGTACCTCGCTCGAATTGTTCCGTGACTGTCGCCTATTACCGTTTGTGAGACAATTTTGAGCCACTTTTGTACGTAAAACAGGAGTAGTTTTGTCTGCACTTCGAGGTGAATTTGGATTCCAGGTTGGCATGAACTCCGGCGATAACTTCATGAGTTTAGGTGCTTTCGTAAATAACTCTTAAGTAGATGGGATGAATTTTAACTGTGTATTTCTACTCTGTATTATATTATCTGTCTCCTTATAATCAGAGCAGTACCTAAGCTGATTCCTTGAAATGTAATTTTCACATGATATCAAATCATACATACATACATAATGTCACGACCGTTATCCCAAATGGGGTGGTCAGAGATATTCCAAACATTAAGAGTTTAATGATTGAAACAACATCCACGGTTCACCTTAAGAAATATAGAAATGTATATTATGTGACTGGGGGTGTGCCCATAGCCGTTGAAACGTACAAATCTATAGATATTTTGGGTGGAAAATCCCTTAGTCGCCTTTTACGACACCCACGGGAAGAGAGGGGTTGGTTCTATTCTTTGAGTGCGCAAACCACAAATGCTATATTTAATTGACTGCATGACTTAAGGCCATGATGTGAATCAAAACACTTGCAGTACTTTATATGTTGTTGACAGGATACGTGTTTGTCCACAATCTCACTTGATGGAGAGTGACGATGTTGGCCAAGATGAAGCACGCGATCTTATTAGATGCCTATTCATCCTGCCTTTGAAGGTCCCATGATTGTAAGAATTGGGAATGACTGACATACATAACTTTACCGTATGTTAATGTGGACAAGGGACATAGCGAAAAGGTGCTACTACGAGTGTACGTAGAGTTAAATGTTGAAAGATGATTCTCAAACATCATTTTGCATCACCATGTTACATGAACCCTGAAGCTGTCGGAAATATATCAGTATATATTAGCCAAATCAGTTAAGCTGTTTCGAAGATATTTAGCTTTTAACACAGTTTATGAATATCATTGTCTTGCGACCTTTTTCTAAATTTGCTATTTTTTATATTTAAGATTAAGCCATCTTTGATAGAAATAGGTAAAGCCATTTCGAAAATCTTTTTGTTGACCTAACCTAGACGATGTTTATACAAAAAATTTTGTCGGCGGTTTTCTAAATTTTCAATTTTAAGTCATTATGAAATGACAGCTAGTTTTACATTAGATAATTTAAGATAGGTAAAAGGTGAATGGATTGCGTACATTCACATAACCCCCGGTGCATTGCAACTTCAACTCTAAGTACATATTTTTTTTATTTTTTTTTATTTATTTGGTTCAACAAACAGTGAAACACAATATGTACTTATAACTAACTTACATTAGGTACCTACTTAGATCTAATTGTACCACCAGCACCGTTAACCACTAATTACTTTAATACATATTGAGAGATGGTATGTAGTCTGTTAATATATTTATTACCATTGTAAATTAAATTGATAGATAAAAAAGTCTGTTTATTTAAGTGTACCCTATGCACCTACCATCCACAGAGTTTAATGACTTTGTTTTGACAAATTTGTACAAATTACTTTAGGGGTTTATAAGTTACTTACTTCATGAATTTAGTTGATATGGAGTACAGAGTAAGAGTAAAGTAAATATAATGCATAAACAGATTTGTAACCAGCTACTAATTAATATAATAAACAACTACAAAAATAATTAATTTTGAATTTCGATTAGGATATTTTTAAGTCTAAGTAACATTTTTTTTTTACAAAAACCATTCAACATTCCAGTGCGAATGCAAACACAACATTTAATCTACACAATATTTATTGAAATACTAGCGTAATACTGAAATTTTCATATTCAAGAGCGAACAACAAATAATGTGATGTCTCGACTAACTCGCTAAAATTTAATTATTTCCACCCGAGTAGGTAAAGCCGCAGCTCGAAGTTAGAAAAGTTGTTTGGCGTATCCTTATTTGTGACAAGGTGAGTTGGCATCACCTTATCATCATCATATCAGGCACAGAACATCCACAAATTCTAGAATGAAGTTCCTAACTAATACAAAATGTAATAGTACTAGTAAGTACTCGTACACCCATGCATCCACACATACACACACACACGCGACTACTCACGCTTACGTACACACCTACATGCACTAAACACAATACACGGACAAATATGTATCACACACAGGCGATAACAAGCACAGGTTTTCTGAATTCAATGTAAGTTTAGGAGTCCATTTAGGAGTTAGCAGCTGATGCTCCTTGCGATTGCGGGTGCCATGATTGATTTTTTGCCATAAAAATGTATCCCATGATACTCTAGGGATCAAGACAAATCGAACGACACCTTGCACTACAAAATATTCAGCTATAGGACATACAAAATCTAAATGCATACACTCAAAAAACATTACCCTCCTTTTTGGGACTGTCAGGTAAAAAAATCTAAGACAAAAATGTTTATTTCTTTTTTGTAAAGTTTGTCCTTTAGCACAGGCGATGGCCACGAACCTATACAGCCAATTTCTTTATCCATGAGGACAGAAATCTATTTATTAATAAGAAAATATTCGTACACTGTATAGTCAAACAAAAAAAGACATAGGAAATCAAAAGTGCCCATCCCTTATTGGAGAACTTCCCGAGCGCCATGCCGCCTCGCCCGCCCAATTTCGTTGAGGGTACTCCACCACAGGTACGGTCAGCCTTGGAAATCAATATATACCGGAAAGTCTATTGCGACTCAAATTGTCGCAATATTTTCTAATAAGCCGTATACGGATTTCCTGGAATAAAATATTCGGAAGACGAGGAATATTGTTTGGGTCGATTCGGTTTGGTTTAATGACTTTCCATCATTAGTCGTTAGGTAGCCTGACACTACCTACATACGTTATACGTTATTTTATTTGGAAATCCTTAGTTCTGATAGCAATTAAGAGGGTTTGTTCCGTTCAGTGGCTCCTTTATATCCATTATGATTCCTTTTTAAATACAGCATAAAAATATTGCTCTGACCTGCACGCGAAAAGAATAAAATCTAATTATAAACAATACACAAATAAATAAAAATAAAAATTCTAATTATTGAGAAAAGCGGCCATTTCTTTTTATTATCGTGAATTCTGGAAAATGACCCCCATCAAAACTATTTACTTATTACTTATAATTAGCTTTTAGGCTTTTCGAGTACCTGCGGGTCAGAATGATTTTTGATTTATTCTGTAATTAAAAATAAATCTTGAATTATCCAATGAGGGCGCCATTGGATGGAGTAAACGCTCTTGATGAAACTGTAACTCCACAAGTAACTTATTATAGGAATTAAAATATTGGTAAGACTATTTGTTTCATGTACAAATAAATAAAAAAATATTGTAACGATATTGTACTCGTCTAGTAACTATAAATTAAAAATTTAGAAAATCGTCGAGAAAACGAATGATGATATACATCTAGATAGACCTAACTATGTTAAAATCTAAATATCTTCGGATCGGCTTACCTGATTTCCATCAAACATGGCTAAGAATCATGCCCCTCGTTTAGTCTTCAATATACAAAACAAAGCAATATATCATACAGTTTCATCATACATAGCTAAGAATCTGGCCGCTCCTTTACTCTTAATGTACAATGCAATATAATACAATACAGTACAGTATTATCATACAGCTTCATCATACATGACTAAGAATCTGGCCCCTCGTTTAGTCTTCAATATGCAATACAATGCAATATATAGGTATACAGGTGGTAACGGAGCTGGTGAGTACGTGTAAAGACTGATGCCAGATCTAAGCGTAAGCCTGTGTTTCCAGGTCACCAGTACCCCAGATGTACTTCCCGGATGTGCATCGTACTTATGATTTTACACAATAATATAATACAATACAGTACAGTATTATTATATAGTTTCATCATACATTGCTAAGAATCTGGCCCCTTGTTAAGTCGTTAATATACAATACAATGCAATATAATACAATACAATACAGTATACAGTACACTCTTTATTGCACAAAATAATTTAAAATAATATGTAAAACTGGTTTCAATTGGACCACGCATTACTAAACAATTACTGAACACGCACACACAACACCATCAAATACATAACTTCGTCGGGGGTCAAAAAATTTACAACGAAGCTGAAAATTATAAAAGAATTTTGCGACTTGCGACGCTTACTGTACCTCGTGGCTGTGACGTCGACCTAAGTATTACGAAATTTATCGAGCGGACGTGTCCACGAGAGCTAAAATAAAAACATACTGAAAGCATTAAGTGTCACAGTTCGTTTTAAGCACTGGAGTTACTCGAAAGTATATACCTGGTTCGATAGACAATGCTTCGTCTTTTAGTAAGAGATTTATTACTGTTGGGAAAATTCTTGCCTAATCATAAATCAGCCAACTAATTTCTTTGCGGTTAAAGTTTTGAAAAGTATCACAAGCTACATTTTAGTTTATCCCAAATGGAGTGATCAGATATATGCCAAATAGGTTGGTCAGAGATTTCATTGCGGTCAATGTTTTTAAAAGTATCATAAGCTACTTTTTAGTTCATTCCTAAATGGGTGGTCAGAAATATTCGAAACGTAAGCTTTTGTGTGTTTTTTTTTATGCACGACGGGTTCGTACTTGACCTCAATCACACCTGATGTTAAGTGAATATGATGTCGAAGGTGGAAGCGTACTGACCCGGAAACCCCAACACATTTGGGGGACTGGCTATCTTATCTCTGACAATCGGAACACAACAATGCTATTAACATTGCTGCTTGGCGGCAGATTTAGATAAGATGGTGGTAGCTAGCCAGGCGGATAAATGCCCTACCACCAACCAAATGTTCACATTAAATTGTAAGTACGACTCCCACGATTCATCTTTTTATTTTCGTCTGATGGAAAGTGGAGATGTAGTATAATTGAAGCACGCTATCCAGTAAATGCCTATCCATTGGGGAGGATCCCAAGATTGTAGGTGGAGGAGTGGCCTTTTACGACACCTCCCGAAATCCTACACCACAATACAATACAAATACACTTTATTGCGCAACAGAACAAAAATACAGTTACAGAAAGTGGTAGGAGTAGAACGTACAGTTTGGCAACCTTATCACTAACAGCGATCTCTTCCAGGCTACATTGGGGTATATATGCAAACTACGTGAAAAGATTTCATATATTTACATACACATACTTATATAGATCGAAAGACAAATGTACTTATGACGACCTGTTTGGTGTAGTGGTTAGCAACTCTGACTACTGTACCAAATGGTTGCGGGTTCGAATCACGATAGGGGCATGTGTTTGTGTGATGAATACGGACATGTGTACCCGAGTTATGGATGTTTTCATTTATAATAAGTATTTATTTACAAAAAAAAATGTATTTATGTGGTATATATAAACCATGTGGTATCTACAACACAAGCCTATACTTGCTTACTGTGGAACTAGATTTTTTTTTTATTAAAAACTGGTTTCGCGTTTGGCTACACTCTCACCTGATGGAAAGTGACGATGTGCCGAAGATGTATCACGTAATAGATGGTTATGTCTAAAGATATATGTTGTTATTATTATATTACTTAAACATAATAAAATATCAATACCCAAGATACAACCAAATATAAAATAGACCCAAAATACAAATATATAGGTGAACGAAATAAATATTTATGTATATATAAAATGATAACAATAAGCGACAACAGGATAAACTATCCATTGAGAAGCATATCCATTTGTGTCATGAGATGGGTTAATTTTTTTTTTCTTTCTAATTAGCATGAGTATAGATATGTTACCATGTGTGTATTATTCTTTCAATCACGCATATCTGCTTACATCAAACAAACATATGCCCCTAGCGGAATTCGAACCTGCGACCTTTTAGCATGAATTAGTTCTATTCTTTTTTACGTTTTGAAAACTTTGTCCTACTTTAACCCCGAGAAATTCAAAATTATAAAAGACGTTTAGGTCATGAGTAAAAGTTATGAATATGAACCACAATTTAGAATCTAGTATAGCATTGCTCTGACTGAAATATTCAGTAACCAACCTATAAATGGAATAAAGTTTTCATATCGGCGTTTATATTGCCGTTTTATCGGCTTATTATGGGCCGGAGACACTAGAGTAATGGAAAACAGTAACTCAAGCCTTCAACTCGTAAAGCAATCCTACGTTATACGATTCAAGATAGATACTTCGACAAATGCTCATTATAAATGGCTTATATAAGAAATAATTTAGTTATAATAACAGACCCTTGACCACCTTCGTGAAATCGCCTGTCTCTCAGTTTTTTGAAGGATGCATTTTGGGGAGTGTGCGTTGGAATTACATAATCTTATTCCACCGTCGCCCTTCCATCTTCGGATCACTAGGCGTGGGGAGGGATTCCACCCGTATATAGTTAATGTTCGGTACATTCGCACTAAGAAATTCGATTCTTCATTCATCATCCGAACAGCCAAGGCATGTGGAACTCCCTTCCGGCGTCAGTCTTTCCTGAATCCTACAACCTTGGGATCTTCAAGAGCAGAGTGAATAGGCATGGGATCGCGTGCTTCATCTTCGACCACATCGTCATTTTCCATCAGGTGAGATTGTGGTCAAACGCGAATCCAGTCAATCATAAAAAACTACCCAAAGGTTCTGTGGTAGAAATCGCTCATGAGCGATAAGACTGCGTACAATTATATGTAACGTTTGTAACATAATGTAATCCGTTATTGTTGTACTAAAAAGTATACACGATTAATTGATTGATCATTTGATGAAGGTTAGTTTCCAAATGTAAAAAAATATTTTTAGCAGATTCAATTTTATTTTATATTACATACATTTATTAATTATATATTAATTATATACATTTATTCCCGAGTCATGGATGTTTATATAAATATTTATGTATGTTTATCCTAGCACAAGCTTTGCTTAGTTTGGGACTAGTTGATTGGTGTAAGTTTCCGAAATATTTATTTATTTATATTTATTTAAATTTCAATGATCTCAAGGTTGCTTGTTACAAGTTGTACCACTGCTTTTGAAACAACAGTGATCCCACAAACGTCCTTTTTATTTGTCTCCCGCCCCGTAAACAGAGTATTGCTGTGGGTTATGAAAGTTTTCATATGATTGGTTATTGTGTCAGGAATCATATCGCGAAGCGGATGTATACATTTTTATACAGTCACTCTTGGTAACCTATATGACGTAACTTTAACATTAACTTTGTGGTGAATAAATACCTTTATTTATTTATTAAGCGTGATCAGAACATGGATGGGTGAGCCATGTGGCAGTTATTCTTGGTAACGTGTGTGACGTTATTTAGCTTTAGGCGTGGTCCTGGTGGGAGAGGACTTTTGACAGTCATTCTTAATCATCTGTTTGACGTAATTTTTAGCGCTATGCATGGTCCATCTTGGCGAACACTCGTGGTAGTCGCTATGAATACCAATGAAACATTATTGCGCCTTGTTGTAATATAAAAACCAGTTTTAAATGCTTTTCTTTATGCACAACGGGTTGATACTTGACGTCAATCACACCTGATGTTAAGCGAAGATGAGGTCGAAGGTGGAAGCGTACTGACCCGGAAACCGAAACACATTTGGGGGACTGGCTATCTTATCTCTGACAACTGCAACACAACAATGCTATTAACATTGCTGCTTGGCGGCAGATTTAGATAAGATGGTGGTAGCTAGCCAGGCGGACAAATAAAATGCCCTACCACCAATCAAACCGAGTACTTAAACATGTACCCCGCTGGGGATTGAACCCGCTACCTCCGAAACGTACGCCACGGACGCGGTTTCCAACTGTTCACTGACTGTCTAAAGTACCCTAACTACCCTAATATCCCTGCAGTGGGATGTTTACATGGTGATGCTGACTCTGGGTGCAAAATCGAACGACACCTTGAACTTCTAAATTGCCTACATGAGTTAACATAGAAATCAAATTATATACAGACTTACATACATACTTATATACACAAGAAAAACATTACCGTCCTTTCTGTGGTTGTCGGGTAAAAACTTATAGCAGCTGATTTAGGCACGTCGTAACACTCCAATAGAACTATTGAACCACGGAAGTAGTTACCAACTCAGCGAATGTGGAATATAATAACTCTATCAGCGCTGGATGCAATATTCAACGGCGAACGTAAACCGGCGGGCTTCCTGTTTGTATCCGAGTGCGGAAATTCAATTATCCAGCGGTAAAAGTGCGGAGCGGGCGGCGGCCGGCCGACGTGCCTCGGAACGTCGCGATTTGCCGCCGATATTGCAGAGTTTTGAAACTTATTTCGAACAATTTTTTGTCTGTGGAGTGTCGTAAGGTACTTTTTTCTTCTTCAATTTAAGAGCTACGGTCTTGTCAGTGGAGTAATGACCACGTGTCTCTGCTTTCCGCACTCGAATTAATCTTTTTTTTTTATGCACGACGGGTTCGTACTTGACCTCAATCACACCTGATGTTAACTGAAGATAAGGTCGAAGGTGGAAGCGTACTGACCCGGAAACACATTTGGGGGACTGGCTATCTTATCTCTGACAACCGGAACACAACAACAATGCTATTGACATTACTGCTTGTCAGAGGAATAAGCGCCACTTTTCCCTGTTGAGTGTACCAAAGTTAAGTTAACATTGAAAAACCGGCCAAGTACGTGTCAGGCGCAATGTAAGGATCCGTATTTGCTCTCATAATTTTCAGACTAACAAGATCAGAAGAAAATTTTAAGAATACGAATAATTTATTATGAACCCCACAATACGATACAAATCAAAGGAGTTGTAAATTATAGCTAAAAAAGAAATATAATTATGAAAAATACAAAAGCACAATGCTGTCACGTGTTGCGGCGTGCACAAAAGGGTTAGCACTCAGCTCATGATGCGACGGGTCACATCGCTGGTTGTCAGTGCCCCCAAATGCCCCGTGACGCACGTACGCTGCGTCAGTATAATAATGAGCAGTATAATAATGTGTATGTGCCTACAGTGTAGTGCTAATATCATCATCTGATTTAAGAGCCATGCTCTTGTCGGTGGAGATTTTTCCATATCTCTCTGCTCTCCGCTTTCCTCTTGACCTCCTGATACGACACGACGTTCAACTTCTCTTTTATCTGCTGCATGTAGCTTATTCTCGGTCTTATCCCATTACCACTCAAATATTCATGTAGGAATTATTTTGAATTTATAGTAATTATCTATTGTGTCTGCTTAGTCTGGTAAATGAAGAATTGATACTAGTTATAACATTTTTAATAAGTACCAACGTAATATCTGTTGTCCGCCTCAATTGCCGTCGAAGGCTCTTTAAATAGGTATCGAACGCTTCAGTCGCGTGCCTCTGGTAGCGACTGCCTCCTCAGTTCGCCCCCGGGCCTCCTTCCGTTCTTATTTACACAGGGAACCTGTAAAGTCCCAAGTTGTTCGGTACTTTCTGTAAAGCCCGCGAACCTACCCTTGTTCGTTGCGTCCCGGTTCTCGGGGGGACAGGATACAGGGGCGGTTTGAGACATTTTTATCTGTAACATTAGAAATATTTCTTCGATCGTTCATGTAAGGGGTGCTAAGAAATAATAAGACATTGGAAATTTTTTCCGAACTCAGCTTGGTCAAAACGTAATTATACTTAACAAAGGGTTGATTTTCTTTTGGATTTTATATTACATAAGGAACAGTTTATTTCATCATCATTATCCGCCACGGGACGGCCACTGTTGAAAAATTAATTTTGATATATTTTTGTTGTGTTTAAAAACTTGTTTGTTTAATTAAAATTAAAAGTAAATCCATCAATTAATCAACTTCAAAACGGAGAAAATGCAAATCGAGCGTTTGTATTTCTGTTTCACGCGAATACACCAGCAAAGATGATACTGCTTTTGGGTGATTTTTATGTTACCACTTGCGGCCTAAAACGACCGGACTATCGTTATCGTATCGTTATACTCATCTTGACTCTCAACATGTCATAGAATATATCAAGATGGCATCCTCAAAATACAGAATATGTCGGGTTTATGGTTTGTAAATACCTGAATTATTATGCTCATCATGAATTGTAATTGTCAACGAACAAATGCGAACGAGCTGGTTTAAATCTATGGATGATTATTGTCCAAATACACACATACATACATAAATACACACATACACATACATAAACCTGTTTCCCGTAGAGGTAGGCAGACTTCCACTTGCTACGATCCTGACACACCTCTTTTGCTTCATTCACTTTAGGATACTCTTGACTTGGCCTAGGTTTAAGACGTCCCCTATTTGATCATGGTACATTCACCGTGGTCTTTACCTGTCAACACTGCCATCCCCTTCGCTTCGTATATTTCTGTCGTTAGTCTTTCATTCATTCTCTTCACATGTCCAAATCATCTCACCATACCTTTTACAATCTTTGTCACTACATTTTCTGTCACACTGCTTAACTCCATAATTACAATATTCCTGATTCTATCTTTCAAAGTCACCCCAGTCAAACTTCTCAATGATCTCATTTCCACTGGAATTAATTCTACTAATGATTATCGTCCAAATAGTTTGATATTTTATAGCTGTCGTAGTAATAAGATAGACAAGGCTAGGTAAGACACGATAACCTTACTCCGTCCCTTGCGGACTACTTGTGTAAAACAGCAAATAACAAGGCTTTGCAAGTGATAGGCGAACTGGAGTACACCGTCACTCGACAATACGGCTCGCTTCATTTCCGCTTAGATCCACTTCGGGGGGATTCTTAGACCAATATCGGAGTTTTCTTTAACTTGTTTTCTGTCTAAATTAAGTGCAATTTTATGAAATTTAGTTTAGTTTAGTTTATTTGTTTATTAACAAAATGTTTTACACACATTATAATAATATGAAGGCTCTGCTTCCCGAAATAGGTAGACACCTGTATCTCAGGAATCAGTATCTGCTCCAATTCTTGTCCTTAAATATGTCAATAAACGGTTACACACTGAACATTTTATGATGCAAAAAAAATAATTTGATCTGATCACATGATTTTTTTAGAAAAAAATAAGAAATAAATCTAACTTAATAAATTTGACAAGTTACCATATAGGCTAAACATTGGTTTAGTAATTTAGAACGCCATAAATAACAAAAACTTTACACACAATTTAACTCATTGCAGAAAAGATTTGGATAAACTTCAAGACTACCAAGGCATCTAAGCAATAATAATAATAAATAAATCTTTATTTGTTCTCTCACACAAATTGGATACAAGTATAGTATATAATATTTCTTAAAACAATTAATTAAATTAAATTTATGTGAGAGACTGGCATCTAGGACAGTCTGTATGACAGATTACCAGCCTCTCCAACACCGGACCATTGGAATAAAAGGTAAGAACTATTTTTTTAACTTACGAGTATAAAATTAGACAAAAGTGTGAGTAGTGCGAAAGGATTGGTGTGGTATGCAGACATGACCACGTTTGTGTGTGTGTGTGTGTGTGTGTGTGTGTGTGTGTGTGTGTGTGTGTGTGTGTGTGTGTGTGTGTGTGTGTGTGTGTGAGTGCGTGCGTGCGTGCGTGCGTGCGTGCGTGCGTGCGTGCGTGCGTGCGTGCGTGCGTGCGTGTGTGTGTGAATACAAATGTTTTCAAACAGATCGGTAGCTTGCTTTAGATATATTATACGTATTTAACTAATATTATAAATGCGATAGTTTGGATGTTTGTTAGTTTGACTATTTGTTTGTTTGTGTGTTTGTTGCTCAATCACGGGGAAACGGCTAAACGGATATGGCTGAAAATTGGTATATAGGTAGAACATACCCTAGATTAAAACATAGGATATTTTTTATCCCGATAAAGTGAGTAGTTCCCGCGGGATTAACAAATTTCCACGATAAATTTCTTCCACGCGGGCTAAGTTCTACGTAATAAAACATACACTCTGTTGATTCTTATTTTGATGATTCTGAAGTTGATC
The DNA here is from genome assembly GCA_949316235.1 of Oegoconia quadripuncta. Classification (NCBI taxonomy): domain Eukaryota; kingdom Metazoa; phylum Arthropoda; class Insecta; order Lepidoptera; family Autostichidae; genus Oegoconia; species Oegoconia quadripuncta. The sequence goes on from OX438745.1 coordinate 36,137,335, forward strand.
TGTAATTTAATTGCGTCTGAGAATATACTACGAACTCCTGCTGACTATTTTCAAAAAAATATATTTTCAATACTACTACCGATTCCCAAACAAAATTTAAGACAACGAGCCGCCGTATCAGCACAGAATAATTAATGTATCAGGTAATAAGTCGATCGCTAATTATTTGGCGTTTAGTTCGCTAGCGTTCGATAGCTAAATTTGGTTTATGCGTTCTTGTATCTATAGTACAAGCTTTTCTTAGTTTGATAGTAGATGATTGATGTAAATGTCCGTAATATATATTTTATTTTTCTTTAAACTTATCCCAAGTGTTAGAATGCTTACAAAGATATAGGTACGTCAGTCTTTCCTGAATCCTACAACCTTGGGATCTTCAAGAGCAGAGTGAATAGGCATTTACTGGGATCGCGTGCTTTATCTTCGACCACATCGTCACTTTCCATCAGGTGAGATTATGGTCAAACGCGAATCCAGTCAATTAAATTTCAAATTAAATTTCAAATTAAGTCAAATTAAATTTTAAATAATAAAATGACAACTTTTCTCTCATTCACCAGGACATGTGGATAGTCGAAGTGAATTCCTTTGATATACCTCCGCTTTGTCCTTTGCGTCACATTAATTAACGTATCCCATTTATACGAAGCGGAAAAAAAATTGGTGTAGTGTTGTCAGGGACTAGTATATATACATGGCTTACTTATAATATGATACCGATATAGAGCCGAATTGGTATTATTCATGCCATGAATTCACATAAAATATGAAAAACAAGGAAAAATATTAACGTTAGCGTTGTGGTTGTATCATATGAATACCACTGTTGATCCTGGATTACAGGAGCTACTGTGGGAGGAGAGCGGAGGTGGGATCTATTCACCTTTTTTTTTATGTGAGACGGCGAAGTTTCTTGAGAAACGTGCAGTGGTAGACTTCCACTCATCCAGATGATGTGGATGGAAATTTAATTTTCGGCGAGAAGTCTATCGGTTAAATTGAGCAGCGAGTATTAGCTCGAACAGTTCTTCAGAACACTCCCCATGAATGCGATAGAGGATACAGAGGGACGCGACGCCAGGGGATCCAGTCGGTCAGTGAGACTCTCTTGGCCGACAATTCGGACTGCGCGACGTTGAACGCGGTCAAAAGGAAGAGCTGGTACTGAGGTGCCCCAGCCCTAGGTGGGAACAATACTCCACGTGCGGCCGAACTTGTGCCTTATAAAGTTGGAGGCGGTGAGCCGGCGTGAAGTAACGAGCCGCTCTACTGAGGACACCTAACTTTTTGGCAGGCCAACTTGACATTATCCTCCAGATGACCGCGGAATTGAACGTTACTAGAGATGTTAACTCCGAGAATCCCAATACTCAGCTTAACGTCAAGGGGAGTGCTCTAAAATTGAATTTTAACCTGGTCAGTATTTAATGAAACAATGCAATAATTATAGAAAGTTTCCATGGTTAAAACGTACAAATCTATAGATGTTTTTTGGTGGAAGGTCCCTTAGTTGCCTTTTTCGATACCCGTGTAAATTCAGTAAAGTAAAAAGGACAATGAGTGTTAGTTAAGAAAGAGTCTAGAAAGAAGTTAATGAAAGAAATAGAGGATGTAGAAGTTAATGTTCAAATGTTTAAAGATAATAAGCCTCTCAAGATTCAAGACATTAAAGCGGAAAAGAGCCCAGTAAAAATGAATATATATGCTGATTTGATCGTATACAATCAACTTGTATTCCATTTAAATTATTCGCAGTACTGAAATGAGAATTATCCATTTCACCTCAACATATTATCCAATCATATGCGCGGCTGAAATGTCATCAGCTTGGCATCAAATCAGTTCGATTGACATCCGCCAGACCACTTGATTGCTTTGTATGTAGCCCCCTTTACAGGGACTTTGACCAATGTCGCGTATAACCCCCCCCGACCCCCTAGCTAGGGGACAGAATTAATCAATTTCACTCATAACATAACTAACTGGTCACATATTAACTTACTTCAGAACAAAGGAATTAATCCGGTATTACGGCGAATGCTTGAATACGAAAGTTATAACACACAGTTACGTGTTTTGATTGGAACTAAGTTTTGATGTAGGTAATATCTCTTTCGTGGCGCAGTCGCATTCGATATTCGTTGTCGATTAGAGAAGTTAAGCAATGTAAAATTTCCCAGTTACATACTTATTCCTGATACCTACTGATACTGATCTAATTGGCGGAGATTTTTTATAAGCATTGTTATAACTGATAGGTTTTTTTTCTATCACAAATATAGGGTCTAACAAAATAAACCCGACAAACTTTGGCAATTACACGTACATGACAATAAAATAATATATTCGTTAAAAATACTAGCCTTAAAAATTATGTTTCCGAGTAACAAAATTAAATGTAAGTGAAAATGAAAATACACATTAACAGACTTACTTCATTTCGATTGTACCTTGTTTTATCAATGAGAAAAAACAGGCAACGTTCCATTGATATGGAAGAAGCCAAAGGGGATTGCGGGTGGCGGGGCATAGGGCGCAACCAATCACAGCAAGTCGCGGCGGCGCCGGGGCAAGCGCCGGCGGTGTCTTCAAAGATACCGCGGCACGTGTTTGTGTGTTGTGACAAAGTACACAGCGCGCGGCCAACTCACTAAATTTACATTTCTAAATTTAATTTTTTGAATAAAATCTGTTAACTTTAATGGTTTATTTTTTTCGTAAAGTACATCCTATACATACACTCTGCAACGTTTGTCGGGTTAATTTTGTTAGACCTTATATAAGTCAGTAAATCTTCCAAGAAATAAATAAATAAATGTATGGCGCGATCTGTTCTTGGATGGCTGATCACTAGTGGCATTTGTGTAGTGTTTTCGTGCACGTTAAACTGTCGATCCAGTCGTTAAGCCAGGTGGTCACTAGTCTGACACAAACCCACCAATCCGCACTGGACCCGGGTGGTGGACTATGACACATACCCTCTCCCAGTGAGAGGAGGTTAGTCCCCGTGTAAGGCTGTTGATAATGTCATCTCAGTCATACTTAGTCTAGTTACGGTTAGTACATAAGGCTGAACATATTTTATTAATGGTGCATCAACATCCGTACAATAAAGTAGTGATGCAACGGATCTCTGTTTCAGTTTCCGCAAGTGCGGAAGTTCCGCGCGCTTTTCAATATTCGTTTCTGCTTCTGTTTCCGCTACTTTTATAACGAAGATACAATTGGAAGTTTACGACGGCTGAGAGTTACGATACGCAAGCGCGGCGCGAGGCTTATATACGAAGATCTGCTGGTCTTATATACGAAGAACACCGGAACAGATTGTTAGGTGCAAAAGCGGCCAAATTACTTTTCATAAAATATAACTTACCACTACTTAATTTTGAATATTAATAAAATGTTCAGTTGCAAAGTTGCAATATTGCTTTCTATAGTAGATTTCTAATATATCTATTTTTTAATCTAGATTTGGTGTATTTGATACTCAATAAAGAAATATATTTGTAAATTTGTTTTTTTTTCATATTATTTACACTTCCGTTTCTGCATCCGTTTCCGTTTCTGCTAAAATTGACTTTTGATATCTGTTTCCGTTTCTGGTTCCGCTAAGACACTTCCGTTGCATCACTACAATAAAGTCACGAGCCATCCTGTGGTTTGTACCCCTTGTGATTGCGGATTTTCATTAGGATATCAGAAAATTCGAATAATACAATCACAATACTTCAACTAATCTTTTTCTTACTTTGTGTTTTTCTTTTATAATAAAATGTATTAGTTTGGCAAAAAATAGAAGGCTTTATTATTTTCCTGTGCCACTATTTAGAGGTTTGTAATTGATCTCGGACTCTTATCACAATACTGAGTGCAGATTTTTTTGGCGACCTGTTTGGTGTAATGGTTAGCAACTCTGACCACTATACCAAAAGGTTGCGGGTTCGAATCCCGCTAGGGGGATATGTTTGTGTGATGAATACGGACATGTGTACCCGAGTCATGGATGTTTTCATATATAATAAGTATTTATTTACAAAAAAAAATATGTATTTATGTATTATATCAATCATCCATCTGGTATCCACAACACAAGCATATAGTTGCTTACTGTGGAACTAGATGGCGCTGTGTGTATGTCTAAGGATATTTATTTATTATTTTATTTATTATTTATAGATTATAAAAGTGATAAAATAATCGATAGGTATTCGAAAATATCAAAAAATTATTATTGAGAATAGCTATATTAACCTATTAATAACAAAATCGATATTTTAGTAATGGCGCTCAACTCTATGTCAACTTTTTTACATGTTTTGTAAGCATCGCATAAAACTACACTTATCAACTTGTTAGACCAACCTTTAACGCTACAAAATTCACAACTACTCAAGTACCTATTCATTAGCAAACTTGCCTTTTACATGTGCCGTGTAAGTGAGCCAAATGTTTTCTACGGCAGACATGCGAGTTAATAATTCTCTCTATAGCCCCGTAAGTTTGTTACCTCTGACATGAGCAACTTCGCTACCACACACATTAGGTAAGCTGTTTAAATATTTGCAAGCGGAAATGAATTTAAAGTATGGGATGCAGGGGTTCTAAATTCGGCTTGTTTTAGTTGCAACGTGATTAAATATTTTCGGAGTATTTTATTTAATAAATATTTTAACATTTTATCATAAACTTTTGGCTCAATTTTTGTCTCAGATGAAAAACGACTGTCCGCGCGTATCTCAGTAGTGCGTGGTCAGATTTGAGAGCTGTTTTTTTATATTAGACAAGTTCTTAGTCATGATGATGTAAAGTTATTTAGCTTTCAACAGTTTTTTGGTGTATTTCAATTATGTATTTCGAGCGTTTTCCAAATAGTTTTTTTTATATATTTATGATTAAATGCGGTTTATTTGAATGTTATAATCGCTTGGTTTTTCGGGGGGTTTCAAATTTAAACATAAAGTTCTGGCTCATTACCAAGATTCTTAATATCGTACACAAAATTGTTACAGAAATATGCATTGCATATAAAATGTACAAAGGCGAGCTTAACTCCGATAGAGTTTTCTACCAGCAAACCATGTTTATTGGAAAAGCATCTGATAAAATCGAAGCACAATAAAGTATGCTGTTGACAAACTTTTGCATAAAGTCCCTAGATTTACAATTAAGTAGTCATTGGAGTTGGTGCCAACCATACAGCAGTTTGCTGGTGCAAGCGATACTTGCAAATTTCAAATTGCAAACGGACTGTCCTCATTAATAAGCGGATATTGTGGCAAATTATTTCATCTATCAAGTTCTGCGAACTAAAATGATTAATGATAGAAACGGGAAAAGGTTATTTCCCATTCCTCTCTGGCCACAGGAAAATTGAAACTACTTATTTGTATTTTATTATGCTAATAATATCAATTGTTTTTGTTCCATTGGGCGATTTTCTGATCGCTAAGTAAGGTAGTTCAAATTGTTTAGATAATTTAATTTCTACATTGTCCAGAGCCTCGCCTAAGCTTAAAAACCAAAATAAAATTTTAAAAAATTGCCATTGGAAAGTCGCCCATACTTTCTTTGATGGCAGCAACTACTCTGCAGGGGGGGATTGAAAATCAGCAACACTGCTGAGTCCCTACCCATTCATCGCAATACTGTGGTTCGCGATTCTATGTATGCTTGTGTTTTCTTTTTTGTGATGAATAAATAACTTTTATCTATTTATTTCACTTAATGATTGTAGAACATCGTTATGGGGATAAAATAGATAAATAATACTGTAGTTTTAAATAACTAATAAACACGCAAGAGTTACACAATCCACCTCCTGGCTCCATCATCAGACCCTTGTCACTCAGTGCAATATATTGGAATCGTCAAAACGAATCACATGAGCCCAAACTTTAGGGGTTTACTAATCCACCTAAATCCACCTCCCAGCTCCATCATCAGACCCTCGTCACTCAGTGCAATATATTGCACTCGTTATAACGAATCACATGAGCTCAAACTCGGTAGGTTTACTAGTAGCCACTGAAGAGTCCCACTATCCAATTCCTGGCTTTATAATAATTAATAAATATTTCGGACACTTACACCAATCATCTAATCCCAAACTAAGCAAAGTTTGTACTATGTACATACATAAATATGTATATAAACATCCATGACTCGGGAATAAATGTTCGTATTCATCACACAAACATTTACCCCTCGCGGCATTCGAATCCGCAACCGTTGGTTTCGCTGACAGTGTCACTATCCACTACACTAATCGGTCGTCAAATATATACACATACACTCTGGCCCGTTTCCCGTTAGTGTAGGCAGAGACTATTGATTACAACTTGCAATGATTCTAACATACTACTTTTGCATCTTCCACTCTCATGAAATGCTTTCACGCTCGTTAGTGGTTGACCGTACCTGACCTTTTGTGAGTACATCAGTCACTTGATTTGACGGCCTCCGTAGCTCAATGTAAACAACATAGGGTTCACGAATCGGAGGTCGCGGGTTCGATCCTCAACGGGGTATATGTTTAAAACTCGTTTTGGTTGGTGGTAGACAGGGACTACACCAACCGGTCGTCTTTATGGAAATTCATCTGGCAAATTATAGTATTGTTATCCGAACTTGGAAAGTCTTGGAAGTAAATTTTAACCTAATTCTAATTATCGTATCGAAATTAAACTTGGCATGTGTTACACATATTAGAATTAGATTAACATTTACTTCCAAGACTTCCTAGTCACTTAGAAGTGAAGCTAATGAAAGTGTGTTAAAAACATAAACACTAAGAAGATTCTTCATTCATCATCCGAACAGCCAAGGCATGGAACTCCCTTCCGGCGTCAGTCTTTCCTGAATCCTACAACCTTGGGATCTTCAAGAGCAGAGTGAATAGGCATTTATTGGGATCGCATGCTTCATCTTCGATCACATCGTCACTTTCCATCAGATGAGATTGGTTGGTGGTAGGGCATTTTAAATGTCCTTAACTAAGTAATAAACTTAACATCAGGTGTGATTGAGGTCAAGTAACAACACGTTGTGCACACAAAAAAAAATCCTGTATACAGCCTGTTTCTTGAGGTAATGCTTTATTTATTTTATGATTGACTGGATTCTCGTTTTTTTTATGCACGACGGGTTCGTACTTGACCTCAATCACACCTGATATTAAGTGAAGATGAGGTCGAAGGTGGAAGCATACTGACACGGAAACCCCAACACATGTGAGGGATTGGCTATCTTATCTCTGACAACCGGAACACAACAATGCTATTAACATTGTTGTTTGGCGGCAGATTTTGATACAATGGTGATAGCTAGCCAGGTGGACATTTAAAATGCCCTACCATCAACCAAAAGTACTTAAACATGTACCCCGTTGGGGATTGAACCCGCGACCTCCGAATCGTAAACCCAATGTTGTTTACATTGAGCCACTGAGGCGGCGCAAACTCAAGGGTTGCTTTTTTTAAATAGGTTTTGGGTTACAATGTATAATATTTTATTGTATAATTAGACTGAATATCGCCGAGCGGTCCATATCCATGCTTGCTTATCATCCAGATAGTCAGAGTAATAATAATAATACTACAAGCCGAAAGAGCTAATCAATGGAATTGTAGTATGTCTGGAATCTCTGGTCCGTGATGAACTATCAAAGATAAAGCATTACCTCAAGATACAGGCTGTATACAGGATTTTTTTTGTGCACAACGTGTTGTTACTTGACCTCAATCACACCTGATGTTAAGAGAAGATGAGGTCGAAGGTGGAAGCGTACTGACCCGGAAACCCCAACACATTTGGGGGACTGGCTGTCTTATCTCTGACAACCGGAACACAACAATGCTATTAACATTGTTGCTTGGCGGCAGATTTAGATAAGATGGTGGTAGCTAGTCGGGCGGACATTTAAAATGCCCTACCACCAACCAAAAGTACTTACACATGTACCCCGCTGGGGATCGAACCCGCGACCTCCGAATCGTAAACCCAACGTTGTTTACATTGAGCCACGGAGGCAGTTATGTTTACATTGAGCCTCGGAGGATCGTTTCAACACCATTTAAACTCCGCAAAAAGAAATCACACAAAGACCCTCCCCCACTTAAAGAAGCGAGCACAAAATGAAAACATGAGCGCCAGTAATCCACAATTACACAGTGACATCGGTAAGAGATTTCGAATGAAATACATAATCCACGAAAGCGGGGTATTATTTGTCGGGTACATGAATTCGGTTCTGTTGCATTTAGCGCTTGAATCGCTGCGTCTAGTCTTTCGTTTGCTGGTTGTTTTTTAGCCTACGATATTAAAGATTGTAGCGCTAAAAACGCTGCACCGATTGTAAACCCGATTTTGTGTACTGTAGTGGTTGGTGATCGTGTCTACGAAACTAATGGTTGAGGGATCGAATACCGCTAGGGGTAAAGTTTCTGTGATGAATACCAGTTATATAAATATTTATGTATGTTTATCTATTATATAGTATCCTTTGCTTTGCTTAGTTTGGGACTAGATGATTTGTGCGTATGTCTGAAATACTTATTAATATATAGTTATTAAAAAAAAAACGGTTCTTTATGTTCAAAAGAAAGAAAGAAAGTTATTTATTTTGATAACATTAATAGTAAAAGTTAGTACAAATGGTGGTAACTAAACACAGGAACATAGGTTATCAAAAATGGTTACCACTCAGCATAAGCCACAGTAGCGGTCGCTCTTGCAGCGCTGATCTTCTCTGTCTGCCTGATCTGCCGCAAATATGTATATATAAAAAAGAAATAATAAATAGTTGGTGGTAGTAAGCTTAAAACTATAAGACCATAATAAAATTATAGTTTAAATAAAATTATTGTACACAGTTTCATGTATTAGAACGACTGTTTAAAGCGGAGTTCTTTGTAAATTTAATAAATATGTCTTTATGTTGGTTTTAAGGGAGAATATTGAAAAGCTGGTATTTGATAAGTGTTTGATAAATATCGGTTTGCAATTTCGACGGTATGTAGGTTTAAACGTAGTCGTTGGTTTATTTATTTTAAAGTGTCATCAAATGATATCATCATTTGTCTATCGGGGATTTTCTAGAAATACTATAAATAATAATAAAGTAGGTACCCACTTACTAAATTACTTATTTTCATCATCAATAGCCTTACATATTTTCCCATTGTTGGAGCACAGCCTCTTCTCACTGGGAGAAGGTGTGGGCCATAATTCACCACGCGGACCCAGAGCAGATTGGTGGTGGTGGAATAGTAGCCTTCTTAAGCCGCCTCGTAGGCCACAACTGGGCATAAACGACTGCCATTAATTGAAAACCGATAATTACTATTTAACGCGTCCTCCGAAGAACGGACATATTTGAATTAAAATGTCACTAGTGGTCACCCACTGCGGACTGACCATTGCTTAACCTTAATAAATACTCATGCTGGCTGGGATCCTGGTGACCTGTTTTACAGATTTAGTATATAGTTCAAACACAAGTCTCTATCAAGAAAGACTCAAATGTTTATAGAGATTTTATTATACTGGAACTGTTTAACAAGGCTCTCTCTCTCATTATCTCTCTAATTTAAGAGTTATTCTATTGTCGGTGGAGTACTTTCCACACTTCTCTACATTCCGCTTTAACAAGGCTACATTAATAAAAATAATAATTCATGTAATATTTTTCATTATGCTTCGTTGGTACTCATCAGGAGCTAATTAAGTATCTGTTAAAGTTGACTAAAGATTTCCCTTCAATTTTCTTATATAATTTCATAAATCGACACTATAATTTATCTCTACCGCATATCTGTATCTACACTAGCTTTAAATACAGCCACACTTTTCAATTTCTGCATTGTACTTTTCACGAAAGAAAGAAGTAAGTAGAAGCCTGGAGCCTTTATATTGCAGCGGCGCTTTAAGCTGAAAGGAGGCATATCGGCCCCGTTTGCCGAAATTCTCCGAATGGTAGTCGAATACTCGTGGGGATTCGACTGAGTTCGGATTTACTCCAGTTCGCCTCCGCGGACCCTTGAGTGTACATGCGAGGACAGAAGTAATTTAACATTTAACAAAATTGAAGCGTTCGTTTGGAAATCTATTGCGCTGTTTGCATTAATGCATTATTTTATTTAAATTAAAACTTTTAGGAAGACTGTCGACTAAATTTATGCAGTGTCACGTCATTTACAAGTCTCTTTAAATACAATTTATACATTGGAATAAAATACTATTTATTAGGTTTGCTATAAATATTATGTAAACCCATGCATACTTTTTTATTTTCCATAGGTTATAGCATGACATGCATCACACCTGGTATTAATTGAAGATGAGAACGAAATAAAAGGGCTTACCTAGATAAGTAGGTAGGTTGTTAAGTTATCAACAAAGCTGGAGTCAGAAATAGAGATTATATTAAAAAATGCCTCTGAAACCTGAAACTTCACTGGCTCTGTTATTCTTCACAAATCGAAACACAATCATGCAGCCATTGGTATTTTGCGTCAGGTATAGATAAGAGGGTTGTGCCCACCAAGTCCGGTTCCTGGTACAAGGAGAAAGGTCAACCGCCTGGTTAAATAGTACATAGCATCAACAAAACTGTACATTCTCTCAGACTCATAGGATTTTTATTGACCCAATCTAAAATTTTGGTTGCGTTTTATTTTTATTATTGAAAGTCAATTTAAATCTATTCTACCTAATGTATTAAAAGCAAAACTACGGTTTGCGTTAATCTACTACCGCGTCGAAATAGAAAATCACCTGTGTGAAAGGAAGCGGTGAAACGAAATCCTTAAAATCGTTTTCCTCATCTACTTTACTTTGTTTACTTATCTATGAAATTTATGACATCGACTCAGTTTTTGTTTAATTTTTCGGATAAATCATTATTATAGCTAATATTAGGTCCTTACCTATGAAATTGTCGTTTTGTTTGAAGAATTTCATTAAGACTGTTTTCTCCATACAAACATTTTTGATTTTTTTTTGTTAACGGCAAATCCAAAATTTAGCTAAACTTTGTGTGTATTATCGGATAACATTAAGTTAAGTATAGGCAGCGTTAATTTTTAAAAGTAACCGCTTTATAAAAGTTTCAACGAATCTAAGAAATGATTATGGGAAGCACATGAAAAGAGCTCTGTTCAAATTTTTTTTATTATGTGATTTAACCCAGAAATTAAAAAATATTTCATGTGAAACCTTGAAATAATATTTCATTTTCCAAATAAAAAACAAATTTGGATATAGCTTTGAAAATCGCAGGAATTGGTATATATGATTAACGAAGAAAAAAAACTCCAATTTCATAGGTAAAGACCCAATATTATCATTTATGATAGCGCTTCTGTACACGATAGTACAACGACATTGTTACCGGACCCGAAGAACTAAAGATCCACTTGCGCGAGTATTTTCCGATAGGGCGGGCGTAGTATCATTCAAGTTTTTATTATCTCCGCACGGGTCACCGGATGGGTCTATCGATCGACTGGTCAAATAATGTGAACATCAATAAATATTTACAAATGGATGTCAGACACGGTTTTATATTCGCAATAATATAAATGCGATTCTGTCGGGACCACACGACCATTCACGGATTTCCATCAAATAATGCAATAACCTACATATATACATAATGTCACGCCTATTTCCCGTAGGGGTAGGCAGAAATCAAAAAAATCAAAATCAAAAATGTTTTTATTTCGTAAGTTATAAGAATAACATTTGAAATCGTCATGACATACAGTTATCGCTCATTCGCTAGGCAGTCTCCCCAGAGAAGAACGAGCAAGAAACTCGAGGGTTGCTCTTTTTCAATAAATCAATACAAATACAATTTGAAATACTTAATTGTAAAATTTATGATTCGACAAAGAAAAATAAGAATAAAATATACTGGATAATGCCGAGCGGTTCACGTCCAAGAGACCACAGACTTCCACTTGATCCTGACACACCTCTTTTGCTTCATTCACTCTTCTAAGGTTGTTCATACATTTTTTTTTTTAATATGAGAGGGCGGCAAACGATCATGCGGGTCTCCTCATGGAAAGCAATCACCGCCGCCCAAGGACACCCGCAACACCAAAAGGGTCACAGATGCGTTGCCGGCCTTTGAGGAAGGTGTAGGCTCGTTTCTTGAAGGTTCCAATGTCGTACTCGTTCGGGAATACCGCTGCCGGAAGTCCGTTCCACAGGGTGGTCGTACGTGGTAAGAAGTTTCTTGAGAAACGTACAGTGGTAGACTTCCACTCATCCAGGTGACGTGGATGGAAATTTAGTTTTCGGCGAGAAGTGTATCGGTTAAATTGAGCAGCGGGTATTAGCTCGAACAGTTCTTCAGAGCACTCCCCATGAAATATGCGATAGAGAATGCAGAGGGACGCGACGTCTCTTCGCAACGCCAGGGGATCCAGTCGGTCAGTGAGACTCTCTTGGCCGACATGTTCGTCGGTTTGGGTACTCATGCCTTGGCCTTTCTTTAAGACGTCTTCGATTTGATTATGGTACGTTCGCCGTGGTCTTCTCCTACCAACACTACCAACCACCATCCACATTCGCATCGCATATCTCTTTCGTAAGTCTTCTTTCATTCATCGTCTCCACATGTCCAAACCATCTCAGCATACCTTTTTAAATATTTGACACTACATCTTCATTCACACTGCTTAATTTAAATGCTCCCTAATTACACTATTCCTGATTCTATCTTGCAAAGTCAACCCGCTCATACTTCACAATCTCATTTCCACTGTATTAATTCTACTTTCATTCTTCTTCGCCATACCCAGCAGTCACACCCGAATATCAGTGTTCTTCTCACACTTTTCACCGTTGTGTAAGTGAACCCAAATACACTAACTCAAGCACTTGCTCCAATTTTTCTAGATTTATCAAAATACTGCAATCCGTCATAATACACCCTTCTCGAGTATTATAAATTTCGTTTTACTCACATTGACTTTAATTCCTTTTTCTTTCAAAGTATTACAATACAATACAATGCAAATACACTTTATTGCACAACAGAAAAAAATACAGTTTCAGAAAAGTGGTGAGAATAGAATGTACAATTTGGCGATCTTATCACCAGGCATGCAACCTTTGGGTATAAGGACAGTACATTTGAAATAGGTAGGTTGTGCGGTATTAAATAGGGATGCAGATACATACTACGTGAATAAATTTCATATATTTACATACACATACATAGATCAATAGACAAATATACGTACTTAAACATAACATCTATAAAATGGCAACAAAACACAAACGTAAATATACAGGTGTACTAAATAAATATTTATTGATATATAAAATAATTATTCATATTTTCTTCTATCATAAGTGTTACCAGCTCTTGTAACTCCTCTTGTTACGACGCAAGGATTACATGATCATCGGCATAGAGGACACATTTGACGAGTAACCCCATTCATTCTCAATGCTAACAACCTGTTCTTCGTTTAATCTTTAATATGATAAAAACTGCACTGAAATCGGACTATGCATTACTAAGATACTTTTGGATAAAGACTGGACCCACACACACACATAATCCGTCTTTTTTTTTATGATCAACGGGTTGGTACTTGACCTCAATCACACCTGATGTTAAGTGAAGATAAGGTCGAAGGGGGAAGCGTACTGACCCGGAAACCCCAACACACTTGTGGGACTGGCTATCTTATCTCTGACAACCGGAACACAACAATGCTATTAACATTGCTGCTTGGCGGCAGATTTAGATAAGATGGTGGTAGCTAGCCAGGCGGACATTTAAAATGCCCTATCACCAACAAAACCGAGTACTTAAACATGTACTCCGCTGGGGATCGAGCAAGCGACCTCCGAATCGTAAACCCAATGTCGTTTACATTGAGCCACGGAGGCGGTTAAATTTTTTTTTAAATTAAACTTTTTAAAAGTTTGTTATACTTAAACGGTTATTTGAGATCTTACGAAAATAGTGCATCGTGTAGTAAAAGAATTTTCGGAATCGGATCCAGTAATTTCAAAGGTGACCTCATACAAACAACTTAACATTTTTATAGTCTGCGGAACTATTAGACTGACTGACTGAAGACTGATTTCCGTACTTAGTTGACCGTGTCCTACGTCCTGTCTGATAAACTAGCCTAAAATACTACTTATACTGATATTATAAATATATGCATCACCAACATAATATTAATAACTAACTCAACCCAATACGCTTTTCAAACGAAATACACATTAGTACATATAATAATAACAAATAACCAATTCTGCTACCATCCCACTAATTACTTATTTACTTCCAAAGTTCTGTTTTAAGCTGAACGTCACTTTCCACTTGAGGCACTGGCAGAATTATCAGTGTTGTAAGCGCGTTCAGCGTTTGCAGCGTTAGCTGAGCCAGCAAGTCCTTTCACTGCTACAATTATATTGTGCACTATTCTAAGATTTCTTCCTGTATAATAATAATTATATTTATGATTGACTGGATTCACGTTTGACCACAATCTGTGTGACCACAATGGAAAGTGACGATGTGGTCGAAGATGAAGCACGCGATCCCAGTAAATGCCTATTCACTCTGCTCTTAAAGATCCCAAGGTTGTAGGATTCAGGAAAGACTGACGCCGGTAGGGAGTTCCATCTTTGGCTGTTCGGATGATGAATGAAGAATCGAACTTCTTAGTGCGAATGTTCGGTATATTAACTGTCAATACAATGTATTGTGGCACCGAATAAAAAGTTTCTATGTCTATTAGTTAATCTGTGGTACCATTGTAGATTAGTACAACAAAGTAACTAACCTACTTTCGTGTTCAGAATTGAAACCTTCTCGACACTCGACCAGATCAACATCTCCTGACAGCTCCGATCCAGTACCTAAATCCAACCTAATTAAATCCCGACTCCAATCCCTAGGAGCCGTATCGAAATCCCTACAAGCCAATTACCAGCACCGACGTTTGATAGGCTCAGCTGAAATTAAATTTTTCAACACTGCCAAAGAGTTAATTTGAATAATGGATACTGTCCATTGATACCGCAAACTGTCAACGGTGACAAATTAAATATATCACTCCAGAGGTAAATCCAAATTTTGAGTGAATAGGATTGGAGGCGGCAGTGTAACGATTTTGAGAGAGTCTATAGTTTAAGACCATTATAACTTTTTTTATTACCAAAAGTTTTGGGCTATTTTTGTAAAAATATAACGTTTTAACGCAACGACTTTTATCCCAAATTGGGTGGGGTGGATTAAAAGTTTAATGATTTAACCGCCTCCGTGGCTCAATGTAAACAACATTGGGTTTACGATTCGGAGGTCGCGGGTGCGATCCCCAGCGGGGTACATATTTAGTACTCGGTTTGGTTGGTGGTAGGGCATTTTAAATGTCCGCCTGGCTAGCTACCACCAGATTTCTTCCAGCAAACCCTCAGAAGGGAAAAACCAATTTAAAGTTTTTTATTGCAGACAAAGAGCGATACTTCGTACTTTTAATTCGTAAGTCATAAAAATAACATCAAAATCGATTTGAAATATTATAATTTATTAAAACAATTTAAATAAATAATAATCCCAACTAATCTTATAAATGCGAAAGTTTGTGTGATTGCGTGAGTATATTATATATGTTTGTTACCTCTTCACGCCTAAACGGCTAGACGGATTTGGATGAAATTTGGTTAGTGTACAGATTAAGACCTGGATTAACATATAGACTTTTTTGCTGAACCGATTTTGGTGAAATGTTACACGTGAACGACGTCGCGGACAACAGCTAGTACAAATATAAATTCTGTCACAGCTCCAGATAATGAAATTAGACAATCGAATTTCCAAATAGCACCAACCTCAATAATTCAACTGTAGAACACAAAGCGTTCAAAAGCTTCACACGTGTCAAACATTTTGTCGATTCGTGCATCGTCACTAGTTGATTTCAAGTGGTCACACGCTAAATCGCTTCGTTCGTTTTTGGTGCGTTCTACTTTGTGTGCATTCTGTTCGTGTCCATGGTCAGATAGAATGTATACAAATTTGAATTTCGAACAATACTCCAATCAACGAGGAGGTGGAGGTGTAAATAAATTCCTCTGTTACTAAAAGTTTGTAGTATGATAGAGTTTATAGGTTTTTTTTTATGCACAAGAGGTCAGCACTTTGACCTCAATCTCACCTGATGTTAAGTAAAGATGAGGGCGAAGGTGGAAGCGTATTGACCCGGAAACCCCAACATATTTGGGACACTGGCTATCTTATTTCTGATAACCGGAATACAACAATGCCATTAACATTACTGCTTGGCGGCAGATTTAGATAAGATGGTGGTAGCTAGCCAGGCGGACATTTAAAATGCTTTACCACCAACTACCATCTAGTTCCACACTAAGCAACTAGGCTTGTATTATGGATACCAGATGATGGATAAACTACACAAATACATTTTTTTTTTGTAAATAAATACACATATAAATGATAACATCCATAACTCGAGAAAACATGTCTGTATCCATCATACAAACATACGGCTGTAGCGGCATTCGAATCCGCGACCTTTTGTTATTGCAATCAGAGTTTCTAACCACTACACCAAACAGATAATTTTATTTATAAAAGAAACAATAGACACACAAACGTGAGCGATACAATAACTCAGTCGCTCATGCAAAGCCAATTTCGGGGCCCAGTTTAATAAGTGTGATACCGGGTAGTCTGATTGGACTTAATTAACATCTGGACCTGTTTGCCGGTGGATGGTACGTACCTAACATGATTGCAGTGCTGGGGGTCTTTGATGTCCATGGACAGAGTGGATATAGGTAACTATATATAGTTTGTTATTGGCGAACGTTTGTGTATTGATCGGGACAATACGAGTATATCTACCCACAGTACGGAAAGTATGCATGTATACTGGTTTCCCATTGCTTTTAACACGCTTTTAGTTAGCTTCACTTGTAACTAACTAACAAATCTTGGAAGTCAATTTTAACCTACTTCTAATTGCCGTATCGATGAAACTGGGAATGTATATGTAGACAACAATGTATTGTGTAGTGGTTAGAAACTCTGACTGCTATACCAAAAGGTTGCGGGTTCGAATCCTACTAGGGCATATTTGTATGATGAATACAGATAGGTGTTCCCGAATTACAGATTTATTAACAAAAAAAAAGTGCATTTGTGTAGTTTATCAACCATTTATTATCCATAATTGTTCGTGTTTTTATTGAAACGGATTTATTAATTATTTATAGGATTAACGCTTGACTTAAATCACACCTGACTTCAAGCGATGATGAACCCGAAGAAGGAATCTTATCTTAAACACCCTGAAAACAACAATGATATCAACATTGTTGCTTGGAAACAGACTTAGATCAGATGGTATAGCTGGACAAATTTTATTTGGTAACCCGCATCCCTAACTACTCGAACTAACCATTGACCTTAATACAAGCTTATAGCAAATCTTTACAAAGTTGAAGTACCCATTCAAAAGAAATCTTCAAGGCTGGCCAGGCTGGATCAGACCCGATCAAATTAAAAATCCGTTGGGCCCGCGGCCAGATGGGGAGCCCTCGTGTTCTCTAATTAGAGGGCAGGACGCATTTCTGGACCGTTCTTTACGGATTGGTGCAAATGATAAGCGGTATAGGTACTTAAAATCTTTTTGAAGTACTTCAATGTTCAGATGATTTTGACTCCTGGTTTAATACGAAACCATATTTGGATCTAAACTAGCGGATTAGAATCCTGTCAGTTGCAGATGAGTCCACTATATATAGCTATATAGCTCTATCCAGGACTCCTACATTCAGCTGCTTGGATTTGCGGCGCAAGGTCGGGTCTGAGCAACGCTAAATGGAATTCGGACGGGACGGAATATCCCAGTGTGATACATTTGTATCACACTATTACAAATTGTTAGAATATCGAGCGCCATATCTTGTGACCACAAAAGAAAATCGAATCACTGCAGTATCCCATCTCCACACTCCTCCCACTGTAACTCCTATAAGCTAGGATCAACAGTGGAACTAGAGACGGCGCCTACTGAAGGTAGACGGTGCCCTACGTGGCTCTAATGCTATCGGCCAACTAATTAAAGAAAGAAATAGGGTATGTAAGTAGGAAAAAGAAGTCACTTCCCCCCTCGGCAAATGGGAGTGTAGCCAATGAAATGCATAGCGGTACTGAGGCCAACCCTATGGGGAAGGAGAACGAGAGAAGCTCGGCCTCCTGATTTCATATACACCACGGACTGCGCCAAAATGCAGTGAGCGGGGCGGCGGTAGCAGAAGGCTACCGCGAGTAAAAGTGCCAGTAATACATATATACAAACATACATAATATCACGCGTGTTAATATCAATAGTAGGCAGAGACCACAGACCACTTCCTACGATCCTGACACACCTCTTCTGCTTCCTTCACTCTCATGAGGTTGTTCATACATGCTCGTCGCTTCACACAAAACCGCTTAAAAGCTCGGAAATTGTGACGATTCGTGAACAAGTCGCCATAGAACACCGGACGGATTATAGCATTTAGATCGTCAAGCATGAGTTCGCGTTCCATCGTCCAGTTTGTGCACTGCAATCGAATCACTAGTTGAGTTTAAGCAAAAATTTGTTTAAGTATAAATGTAAGATCCGCTTTATTAATTTTATTAACAATGAACAAAACCATTCTAAACTAAATAATTTTCTCAGTGCACCCTCCTGACTTAGACCACAACTATAGCCCCCGGGTAGACGGACCCACTATCGCTCAGCAAAAGGATTACCACAGTAAACAAGACCTATAGGTATGAAGTTAAGCCGTGGAGCGAATGTTTATTATCTCTGACTTGGATTATAAATCTATGCAAAGGTATATTTAAATACCTGTAACAATGATAAGAAACTACGGCGGTATATTTATAAAATTTATATTAATAACTTCTTCAATTTAAGAGCTATGATCTTGTCGGTGGAGTAATGACCACGCCTCTCTGCTTTCCGCCCTCGATTTAACCTCTTGGCACGACACGACTATCACCTTTTCTTTCACTTGGTCAAAGTAGGCCTAGGTCTTCCCCTTCCTCTATTTCCCTCAATTATGTAATTCAAAACGCTTATACAACTATTTCGACTATAATCTGAATAAGGTTTTTCTTATTCGACTATATTAGAGATTATTATAGAAGATGGTTAGACATGTGAAGAGGATTAATGAAAGAAGACTTACGAAAGAGATATATGAAGCGAATGTGGATGGTAGTGTGGTAGGGGAAGACCACGGCGAACGTACGAATGATAAAATCTAAGTCAAGAGTACCCGTTAGTAAATAACGTTATGAGAGTGAATGAAGCAAAAGAGGTGTGTCAGGAACAGGCGTGATATTATGCATGTATGTATATTACTCGTTTTTTTTTATTCACAACGGGTTTGCACTTGACCTCAATCACACCTGATGTTAAGTGAAGATGAGGCCGAAGGTGGTAGCGTACTGACCCGGAAACCCCATCTTATCTTCGTTAGGTTTTTATCGAACTTGATCTATCAATTTGGCAAATTCCGTTCAAATACTCTTGATAGATTCATTCAAGTATACTTATTGTTTAATTTGGGTCTAATAATATTTACATAAGTAAGCGAAATAAGGATATCCTTTGAATATTCAGATTTGACCTTTGAAATGGTTTACGACGCCAGCGGCTTTGTAATGGAAGCGATTTTTAGGCGCATGCTTATTAAAACTATCAGTTTGGTATATTGGAGTAGTGTTTAACCGCCTCCATGGCAAAATGTAAACAACATTGGGTTTACGTTTCGGAGGTCGCGGGTTCGATCCCCAGCGGGGGCATATTTAGTAGTCGGTTTGGTTGGTGTTAAGGCATATTAAATGTCCGTGTGGCTAGCTACCCAAATAAGATGGGGTTTCCGTGTTAGTACGCTACCACTTTCGGCCTTTCTTTCATCTTCACTTAACATCAGGTGTGATTGAGGTCAAGCGCTAACCCGTTGTGGATAAAAAAAAAAGTGACTATGCCTTCAAAACCAACGGTTGCAGGTTCGAAACCCGTTAACGGTAAGTGTTTGTGTGATTAATGAAAAAAATCGTTATCTAGCACAGATTTTGCTTAGTTTGGTACAAGGTACTTAGTGTAGGTGTCTAAATTATATAAAAGATATATGCTCTGTATCCGGTTCATCATCCTTGCTCATGATTACAAACAACTTATCTATAAACAACTTTTTGTTAATTATTTTTTAGTTTCCCATTAATATACTCTCTCTACGATTTCCAAACAACCAAGTTATTTAAATTAATTTTTTGCAGCACGCTTCCCTTTTGAGGCTTATCCTCACTTTACATCAGATGTGATTAAGGTCACGTGCTAATAATGTAAAATACATGGTCATCCTCCACCTTTTATCATAAGACTTAAATTCAATAACTTAGTATAACAGAGCAAAGGCAGGTGTATCTGACAATAGATCCTTACTGGGTCAAAGTGAAATCAGGAACATGCACACACAGGGAAAAAAGTGGTATAAATAAAATGTTGACACCATTGGATAAATTGGATAAAACCAGTCGGTTTTATCCAATTTCCATATCCATCCAATATCCAGTCGGATCCCCTGGCGTTGCGAAGAGACGTCGCGTCCCTCTGCATTCTCTATCGCATATTTCATGGGGAGTGTTCTGAAGAACTGTTCGAGCTAATACCCGCTGCTCAATTAAACCGATACATTTCTCGCCGAAAATTAAATTTCCATCCACATCACCTGCATGAGTGGAAGTCTACCACAGTACGTTTCTCAAGAAACTTCTTACCACGTACAACCACCCTGTGGAACGGACTTCCGGCAGCGGTATTCCCGAACGAGTACGAGATTGGAACCTTCAAGAAACGAGCCTACACCTTCCTCAAAGGCCGGCAACGCATCTGTGACCCTTTTGGTGTTGCGGGTGTCCATGGGCGGCGGTGATTGCTTTCCATCAGGAGACCCGCATGCTCGTATGCCGCCCTCTCATATTAAAAAAAACAAAATTAATGATTGACACTGTAAGACTATTACAAATAAATCTGAATCAAATTTATAATTTCCTGTACTTGAGCTTTGCGACCTAGGTTGCCACATGATTCTAGGTCAACAGGAAGAAGTAATACAATACAAAAATACTCTTTTTTGCACAAAATAATTTACAATATTTTTGATGATAACAATAGAGTAGAATTATAGAAATATTTGTGTCAAAATATGCGTAATGAATGTCCGCATTTTTTGCGTTGATTTTTATTGCAGCTGCAAGACCTTCGTTGCCCGTGGTACACACGCGATCTCGTGGAAAAGGGTCCTAATAATTAGACAGTGGTTTATTTTTTTAGAGATACGGAACTATAGAAAAAATACCTAAAGGGACTGCAAATTGCAATACTACAGTGATTCTCGTAATTATACCGTTACGACCTCAACGAACGTATTAAATTCACTCTATTACTAGAATTTCTTTTCTAGTTTAATTACATCGCCTATTTGTGGCACCTGAGGCCTTCTAAGGCTTTGTGTAAGAGCGAATTGTGTCTTCTACTGAATGGTGGCCGCTTTTATACAGTAGCGTAACAAATTTTTCTTTAGTGTAATTTTATTGTGAATATTGAAACTGTTTTTTTTATGCACTAGATAGATAGATAGATAAATCGTTTATTTGTTACTCCAATCACACACACACACACACATACACATAAGTTTTTCTTAAAAGGAACTTAAAAGGTAAGTACTAGGTACAGAACAACTAATGCATATGTGTGCTGCAGTACGACAAATGGATCACAGCTCAGTGTATGAGATTGTCCAAAGAACAAAACACTGATTTTCAGCTATTACCCGAGGAGAATTATAGGTACAAGTGCAACGGGTTAGCACTTGACCTCAATCACAACTGAGGTTATTTGGAAGTGTATTTGGGAAACTGGCTTTACACAAAATTTGACTTTTTATTAACACCAGCAAAAATTCTCTCCGAATAGAAACACTGTTACGCCTGATACTTTATTATTATGGTCAAGATCAATGAGCAGGACGCTAATTTGTAGTATTATCATTACTCTTGAATTTCTGCTAAACTACAGAATTATTATTTTAATTATCACTTTTATGTAATGGCTTTATAATAATCTTGCAGTGTTTATCAGCTAAAGCACACAATATTTATTAGAACTTATATTAGAATAGAAAATTATAAAGTTAAAACGCTTAAAACCAAACCGATCCTAATAAAAATTAATACGCATAAAACACTTACAAAGATCTAAAAAGTTAGTAGCGAACATTTTCACTGGCACTGCACCTAATTAGAGCGATTTTAAATTTTCCACAGATGCAGAAATTTTCAATTCGATATTTTGAAATTGTCTACTAGCCTTTTACCCGTATAAAGTTCCATTAGAATCGGTTCATTCATTACCGAAAATTTGGACTTCAAAGTTCAATATTCAACAAATAATACTATAATTAAATTGCCTTTCGAAATTTTACTTATAAGCGTTCATATCAACTCACATAAATGTCTCAAGTCACCCTTCACAATATCATAGTACAGTGCAACGCAACCCCACTTTCACGCTTTAATGGAAGTGCAGAGCTATCGCCAAGTTCCTCGCTATGCGCCCGATGAAAGGCCCGTCTCGAATTACTCGTCATTACTCTGTGTTTAGCCGGGCGTACAGCATTCGATGTACGGTGTAATTGGTGACTGAGTGGCAATTTAGGAAGTTAGTGGTATACAATATAATATTGACTACTTGACTGATTTAATGGAATGTCAAGTCTCCTAATAATTGGAGTATGAAATAGATTATAATATCGCTTAACAAGGTGTAATCATTTTTGCTAGGATAGATGATATATCACATAATTATCTATTACTGCCGCTAAAGGGAAAGATAAAAGAGTCAGTGAATTAAGGGCTCTTTGGCCTTGATAATGAAAGAGTAATGCCAGGGAATACGCTGTATACTGAAGAATATACGATCGTCCCTTCTTCATACTAGAACATATAGGATCTAGCAAAATTAACCCGACAAACTTTGGCAATTGCACGTGCATGACAATAAAGTAATATATTCATTAAGAAAATTAACCTTAAAAATTTTGTTTCCGAGTAAAAAAAATAAATGTAAGTGCAAATGAAAATACAAATTAACAGACTTAATTGTGCTTTGTTTTTTTTGTTTGATTGTGTCTTATTTTGTCAATGAGAAAGTAAGGCAACGTTCACATGGAAGACGCCAAATGACACAAAGGCCAAGAGACACATGGCGGAGCACAGGGCGCAACCAATCACAGCAAGTCGCGGCGGCGCCGGGGCAAGCGCCGGCGGCGAGCGGCGAATGGGCGCATTTCGGCGTCTTCAAAGATACCGCGGCACATGTTTGTGTGTTGTGACAAAGGCGCGCGGCCATTAATGTCCAACTCACAAAATTTACATTTCAAATATTTTTTTTTTGTAATAGGTACATCCTATACATACACTCTGCAACGTTTGTCGGGTTAATTTTGTTAGACCTAATATATCAGTAAGTGTTAAGATTATTTGAAAGAATAGGTGACTAATGAATGATGGTAGCTCAAAAACTGCTATGTGATTCGGCGTTTGAAAGAAATTGCATGACAAAGTGACACACATTTTCACTTCCTTTCATATATACAGGGTGAATTTGAATTCGTGTAATTCCCATTAACTGGTGACTCCACTCCTGATTACGGTCAACTTTCCCCAAGGAACCATAGTCGAATTCGATCAAAAAACATTCTCGACTACCCATACAAAGTAAACCATTCTGAGTCAAATCAAATCGTTTATTTGCGATAAATGTGGTACGTTAAAGTTGAACATGTATACAAAGGATCTCACATTTAACCATTTCGGCATGCAAAATTTGACATAGAATGTCACCACCAGACCAGAGACCACCAGAGACCACCTTTAATATGGAAATCCAACAATTTACGTCTATGCTGAGTCGATTCCCTTCACTTCTGCGGCACACATAGCAATATTCATGCAAATTATAGCCTGGTTCTTAATTTGTTAGTTTTTTTTTTATCCACAACGGGTTAGCACTTGACCTCAATCACACCTGATGTTAAGTGAAGATGAGGCCGAGGGTGGTAGCGTACTGACCCGGAAACCCCATCTTATTTGGGGGACTGGCTATCTTATCTCTGACAACCGGAACACAACAATGCTATTGGCATTGCTGTTTGGCGGTAGACTTAGATAAGATGGTGGTAGCTAGCCAGGCGGGCATTTAATATTCCCTACCACCAACCAAATTTAATAGTTTTTAATAGTTCTTAAAAATGTGATTTCTAATAATGTAAATTGTATTGTACCTATTCTTATGTGTATGAACTAGTGAATAAATTATTTTTTCTTTCTTTGCCTAGTAAATCATAAAACTATTTTTTTTCTTATTTATTGCAAACCTTAAAAGATAAAGTTTATTCACAACGGGTTCTTGTGACTTCCATCACATCAGGTAAAGTGAAGATGAAACAGAGATTGGTAGTGCGCTCACTCGGAATCCCCAAGTTATTTGAAGGATTGGCTAATACCCGGGACACAACATTGCTCTCAACACTCCTGCTTGGTGACAGACTTAGATTTTAATTAACTTTGAAGGAGTGAAGCTTCTTGTTACAAATATCTCTAAACATACTTTTTCACAAAGTCCAATTTCCATTGCATAGTTTGTTTTCAGTCATTTCATGATGAAGATTTTCAATAATTGGACACACTAGCACATCGTTACGTTACTCTAGGACGGACGTCACAAGTTAGTACTGTCTTCAACCAGTAGTAAAAAGCAGTAATGAAATGATGTGAATATATTTATTGATCCAAACATAGTTCAATTGAATCCAACACCCAAACAACTCGAAGTCGATGACATTAACGAAGCCATCCAAAGCCTATTTAAATCTGGAGAGTAAAATGCACTACCATTGTGCCAGGACTAAAGCATAAACGGGACAATGGCAAGCAGACTAATGCTGGGAAACGAATTGAGAACGGGACAAGTTCATTGTAGCTCGAACATAAATAAGCATTTGCTTGAAGCCTTACGGGTTGGTGTGAGTGATGGACTGCAGCGAGTTGTTGAGACGGTCAGGAGCTTGACCACTTCATGTTCTATTTCTGACACCAACGTCACATGCATCAAAATGTATCAAAATGTAATCAACACAACAAGATAAATCGATAGCACGCACCTTATCGAGACTTAATGGTGCTAAGTTCGGTCATCAGATCTATACAAAAATATACAACGAGCAGCATTTATACTTGTATTGTTCATTACCTAAATCAACCCTTAGATCATGTAATTTCATAAGTATCGTCATCGACAACGTTGACCAATGAGAAGCGAGCGATGAACCAATGAATCATTGTCAGAACATAACCCATGACGATATCGATGAAATTACATAATAGAATCCCAGGTTATGAAAATAAGGATCATCTACCGTGACTGATGGAAGGATCAAATAATCAACAATCATCATCATCTTTTTGCCGTAGTTCTAATTTATTAATCAACAATATACTACCTTTTTCTCCCGCTGTGTGTTGCATGAGCAACTGTAATGTTAATAAATCTAAAAGAATGTGTCAACCCTTATGCATAATTGGGTGGCATTGACAGTGTTCTCTCTCCCTGCCGTTTTTCCAGTGTCATCAAGCTTATGTCCAGTGACGTTAAGCTGGAGAAGCGGCTAGCTGTAGCCTTTAAATACTCAAGATTAATCTCATCAATCACGAATTTTAACGCTAACATCACCTTCACGTGGAGCATTCGCTTTAATACGTAGTTCGTAACGATACAGTTCCTACACCCCGTTCTAACGCGGATCGCGATTCAGACACGACTCGGGTGGGTCATGACCAAGTCTTCACTAGTTAATGACTCAAATTTCCAAATTGTGAGTTTCTTGCGTCATATCTTTTCTCTGACAGGCGATGGTAGTTATGTGTCTCAATTTCAAACGGGTGCCCTTAGGTTGCAAAACTCCTTTTACGTGCTATTGCATACCGTCAGAGTGCGCTCAGCGTTTGCAAGAGACTTTAGGCAGAATGCTCTCACACTCGCTCGTACTCGGTGTCGCTGAAAAGAACCTATCGGCCAATCTGCTGTAATTATTAGTCAAAAATAGAAAAATTAAATACTTACCATATGCCATTGGGATTCAATATTTAACCTGTTGTTGACTTACCTGAAACAAAATACATTCAAAATTATTTATGGATAAATTTGTTTAAATTTATGGGAAAGTGCAGGAAAGGAAGCCGGCAATTTAGGTAGGGAGACACATTAAATGGTCTTTAGCTTGTTGTGTATTGGAAATGTGTTGGGGTAAAAATACTCTGAAATATGTAAGCAATACTTGTTAAGATTAAGCTGTTGATTTCCCTAATAAAAATAAAATAAAAATAATAAAATTTTCCGGGGGGGGGGGGGGGGGGGGGTCAAAAATACCCGCTGACGCCTACAAACTTAAACCATACGACGGTACATAGGGGGTGTCCCAAGAATTAAGATCGCACTGGCTGTGATATATTGAAACGGGTGAGCGCTTAATAAATCATAAGCAATTATTTTAAACAGTATACCAACGGGGTTGTTTAGTAAATGACTCGTGGCTGAGTAGTCTAAGTAATTATACGGGTGCGTATGAGTTGGAAGTCGTTGTTGTGGTGTTTGTGACAAACCCTAAGCGAAACATGATTGCAGGCATTAGGGTGAGATATTTTGTGAGCGGATATAGTCGAGCTCAAAAGTTGATGAATTTTTCAGATTTCTGTGAGAGAGATCAGAGTACTTTTCTGTAAATAGGATTATTATAAAAAATATGTTTATTTGGGCGACAAGCTGGTTTATTTCATGTCATCTTAGTTAAGAGGGATTATTCCGTCCAGTGGCGTCATTAGTTAAATTAAGATTACTTTTTAAATACAGAATTCGCACTAAGAAGTTCGATTCTTCATTCATCATCCGAACAGCCAAGGCATGGAACTCCCTTCCGTCGTCAGTCTTTCCTGAATCCTACAATCTTGGGATCTTCAAGGCATTTACTGAGGTCGCGTGCTTCATCTCCGACCACATCGTCACTTTCCATCAGGTGAGATTGTGGTCAAACGCGAATCCAGTCAAAAAAAAATCCATCCAATCCATTAAAAAAAAAAAAAAACCAGAATAAATCAAAAACCCGAGTAGCTTAAAATCTAATTATAAATAATACATAAATTTAATTGCATTAATTATCTTAGAGAATTTCAAATTATTGATAAAATTGGTCACTTTGTTTATAATCGTGAATTCGGAATAAACCCTCTTAACTATACTCACGATATCTTGTTCTCGTTTTCAGTGAAGAAAAATTAGGGGTTTAATGTGTTTGACTAAAAATTTTAGTAAAATTCGATAGTCGCCTCGATTGTCGGGACTCGGGACATACACACAGTGCCATTTAGTTACACACTAAGTAACTGGGCTTACGTTATGGATAGTAGATGGTTAATATACTACACATATATTTTTTTAACATAAATAACTATCCAACTAATCCCACTAATAGTGTAAATGCGAATGCGTGGTGTGTGTATGTTTGTTACCTCTTCACGCCTAAACTGCTAGACGGATTTAGATGAAAATTGGTTGGTAGACAGATTAGGACTATGATGAAATGTTCCAAGCGACCGAAGTCGCGGACAATAGGTACATATTATAAATAAAAACATCTATAACTCATAATGTTATGTATACGTGTCCGTATTCGTCTACAAACTATCGGAATTCGAACCCGCGACCTTTTGGTATAGTAATCCAGTTTCTAACCTCTACACCAAACATATCGTCAACAACTAAATATTTCAATTAATGTAATTACGTTTCGTGTGACAAATTCGTGTTGTTGAAATTTTTAGTAAAATAATTTAGTTTAGTAAAATAAAAGAGATCATCAATTACCGGTGCAGGTATAATATCGCAATAAATACGTATCAATTTTATAAATCGCTTCGAATTTCGAATGTCAAAACGTCAACGTTGACGTAACGATTCCGCTTTAATGTTTCAACACATTTCCAATGCTCGAAGTGAAAGGTCACCTTACGCGACCCACAAATGTCACTTCAATGTAGCTGTCATACAATCAGACACTGTCCGAATGGTCGGCACAATGTTATTAATGAAGACAGACTGGTATAAATATTTCCTGAGGCCTTAGTACAGCCAAGGCCTCATGAATAGTAAGTTGCAGAGCTGCTTCCTGTCAAATCAGTTGTAATGTCACTTAAAATTTAGATTTAAGGTAATTGTCTGTTTATGATAGTATTAAACACAGTACAATAGGCTGTTCATGGCGTGGTGCTGGTTCCAACACTGATTTACGGGAGTGAATGCTTGGTATGGCAGAAGAAGGATAACATTAAATTAATAACATTAACATTAAATATTTTTGCACAAACACACAGCGCCATCTAGGTCCACAGTAAGCATTTAGGCTTATGTTATGGATACCAGTTGGTTGATAAACTACACAAATACATTTTTTTTTTGTAAATAAAACATGTGTAAATGAAAAACATCAATAACTCGGGAACATTATGTTATGATATGATAACACATGATATTCATCATACAAACATATGCCCCTAGCGGGATTCGAACCCGCAACCATTTGTTATAGTAGTAGAGTTTCTAACTACTACAACAAACAGGTCGTCGTCGTCGACAGAATGAAAGTAGAATTACTGCAGTGGAAATGAGATCATTGAGAAGTTTGACTGGGGTGACTTTGAAAGATAGAATCAGGAATAGTGTAATTAGGGAATTAAGCAATGAGAAAGAAGACGTGGTGACAAAGATTGAAAAAGTTATGCTAAGATGGTGACCTGTAGAGATAATGAATGAAAGAAGACTAACGAAAGAAGTTTACGATGCGAATGTGGATGGTAGTGTTGGTAGGGGAAGACTACGGCGCACGTACCATGATGAAATCGGGGACGTCTTGAAGGAAGGCCAAATCAAGAGTACCCTAAACCGACGAGCATTATGAACAACTTTATGAGAGTGAATGAAGCAAAATAGGTGTGTTAGGATCATAGCAAGTGGAAGTCTGTGGTCTTTGACTACCCCTACGGGAAACAGGCGTGACTTTATGTTTTGACTTTATTGTTCAAAGATTACTCTTCGCTATTGTTATTGTCTGATGATATCTTAGGATTGCCATAAAATATCTTAAAGGAGGACATGTCCTCCTTATCTATAATTTGCCCTCCCATCTTGCCCTTACCTACTGTATAGTCTACTTTTGCTATGCATCTATATTGCATGCTGATATTGCGTAATGGGTCAAAGAAAGTATATCTATGTATACTTTACCTATAAAGTTTCATTAGAATGTGTTTATTCATTTCGAAAAAAAATTGGCCTTTTTTTATGCACGACGGGTTCGTACTTGACCTCAATCACACCTGATGTTGAGTGAAGATGAGGTCGAAGGTGGAAGCGTAGTGATCCGGAAACCCCAACACATTTGGAGGACTGGTTATCTTATCTCTGACAACCGGAACACCGCAATGCTATTAACATTGCTGCTTGGCGACCAGTAGCTAGCCAGGCGGACATTTAAAATGCCCTAGGACCAACCAAACCGAGTACTTAAAAATGTACCCCGCTGGGGATCGAACCCGCGACCTCCGAATCGTAAACCCAATGTTGTTTACATTGAGCCACGGAGGCGGTTAAGTTTATATGGAATAAACCATCCACAGAATGAATGTTGCCAGCTGGCAAACTTCTTTGTTCGTTATAGCATCATGGCACAACAGAGACGACTTGAAAGTAAATTTGTCGCGGTACTGCGAACGCTCAGCTGCTGTAGGAAGATGAAGGTATTGGGCGCCGTAGACGAGGATGGGGTTCAGGGTCGTAGGTTTCAGGCCCCTACCAGGACTGCAGCCACTGATGAACGGTGAAGAAGAAGGTCAGGAAGAAGGTATAGGCACTTGTAAAACTTATAAATGATGTAATAATTTAAAGAAATAAAAGGAAGAATGGAAGAATAGTTACAGTTCGCAAGCTGCGTCAAGACTGACTCGTTTTTGAAAATAATTTAGAAGTCAGAATTTTGAATAATGTTCCAAAAAAAGAAAACGCCAAAGAGATTACCGAAAAGAAGACAGAATTTAGAAGAGGTTGTACACCTCATTACAAATTTGTCTATTCATTTGAGTACCGCACAAACGGAGTTGTGGGAACGAGCTAGTAATAAAATATGATACAAAAAATTATGCACCATTGAGCACCGCCGGCGTACACAATCGAGAATTGAATTCAGACTCGCGCACTGGAAACAGAACGCAGAATTCGAGCTCTGAGCTTCACACTAACAATTTGCAAACTCAAATGATTTGGCAAAATGTCCTCTGTCTCAAGAGGCGGAGATATCCACATTTTTGCTGTGCAGAGGTTGTTTGTTAACGTTATATTGTTTTTTTTTTCATGTTTTTGAACAGATAACGGTTAAAGGATGTAAATGTTGAGGTGGAGTCGAATCTGTTTACTGAGCGGAGACTGTTTTGTGCAATCAGACTGTTTAACCCTTAATTACTCGTGCCTAAAAAACACATAGATGTTCGCATGGTGTTTTTACGGACCTACTTGTCACACAAAATTAGAGTTTTTTATTTAAGAATCTAAAAAATAAACATGAACGTAAACATTTAGCGTCCGTTTAAATTAAAATTATTAATAAGTAATAACGACACACGATACCATTTAGAAACAATATTTTTGTAGACAATCAGCACATAGCATATTCAAATGTTCCGTACAAATTTGGTTTTGGTTTGATTTGATTTTCAAGACTTTAGATCTTGGACAACAGATACATCTGCTTTGG
Organism: Oegoconia quadripuncta; assembly: GCA_949316235.1. Taxonomy (NCBI): domain Eukaryota; kingdom Metazoa; phylum Arthropoda; class Insecta; order Lepidoptera; family Autostichidae; genus Oegoconia; species Oegoconia quadripuncta. The sequence goes on from OX438745.1 coordinate 36,168,319, forward strand.
TAGTTGATGGAGGAGGTTTCGTAGAAGATTTGGGTCTCTCAATTTCCGTACTACGCTTGATATGCTTTTCCAATGGTTCAACAAATATATCACCTTGAAAACAGTCATGAAAGTGTTCGCACGGAGTTTTTTGGACCCCATACTCAATTAGCTATAAAATTCGAGGAAAGACACAACTTTGAATGTGCATGGGGTCCAAATGAACCCCGCGCGAGCAGTTAAGGGTTAAAGGCATTTCCACAAAAAACATTTGTAGTATGCTCTTTGTCTTAAACTATAAGTGTTTCAATGGTTTTAACGAATAACTTCCACCCCGCCCACTTTTTGAGTAGATATCCTACGCTTATCTAGCCGTTGTGCGATCTCCAATCGAGGACTTTAATGCCACACTGGCCATCAGTTCTTCGAGTTATGTTACTAGTTTGTTTAAGTTACTGAGAGCTACAAGTATGTCAGTGACTTTCGTTCTCCTATGGATTTCTTAATTCCTGATTCGATCACGTGGTGAAACGCCGAGCATCGACCTCTCCATGACACGTTGCGAAACCTTGAGCATCCTTACGGCCCATAATGAAACAACGCATTTCAGTGGGGTAGGCCTCACTGAACATACATTGATTAAAGACTTTTATCTTCACGCACTAAGGTATTTTGGAATAATTAATTACTAAATATGAATCATCCTCATATAACTTATTAATATCAGACAAGTATCTAACTACATATTTATGATTTCCCAAAAGTGTACTACAATTTTGGGTTAAGCCCAGTCCATTTTACATAACCGGTTCCAAAGCACCTTCCCAAATAAACCTCTTGAAAGGTACAAAAACGTGTAATGCCAATATTGCATATGAATTTTCAACGTCTCGCGGCTACAAACATACATAAATACATATTTCATGAAGTGGTGAATAACAATTGCGCCAGGAGCAGTAAGGACGCGTTACTGACACATATTAAAATGGACCGAGCTTTAAGTGTATTAGATTCTTACTTGCTGGATGTGTTTATGTGTTTTTTTTTAATCGAGTAAGTCCATGGATTGGTTTTTAAAGTAAACGATAAAATTTGTTTGTGTGAGAGGTTTCCTTATTTGAATACGAAACATGGGCTCCATCGCTGGATATAGATGTTGTCACACAAATGAATACTGATCTTCTTAAGGCTGCGCCGAGCGAAAGACGCGCGCGCTGTTTAGGTATTTCGCTTGATGCGAATGTGCGTATGGCAGACCGAACACCGTCCGAGCGTAAACATATGTAACTCACATTTTCTTTATTGGGGGTTGTATTGGATTTCTTCTCGCAATAATTTTCAGGGCTATTTAGTATCAATTATTTTTACTTTGTCTACTCCTTTTTAATATTGACCAAATGTGCTAAAAATTAAAACAAAATCCTTGTTAAATTTAATTTTATTGATCTTTTAGGAAAGTTTATCAATAATGTAAAACTATTGGTGATGTTGCAAAATCTACAGATTATAAAACGCAAAAGTTCAATTCAATTCAATTTATTAATGTGAAACACAGGTATAAAAGATGTTAGTAAATATTATGGTATAAGTAACACTGTGATCTACTCAATTTTGATGATTGTGATCCATTTTGGCATACAAAAAAAATGGTTAGTTATTTATCTAAGGTAGGTACATAGGCTTATCTAAGATGGTAGGAATTTTTTGCAAAAAAAAAAAACAAATATATTACAGTAGATACCCATTAGCTTAGTTTCGAAAATTAATATTATAATTCCATGTCAATTATTAAGGACAATGTTAAAATTGTAAAATACGATTGAAATTGGTAAATAAAAATGTCAAATTGAAATGAAATTAGATTAAAATTACATAGTCATGGAATATTTAACATGAATTATATTCAGTCATTTATACATTATTCAACACATAGAGTCAATAATAATATAACAAGTCAAATAGTAACTCAATGCAAATTAAGAACTGCAAATTTAAATTAGGTGCTGTTTTCCCGCTCAGAAACAATCAAGCAGATTTGTCATTCAAGAAATCTTTAATGGAATAATGTGTTTTTCTATTAAATATTTAAACAACGAACTCTTGAATGTACTTAGATCATGAAATTCTCGAATGAATTTAGGTATCTTATTGTATTTTATTGGTGCCATTGCAAAGATGCTATTTCTAAAAAGTGTAGTTTTACAGGATACTAAACGTAACTGATCACGTCGCCGTGCTCGTTTAACATGTTCAAAATGCTCAGGATTAGACCGAACAAAAATTGCAGTCTTGTAAATATAAATAGAAGGAACCGTGAGTAAATTCAGCTGCTTATAGAAGGGTTTGCAAGAATCTGTGCGTCGCAAATTACAAATAACTCTTATACATCGCTTCTGGGCTATAAACACTTGTTCATTGTCTGTGGCATTCCCCCAGAAAATTATACTATATCTCAGAGTAGAAGCTACGTAGCCATGATAGGCCGTAAGTACAGCTCCGCGGTTAACAGTTTTGCTTAAGATATGTAATGCATATGAGAACTTTGTTACTTTTATGCATACTTCATTTATTTGTGTCGTCCATTCCATGTTACTGTCAATATTAATACCCAAGAATTGAGTTACTGATGCTTCATCCACCCTTTTACTATTATATTGTACATTTGTTGTCATATTTAAATGGTTTCTTTGTTTAAAGTTCATTATTTTCGTTTTGTCTAGGTTAATCTTAAGGTTATTACATTCCAACCAGTCAATGATAGATGAAAGACTGCTGTTGATATCCTCTTCATCCTCATATACCACAGTGCTATCATCGGCAAATAACACCATAGGATGATTTGTAGATTTCGGAATGTCATTTATATATATTAGAAAAAGGAGTGGGCCTAATACACTGGCCTTGAGGTACACCGTAGTGCACATGTCTAGTTCCAGATGTATAGGATTGTATGTATGTATACAACCAAGTGCTGAGTTATGACTTGAAATTTCTTGTAGTTGTTGATAAATGTAAGTAAAATTTATAAGTCTGTTTCCGTTTATTGTAATTTCTTCTTGCTTTTCATTTTCAATATCTATATTTAATTCAAAATCAGACGTTTCTTGCGGAGATTCCTAAAAAAAACAGCATTACTAGTAGTTGTCCAAAATAAGTTATTCAGTCAATTATGAAAACTCTTATCAAATGTCCAATTGAATTAAGTGCGTTCCTTGTGTACGGTGAATGTATCTATGTAACATAACAAAGAACTTACACTATGGCGACTTTGTCGAAAAAAAAATTCACTCCCCAATCCCCAAACAAATCGGCAATCAGCTGATCGAAATTAGGATGGGAAATAAATTTTTTGTTATTTTTTTTCAACCATGTCGCCACAGTGAAAGTCGTTTGTTATGTTACATACCTACATTCACCGTACAAATTGGACCTTATATTTGCTACAATTACAAGAACTGACCTGTTCACTATCAATTTGCGTTATAGTTTTATTTTTTTTCTTGAATCTCGTCTTGCTTATTAATTTATAATATCTTTTTTTACGGTTTCCCATTTTACTGAAACAAATAATAGTTTATTACTGTAATGAATGACGCCATTGCAGTTTTCTTAACTTGGCTCATCTTGTCGAACTCCACCCAACTAGACCAATATATTGTCAATCCGAAATTTTATTTCGAAAAAATAATGAATGATTAAATAAGTGAAAGAATACTCTTTATTGCACAAGAAATGAAACAACAGTAATATAGGTACTACAGTTATGATAAACTACATTGTACAACTTCGGTGACCTCTTCCGGACAACCGGTGGTTAAAAGAAAATTAAAATTAAAAAAAAAAGAGAGGTTATTAGAAAGGACAGCTTAACAAAAAATATATGATAATATAACATGACAGACAAAACCAGAATAAAGTTGCTACGCAACTGACCAATGTCTTAATGAAAGTACAGAACAATAACCTAAATGTAATATGTACATACATCACATATACTTAACTAATGTAACGTCTCTTGGTATTTTTTGTATGCTAGAAAAAGTTAGCAGTCTATTTAAAACTCCGAAAAATATACTTACACCGTTTTCGGCCGTCGCCGGTACACGAAATGACGCGATCGGTGTGTATAGTGGCGCTCAACAAAGTGACGTGCGCTCGCTCTGAACACTTGTGGGCGACTGAATCACAGCGATGCGCGACATTATTTTATATCGCCGCGCGGCCGCCATAGTAAAAATGTATGGCGGATTTGAAGCGCATTTTGATAAATTCATATCTTAATTGCCTAATACAATTTTTTATATCGGAGACGGTAAATTTGTAGTATAAACACTCCTGTTTCGGTTGAACTAAAAATAAGCGTAGATTTCTAATGTTATAAACTAAAAAAATACTTAACGCCACCATACGTTTTTTGCATTTTTGTCTAACTTTCCGTAATTTTGTAGAGTAATGTATAAATAATTTTAACATTTTTCCACGGAGTAAATATTTAGACATTCTTCGTCATTGTAAAAGTATTTTTTTTTAATGTGTATATCAAGTATTGTTGAATTTATCAACTTAACAGTAACTGCTGTTTTAGCACATTTCCCTCGGCGCAGGCTTAATAGGTCGAGTCGTAGACAAGTCTATTTCGATAATGTAAAAAAATTGCCTAAAATAACTATAGGTCTTTATTTCAAATTATCTAATTATTAACATTTGTACAATATTTATAAACAATAATTATACAATTTACTATAAAAAAAAATCACAAATAAAAAACTAGCCCCAAGTCTCTGGTTGGTGGAATTGTACCCAGAAGGCTGGCCGCGTTGCCTCGCTGTATAGCAAGGCTGATTCTTTGACCAAAGTATTGGTCACCCTCTGATCATGGGATGCATCAACTAGACGCTCAGATAACTCCCTAAAAAGAGTGTGAGCACCCGGTCCCCACGGCCTTAAATAGTGCCTCAAAAGAAAAAAATAGTACCGTTATGGTCAAAGAACAATTCAATATTTAAAGTGAGCATTCTGGATTCACGTATTGTAGAAGTCCTTATTCTTCATACGCATAGACTGCTTTGCATATGATTATAATTTATATCCCAAAAAACTGTACATTAATAGTGCCACCGAAATACAAAAAATTCAAAAAAAATATAAAATTATTTATTTTCAGTAAAATATCAGTTTTAATAAATGACTTGTTATGGTCTCCTTGTAAGTATGGCAATACCTGTATCAGAAGACCTCACTCTTCCATAGCTATATTATATTATTTTACTAAATAAAACAAATAGTGTAAATTTAGTAGGAAACTTAACAATAATAATAAAAAACGAATACTTGACTAAAAAATACAAGTCCTTGAAATAGTTATTTACCACTCGCAAACAACAGCTTACAAAAATAAGTAACAATTTTTAAGTCTTCAGTCGTTTTGGCGCCACAATGACATAGATAACCAGAGAGACACACGCAAACACACATTTTTTATGCACGACGGGTTCTTACTTGACCTCAATCACACCTGATGTTAAGTGAAGATGAGGTCGAAGGTGGAAGCGTACTGACCCGGAAACCCATAACACGTTTGGGGGACTGGCTATCTTATCTCTGACAACCGGAACACAATAATACTATTAACATTGCTGTTTGGCGGCAGATTTAGATAAGATGGTGGTAGCTAGCCAGGCGGACATTTTAAAATGCCCTACCACCAACCAAACCGAGTACTTAAACATGTACCCCGCTGGGGATCAAACCCGCGACCTCCGAATCGTAAACCTAATGTTGTTTATATTGAGCCACATAGGCTTTAACCTTAAATAATACCTTTTGGTTCGAAGTTTAAAAACTAAATTTAAATCAATATTGCGTAAAAACTAAACCACTCTATTGAAGTGATTATAGTACCATCAAAATAATGTTAAATTCAATTTTAACATACACAGTACAAGGCTTATTATCGAAAAATATGCCTACGTAAAAATGCGACAAATTAAATTGGTAATTTTTGACCATTGTCTATCTCAGTGCAGGTTTTTTCAGGTGCATTATCAGTCTAGTGGACACCTGACCATCAGGTATTGTCAAAGTTTTCAGGCCTCCGACTGCCTGGAAAATAATCGGGACCAATTGTTTAACGTGCCCACGTGAAGCATACATATGAAACTGCAACTAATGGCCACCCATCCAAAGGCAGACCAAGCCAGCTGCTGCTTAACAACACTCGAGAAGGCATGAAAGAGAAACCGGAAAACAGTTTGTATTTTTTCACGAAACTTGGAGAATAAACTTTTGCGCTTAAAAGAAAACAGAACACCGACATTTTCATAAATATTGGAGTGTTTTTTCTCTATCCATTGTATGTTATATAGTAAGATGGCTATACTCGGGTTGAAACTGGATTATGCCAACGAACTATTTTCATGATTTTGTCTAATAAAAATTACTTTTACTTTTAAAGACAAGTTTTTAATGCTCCATCATGATTATAACAATTGTTTTAGTACAAAGACAAGTAAAAGAAAGGACATTAATGAGATCCAGTGGAAATCTTCTGGCTTCGTCATCATCAGACGGTACCATAATATTGCATTCAAATTCAAATTATTTATTTTCCCAGAATATAGGTACAGAAAGGTGTTTTGATATTAAAAATAAGGCCCATTACATTCTGCCTTTTGAGCATGCAAAATTTAACGAATTATATCTAATTATAACTACCTATTATTAATTTATTATAGAATATTAAATAACCCCAACTTGCAAGGAATGCTCAAAAATTGTCAACATTACAAAATTAAAGTCAAATCTTCAAATGAATGTCAAAATTATAGAGAATTAGAAATGTCACTGAACTTACATAAATATGTAAAATTTCAGCTCAATCATGTAGCAGTAAGTGGTTGAAAAAATGCTTTGCGAATTTTGAAACGGACAACTTATATACGAACATTGCAAACTAAATAAGAGTTTGCAATAGTAGGATAGACTTAGAGGAACTCCACATTGGGCTTCTCGAAAAACCATCACTGTGTTAATTGCTGCATCTCATGTAGCCAAGTAGACGATAAGATTTATTTCGTCGGATAAAATTATGGCTTGAAAACGTTACATTTTTTTAATTAATATTAAAATTACGAAAAATTCTGCTCATTTTCTTTTTTTTTATGCTCAAGGGGTTAACACTTTGACCTCAATCACACCTGATGTTATGTGAAGATGAGGCCAAAGGTGGAAACGTACTGACCCAGAAACCCCATCTTATATATTTGGGGGACTGGCTATCTTGTCTCTGACAATCGGAACACAACAATGCTGTTAACATTGCTGCTTTGCGACAGATTTAGATATGATGGTGGCAGCTAGCTAGGCGGACATTTAAAATGCCCTACCACCAACCAAACGGAGTACTTAAACATGTATGGATGCTGGGGATCGAACCAGCGATCTCCGATTCGTAAACCCTATATTGTTGACATTGAGCCACGGAGGCGGTGAAAAAGGTTTATTCACCAAGCTTACTCCCCAGAAAAGAACAAGCAAGAAACTCAATGTCGACAATTGAGAAAATCTGGGTTACAACGTATAATTTGACAAAGCAAGGAAAAAATATTTAGTAGATTGAATTTGACTGAATTTCGCCCGATCTATACTTATAGCTGATAGCGATCTGTATGTCTATGCTTGCTTATCATCTAAATAATCAAAAACTTTTTTAATAGCTTTTTGTAAATAATTTCTGTCTTATGATGGTTTTGAATTCATTTAAAGGTAAATTTTGAATGTCTACTCGGTTCTTCTTATAAAAGTTGACCCTTAAATGACTTAGTGAATTTGTGTAAATTACTGATATGAACTGCAAGTTTATTCTTATATCTTGTATTTACGTTATATGTGTCACTATTTTTCTTTAAACCATCCTAAATGTTTTCTCCGATACTAAGTTATCGTAAATATATTGCGATGCTGTTTATATAATGATTGCTGTTATAGTCGAGTCCATTTTTGACATCACACTGAACTCACCTAATTTCAAAATCTCTTCGTTTTCTGATCTCTGTATTGTGTTGTAATTTTATTATTATTATCGTTACTCTTGTTCCAGTTATTGTAATATCAAATATGTAATGTCTCCATACATACAATAATCTCAATATCGCTTGCACGAGAATTGGTATGTACCATTATTTAAATTCAGACTCGATCCCCTGGTCATTTGTTAAATCTCCATTTTTATTTCAATCCCAAACTCCACCCACTCACAATCGTACCGAAGTCTATTGTCATTAATAACCTTAATAACTCCCCTTTATACCTCTGCAGCCTTAGTCTCTCCAGTATATTTCGATTATTTTGCCATAAACAGTGCGAAGTTATCGGGCGTCGGTATATCATGCAATACTGCTGTACTTGCTTTATTGTGTCGGTCGGATGCGATCGTAGAGTTTTATTGTTGAATGTCGGGCTTTCGATATTGTAATATTGGAGCGTCGGGCCCGTGAAGCGTTGAAGTTTGCTTGAATGAAAAGGATTTGATACGCTCCTCTGCAGTTCGTTCAAGCGGAAGAATTGTTTCTAGAATCATAGAACGTTTTATTTGCTATTACATTTGAGTGTTTTGTGGTCTGTGGATATTACAAAGGCGGTTGCGTCATAGAGTTTGTTATATATACTTTTGTGCTGTTAGGTTTCAGCAGAAATGAATAGAATCCGTCTCTTCCCGTCGTAAAGGGCGACTAAGGGACTTTCCACCAAAAACATCTAAACATGCTAGTTTTAATGGTGGTGGTGGTGATGGTGGAGATGGGCTCACCCCCTGTCACGTGTGAAAGTCATTAACAATACAATACAATAACAATGTCTCCCCACTTCCTCTAAATTCAACCACGTTATAAACAATTAGGATACCTACTTTTAAGAAAGCTACTACCGCTCAGAATTGAAAATCATCTGTGGAAAAGAAGCGACTCAAGACCCACAGAATCAGTGTTTTGTTAAGGGTCCCAAATGTGTTGGGGTTTCCGGGTCAGTACGCTTCCACCTTCGACCTCATCTTCACTTAACATCAGGTGTGATTGAGGTCAAGTACCAACCCGATTGCATAAAAAAAAACCCCTGTCACGTGTGCATTTCTGTATATTCCGTAAGGTGAACCGTGGATGTTGTTTCAAGTAAGAAACTAAACAATGTTTGGGTTATCTCGACCACCCTATTTAGGATAATGGTCGTGACAATCATAAATGTTAAAATATTTCAATAGTAAACATATTTGTTAGATGAAATCCCGAGTGACTTTTCAGTTTTGCTGCAGTATAATCTAAATTATGTTGACTCATCTTGCAGTTTCTGCGTACTCATGCAGTTCGTGTGGTCGACTATCCCCTCGGGATTAGGTACTTTGTGCTGTACCTATTAACTTTAGCCTTATTTCATAGTAAGCTTGGATTTATTACTATAACAGTCAGGGTTGTCAACTTCTTAAAAAAAACCTACGACTCGCTAAAAACAATATACAGTTAAATAGCCCTAAATACAATAATTTCATGCGTAAATATTATCATATAAATAAATAATAAATAAATATCCTTAGACATACACACAGCGCCATCTAATTTCACAGTAAGCAACTATAGGCTTGTGTTGTGGGTACCAGATGGTTGATATACTACATAAATACTTTTTTTTTGTAAATGAAAACATCCATAACTCGGGTACACATGTCCGTATTCATCACACAAATATAAGTATGCCCCTATCGGGATTCGAATCCGCAACCTTTTGGTATAGTGGTCAGAGTTGCTAACCACTAGGTACACCAAACAGGTCGTCACATCATATACCCTACTATAACTTATTATTTACAGAAACTTCTTGACAATCTGTTTTAGGTGCATATGTTTGTTAGCAATACGAATATTTTTGTTTACTTGCCGAAGCCACACAATAAGAGAGAGTTTTATTTATTTATTTATAATTTATTGCACACGAGTACACATAAAAGTCAAATACATACTGTTTACATACATCATACATACATAGAGAGTTGTGTTTATAATAATCAAAATCAAAATCAAAATCAAAATATTTTTATTTCATAGGATAAAATTATCACTTGAAAACGTCACTATTAATATTAATATTACATTATAGTTTAAATTTACTGCTCATTCACAAAGCTGACTCCCCAGAGAAGAACGAGCAAGAAACTCTAGGGTTGCTCTTTTAAACAGATTATAGGTTGCGATTTGATAATTATATGAATAGACAGCTATGTCCATGCTTGCTTATCATTCAAATAGTCAGTGATTTTAGAATAGCCTTTTGTTAATAATTTCTGTTTTATGATTGCTTTAAATTTATTTAAAGGCATATTTTGAATGTCTACTGGAACCTTATTATAAAAGCGTATACATTGCCCTTTGAAGGATTTACTAACTTTGTGAAGTCGGCTAACATAAATAGATAACTGGTTCTTATTCCTTGTATTAACATTGTGCCTATCACTATTTTTAGCGAATAAGGTTATATTTTTTTTTGCATATAACAAATTCTCATAAACGTATTGAGATGCCATTGTTAAGATATTAATTTCCTTAAACTTATCTCTAAGAGACTCTCTAGGTCCTAATTTATAAATGGCACGAATAGCACGCTTCTGCAGAACAAAAATCATATGTATGTCAGCAGCGTTTCCCCACAACAATATGCCATATGACATAATGTGTATGTATATGTATACATACTCGTATATACCGTCACGACCGTTATCCCAAATGTCCAAAACAATAGTGTATGAGTGATCCAAACATTAAGAATTTAATGATTGAAACAACATTCACGCTCCACCTTATACCAACTAATATTATAAGGGTAGCAATGAAACGAGTGACTGTAAATTACATTTTGAAGTTTCAAAATTAATTAATTTAGGTACGAATCTAACCTAACCTTCGAACCTAACCTATCCATGTCGGGGTGCCAAGCACTCCCGTGCTCGCTTCGCTCGCACTCGTCCGGCTCGCTTGCGCCATACCCTTCGAATCTAACCTAACCATGTCTGAGTGCAGTTATGCTTTAGTCGCCCTCTTTGTATATCCAGTCGCTCACTTAGTAATGTAGTCACTCACTTAGTAATACATACCGCTCAAGTTATTAAAACAGTATGTCATCATCAGTCGCAAAGTTTTTTTTTATTCGCTTGTTTTATAATTCCTCATATTATAAATGCGAAAGTTTGTATGTGTGTGTGTTTGTTACCTCTTCACGCCTATACCGCTGGACGGATTTGGATGAAATTTGATTGGTAGACAGATTAGGACTTATTGGATATGATTAGGATTATTATAGACAATTTTTTTTTGCTGAACCGATTTTGATGCAATTTTCCACGCGGACGTAGCTAGTTAAATATACAGAAATGCACACGTGACACCCGGTTAGCCCATCGCCGTTGAAATCTGCAAATGTATAGATGTTTTATGGTGGAAAGTCCCATAGTTGCCTTTTACGATACCCACGGGAAGAGATGGGTTAATTCTATTTTATTTGAGATAAATGTATGTATATCTATATGTCGCGCTAGACATTGTTTAACTTCGAAAAGCCTAAGCTGAAATTAATATCGATATGCCAAGTCTTAAGATAAGCGACAGACTTATCAGTGAGCGAGTCATATTATGAGCTGAGATTGAGGCCAACAAAGTTCGGCCCTCGGATTATGTGGAACCCATCTTCAGTGGACGATTGAGTTTGATATTATCCGTTATGATACACCTTTATATGTGTATATACTTTTTTTAATATTCCTGAAATGAAAATCGACGGTGTTGTCACTCAAGTAAATAAATTTGGTTGGTGGTAGGGCATTTTAAATGTCCGCCTGGCTAGCTACCACCATTTTATCTAAATCTGCCGCCAAACAGTAATGTTAATAGAATTGTTGTGTTCCGGTTGTCAGAGATAAGATAGCCAGTTCCCCAAATATTTGGGTTTCCGGGTCAGTACGCTTTCACCTTTGGCTTCATCTTCACTTAACATCAGGTGTGATTGAGGTCAGGTGCTAACCCGTTGTGCTTAAAAAAACTAAATAAAAATGGTTAAATTATTTGTAAAATTGGTAGTAGTATAGATAATAGATATGTTTAATCTTAATATCTTAATAATATTAAGATAAAAAATGTGACGTGTTCAAGTGATAATTTTCATTTTACGAAATAAATATTTTTAGATTTGATTTAATTTGTATAGATTAGAATTTTATTTTATCTTGTTAGGTAGTTATTGAACATAATTGAGGGAAGATTTAAGGAAAGAGAGGAAGGGAAAGACCTAGGCGTCATTACTTTGACCAAGGGAAAGAAAAGGTGAATGTCGTGTCGTACCAAGAGGTTAAAACGAGGGCGGAAAGTAGAGAGACATGGTCATTACTCCACCGACAAGAGCATAGCTCTTATATTGAAGAGAGAGAGGTAGTTATTAAGTTTCATGTATATTCTTCAGTTCTGTAAATAAATAAATTTAAAAAATATATTTTTGCACATATATGTATACAGCGCCATCTAAGTCCACAGTAAGCACCTAGGCTTGTGTTATGGATACCAGATAACTGATATTTTATAATATGCTTTCTTAATATGTTTCTGTAAGAAAAATTTTGAACATCAATGGGAACTTTATTGTAAAAACGTATGCATAGCTCTCTGAAGTTTACATGACCTGTAAGTTAATCTTTATTTCTTTTATTGGCATCATGTTTATCACTACTGATGCTGAATGATGCTGCTTTTATTAGTTTTTCAAAGTGTACTGTCACGAAAAGTTATGTAGGCTTCAAACTTTCAGCATACGTACCTCTTTCAGTCAAGGTTTAAAAATACTACATTAGACCCATACACGACTCCTTAAACATGGCGTTGCATCTACAATGTAACGCCAAGCGCGCATTGATTCAATTTCCTCTAGTCATTCACCATTAGCTCTCGACTTGTTCTCACTAATCTCGTTACAATACCCTATACAACACGAACTCCGATGCACTTCCGTACTGCTCACGATATGTTAATTAATTTTCAACCGTGAGCTCCGACCACGTGACAGTTGGTATGAATGTAAATCACGCTTACAGCGCCCCATTTGAGTGCACTTGATTACAGGCTATGTCGTTGTCGTGTGTAATGTTTTAATACTTGTGTATTTTTTGTTGTCGGTAGCTTTGTAGTGCGTTGTTCATGCTATTCTGGTTTTTAGCGAAGTATCTGTTTTTTCTTGTGACTCTCTTCTCAGACAGTCTTAGAGATCTCTTGATCTGTTTGAAGAAATAGGTATTTTAACTGTTGCATCCACATACATATATGATAATCTATGTACCCAAAAATATATGCCTATTTGGTAAACATCTGATAAAATAAATAAATAAATAATAAATGTCTGTGCACAAAAACACAGCGCCATCTAGGTCCACAGTAAGCATCTAGGCACAGTACTACAATATCTTCCTTAGTTTGTAATACTGTGATCTAGGCTTGTGTTAGAGATACCAGATGGTTGATAAACTACACAAATACATTTTTTTTTGTAAATAAACACATGTTTACATGAAAAACATCCATAACTCGGGAACACATGTCTGTATTCATCATACAAACATATGCCCCTAGCGGGATTCGAACCCGCGACCATTTGGTATAGTAGCAGAGTTTCTAACCACTACACGAAACAATACATATGATAATCACAAACAAAAATCACAAACAAAAATGAAATTGAAATTTCTCAATTTAGAATTAGCAAGGTTAGCACACCTTTTGTGGGACACAGCATACGCTTTTACAATAAAATACCAGAACATGTATTGAGTTTAACAGAGCAGAAATTTAAACGCTACATTAAAGAAACTCTGTGTAAGAAGGGTTATCACAGGATAGATCATTAAGGCGATAAGGAGGTCTGGTGTTAGCTGAATTCCAAGTCCAGGTCGTTAACTACGCTTATGTTAATCGTTTTTGTTTTGTAATATGTAATATAAATTGTAATAAATTTGTAAAGATGGAAACTATTTAAAATATGTTTTGTTACGGAGTTTTGTCGTTTCTTCTCCCTAACCATATCACCTTGTGAAGCGATGTAGATTAAAAAAATAACACATTGACTTCAGTATCCTTCATTGAATAAAATATTTTTGACTTTCACTTGGTCAAATGTTAGGGCATAGAAATTTAGGGTTGTTGTGAATTAATTTTAACTTTGACATGAAACAAGTCACGCGCTTCGCATATTGATCACTTTCGTGTTAAAACCGCTGTACACATTCGGCCACGGTGCTGGGCCAAAATATCGGACCCAAGGTCGCTGTTTACTTATAGACGTACTCATCATTCTGCATAAACATGGTTGTGGAATCTCTTACAATTTATTTATACAGCACGTTTACTATTACATAAATGTGCAGCAAATTAGACAGATAAAAAGAAATAATCGAAAAGAAGATGCTGGATGGTGATTATTCATCGGAATAGACCAAGGTAAATGAATAAGAAATCACCACCGTTAAACATTGTTTGCGGAGCGCACCAAGATCCTTTGATGTGCGCACGAAAAACCGACACTATTCAGTTGGCCAGAAATGTCACCAACTACCAACATACCGCCAAGTTGGTCTCTACACGTTGGCCCAACATGCTGGCCCAGTCCCTTGACCCAATGTGTACAACGGCCTTTACGATTTTGAATGATCCATTTCTGTTTTCGTTTTTGTAACTTTTGGCGGGCTGTTGTTTTAGGTACTTAGTTTGTTTTTGATATTAAAGACTACGTATCGTCGCAAGCATTAGAGATGTACTGAGTTTAGATGCTCGTTTTCACCAATCGTTACACTTTTTCTTTATGCATAACGGGTTGGTACTTGACCTCAATCACCCCTGATGTTAAGTGAAGATGAGGTCCAAGGTGGAAGCGTACTGACCCGGAAACGAGCCTACACCTTCCTCAAAGGCCGTCAACGCATCTGTGACCCTTTTGGTGTTGGGTGTCCATGGGCGGCCGTGATTGCTTTCCATCAGGTGACCCGCATGGTCGTTTGCCGCCCTCTCATATTAAAAAAAAAAACTCCAACATATTTGGGGGGGCATCACTATGTCGTAAGTGACAAGTGACTTTGATAAAAGAAAGGTGTGCATGCAAGATGACGTCACTACATCTCACTAGTTAGAAAGAGGTATGTTAATGTGGTTTGGGCATATAGAACCAATTAGTGAAAGGAGAATTACGAAAGCGTGAACGGAAGGGTCGGTAAAGGTCGACCAAGAAGGACGTACGTCAGTCAAGTGACTGACGTTCACACAAAAGGTCGGGTGCTGTCAACCACTAACCAACGAGCGTGTATGAAGCATTTGATGAGAGTGGGAGAAACAAAAGTAGCATGTCAGGATCGTTGCAAGTGGAACTCAAGTCTCTGGCTACTTCAATGTGAAACAGGCGTGAGCTTATGTATCTATATATAATGAATACATTACAGCTGTGAGACGAGCACAATCCTTCATCGTCTGTTCAACCGTTTCAAACAAATTAGGTAATTTGTAATTGTGAAGGTTCACAATACATTTTTAACGCAACAAATCATCTGGAGCATTTTTTAAACGTAAAAGCCGTGCAATTGTTCGGGCCATAAATAAAAATTGCTCGAAAACACCTCAGCAGTTTTAATATTTTAATCCTCGGTACGGGAGAGCATAAATTTTGTTTGACTGTTTGATCACGGCTTCGATTCAGGTATTGGATAGGATTCGCCTTTGAGGCGTTTGCACCTGTAGCTGATGTTTGTGTTCCATCTTTGGATTTCTAATTTCAAGATACGATTCGTAGCATTCATTTTGTTGAGCATACATAAAATTGTATAATAAAATTTTGTTTTTAGAAAAAAAAGAAGAAAACCCAAAGTGCGTGTCGGACTTCGCACATTTAGGATTCCGTGCCAAATGCAGAATATAAGCCGTCTGTGCAAATTGACTGCAAATGAAGTTAGTTTGTAATAGAAAAATTTGGGAATTAAACAGAAAACTTCAGATTTATCAATATACAGGGTGTAACGGTTAAGTGTAGTCATATTTTAAGGGCTTGTTCTACCCATCAATACGAACAACTTTTACTATGGGGGCAACTTCGAAATCGCGAAAAAAAAATGAGCTGTTCCATAGAAAATTTCAATAACCTCCCGATGCAATGTATGAAACAGCTGATTTTTTTTTCGCGATTTCGAAGTTGCCCCCATAGTAAAAGTTGTTCGTATTGATGGGTAGAACAAGCCCTTAAAATATGACTACACTTAACCGTTACACCCTGTATAGTTGGTAAAATATACGTAATAATAAAATTTATCACCAAACTTCAATTGGTCAATGGAAAGTCAAAAAGTACTTCGGAACAATATATTGGAAAAGATGACTTTGACAGCTTCTCATGCCTTTGTTTTCTAATATTTTTAAAAACAAAAAAAATAGTTGCCTACATAGCAAGCTCTAAACGATGATACACACTCATTCGGGTAAAAAAATTCAAAATTCTTCGAATTCCGGTTTAAAGCAATGAAGTTATTTCTTCTCGTTTTTATTATTTATGTAATTTGCATTTCGGTGAATGTGCGTTGGAATTATATAATTTTATCCCACCGTCGCCTTTCCATCTTTGGACTACTAGGCGTGGGGTGGGATTCCACCCGTATTGATATACCGAACATTCGCACTAAGAAGTTCGACTCTACATTCATAATACGAACAGCCAAGTCATGGAATTCCCTTACAGCGTCACACTTTCTTTCCTACAACCTTAGGATCTTCAAAAGCAGAATGAATAAGTTTTTACTGGGATCGCGTGCTACATCTTCGACCACATCGTCACTTTCCATCAGGTGAGATTGTGGTCAAATGAGTATCCAGTTAATCATAAAAATGGAATTGTTAATAACCGTAGTCGGGTTTTTTTATATATTTTTTAAAGTTGTTATAGAACCATGTAACCTCAGAATTTGGCACTGTACTACCGGATTTGTCCACGCGAACAAATACTCGGCGGTTGTTAATAAATCAACGCGTTGTCAAGTGTCACAATTTGTATCGACACCCGGGAGATTTTCATTATGAATATTGTAAATGTTCCGTATTTTTCTGTATTTTCTTTTCACTCGTTTACCGCAGTTACTTGCGTTAAAGAACTTGACCCAAGAGCTCTTATTCATTGCTAATATTATGGGTGGCATTTTTATGGCGAGATTAGATTTTCGCATGCGGTTTCGCCTGTGTGGAAAAACTTTATACAATACAATACAATACAATACGATGCGATACGATACGATACGATACGATACGATACGATACAATACAATACAATACAATACACTTTATTGCACAAAAGGAGAATTTATAGCGGATGTTTAATTAATTTATCCCGTGGGAACTACTCACTTGGATAACAAATATACCATGTCTTAATCCATGGCATATTGTATGTATTTACCAAATTCTATATACCAAACAAACAAACTTCCGCATTTAGATGATATTAGTTAGATAGATTGTGATAACCTAAAACATTGTTTCACTAATTTATTAAGCGCCGACGAAAAAGTAAGTCTTCTTTCATTTATCCTTTCCACATGTCCAAACCATCTCAGCATACCTTTTTCAATCTGTGTCACTACAGATTAAATAAAAAAAAATCGGTCTAACCTGCACTCGAGAAGCCGAAAAGCTAATTATAAGTAATACCTAAATAGCTTTAAGATTGAGGGTTATTTTCCAAAATTCACTATTATAAAAAAGTGGCTGTTTTAATCAATAATTTGAAATTCTCGAAAATAACCGTAATTAAAGCTGTTTATGTATTAATTAAATTAGCTTTTAGGCTTTTCGAGTACAGGGCAGAGCAATATATTATTTTTGACTATTGTGTATTTAAAAAAAAAAATATCTATTGAGGGCGCCAATGGACGCATTAAGCCCCTTAATTTCTTCTGCCTTTTAAACAACAGGACAACTTCTCTAATAATAATTCTAATATAGGTATCTCAAGCAAATAACAAATTTACATACCCCAATTCACATAAAGATGATAATCCTTATTATCAGAATTGTAATATCTACTAACGATATTGTAACTAAGAAGATTGGACACGTGCAAAACATTTTCATTAGAAGCTCCCTCACAGCATTGTATTCAGTAAATACAGGGTTCAAAGTAACACTAAATGAAGACAGAAATGTAACAAGATGTAACGTAACGTACCAGGGAGTCAAAGCACAGAGAGACTTGCACATTCGTTTGAATAGTGGTACACGCGAGCAAATATTTAAACACGAATTGAAAACGGAATGTTTGGGTTACGCTGTCGGGAGACATTGCTATGCAAATAAAGCTAATGTGATCCTGGATGTGCAACTAATTTGATTAAGGAATGCGAGAACAAGAATTGAAAATCATTGTATAACAGACATATTTGAAATATCTTAAAAGCGTTGATCCCACGGTATTCCATACAAACTCACAATTCCAATTTTTTTGTTATGAATGTATAAGCAGGATATATAGACCTGAAAAGTTAGTCGGGAACATTTTTGAAAAACAGTATTGAAATTAAATTATAGCAATTTTAAATTTTTCATAGTAACAGAAAAAAATGCAATATCTTTTAAATTCGATATTTCGATAATGTTTCCTACTAACTTTTTAGATCTATGTATCCTGATGATACGTATAAAGTTTCATTGGAATTGACTTATTCATTTCAAAAATTTAAACTCTTAAATTTGTATGAAATGCCGTGGAGGTATTTTCCAATAAGTATATTAAGTAACACAACTGTTACACAAATATGCATTGTATAGAATATGTACAAAATGTATGTTTCAAGTAATATAAATAATAACATATTTATAACTTGGATAGTCGTTGAACTATCATAATACGCGGTTTGCTACATGAAGTGAACCTGGTATTGTCGAAAATGACACGGTGACGTTTACAATAATATTAGTTCTGGACATCGAAAATGAAATGCTACCAGCCGATATAGGAGACGGACCACCACTTAGCACATCAGCAAGCGTGAGTGACTTTGGTTAGTGATTTTCCTAAACTGGCGTTTAGGAAAATCCTGTGGGTCGTTACTTAATAAGAAGTTGGTCATGAAATTTGAGCAGGAGGAATTGTAGACTACTCCGGCCGAATCCCATAGATTGAGTGCGGCGGCCAAGTTGGATGGCATGATGGGCATGCAAATGTTTACCCTTCACCGGTGAAAATCTCAGGTGAACTGGCTATCTTATCTTTGACAACCGGAACACAACAATGCTATTAACATTGCTGTTTGGCGGTAGACTTAGATAAGATGGTGGTAGCTAGCCAGGCGGACATTTAAAATGCCCTAGCACGAACCAAACCGAGTACTTAAACATGTAGCCCAGTGAGGATCGAACCCGCGACATCACATTCGTAAACCCTATGTTGTCTACATTGAGCCACGGAGGCGGTTAATTGTTAATGAATGAAATGTAGACAAATCCGAAAAATAGAAACATCACAGACACAATAATAAAGATATGGGTAAAAACAGAGAAGCTCATTTAACACAACTAATATACACAAAACAATGTGTCATGTCCGGTTGTCACTCATCCCAACGTGAATGCTCGAGGGGAACATGTCAAAACTAACCATCATAGTTAGATCTCTGAACCCTCGTCCGGTTCTGCCTTTCTCACTTATTTACAAAGACAATACAATATATATAACGGGTCAGGTCGAATTGGACTCTGTTAACGAAATTCGAGCGAGCTTCTGATATTAGGCAACGATACATTGCATATTTCACAAGATGGTGCACAAGGATATTCGAAAAACTATCCAATACAAAGCATTTTTGATACACAGATGGAACTTTAGTGGCAAAATCTCGGAACAACTGCGCTTTGAATTGAGACTGGTTTATAAACATAGACAGAATTTTTTTTTATTATTTTGTGCACAGAAAAGCATAGACGTAATATCAATTCATCTAAATGATAGATAATTTAATTGCCAGCGTTTTGGGTACTTTGCCACGCGACTCCAATTTTTTACATTTGTTCTAGTTTATATTTAAATTCTATCACTTTATTTGTTACTGTTTTTAAATAAATAAATTTAAAGATTATGTCTAAACAACATTCGCAAGAATGACAAGCGGTACTGACCAGCTCCAAAATATTGTTAACAACCGACTAACAAAATTCGTAACCATGCTATTACTGGCTGCAGTATCAGTTCATGTCTATCATATCTGTACCTACCTGACTATCAGTAGGAACCAATTAAGATAGAATATGAATTAAAAAACATAGGGTTTACGAATCGGCGGTCGCGGGTTCAATCCCCAGCGGGGTACATATTTAGTACTAGGTTTGGTTGGTGGTAGGGCATTTTAAATGTCCGCCTGCCTAGCTACCACCATCTTATCAAAATCTGCCGCCAAACAAATCAAATCAAAAATGTTTTATTTCGTAAATTATAAGAATGACATTTGAAATTGTCATGACATACAGTTATCGGTCCTTCACTAGGCAGGAACACAACAATGCTATTAAAAGCAATGTTAGCATTGTGGTGTTCCGGTTGTCAGAGATAAGATATCCAGTTCCCCAAATATTTGGGTTTTCCGGGTCAGTACGCTTCCACCTTCGGCCTCATCTTCACTTAACATCAGGTGTGATTGAGGTGAAGTGCTAACCCACTGTGCATAAAAAAAAGTAATTGAAAATGGGCGCGCGTTGGTATATACCTAGTAATAATTCAGCTGGTACAAACATCGTTTAGAATTTAACGATTTTATCAGAAGTATAGTGTCATAATTAAGGTCAAGAGATACATTAAGACAAATATTTAAAGAAATTAATATTTTAACATTTTCGTCACAATATATATTATATGAAAATCTTGTATATGTTAAGAGAAATAATATATATTCATTCGAGAAACATTGTGACCGACATAATGTCAATACAAGGAGCAAAAATCAATTAGCTGTACCTTTTAGTAGACTTAGTAAAGTTAGTAAGTCATTCAGGGTCAATGTGTTTCTACAATAAGGTTCCAATGGATATATACGGAATCTTCCGTTTAATAAATTTAAACTTATTATAAAACAAAAATTATGTAAAAAGGGATATTACAAAATTTCAGACTACATTAATTAAAGTAATCCATGGGATTAAACGGCTCCTCTACACGATATATAAAATTGTTGTAACCTTTCTTGATTGTAAATGATTGATTGAAAAGAGACAAACCCTCTGAGTTTTTCGCTAGCTCTTCTCAGTAGTGGTCGCGTTCCGAGCTAGTGGTAGTTTAAAAAACAAATGACGTTCATAAGTGCATATTGTATTGCCTACATGAATAAATGATTTTCATTTCATTTCATTTCATACTTTACATAATTAAGTACAACCTGGTAATATACTTTTGTCACAGCTACTCACATTGATGCTATCACTAAATTGGCTCTTTACAATTCCATCACATACAAATACAGTCACGTTTCCCCTATGAATATTTCCCAACTAAAACGGTAAAGTGAAAAAGCTCCCAACATTTGTCGCCGGATATGGGCTCTATTTACCCTATAGGTATACATCCGGTCAAAGGGAAGTCCTATTGATTCCTTCACGAGGGCTCCCACCCTTTGATATTACAGATATATCTGGGTCTATAGTAAATAACGACGGTTTAATATTTGACTTGTCCTCGAAGTGCTATGTCGCTTACAAGCGTCAAATTTAATCAATAGCTGTAAAATTTGTGTTTGCATGCTTATATTCAGTATTATATACATATCTATCTACTACGTCTTTTAATCAATTTTTTAAACTTTCTTCATCGATTATTTAACGTTAAAATATTTCATCATCGGATTGAGCGTTTATGATGCTTGAAAATTTAAAATCAGTACTTATGCTTCCAGGATTTTGTATTCGAAATTACTACCATTTATTGAAATCAATTATGATACAACAATAATAATAACATGATAATCAATATCCTTAGACATACATATAACGTCATCTAGTTCCACAGTAAGCAACGGTAGGCTTATGTTGTGGATACCAGATGGTTGATATACTACATTAATATTTTTTTTTGTAGCTAAATACTTATTATAAATGAAAACATCCATAACTCGGGTACATAATGTCCGTATTCATTACACAAACATATGCCCCTAGCGGGATTCGAAACCCCAATCTTTTGTTATGGTGGTCAGAGTTCCTAAGCACTACACCAAACAATGTTTTGTATGTTGTAGCCTGCTGTCACAAAACACTTCATGATACACTCAACTGAAGTTCTTAAAGAATTTGCAATTACATGTAACTAATCTCAAGATTCTTATACTGCTATAAGGAATGCCATTAGTGATTTGTACAAACTGTCACTTGCACAAATTTCTATTCACAGAATTTGTCCATTCAATAACCGTTTTTGTTCCGCAAATTAACAAAAACGATCCATAAAGTACGTATAGGTATCATTAGAAATATCTGAATTCAACTCTAATGATCTATACAAAATACTCACTTGCCAAAATATGCCAAACATTTTCGGATGAGACGAGTAGCCTTTCAATAGGGACCGGGCCGTGACTGTCGGTGGAATTCATTACAGTAGAAATTTGTTTGGGATATGAAATTCCTAAGACGGCTTCGTTTTCGAACAATGCCCATTATTTTGCAGTGACCATTTTGTTTAAAATTTTTGTAGCTAACGAATTTTGATGTTTTAGGAAATAGGTATGTTTCATTGTTGAATTGTAGTCGTCACTGGCTGTTTTATACTTTATGGAACGATTTAAAATTGGAATGTCGTTCTATATTATTGACGTTGACTGTATCTGTCTGTCTTCTTTTCAGTACAATAAAAGATGGTTGGTCTCATGTGAATTCTTTAAGCTTTATTATTTTTTGCTCGCCTATTGCCTACACAGTTTACAACATCCATTTATTATGCTGATTGAAATTCTAAAATAGTTACTACTTACTTATTACTAAAAGAAATTTAATTAGACTTCACTTCACTTGGATTTTGGATGATAATTTAGAGGATCAAATTTAAACAGATGTACATACATAACGTCACGACTTTTATCCCATGGGGTGTTTAGAGATATCCCAAACAATAGTACTTGGGTGTTCCAAACATTAGAAGATGTATTGATTGAAACAACATCCACGGTTCGCCTTATGAAATATACAGAAATTTACGCGTAACAGGGGATGAGCCCATCACCGTTGAAACGCGCCAATCAGATGTTTTTTGGTGGAAAGTCCTTTAGTCGCCTTTTACGACACCCACGGGAAAAGAACGGGTTGTCTCTATTCTATTTGAGTGCCGAAACCACACAGCATTTAAACATATGTAATATAATTATGATAACAAAATAAAGATCCTCTAAGTTTTATGGCGGGTTTTCTCCTACGGGTGTTTTACATTTCAGCAACAGTGGTAGCGTAAATAAATTAACTGGAAGGATAGTGGATGAAAGAGAATCTGCAGTAGCGCTAATATTATTTACAAGAGATATAAATTTACATAATATAAGGTCCAATTATACCATCTACCTCTATGTGCGGAATAAACAAACAACCCCACAACAAATTTAAGAATGTACTAAAGAAATGGTTAATTGATAATGTATTTTATGACATAAACGAATATTTCATTAAAACATCAAGACATGTATCAACATGTATGATGACCTTTTTGAGTATTTTGACATTGTTTAATAGTATTTAGTATTCTAATATCTAATATTGTATAAATTGTATCTGACATTTAGAGTGGACATTGATTAAATTATTGACATAGGTATTGATAAATTTATGCATGACGTAATTGATTATTACATACCTAATAATCATAATGTTTCATGGAATATTTTAATTTTTATGCTAAGTACAGAGTGATGTTGCATGATAGCTAAATTCTTGATGATAGAGTAATTAATTATATATTGGTAATAAATAATATAATTGTATGCCTGATATGGTAAAACTGTGAACCAACTTTATTATAATACAATAGGTACAAATTTCTTGACAATCAATTATTCTGATTCTTAAAACAAAGTAAATACTTCATATGGGATCCTGTTTACGCTTTCATAACCTTTTATATAAAATATAATAAATCTAAAAGAGAAAAAAAATGAAAATAACGACAATGCAACATTAGTGAGAAAAGCTTATTACAAAATTAGTCCTGCTTGTATGAAGACGCTGCTCAAATAGTATTATTTATTTAAAAAAGACAACAGTAAATAATTTAAAGAAGTGATTCTTTCAGGAGAGCATCGTTTTGAGAAGATATTAAATTTATACTTTTTATTCAACAAATTGAAAGGCATCGTGTATCTTACGTTAAATATTGATATTGATTACCAAAGTTATAGATACTCGTATTATGTATGTTACCATGCAATAAATACCTGAAGTTAGAACAGATTATAATTGTCTTGATTAGAATCAAAACAGCAATTTTTTCTACATTTCATATTTTGTTCCGCCTGGAAAAGATAGTTAAGCTAGGAGACTCCTGTAAATAATCAATCAATCAAGTACACTTTATTGCACAAGAATTCTACAATACACTTCATAAATATAGCTTCAAAAAAATAATAATTGTACAACCAGGCGGTATAGTAATAATATCATTTACCAAGCAAACATCGAGTGAAACCTGCAGACTACCGTCAAGTGGCTGCAAAATTTATGACTAAAAGATAGGACTCAGATGTTCCTGACGTACCGGACACACCGCAGGTTCCCAAAAATAGGGAATGATTGAAGAGATAAAAATATGGGACCCAACTGAGGGATGGCGCATATGGCAAGAATCACAAGTGAATAAGTACCTATATTTTTAAATACCTAAGTATAATCTGATGTCAAAGGATGTCATGGTAACAAAAAGAAAACGATGGTCATAGTAAAACTTCTCAGTCAAGCAATTTAATCAATCTTTATAATTATGTGAAATTTGCATAACATTTTTGTATAAACTTTTATTAAATTATATATATAATTTAGTAAACAATTTAGTATTTAAGATGGTGTAACAATTATGACAGTAACTGGGATTACCATAGATGTGTTCAATATAGGTACTCACTTTTGTTTGTTTTACCTACAGAATCTGCAATTATTCATTGCATTTTAGGGTTTGCTTTAGTGGCAAAATGCAAATGTGAAGACTTTAATACTCCTATCGACTATGTTTTATGTTTTTGAACGGCATTAGATTTGTTATTTCCTGTTTCAAGTGTATATAACCAGGATAATTATGTTACGGAAGTATTGCCTTGTTGCTGTTGCCTAAAATTCTTAGCGGAGTAAACTTATCAGTCATCCATCACCCCAGTATACTGTCAAAACTTTTAAATTGACATTCCCAAATCAAATCCAAAACATCACTCACTCGTCGAAAATTTTAATTAAAACTCTACCTTTTCTATCTGAGCAATACAACGTTTTACGTTTCTACCTTCATTTGTTGCTGGGAAAATTTAAATATTTTACACTCGAGAGGAGCCTATTCGATCGTTACCTAAGGCGTTTTAATGTCCTAACGCTGCCTCTTGGCCATTACTTCAACTTCAATTAGATGATATCTGACATTTATAGTTCTTTATGCATTCAAGGAGTGAGATTATGCTTTTCCAGTGTCAGATAATGCCATTTAATGGGGGTCCGATCATTATACCAGTTTCACGGGCGTAATGAAAATTTTGCTCAGGTTTTACGATGGAGTTCGAAGGGGCACTTTCAGTTTAATGAGCAATATTTCTTTGGAGTGTTTATTTTTTGGGTTGATGATGTAAATAATGTTAGTAGGGTCGGAGATTTGATTCAAGAACTTATTGAATAGTCCGCGAGAGATGTTGAATTGTAACGCAAAGAAAGATAATGAAGCACTTTTATGCTTAAACATAACATTTCTGCTTGATGACAGACATAACAAGGGTGTGTTCTAGCGCCGACACTGTTCGCCATGTACTTTGTGGTAATAGTCAAGGAGTTCATACAAACAGTTTCCGTGGGAGTTCGCATCCAATTCCGCACAAATGGCAGCCTTTTCAATTTGGCAAGACTTAAGGCACGCTCTAAAGTCTCGAATGCATTAATTACAGAGATCATGTATGCTGACGATTTGTGCTTTCTAGCTTCTGCTATTAGCCGTACCTTCTACGTACGTACGTACGTAAAACTCAATCTCTCCTAAAAGATTATAGCATAGTAGTACAATAAACTATAAAGAAATTCTATGCAATGTAGGTACGTTGCGTTGAGAATAAGATTTTGAAAAGACTCGATATGAAAGAACGAACAAATCGTTGGCATCCATCAAGCGTGATTCCAATTTTACAAAAATCGAATATCGCAGTGTACTGTCTCGCTCGTTATATCAGAAGAACAGTGAAATATTGATGGCCCTAAAAATCTCCAGCCTGATTCTCGATTACCTTTACATTTAAAGTGTTCCGTAACGAAATAGTATATAACTATTGAAATTTAATTTGCTACAGAAAATACAGAAGTTTTGAAAATTTTTGTTAATGGGTAGTTTGTGTTTAAAGTAATTTTAACTGTTTCTCGAATAGATGCTTCAAAATTGCTCAATTTTTATATCAATAATGGTACCTACTATCGAGCAGTTATTGCCCGAGCCACGACTAAAATTTGACAATATTTTACACAATCATAAAAATACAATGATAATACACTATTTTAATTTACGATCGCGAAACCTATAAAGCATTAAATCATATAACTTTAAAATTAATACATTGCTACACATAGGCTTCTTCCAAGATGCGTCATGTATGTAACACAAATTATCGGATGATTTGACGTAACTGGTAAGCAGACATGTTAGTTAGCGATCGGAAATTATTAGGGACGATTTTACATGTAATAAATGACGCTGTTGTGGCTTTTCGTTGTGGCATCAGTAACGTTAAACAACATTACGAAGCAACTGTTATTTAGACTTGATAAATAAAGAATCACGACGTGTAGGTTATACGAATTTGAACAGATTACGACTAAGCAGTGGCCAAAAAGGCGCGCGAACAAAAAAGATGGCGTGGGACTACGACGTCATCCCCAGTATTACGCATAAAATTAGCAGACGATCAGTAAAAGACCTCAGTAAAACTATAGTTGGGAAGGAAGTCCAGGATAACAGTGTATTAAGATAGATTGAGATGATGATCATGATGAAAAAAGATAAGTTGGTCGACTTTCTAAACTAATTAGAGCCTATGCGATAGTAGACATAATCATCATCTGAAGTTTATTGACTATCCTTCTAATTTAAGCTTGATATCTCGTGCAAAATTTACTTTGAATACGGATACACTCGCTTAGTCGTAAACGTCGCAACTTGTCCGTCATATAAACAGCACCTTTGGGACAAAAAATAAACGACAAGCGATTTTATTAATAGATCACCGCTCTTTTGATCTCTATTCCGCTTGGCTTTTCATGGTTACAATTTTCTACGCAAACAATTTTATGCGAGATGAAGTTGATAATAATCTATAAATGTGTACTTAATATTTACCATATTATCTGCTTTAGTTATTTATCTCACTTTGGTATTCCGACAGTTACTCTGACTCAGACAAAAGTCTACTTGCTATAATCCTGACATCTTTCTCTCATTTCATCCATGCTGATTTCTAAATGATAGCTTTGTTTGAAAAAAACTAATTTTCTCTGTGTAATAATCATATTTGTTTTCAAAATGTTGAGATCAATAATGAAATATTTATTCGATATTATAAATTATGAGTACACTTAGAGTTCAGTATAAGAAATGTTTAACTAAGTGTAAAAAACTAATTACTACTTATACTCTAATTGTGAGAAATTCACCAACATTTCGAAATTAACTTGGCTTTTATCTTGCTGTAAAACTGTAATAGTGACTGTTATTGTGCTTGAAACTTATCAGTTGGACTGTCTCGGAGGGAATCAATCACTGAATCACTATCCCTCAATCATTTACTTATTCAAATTTTATGTACGTCGTCCCGACTTTATGTGCCATCAGGATGACGCCTGTTCTACACGACTTTAGGGTGTGAATTTCTTAAGGGCTTTTTTACTATGTCTGGTTGGTCGGGATGTTTTTTTTTTTAATATTTGCCGTTGTTTGATTTCTTTTGAGTTAACTTGTTCATAAACTACAATTTTCTGTTGAGGCCGAAATGGTGGATGTGTACACTTTTTCGGTTATTTCAGCATTCAACTGTTTATCGGAGTCATTCCTAGGATAGAATAGTTACTCGATTGAATATTGACAGATAATTATTCGATATCCGCCTGGCAAGCTACCACCGCCTTATCTAAAATCTGCGGTCTCCGTCTCTCCACTTTACCTGCCAAATGTGGTAATTAGAGCGTAATAACACTGCTGTATTGTCGTTTTAACCTGGCTTGATCACCGAATAAGCTATTTTTCAGTCGCTGGCTAATTACTATGCTAATTACTCAAGTGGAAATTTTGTATTTCGATTTACAAACTAAATTATTTACTTTGGCGTCCATTTTTAGATGCTATATCTCTAATTTAAAAGATATATAGTAGAGGACGTGATCGAGGAAAACAAAATACATAGTAGTGGTTAGAAACTCTGCCACTACACCCAATGGTCGCGGGTTCGAATCCCGCTAGGGGCATATGTTTGTATGATGAACATGTGTTCCCGAGTTATGGATGTTTTTCATTTATACATGTATTTATTTGCAAAAAGAAAAATGTATTTGTGTAGTTTATCAACCATCTAGTATCCATAACACAAGCCTAGATGCTTACTGTGGACCTAGATGGTGCTGTATGTTTGTGCAAAGACATTTATTATTATTATTTATGTAATTGAAATTAAGCCTTATACTTTAGTATTCCGTTGTAGCAACAAAACAACATTCCAATATTATACAAAATCTCAAATCTGGCCTTAATAAAAGCTGCTGGCAGATTTCGCTTCGATATGCATAACATGTTGCCCTATTTATGATTAGGTGGGGTGTTACTGTGGCGCATACCAATGAGCCTCATTTCGTGCCATTTACACATCATTCATCATTTCTGTATGCCGTTGTTCCGTCTCATCGAAACTAGAGACAACACAGAATCAAATGTGAGGGTCTCGTTTTTCGATGGAATTTGAGAAATTCAGTCGTAATTTGATTGAAATTTAACTTCTCTGATAACATTACGGAAAGTATGTGGCTCGTCTGTGATGTGGTGCATTTTGCGATCTACATAATTATTTGATTATCAGGAAATCTTGTCATAACAGGGTCAATTAATTTTCTAAAATTCCATCACGAGCAACAATTTCCATGAATGCACTAATATTTTTACAACGCCCGACCATTTTAGACTCAAAATGAGACGGGACACTTGAGGGGGCGTTTAGTGTTTTATATGCCAAAGGGATTTATGTTATTACCGTCCATATTTCTGCGGACTGAAGCCGCTGAGAAGTCACGAAATCTTGCTGAAAGGGAGCCTCTCGTTCTTTCGTATCGGCGCGTCCCTTTCCCACTCATCCGGTAGCTTTAAAGCGATGAATATTATGCGGGGGGTTATTCTGATCACGTACGTCGGAGCGCAGCGTGCGGGCGCTCATGAACTCTGATCCCTAACTAGAAGATATAACGTTAACAATAAAAAAATTTCGCCCAACGAAGGTGGAAGAGTTGTGATGACAACTCCTCGCAAACTTTGTAATCAGTTGTAACAAATTTATGTCGTGTGCGTGAGGGAGTTTCGCACAAGTTTTCGCTTTCGCGTTATTTCGCGTTAGACTCGTATTTTCTGTATGTGATACTTGATTGGACTTGTTTTGGGGTTTCTCTTATTAATCTGACGAGTGGTATTCCTTCATTTACTTACGGTGTGATGTAGATTATTTATAATACCTCAATATACTAAGTTAAAAAAAACTTAGGTGTATTGACAGTTGGGTTATATCTAGGTCAGGTATTAAATTTAATAGGAATAAGTAACATTAAAAAAATTACGAATATTTTACAAAATTCGGGTTACCTACCTTGTTGTAGCATTTGTTGAGATACAATCAAATTTAGAAAAGATTCTGGCATTGCTTATGCGAGTACTGATTATTTGATGATAATCCTTTCAAAACTGGCCATGTTTAAATGTTTATAATAACAAGGTACAGAAAATTTAGAAAACAACTTAATAATTCAGTTCAGAAACAAAATTCACAAACAAGATAAACATTTAATTCCATCAGGCTCCGACAAAGAGCGAAGATTTTAAAATCTCCCAAACATCGGGAGACTCATGCAAAACAAAGTTTCGAAGCACAAGGTCTTTAGAATGTCATTCTGCTTAGTTTTCGTATTCCTTAATACAACCTAATGCGACGAGCTAATTGATAAACTGAAGCGAGTTATTTAATTTTTCATAAGTTAGGTACCTACTTAACTTTTTTATGTTCATTCAGCGACAGGTTGTAACACCTTCAATAACCAATAAGCGTAGTGTGATTATGTTTAATTGTAGATTAAAGATTTTCTGATGATGGTTGTCAGGCCTTGTGGTCTCCAGCAGAGAAGAATATAGACCACCCGTTCCTTTAAGTGTAAGTGATCATAACAGTATAGAGACCAGTGATAGTCATCAGCATCACTAAGTGCAGATCACCAATAATCTTAATATTGAATGAATGAAATTGATCTGATAAGTTTAGTTCATAATTTGTTTACCCTTAACAATATAATGAATATTGAGTTGGACAATACAAATAATGATAAAATATCTTTCAAACTCAGACTGATTTTATAAGAAGATAAGTTAAAATACATTAAACATGGATGTGAAACTAGTTTGAATTTATGCTAACAGTATGCTCAATTAATACCAACATTTGAAAAAAAAATTAAAATACATCTATTGCCAAATATTCTAATCAAGGTTAACTGAATCCTAATCGTCATATGAATTCAAAACAAGAGGGCTGACGCATGTTTTGAAAACTTTTATGATTACAGTTTTGAATTCAATGGGTAGTGCATTAAAACTTGTTCACAAAGACAATACTCCGCTATTCGTATCTTGGGATGGAGAGTGATGAAGCTTCTTCATGAATGGAACAACACCTAGTTACTGTTAAGTATGAACTGACAGCGGCACCGAAACAGACACCAGATGAAGGGTATACTTCTCTTTTCTTCTTGGTACAAGCAAACTAAAATGAGTCAAATGCACACAAGACTATTTATGGATTATTTATGAATCACTTATAGAACCGAATTATAACATCATCATCAGTAAATTCAGAGCAAAATATATTAATAAAAATGAATTCACTTCTATAAATTATAGTTGTGACAAATGTAATGTAACTACATATTCTCAAAAATACTAAATCAGTGAATAACAAAGGAAAAAATCAAATGGAAGTCAAGTCGGCAAACAATATTTTAGCTGAATTTACAAAAAATAATTGTTATTGTGAAAACGACAGTCTGTATTATGGGACTAAATGATCTATATCTTCAGCTGTAATATAGTGTATTATAGTCTGTCTACTCGCTTTCATTTATCGCTTAAACCGTAGTTAAAAGCTGAGCTGGGATGAAAGAAACTGCACCTTAAGCGAATACGTGGAGTCAATTTGCGAGTAAAGTTGTGCTATTGGTTTGGTACTGCACTGCCAGACTTCTTTCTTAGCTTAAACAGTAGTTAGTGTTGTTTGGCAAGTCGCAACGTACCCTCTGTTATCTTGTTTACTCTGTATTTTTGATTTTTTTTTAGGGACTCATGAATTGTACATTCTCATTTTTATCTTAGTCTAACCAACACGTTACGAGAGTATTTTTTATAAAATTTGGAATAAGTAATATTTTGTTCTAAAGCTCTGATTTTTTTAACTACAAGTATATATATGCCAATCACCATTGACCTGTAATTTAGACATCACTACTAAATATAATAAATACCGAATTATAATAATGAAATATAAATGTGCCTTTTTGTAATATAATCCTGTTTTAAAAAGAGCAACCCCTCCAGTGTCTTGCTTGTTCTTCTCAGGGAAAAATTGCCCTTTGAACAAGCAGTAGCTTAAAAAATCTGACTATTTTAAGTGTATCCTGTGTACCTGCAAAATAAAAGCATTTATGACTTTGACTGGAAACCAGCGCTGTGATTCGTCGCAGCATGAGCTGAGTGCTTTTGTATTGTATTTTTGTTTTTTTTTAAGGTATAATTACTACTTTGTTTTTGTATTGTGTTGTGTAACATAATAAATTGTTCTTATTCTTATACTTAGTTTTACTGTTTTTATTTAAATAAAATTAACACCAGAAACAACAAAACCGTCAATCTTTTACATCCAAAGCAATATACCTCACAAATATAAAAGTTACTTCACTCACTTAGAACTTATAAGATAAAACTTCATGAAAATGTGTCTTACCAAATCCGGAACAAAATTTCCCCAAACCAACTTAAAAGTAGGCTGTAACCCTTGCCCCTGTGGACTGTGTAACGAAGACAGATGAGCCGACATTACTGAGAGTGGTGAAGGAGACTTACGAATATACGAGTGTTTCTTCTGATATTGTTATTTATTCGTCTCACATTAGATGTACGCACTTTTGAGGAGATGCGAATGGTGACGAAGGTTGCTAGACAAATGACACGTCATATGGAACTGTATATTTGTTTAAATATTTTATTACCTTATATGGGGTTACTTTAACTTTAGTTCTTGATACCAAAGTCTAAGTCAAAAATGCTTTATTTTGGGTCACAGGGTACACTGAAAATAGTCAGATATTACATTTTTTTAGGGCTAGGTCTTCGCCCTTGAGACCTAGTGGAGGAGTGGCCCTTAGGAGAGAAAACTTAGGAGACCCCTGGTCTATCTGGATGATACCTGCGGATATTTTCTGCATTATCGAAAACTGCATTTCCCAACGGAGATGCCCTACCTCCGACCAAAGTTTAAATCAGTTCAGCCTTTTTGCCCCTACAAGGCCATAGACGGACAACAGCTTCAAACTAATAACATCCCACTGCGTCAGGGGTTAGAATATCATAATAAACTGAATAACGAGTTATTGTCAACCACGGAGCTAATAAATAAGCAAATAAAGTGTGTTACATTAATATTCATGGGTGTATTATCGCAGGACGTGTTTGCACTGACATAGGTACTGGATTCGACGGATCACTTCTGAATTTGCGGCTTTGTACATTCAGCTACATAATAAATCATACAGGGCTATATGTTTGGCTGAAGTGCGGTTCGCCGAAAGCAGAGTACATTGCGGAGTTTGTTCATGATCAAAATTTTGGATAAAAATTGCTAGGTTTTATAAGTATGTTTGTTACCCTTATTGGAGACGCCTCTTGTAAGACACAAATGATAAAAATGCCTGGCGTAAATAACTTTTTGTAAAGATGACAATGCCCCTTGACAGCAGCTAAGTAGTTTAATAAGTTTAGTATGTAATTGGACAATGCCTCTTATTATGTTATATGAATAATATTGGGTCTTTACCTATGAAATTGGAGTTTTTTTTCTTCGTTAATCATATGTACCAATTCCTGGGATTTTCAAAGCTATATCCAAATTTGTTTTTTTTTTTTGGAAAATGGAATATTATTTCAAGGTTTCACATGAAATATTTTTTAATTTCTGGCCTAAATCACACAATAAAAAAAAATGAACAGAGCTCTTTTCATGTGCTTCCCATAATCATTTCTTAGATTAGCTGAAAGTTTTATAAAGCGGTTACTTTTAAAAATTAACGCTGCCTATACTTAACTTAATGTTATCCGATAATACACACAAAGTTTAGCTAAATTTTGATTTGCCGTTCCCAAAAAGAAATCAAAAATGTTTGTATGGAGAAAACAGTCTTAATAAAATTCTTCATACAAAACGCCAATTTCATAGGTAAGGACCTAATATATTGTACTTGCATGACAATGCCCTCTACAGCAGTTGAATATAAGATAGTTGCCAATGCCCCTTTACAGCAGCTTCATTTCGATCGTTTTTAAGTACCATATATAATTAATGACTTATTATGTGGTCCACATATTTAATTATCTTCAATTTGTCCTGTACGTGTGATGACGTGTCCAAGTGCTCTTATTGAAGTTTATGGAAATATAAAATTATAATTATGAATAGCTTAGTTAGTTGATGTTAATTGTGCTTAATTTATTCCCTCTACAACATATGTTTCAAGTATATATACAAATGTACACCATATTTCGTTTTTTTTTATTATTTTATATTGTTTTCATATTGTATAAACACTTTATCTAATTTGTTTAGGTTAATGCAATGATGAAACAATTGCTTGCATCTTTAATATAGAAAAATAAGTAAGTAGGTATATGTATTGTACATATAAGTATGTGTATACAAGTATTATATATTATATTACTATTATTCGGTATTTATTATTATTAAATCTGTACACGTATGTATGTCTATCCACTTCAATTCTCACTCTTGTCACTCACGGTCTTGCTGGAAGAAATCTCTTTTTAGAGATAAGCTTGCACCTTTGTACATCCTCTTTATTGCTGTACTGTTTTTATGATTAGTGTACAATAAACTATAAATAAATAAAAATAATAAAAAATACTCACTCAGTAATGTACTCGGTATTCGGCGAAACGTTCTTCGAGGAATGTAATTCGGTTAATAATAGCAAGCTGGTTAATTAAGGTAGGCTAACCATCCATAGTTCTTTAAAATGTTTGTTTAGAAAACTGCTGTTAGTATGGCGCAGACAATTTTTTTTTTTGAATATTTTAACCGCCTCCATGGCTCAATGAAAACAATCGGTTTACGATTCTGAGGTCGCGTTTGCGATCCCCAGCGGAGAGCATGTTTAAGTACTCGGTTTGGTTGGTGGTAGGGCATTTTAAAATGTCCACCTGGCTAGCTACCACCATCTTATCTAAATCTGCCGACAAGCAGCAATGTTAATAGCTGTTGGGGATTTGGGTCAGTACGCTTCCACCTTAGACCTCATTTTCACTTAACATCAGGTGTGATTGAGGTCAAATACGAACCCATCGTGCATAAAAAAAAAGACTATTAGAACAACATTCACGGATCACCTTCGATATTACAGAAATGTAGAACAGGTGACTTGTGAGCGCATTGCCGTTAAAACGTGTAAATGTTTTTTGTGGAAAGCTCCATCGTCGCCTTTAACGACTCCCACAGGAAGAGAAGAATTGGTTACATTCTTTATAATAGGTACAGTCGGCAACAGAACCTAGGTAGCAGGTTTAACTTTGATGATATTGTTTAGGGTCTTGATTTTTTTATTCTTTTTCTTTTACATCTCGATCGGTGTATATCATTTGATAGATACATTTTAGTCAAACGTAAATAACATATATACATACATACATAACGTAATGCAGATCAGATTATATTAAAGAAATTACTAAACATTCATACATAATATAACGACATGTATCCCAAATGGAGACTCCCACAGGAATAAACGGGTTGGTTCTATTCTAACTTAATTTCTCTTTAGACTTTCACCTACATATATTTATAAATAAAGGCCTGCTACCTTAATGGTGTTGCCAACTGTACGTGCCGAAACTGTGTCAGTTCACTGTATTTTAATAATTCTCACTCACTCACTCGCTCACCACATTCTGTGGGAATGCAATAATTGGAGTCTGGAACGCAAACTCATGCTTGACAATCTAAATTCGGATATCCGGCCGGTATATTATGGCGACCTAGTACAAAACCACCACAACTTCCGAGCGTTCAAGCGATTTTGACATACCTACTATTGGCACTTTTACCTACGGTAGCCTCCTGGCTACCGCACCATCAACGCTCACTGCGATCTGGCGCTGTCCGTGGTGTATTAAATTAGGGAGTCGAGCTTCACTTGGCTCTCTCCCCCATAGGGTTAGCCGCTTTGGCTTTTTGCGTCACATTAGCTACACTCCCATTTGCTGGGGGGGAGGTGGGACTTTCTTTCTTTCCAACTTTTCACCCTTAAATTCTTTCTTTAATTAGTCTGGGGTCCAAGGTAGCAATAGAGTCACGTAGGGCACCGTCTACCTTCAGTAGGCGCCGTGCAGAGTACCACTGTTGATCCTGGCTTACAGGAGTTACAGTGGGAGGAGAGCGGAGGTGGGATCTGTATTTTACTAATATCGTCAGGTCATTCTCGAGCGGTCGATTAGTATGGACATCTGAAACCGTGCTATTTTTTCAATTTTCAATGTATATTTTATTTCACACAAGCCATATTACTAAACGTAATCGCCAAATATCACCTACGCGGCTATCGCTGTGCCGTTTGACGGTGTTACCTGTGTTGAACGTTTCGCAAACCGCCAGTGTGAAACCTCTTAGTATTATAGCTACTAAATCCACGTATAAGATGATTGATCAACAAAATCACAGCGAAATTGATACAAACATGCCCCATCCCATCAGAGGAGGGTAATTCACGTTTTTCGTATCGCTTTCGGGGCTACGGTACACCGAAAAAGGCTCCGAACGCGCCCGGGTCAGTTGTTGGTTTAGGACACTATTTGGTTGTACAACATATAATTTGGACGGAACTATTGGATCGAAGGCGTATTTGCGTTTCTATACAGAACCCTGGAGGAATGCGAATCGAATATTTCAGCAGAGATATTGTTGGATTTCATTGGTAAAAGGAGGTTGCATTGATAGGATCAGAAATTTCTTGATAATTATTATGCATGGTTTAATTAACTTTCCTCACGACTCTGTCTGCATGGATAGCAGGAAGCTGTGTGGGATCTTAGACTATCTACAACACAACATTTCCAAAAATACATTGGGTTTACCATTCGGAGGTCGCGGGTGCGATCCCCAGCGGGGTACACGTTTAAGTACTCGGTATGGTTGGTGGTAGGGCATTTTAAATGTCCGCCTGGCTAGATACCACCATCTTATCTAAATCTGCCGCCAAGCAGCAATGTTAATAGCATTGTTGTGTTCCGGTTATTTGAGATAAGTTAGCCAGTCCCCCAAATGTGTTGGCGTTTCCGGGTTAGTACGCTTCCATCTTCGACCTCATCTTCACTTAACATCAGGTGTGATTGAGGTCAAGTACGAACCCGTCGTCAATAAAAAAAAAATGTGGCGACGTTTTTGACATTAATACCGCGATTACATTTACATAAAAGCATCAAAGATTTCCTATTACTTCAAAATGTACATACGAAAAATTAGTTTTATTAATTATCCGCTAGGTGTGGTGTGCACAGTTGGTGCCATAGTTAATGTATGATTATCATGATATGAATATCATGATATTTTTTTGATCATGTAAGTATGAATATCATCATATTTTTTTTTATGCACAACCGGTTAGCACTTGATGAGGTTAACGTAGTAGTAAAGTTCCCTCCTACAAGGAAACTTTTCTCACACCTGTTTTAATTGTGCGACTTTTACATAAAACATATTTCTTATCGCTTCTATAGAATTCTGAGATTACTATCTCTTGTCAAGGCAGATTCAAACTTTTGGCACAAGTTTATCTATTTACGAAAACTTAACGAAAAGTATTATAAAGTACTTTGCGAGGTTCACGTGACCCGAAAGTAAAAAACAGGCTGGATACGACAATAATATTTCACCAGTGTTTACATTATTGCATTAGTGGAGTATTTTCTCAAGTTGTCAAGTCGGAATGATTCTTTGTCATTCCATAGTAGAATCCAAGGCTTTTTGATCCGCTGGGTGGTTGTCAGCCTTTCACATCTTTACTGTTGGAGCACAACCTCCTCTCGCGAGGAGAGGATATAGGATCATTGTCCATAACGTGTACCTAGCGCGGATTGGTGGATTTATATTAGTTTAGTGGTCATCTGACATTCTGTGTTTACAAACCACTGAGTTGGTTGGCCCCACGTTAAATCCCCTTAAAATAGCCCAAAGTGGTCACCCATACAAGGACTTATCATTATAATCAACCCACACTAACTCACAACTAGACCTTTTCCAAGGCGTGCCAGAGCCCGATATTTAGCTATAGGTACGCTTCTAGTCGATTCCAGATGTTCGACACTCTGTCTTGCTTCAGGGGGTCCTAGACTCCATTTACCTAGACCAGACGTGGTCTTCACATAAAAAGCGTTTTTTTTTATGATTGACTGGATTCGCGTTTGACCACAATCTGAATGAAGATGATCAATGAAGAAACGAACTTCTTAGTGCGAATCTTCGGTATATTAACTATCGCTTATCGGTTTTTCGACAGATAAAACTCTCCATTGCCACTTCAGCCTGTGAATCTTTTTAACCTTCAGAGTTAAGCGACGTCTTTGACTTCCTGAACAGGTCATTCTGGATTCTGTTTCCCAACGTAACTCCTATTATAGCCTTTCCATAGCTGATCTTATGCGTTTAGACTAATGGTATAGTCGGCATCATTCATTCGGTTTCTACACTCTGATTTCGTCTCCGAAGATCTGACTCTGTCTGAAAGGCCTGAACCTAGTACCTAGTGGGTTGATAATACTTTTGATGACCAGATCATGAGGACGTTTCCCAAAGACCGATATCAATCTTACATGGTTGGTGGTAGAGCATTTTAAATGTCCGCCTGGCTAGCTACCACCTTCTTATCTAAATCTTCCACCAAGCAGCAATGTTAATAGCATTGTTTCCGGTTGTCAGAGATAAGAATAGCCAGTCCCCCAAATGTGTTGGGGTTTCCGGGTCAGTACGCTTCCACCTTCGACCTCATATTCACTTAACATCAGGTGTGATTGAGGTCAAGTACGAACCCGTCGTGCATAAAAAAAAATATTTCATTTTCATTAAATTAAAATATCAACTCCTTCCAGATCTTTCTGTCTGCGTTCGTATATTGTATATTAGTATATTGATACACTGTCTTGGTAAATACCTGCTCGGTGAAACTTTGATAACGCTGATTTAAGCATAATACGGTAAGTTTTTACCGTACCCATCCCCTACCATATGTGTCGATACTTAGGAGTACGTTAGGGTTACCTTGCGTAATAATTTTGTAGAAATTGTCTTAATTTTTGGCGGTTTAGAGTTACGCACATAAAGGGTTAAAGTGTTGAGGAAATTTCGAGAAACTGGTATAATATTGAATATTAAT
Organism: Oegoconia quadripuncta; assembly: GCA_949316235.1. NCBI lineage: Eukaryota > Metazoa > Arthropoda > Insecta > Lepidoptera > Autostichidae > Oegoconia > Oegoconia quadripuncta. The sequence goes on from OX438745.1 coordinate 36,207,534, forward strand.
GATTTAGAAACTCCTGTGACTTTGTAATGAGAAATCTTTGATGTTCTTGGAAACATAATACGAACTCGGGCTTCCCACTATTTCACGATTACGATACCTGATTAACTTCCCATATAACAAGTTTTTTCAAAATGAGATTTTCAGCTTTAACTATGTAGTATATCGAAAAAGCTAAACAAGCCGTGGGTATCTCAATTTTGACATGCCAAAAATGTTATTAGCAGTAAGAGTTATTGGTGTCGATTCGGTTGTACGCAAATTAAACTAAAACCAATTTTAAAGTGGGCCTGTCTTTTTCTCTCTGGAACAATATAATGTGACGGTACCAGTCTAAATCCGGTTTTAGTTTAGTTCGTGTACAGTCGAATCGACACCAGTGCCTAACTGAAATGGTAATGATGTTAATTATAAACTGCAACGTACGTGAGCGTAAATGGTACTTTCATCCTGAAACTTTTGAAGGAATTCATATGGGATTATAAATTAATCCCACGTGGGCTAAAATACGCGAGGATTGCTATAAACAAGGTGGCAACCCTAAGGGTTGATAGGACCTCAATGTCACCTCAAAAGGGCAAACAGGTCAGACCGGTCGAATATTATGAGAAGACGTTTACTTGAGCATCGATGTCGCCTCTAATTAGGATTTAAGATTATTTCAAACTAGCTTTCCGCCCTCTGCTTTGCCTGCGTGGAATAGCTTTATCACGGATATATTTAACTTGTTTATCCCGCGGGAACTACTCACATAATCTGGATAAAAGTGTCTCTTAATCCACGGTATATTTTACCTCTGTTCAGCCATTTGAGCAACAAACACAATTCCAAAGTTTCGCATTTTTTTTTTTATCTTATTTTAAGGAGCTTAGTCGAAAGCGACTATGCCGCTCCATTGGTACAGCTTACTTATAGTATATACTAGACGGCAATTCATCCGTCGCACAGCAATTTTATATAAATTATACATATTTTTAGCTGCTAGAACGCAGGGTGTGCTAGAGCCCTATTGCAACCACCAAATACCCGTATATTATTGTTTATAACTACTTCTCTTCTGTAATCCTCGTTACGGACACATTCCATCAGCACATGATAGGTATCCTCCACCACATCACACTCGGTACAATTCGGAGATGGGACTTTTCCCAACATGTGAGCGAACTTATTTAATGGAATTTGTCCGGAACGGAGTCCACCTCCTTGCCCATAGGATTGACCCTAGTGCCACTTTGTATTTCATTGGCTACACTCCGAGGGGAGCTGTGGGAGACTTCTTTTCCTACTTACACACCCTGTTTCTTTCTTTAATTAATATGGAGTCCAAGTTTCGCAATTATAATATTAGTTAGGTGTTGTTCCACGTTTTAATATAAAATGTTGTTAAAATTATGAACTCTATTTTATATTTCTGTATTGAGTTTGGTTAAGGCTATCAAACTGGTAGGTAAAAAATAGGTATATATTATCGATAATTCGACAAAAAATATTGAACAGATTGAATCTGTCGCAGATAAATTAAAAAATAAATTTAAGCAAATTTTTTAAAACAGCACACAATTTAAGAGGGTTTATTCCGTCCAACGGCACCCTCGTTGGATATATTTAGATTTCTTTTTAAATACAGAATAAATCAAAAATATCGCTTTGACCTGCATTCGAGAAGCTTCAACATACATACATAAAGTCACGACCTATATCCCAAATGTGGTGGTCAGAGTTATCCCAAACAATAGTGTTTAAGTGTTCCAAATATTAAAAGTTTAATGCTTGAAACAATATCCACTTTACATTATGATTATACAGAAATTCACACGCTACATGGGGTGAGCCCATCGCCGTTGAAACGTACAAAACTATAAATGTTTTTTGGTGGAAAATCCCTTAGTCGCCTTTTACGACACCCACGGGAAGAGACGGGTTGGTTCTATTCTATTCGAGTGCCGAAACCACACAGCAACAAAAGCTTAGAAGCTAATAATAATATCGAAAAGGCTTTGAAGGGGGTTATATTTCAGAATTCATGATTATAAAAAAAAGTTGCCCTTTTTATCAACAATTTGAAATTCTCGAAAGTAACCATAATAAAATTAATGCTATTCAGGTATAATTCACAATTAGCTTTTAGGCTGCTCGAGTGCAGGTCAGAGCGTTTTTTTTTTATTTTATTCTGTATTTAAAAATAAATCTTAATTTATTCAACGAGGGCGCCACTGGACGCAATAACCTAACCTCTTAATATAATCATTAAAAAAATTATCATCATCATATCACAGAAATGGCTTTTTTTATGCACGACGGGCCGTACTTGACCTCAATCACACCTGATGTTAAGTGAAGATAAGTGCGTACTGACCCGGAAACCCCGACACATTTTGGGGACTGGCTATCTTATCTCTGACAACCGGAACACAACAATGCTATTTACATTGCTGTTGGCAGATTTAGATAAGATGGTGTTAGCTAGCCAGGCGGACATTTTAAAAAGCCCTACCACCAACCAAACCGAATACTTAAACATGTACCCCGCTGGGGATCGAACCCGTTACCTCCGAATCGTAAACCCAATGTTGTTTACATTGAGCCACGGAGGCGGTTAATTGAGAACCTCCTCGTACACACGACAACCATCCTTTTTCGACAGAGGTTAAAAGTGAGAATGTATTATTATGATATCATTCGCTACTGAACATAAAATTTGGAGCATAATTTCGTCCAGCTCAAACGAAATATTCCAACTAACTAACCCACGGGAGCGATAGCTTTGTCCTCAAACTCACCGTTCCGATGAAAGCGGCTTATAGAAATATATGTACCTATACTACGTATTATATAATCAGAATTGGGCGCCGCTGACAAGCGTCCAAATCCGGATCCCGACACCTATTCAAAGCTTTGTGAGGACCCTTAATCATCAGGGCTCGGCCATTGGGGATCATTAATAGGGTAACATAAATTTGTTGCTTTTTCGCATTACCTGTAGCATTGGATACAGTGGACAGATCGAATGTAATGAGTTTTGTATACTGGGAATTTTTTTTTTTTTTCTTTTATTTTAACGAGGCTTAGAAGTGCATTGCACTTATGCCAGCCTCATGGGTGGAAACAATTTGGGGTAGACTATTAATCTAAACTATGGCTATTCCTTAGCTTTAAACTATGGATTACAAAATTATACAAAATTTTTGCCATCTTTGACGTAGGCTGGCTGAGGATGATATTGATATCTCCGTTATGCCCTCTGCCTTCGAGATACTGTAGTCTATAAGCTGCGTTCTGCTCACACTCCAACAATAAGTGGAATAAATCCTCTACTCTGCTACAAGTCTCGCACAATGGTGAGCCCACTCTGCCCATCAGATGGTAAAATTTATTCAAAGGAATGTGACCAGAACGCAACCTAAACGCTTGGACTATATTTTCCCGAAAATTAAGTGGAAAATTCTCGGGTTTTGTAAAGCCGTCGAAAATCGATGGGTGTTATGTGTTTTTTTTTTAATTAAAGACTAAACGAGGGGGCAGTTTGATGAAAATCGGTCATACCGTTTCTAAGACATTTAGTGTATTTGGATGATGTCATAGTCTGAAATTTAATAAATTGTCAATTTATAGTTATGTTAATATTGTTTTCTTGCATAATATACCGCCTCCGTGACTTAATATAAATAACATTGGGGTTACGAATCGGAGGTCACGGTTTCGTTTCCCAGCGGGGTACATGTTTAGTACTCGGTTTGGTTGATGGTAGGGCATTTTAGGGGTAGCTACCACTATCTTATCTAAAGTCTGCCACCATACAGCAATGTTAATAGCATAGTTGTGTTCCGGTTGTCACAGATAAGATAGCCAGTCCCCAAAATAAGATATCGGGTTTCCGGTTCAGTACGCTACCACATTCGGCCTCATCTTCACTTAACGTCAGGTCATTGAGGTCAAGTCCTAAACCGTTGTGGATAAAAAAAAATAAGATGTCCCCCAAATAAGATGGGGTTTCCGTGTTAGTCCTCTTCTCCGGCCTAATCTTCACTTAACATTAATTGTGATTGAGATCACTTACTAAACCGTTGTGCATAAAAAAAAAACAAAATCACTTTGAAATGTCCTACCTTGGACCCAAGTGCTTGTTATGTTCATTACAGTGCATTTGATTTACAGAACACACTTTTACAGTGATACTTGTACCACCCCTTTAATCACAAAGTACCAAGGCATCAGAGGCTTTTAAGAAGTTTGATGGTCAAATATTCTCATAGAAATGACGGATATTTATTCAGCCGTCTTTATTCCATTCAACGAAAGAAAAATAGATTCTTTCTTCTGGGACAGGGATGTCAGTAGAACCTACAACTTCACACCTTTGTTTCAGGTAGGTAAGCATCGACTTTTCTCTTTCCCTTAGTGTTCTACCAAGGGAATTCAATGGGAAATGTATCATTCAAATTTATAATAAAACCGTTTTGTTCTGCACTATATCCCTTACCTACATTATTTACGTTCAAAATTCAAATCATAAGAGCACTCTCTTTGTTGTGTCATACTAACAACTGTCATATATAACATACTGTCGCACTTTTATCAAAGTCAAAGTTTGCTTTATTTTGTAGGTACACAAAGTACACTTAAAATAGTCAATTTTACATTTTTTAAGCTACTGCTTGTTCAAAATGCAATTTTCCCCTGAGATGAACAAGCAAGAAACTCAAAGGGTTGCTCTTTTAAAATCAGGCTTTGATTTTAAATAAAGGTTTTTATATTTCATTATTAATTGTGAAATAGCCTGGCATGCGAACGATCTGATTATGTCCAAGGATGATTATCATCTAAATAGTCTGACATTTTATAATATGCTTTGTTATCGAACAAGCAAATCAGTTCAGTGATGTCAACCTGCCCCTTATCGCACAAGCGGGCTGTTGAACTACCGTGATACGTACTTCAGTTCCGTCACACCGGAGTACATCGCACATTCATAATGTCGCACTAAAATTGATAGATAAAAGTATGTTTTTACACCACTGCGTTCTTTTTTTTTTTTTTTTTTTTTTTTTTAATTAGTATGGGATCGCTCTTGAATTCACACATATTTTAAAATTGTATTAGTTGCATTACTTTTTATTTAAAAAATAGGAACAACAATGATCCTGTGGGTATCTTGCGCCGCTTCTTTTATCATAGATGTTTTTCCTTTCCGAAGCGGTAGTAGCGGTAGCTTGGACATACAGCAGATAAATGCAATAAGCCCTTTCATTATTTCCAGTACATTTAAATTGTCATTCAACAATAGATATCATGTATTAATACGTTGAAATATTTTTTTATTTTTTATTTGAGAGGGCGGCAAGCGAGCATGCGGGTCACCTGATGGAAAGTAATAACCGCCGCCCATGGACACCCCAACACCAAAGGGGTCACAGATGCGTTGCCGGCCTTTGAGGAAGGTGTAGGCTCGTTTCTTGAAGGTTCCAATGTCGTACTCGCTCGGGAATACCGCTGCAGGAAGTCCGTTCCACATGGTGGTCGTACGTCGTAGGAAATTTCTTGAGAAACGTACATGCAAGCATTTAGCAAGTTTGAAGTTCAATAGAGCACCTTAAAAAATAGAGCCGGCTAACAAAAAAAAACAAACTACGCCCTACGCCCTCTAGCCCACATAATCGTTAAAAGAACATTTTAACCATCTCCGAACTCAATAGGACAAACCCGAACTTTTAAATGCGTCTAGAAAAACAAACAGACAGAAATTCAAACGCGAACAACAAACTAACGTTAAATTACACAGAGATCCGATTCAAACGGGAACGTTATTTGTTCGGATGCAATCTCTTCCAGTGCCGGTATATGATTAAAACACTGCGCAGGACACTGGCCCTGTGGGAAATCATCGGGGCGAATGCAGTGCATAATTAGCAGGCAAAGGCGTTCTGATAGAGGGCGAGTATTTTCATAGCATTAGTTTTATTTAGTTGGGTTATGACGATAATGAAGTTGGACGTTGTTTTTATTATGTACTCAGTTATTTGTTAAGTCGGCTATAGGTCAATGTGTGCACGGATGGTCAGCGTTCGGAACGCTGAGCAATCTCTTCTCGTCCGAAATACCTCAGCGCTTGAAGACGAGTCTTTATTCAATGTTTGTAACCGCCTCCGTAGCACAATGTAAACATCATTGGGTTTACGATTCGGACTGACCCGGAAACCCTTATCTCTGACAACCGGAACACAACAACGCTATTAACATTGCTGCTTGCCGGCAGATTTAGATAAGATGGTGGTAGCTAGCCAGGCGGACATTTTAAAATGCCCTACCACCAACCAAACCGAGTACTTAAACATGTACCCCGCTGGGGACCGAACCCGCGACCTCCGAATCGTAAACCCAATGTTGTTTATATTGAGCCACGGAGACGGTTACGGCATTGACCAAGGAACACAATTGGGGATCTGATGGCTGTTGGGGCGTTACCACACACCGGCAACCACCACAGCCTAACCACCCAGAAGATGGACAGACCGCAGATCGCGGGATGGCACTGGATGCCGCTTTCTACCGGTTGTTCTGGAAGTCTATGGAGGCACATGTCCAGCAGATCGCACATCTGTAAGCCAAGATTAACAGTGGTACTCTGCACGGCGCCTACTCAAGGTAGACGATGCCCTACGTGACTCTATTGCTACCTTGGACACCAGACTAATTAAAGAATTTAAGGGTGAAAAAGTAGGAAAGAAAGAAAGTCCCACCTCCCTCCCAGCAAATGGGAGTGTAGCTAATGTGACGCAAAACGCCAAAGCGACTAACCCTAATATGGGGGAGAGAGTCAAGTGAAGCTCGACTCCATAATTTAATACACCACGGACAGCGCCTATCTCCAGCAGTGGACATCGTGTAGTTTATGTGATATATACATTTTAATAATCTTCGAGAGAGAGGGAAATAGGCCACTGTGTTAAATACTGTATAGTTTGGTAACTTGATAGGAATCATGTCAAATAACCCTAACCAAGCACGAGTGCTCCACCCTGTAACCCCGGGCATGGAATAGTGGTACGGTATTCCCTGCCTGTCGTAAGAGGCGACTAACTGGGGACACCGGACCGGACTTCTCCCCAGTAACGGTTAAGTTGTTTGGTCTGATCCCACCCGAAGACGGAGATGCTAGGGAGATCAACGATGCCACTGCACTCTACTCCACTACCATCAGATCCACTCTACAATACATATACTGACCAAGCACGAGTGCTCCACCCTGTAACCCCGGGCATGGAATAGTGGTACGGTATTCCTGCCTGTCGTAAGAGGCGACTAACTGGGAACACCGGACCGGACTTCTCCCCAGTAACGGTTAAGTTGTTTGGTCTGATCCCACCCGAAGACGGAGATGCTAGGGAGACCAACGATGCCACTACACTCTACTCCACTACCATCAGATCACTCTATAATACAATACAAATACTTTTTATTGCGCAAAATAGTTTACAATAATTTTTGATGATAACAATAGAACACAATTAGGCGGTCTTATCACTAAAATTGTAGGACATTTGTAGGTAGAAAAACAGGTAGGGTGCACGATACTACCAACTAAAGAAATAATTGACGACGACCGATTGGTGTAGTGGATAGTGACCCTGTCAGCGAAACCAACGGTTGCGGGTTCGAATCCCGCGACGGGTAAATGTTTGTGTGATGAATACGAACATTTATTCCTGAGTCATGGATGTTTATATAAATATTTATGTATGTTTATCCGTTATCTAGTATACATAGTACAAGCTTTGCTTAGTTTGGGACTAGATGATTGGTGTAAGTGTTCGAAATATTTATATTTATTTATTTATTTATAATTTATAGATAAGTTGCATAAATATAATAATAATATCATATTAATAGACTCTACTATACTTCACTTCACTCCATTTCATTCAACTCCGAACCATTGCATTCTATTCTAGTGCCATGAAAGAAATCTTTTAATACTAGTTCTTACTTATTATTTAAATTTACAGCTGTTTATTATAAATAATCATGACGAACTTCCGCCCATTAAACCTATATATCCTAGAGAAAAAGATGTACCTATATGATATGATAAAAAATAACAAGCACACACATTTAGTATTGAGCACGATTCGCTTAGTGCAAATACAATTTAATTTCATATCTGAATAAAACCGCCAGAACAAAAGAGAATTTCGCCACATTACTTTGATCACTCATTACGATAGACAAACGATAGGAAATCCTTTTGAGACCGCTCGAGAAAATAATACACTATGTATCGCTCGTCTTGAGAATTAGCCCGCTGTTCCTATGGCGACTACTCGACAGAAGCGACTGTGCAAACGGTCAGAGTGGACATTCCAAGCGAATAGGGCTGTCACGCATCTGACTTTGTATTAACTAAATATCATACACTTGATATGGTAACCTATCATATTTTCGAAAAACTGATATCCGAATTTCTATATTTCTCTCTCTCTTCTGATAACCTAACAGATGCAGATACACAGCATGTATACACGGGGAAATGAAATTTGGCCTTGTAATATAATGGTCAATTCATCTATCGGGCATATAATAATTGCGACGGGTTTTCGGAATTGCGGTAAAGAGTTTTACGGAAATTTGAAACAAAGGTGAATAAGTAAAACGGTCAATAAAAAGTCGGAAATCTGATACAAAACAAAACATAATTTCGGATAATTACAAAAATGTATAACTAATAAATGTCAAAACGTTAGCGGAATAATAATACTCGGAACAAAAAATATCGGAAATGCAATAGGTAAAGACTTGATATTATTAAATTTATTAAATTCCGAAGAAAAAAAACGGGTGTTATCTGTGTGTGTCCAGACTTTGCCCGGATGTATCTCAGTAATGCATGCTCCGATTGTGTAGTTTTTGTTTTATTAAAGACTAAACGAAGGGACAGGTTATTTGCCATGTTTGATGAAAATTGGTTAAGCCGATTCGAAGACATTGAAGCTTAACACAGTTGTTTGGTGTATTGGGATGATACAGTTTTTCTGTCATTTTCAAAATGTTCAACTCGTTTGTTGATACTTTTATATTATTCTAATATGCGAAATGTTTTATTTAAATTTCGAGCATCGGAATGACGTAATTTCTTACAAATTTGAAGAGGCGGTGGTACACTTAGACTACTTTTTACTTCGGTTTTATAAAATATGCTATAATCTCGACACTATTGAAATACAAAAAAAAAAAATCTATACGCTGGACATTGATTCAAAAGTAAACTTACTATGTCTATCGTATCGTATATATTTTTTATCTCAATGCAAATATTTTAATCAAGGCCGTATAAAGAAAAAGATTCCATTTATCATAATTTTTCCAACTGCTGGCAACCCTACACAAATAAGTTCACAGAAACCGAGCTGAAATAAAACTGAAGCGAGTCCACACGTGCCCCTCGTACTCGTATGCAGTCTTCTCTAATTATATTGAAGTTGCAAATATGACCGCCATTTTGTTGAACAAAAAAATAATTTAGTATTTCTGCAGGCGAGAGCTAAGAAAAGTGGAACAAGAAATCCTCTAATAAAACTGGTTTTACAAATTAGACAATAAATAGAAAATTACTGTACCAATTTTAACAAAGTTTTTGATTTTCTAAATAATATAGTGGTATAAGAGTCTTGGACATGGTCGTATTGCAGAGTCTTGGACATAGTCGTATATACCAGTAGTATTAGTTCCTTACCTATGAAATTGGCGTTTTGTATGAAGAATTTCATTGACTGTTTTCTCCATACAAACATTTTTGATTTTTTTTGGGAACGGCAAATCCAAATTTAGCTAAACTTTGTGTGTATTATCGGATAACATTAAGTTAAGTATAGGCAGCGTTAATTTTTAGAAATAACCGCTTTATAAAAGTTTCAGCGAATTTAAGAAATGATTATGGGAAGTACATGAAAAGAGCACCGTTCAAATTTTTTTTATTGTGTTATTTAGCCCAGATTATTAAAAAATATTTCATGTGGAACCTTGAAATAATATTCAATTTTCCAAATAAAAAACAAATTTGGATATAGCTTTGAAAATCGCAGGAATTGGTACATATGATTAACGAAGAAAAAAAACTCCAATTTCATAGGTGAATACCCAATAACTATTTTCAAGTGTAACTTTTACCTATTAAGATAAAACTATTGATTGTTAACAAACCCATCTCCAGTCATCTCTAGGTCTCTATATCTAAATAGTAAAAAAAACAAAGTCCATCTGTCTGTTTCTGAGTTTAATTGATCGCAACGGAATTGAATACGTTTTTATACTGAGATTTTTTCCTGAGGATTTATATACGGGCGGTACTCTAGTACATAAAAAAAAAAAATTCCTAAAAATCGCAACAACGTATCATGTAGGCAGTATATACGTACCTATACAACCATAGTTTACAGTTGGCACCTAACTTTCATGATGGATGAGTTTTGGTTGGAGACAATTTTTCCATTCATCACTGTTAATTTTATTGGACCAACGGTGTGTGGACAACATGATGGATTAGCAAAGGTGAGCCTTTACGTTATTAGTGTATATATATTAGTGATGCAATATGACACGAATGGACATTTTGATTAGTAATTTTTGCATCGTAATGCTTTTTTAATTGGATGTATGTGACAAAGTGAGACACGTACTCTTGTGTATTGCTTAACCTACTTTTTAATACAAACGGTGTTATTTTTTTTTCAGCACTAGACCTTAATCGCTCTTGATGATAACTGAAGATGAGGTCGAAGGTGGAAGCGTACTGACCCAAAACCCATCTTGAGGGACTGGCTATCTTATCTGTGATAACCGGAATTTCTCAAAAAAATTCCTCAAAGTTCAAATTTTAAGCATTTATTTGAACGTAAGATACGTATCATTTGCTGAATGTCAATTTTTATCTATCGGAAATAATAGTCCGATATACTACCGCTTCGGAAAGGGAAATCATGTGTGGTGAAAGAAGCGGCGCACGAAACTCACTTTTTTTTTTTTTATGTGAAATCAAATCAAAAATGTTTTATTTCGTAAGTTATAAGAATAACATTTGAAATCGTCATGACATACAGTTATCGCTCATTCACTAGGCAGTCTCCCCAGAGAAGAACGAGCAAGAAACTCAGGGGTTGCTCTTTTTAAATAAAGTCAATACAAATACAATTTGGAATAATTGTTAAATTTATGATTCGACAAAGAAAAATAAGAATAGAATTTACTGGATATTGCCGAGCGGTTCATGTCCACGCATTCTTATCATCAAGGTAGTCAGAAATGTTATAATGGACTTTGTTATGTGATTAATGTGGTGGGTTTTTCCGGGTCAGTACGCTTCCACCTTCGACCTCATCTTCACTTAACATCAGGTGTGATTGAGGTCAAGTACGAACCCGTCGTACATAAAAAAATCAGTGGATCATTGTTCACCTTTTTTTATATAAAAATACAATTTTATAATTTTTGAGATGCTTTCAATATTGCTGTTTGGCGGCCGACTTAGATAAGATGGTGGTAGCTAGCCAAGTGGATTTAAAACGGCCTCGGATTTGTTAACCCTATGTTGTTTATATTATTGCCTAAAAAGTTTAAAGCTTATTTTATACACAACGGGATGATGTAAAGATGAGGCCAAAGGTGATGGCATATTTCGAAATTCCTCAAATAATATTTGAATGATTCCTGCTGAACGCTGGAACATCCATAGCTTATTTGAGGAATTAGCCTATTTTAAACAGGTAGAAACTAAATCTAGTATTATACATGTACTCACCTGTGTACATTTTTTTTCTTTATTTTCTTTTTTTCTGTAAACCTCATGTTGTTTACATTGAACCACGAAGGCGATTAATATAATTGATTGTGTCAGATTGGTAGCCATGTGACAGTCAGATTTTTCCCTTCCCTAGCCTCCCGACTACCTTCAACTATAAACGACTAGGATCGACTATCTAGTAATCCTTCCGAGGCACGAAATCACTCATTTTAAAATTACATTAGTGGTCACCCCCAAGAAGTGACATGCAAGACATTACTTATCTTTGCTAATCGAAACCAATTAGCTAATGTGACTGCGCCACGAAGAAATAGTCATAATTATTTTAATAACCACAATGTCGTGTTCACGGTGATGTACGGGAACGAATGTTGGTGGTATGGCAGAAGAAGCATGAAAACGGAATCAACGCAATAGATAAATGCGTTCACTGCGTAGTATGTGTGGACGGAATTTGGGTATCCTCCGTTTGGCAAAATATTTTTCGTGAAATTTTACTCGCCGAAATTTTACTTTCTCAAGTTTTATTAAGTCAAATATAAATTAAGCAAATGCTTTATTTTGTAAAAAAATAAATTCCGAAAATATTTCATATAGGTTACGTAGGCTACATTAGAACTGCTAGAAAAGTGGATTTGGTTAGGTTAGAACTGTGACCCCAACAGAGTGCGAGCTGAGCGTGCGAAGCGAGCGTGCCGCGGTAGCTGCCGGCGAAGCGCCGGAATTGATTTGAACAATAACAATATAATTATTATGGAAGTTCTTACCTGTAAACTGTTTGTCCAAGGTGAAACAAACATTTAATGCAGTAAATTTAGACTCTTAATTAAAACATGATATGCAATATTTCATGAAGAGCATGTTATGCCAAACCATATTTGACTACATGATACTTGGTAAAATGAAACATTGCCATGTAATTATTTGTTAAACAATAAATTGCCGAAAATAGTATTTCTGACTGTAAAATTGCGAAAAGTTGTTTTGCCAAATGTTTTTTGCCAAATGAAAATTTGGGAAACATACTTTGGCATGTGATACTTTGGGAAAGCCCAAAAATTTGTAATCCGGGAATTTGAATGATAAATTAAGGAATTGTGTGATCAGAGGAAGGTGTGGCATGCAAGATGACGTAGTGAGGAAGATAGAAAGAGGTATGTTAAGATGGTTTGGGCATATAGAACTATTAGTGAAAGGAGAATTACGAAAGCGTGAATGGAAGGGTCGGTAAAGGTCGACCAAGAAGAACGTACGTCAATCAAGTGACTGACGTACTCACAAAAGGTCAGGCGCAGTCAACCGCTATGAGCGTTTATGAAGCAATACTAGTAGTGAGGATCTTGCAAGTGAAAATCAATAATCTCTGCCTGCCCCAAAGGGAAACAGGCGTAACCATATATATATATTCTTTAATAAATATAATTATTTTCAGGTGTTATTGAGGTTAAGAGCTACCATTCCGCATAAAAACTCATTACTTAGTTTATGTATTTCTGTCTAGTCATATTTGAAAATTAACATCAGATAACAGATCGAAATACGATGAAAGGGTTTGTATGCAATAATGGCATACAACATACCAGTTATTAATTACTGTTACAGTAGTGAGCGAACATGCAATTAGAAAGACATTTCTATAGTTATTACATGTACAGTCGGTCAATTCGATGACTTGTTTGGTGTGGTGGTTAGAAACTCTGCTGCTTTACCAAAAGGTCGCGGGTTCGAATCCCGCTAGGGGCATATGTTTGTCAAATAATGAATACAGACATGTGTTGTATGGATGTTTTTCATTCATATATGTATACAAAATACAAACAAAATGTATTTGTGTAGTTTATCAACCATCTGGTACCTATAATGCAAGCCTAGTTGCTTAGTGTGGAACTAGATGGCGCTGTGTGTATGTGCAAAGATATTTATTTATTTAATTAATGTTTGTGTATTAATATGATATTATTATTATTTTTATGCATACTTATCTATAATTATTTCTTAAGTTGGTAGTATCGTGCACCCTACCTGTTTTTCTACCTACAAATGTCCCATAGCTGCGGGTTGTCTGGAAGAGATTTTAGTGATAAGACCGCCTAATTGTGTTCTATAGTTAGCATCAAAAATTATTGTAAATTATTTTGCGCAATAAAGAGTATTTGTATTGTATTGTATTGTATTGTATTGTATTGTATTGTATTGTATTGCATTGCATTGCATTGCATTGCATTGCATTGCATTGTATTGTATTGTATTGTATTGCATTGCATTGCATTGCATTGCATTGTATTGTATTGTATGTTTGTTACTTTTAATAATACTGAAAGTGAAGAGTCACAATCGTTTCTGCCCCACGTAGGTACTACAGTAAAAACCTCTCTATCTACCAAAATCTCTTACTATGGGTATCATCTTCTTAGCGGGACGATGGCAAACACATCAAATTCTTGAGGACCAGTATGTGGCCACCAGAACCTCATCATCGTCGAGGGTCTCTTAAAAAAACTCAAGGTAGCTGCAAGGTATGCGGAGAGAATTTTCACTCGAAGATCGAATCAGGAACGAAGAGTCAAAGTCAAGTATTTATAGTTTTTTTGGTTCACCGCGTCCACTTAAAATAATTAGTTTATGCATTTTTAAGCTAGTACTTAAGTACTTATTTAAAAGGCAATTTTCCCTTGAGAATAACAAGCAAGAAACTGGAAGGGTTGTTCTTTAAAGTTGGTTTTTATGTTACAAAAAGAAACATTAAAGTAAGTGTTCGAAATATTTCTTTTATTTAATACCCCAGCTTTCCGCCTGCGGCTTTGCCTGCATGGAGTAACTTTCTCGCTACTACACACTTTATCAGGATAAAAACTATTCTACGTTTTAATCCAGGGTATATTATACCTATATACCAAATTTCATACAAATCCGTTTATCCGTTTCGTCATGATTGAGCCAGAAACAAACATCCAAATTTCGCATTTATAATGTTAGTAGGATTTCATTATTAATTGTGAAATGGCCTGGCATACGAACGAGCTGGTAACTTCCACGGATGATTATCATCTAAATAATTTATTTGCTGTGTTTATAAATTAATGCTGTATCGTACTTTATATGATATATAGATGATACATAAATACTCTGATATTTTATAATGTGCTTTCTAAATAAATTTCTGTTTTATAGTATCTTTAAATTTATTGAAAGGTAGATTTTGTATATCAACGGGAACCTTATTGAGAGAAATTAGTAGAAGAAGGAAAGTCAGCGACATAGCCCAGCGTTTCAGAAAGGTGGAGTAGCCTGGCAATCTTTAAAAAGTCTAACTTGGGGCCGGCAAAATACCAAATGTGCTGACGGATTTTTTGGTTTTTAAATAATTATTTAACCTAACCAAATACTATTCTTGTGTTCCGGTTGTCAGAGATAAGATAGCCAGTCCTCCTAATAATATGGGGTTTGCGGGTCAGTACGCTTCCATCGTCAGCCTCATCTTCACTTAACATCAAGTATGATTGTGGTCAAGTGCTAACCTGTTGTGCTTAACAAAAAATACAGCAATTCTCTTAATATCGCTGTTTAGAAAAGATGGTAGTTGCTGGACAAATGGACATTAAAAATAGTAGGGTCACAGGGTAGCCTTCGGAGCGGGTTGGTCGAGTTGGAGTATTGCCTTCGGGGCACTATGAAAAAATTCAAAAATAATAATAAAAAAAAATTGTATTTCATATATTTGTAATTCATTTTTTTTTTTATTTTACCGAGCACTAAACAATGGGAATCAAAACCGAGACCTCCGTTTTTGAATCTTGTGTTTATTACATTCAGCCACGGAGACGCAAAAGGCATTCTTCCAAGCTAACCCTTAACCATAGACGTTCCAAACACTTAACCATCTCGCACGTCATTTCCAGGGCAACTCATTTCTGTCTCTTAAAGACATCCTAATGAAGACGTCTCCATTCAGCCCGCTTTTGTTTTCGACTGCCTGTGTTTTAGAACTCATTAAATTAAAGGATGACACTCGTTAGGGGTCGGATTTGTTTGCTATGTAAGTTTCTATGTATGTTAGGGTTGTTAGTGAAATAATATGGTACGTCACCGGTACGATTTTGTACTAAACTAGTATTCCTATCGCGACTTTTTGATGAGGATATCGAAATAAAAAACCTGTGTCACACAAAACAAAACAATTTTAAAATACCGGTAGCAATAATTTAAAGATTGAAACATATGAACGGTTTCGGATTAAATTTGGTATATAGGTAGAACGTAAGCGCTTTCGTGACTCAGTTTAATATAGGGTTCACGAATCGGAGAGTTCCGTACCCAGCGGAGTATCATAGTTATCGGTTTTTGGTGGTGGGGCATTTTATATTTCCGCCTGGCCAGCTAACAACATCTCTAAGTTTGCTACCAAACAGCAATGTTAATAGCATTGTTGTGTTCCGATTGTCAGACCTCACCACAGTCATCTTCACTTAACATAGAATATTTTTTATCCCGATAAAGTAAGTAGTTCCCGCGGGACAACTAATATTATAAATGCAAAAGTTTGTGTATATGTCTGTGTGTATGTTTATTACGTCTTCACGCATATACGGCTCGATGGATTTGGATGATTGATGAACCGATTTTGATAAAATCTTCCACGCGAACGTAGCAGTGGGCGGACAGCTAGTCTGCGATAAAATTAAGCAAAGCAGGCGAAGTCGTGGGCGGAAACCTAGTAAGAACATAAATTGGAAATTTAGGAAACTCCAAGTACACCTAAATAATATCATCCCAAATGCGCTGGAGTTAAATTTATATATTTTCATCAAACATGGCTAAGAACTAGTCGCCTAGTTTTATTCTTAAATATAAAGAAAACCGCACTCAAATTGGACGGCGAATTATTCAGATATATCCGGACAAATCCTGGACACACACAATGCTGTTTAAACACATAACACCCCGTCCTTTGTCGTCGGGGATTACAAACGATGAAACACGTGTTTCTTTATTTCATCGTAGAATATTATCTATATTTGAAATATTGCTCTTGCCCGTTTTACCCCTTAGTAATGGAAATCTAAAAATTGTTGCGCCTCTTGTAAGTTACAGAATATGACGAATTCATCAACAAGGCTTATGTCAGTTCCTCGTTCTTCTCTGGGTCCAGTTTTAAAAGCTGTTGAGGTGCTATGCCAAGTCGGTTGTCATAGTATAGTATTATCAGGTGGCGATTACATAAATCTGCGATTATTCACTGGACCTTGCGTGGTATTATGGCCCTTATCGTCTCCTAGTCAGAGGATGCTTAACCCCAGCAGTGGGCGCCTAAGGCTGTTGGTGTCTGTACTCTAATCAGATCTATTTCCATTAGCAGCAACACGATTAATTATATTTTGTAAATATTCGTCGTAAATTGTTAAACTAATAAATACCTATTTAAAAGAGCAACCCGTGAGTTTCTTGACCATTCTTTTCTAGAGGGTCAATCTTGAAATAGTACAATAAATTTAATTTTAAGTTAAATATTTTTAAGTTAAATTTAATTTTAAGATATGACGACCTGTTTCGGGTAGTGGTGAGAAACTCTGGCCAATATACCAAATGGTCGCGGATTCGAATACCGCTAGGGGCATATGTTTGTATTTTGAATACGGGACATGTGTACCCGAGTTATGGATGTTTTCATTTATAATAAGTATTTATATTTCGTTGCAAAAAAAAATATTTACGTAGTACATCAACCATCTGGTATCCACGACACAAGCGTATATTTGCTTAAAGTGGAACTAGATGGCGTTGTGTGTATGTCGAAGGATAATTATTTATTTAAAACTATTCTATATTAAGAAATCACTTCTCTCTAACGGTATGAAGACGTCAGATGACTTACCTGCAACAAAATAATAAAGAAATTAATTATATTATAAATCTATTAAATATAAGGTCTAACAAAATTAACCCGACAAACGTTGAAGAATGTATTTATAGGATGTACCTATTACGAAAAAAATTGTGAGTGTTGTCACAATTGATCACATTTATATTTATACATTATTATAATTATAACCTAAAAATCATATTATCACTTATTATTATTAGATAACCTATTATTAGAAATTATTAGCAATCATATGATCTAAGTTAGCATTTAATCAATTTAATTTAAAAAAAAACAATGACAAGTTATTAAAATTCTAATGTAGCATATCGAAGCATTTGTGAAAACGAAAGAAATTATAAATTAAAATGCCAAATAATTACAATTTCAATATTAGACATATTCATCTCAGAACCAATCTACCTTTAAATATCAATTACAATGAAGTTATATAAACCTTTAAGGTTATCTTAAGTTTCTTAGTTGCATCTTTGACTATGACCCCTATTCGCACTAACATATATTATCATAAAATATTCATTCAATAAAAATAAAACTCCCATAACATTAGTTTGGTCTTTCTTTTTTCACCTCTTATTCTATTTAAATTACAGTTACTATAACTTATATACACTGCACAAGAATCGAACTTATGATCTGTTATGAAACCACTGAGCCAGAGATCCGATTAAAATCACATAATGGAGCTTTATGTGGTCTTACCGTGTATACCGAGAATTTAGAGACTAGGTTCTAATGCTCTTAGCTCTGACAAGTGTTATAATAGTGTTAGAATGTATTTTGTGTTTATAAATCTACTCACAGGGGATGGGTTGGTTAGTAGCGTTCCTTGGTGTGGGTATAAAATAAAAATAAACGTTAATGCAAAGTCCACAGCAGAGCATCTCAGCTCTGCAGCGTATGCAGTCAAAAAAATTAGACAAATACCGGACGTAAATACTGCTAGATTAGTATATTTTAGTTATTTCCATAGCCTGATGTCTTACGGTATCTTGCTGTGGGGAAATGCCGCGGATATAAATACAATCTATGTTTTACAAAAACGAGCCGTTCGCGCAATTTATCAATTGAGACCTGCAGTGTCACTTAGAGACAGATTTAAAGAGTATAATATTCTAACCTTTTCGTCACAGTACATTTTTGTAAAATCTAATATATGTCAAAAAAAATATAGCATCATTTAGGAAAAATAGTGATAAACATGATGTCAATACAAGAAATAAAGATAAACTTGCAGGTCACATAAGTCGCCTCCACAAAGTCAGTAATTCATTCAAAGGGTTATGTATACGCTTTTTCAATAAAGTTCCTGTTGATATACTACAAAATCTTCCTTTCAATAAATTTAAAGATACTATAAAACAGAAACTTATTAAGAAAGCGTATTATAAAATATCAGATTATTTAGATGATAAACAATCATGGACATAACCAGCCCGTTCGCATAACCAGGCTATTTCACAATTAATAATGAAATAATATAATATAAAATAATAATTATGTAATATAAAAACCTTTTTTTAAAAGAGCGACCTCTCGACGTTCTTGCTTGTTCTTCTCAGGGCAAAATTGCCTTTTGAACAAGCAGTAGCTTTAAAATGTAAAATCTGACTATTTTAAGTGTACCCTGTGTACCTACAAAATAAAGCATTTTTTGATTTTGATTTTTGATTTTGCGTATTCCCAAAGCGATCATTCAATTTTCACAGCTAAGTAAAATTCAAATCAAATCAAATCAGAACTAGTGCCTGAACTAGGAAAATCCTGTGGTTCAGGCGAAGCTACGGCTTCTATGACATAAAATAATATAATCATATAGATATAAGCTAAAAATCATAAATAAAATAGATATTCAGAATAAATCTATGCTTAAAGATTACTACAAGACAGTCAATAACTTCTCTGTATCCTCGTAGGTCAAATTTTGAAGAAATTCTTTTGGTAATTTCTTATAAATACTGTATATAAGGTGGTACATGGCAATTTTTGCATTTAATCTATCATAAAGAAGTGGTCCTAGGAACACGTAAAATCTAGATGAAAATGCAAATTTTGTTCCTGCGTTGTTAGGGCCAACTATATTCAGTGCTATATGGATATGTTTTGTTAAAAAGGAATCCATAGTTATTGTTATTACTGTAACATCTACGACTTCGTAGGTACTACGACGTAGACAGCTACGCATTCGTAGCAGCAGCTACGATTGATATATTCACAATACAAAACAGTGAAGCGAAATACCTTTTCACTTGTATGATATTAGCAAGAATTTGTAAGTACACCAGCTTTTAAGCCATAATTCCCTCACAAGGGAGGATTCTGAACGGATAGCATCCAATTATTCTTGGGCTTGCAGGACTCTCCATGGTGCTTTCCTTCGTCGAAAATAAGCGATGAATATGAAAGAATTATCTTACAACAGTTTATCTAATATTTTAATTATTTACACAAAAGCGAGCAATTCGCGCCATTTATAAATTAGGATCAAGTGTGCCTATTAGACATAAGTTTAAGGAAATTAATATTTTAATGCAAATGTTATGTCAATAAACTTATGAGAATTTATATGCAAAAAGAAATATAACGATATCCATTAAAAATAATGATATCGTCGTCATAATACGTCAAGGCCTAAACGTGGTTAATACTTTTATATGGAAAGTGGATACGCTGTTTAATTCATTATGTACGGTCGACTACTATTTTTATTAATTATTTATCGTTGTTACGTTTCTTATTGTTGTACAATAAAGAATATTTTGTTTGTTTGTTTGTATTTATACATATATCCAGAAACGAGTGGTTCAGCACGGAATTCTTAAATAAATATTTAAGTATTAAATAACCTAAAATACATACATAACGTGATAATCTTTATCCCAATTGAGTTGGTCAGAGATATCTCAAACATTACTGTTTGGATATTCCACATAGTTCCACAAAATCCATGGTTCACCGTACGAAATATATACAGAAATGCACATGTGACTGGGGGTGGTCCCATCGCCGTTAAAAAGTGCTTAAACTACAGATGTATTTTGGTGGAATTAAATCAAATCAAATCAAATCAAAAATGCTTTATTTTGTAGGTACATTTAAAATAGTCAGATTTTACATTGTTAAAGCTACTGCTTGTTCAAAAGGCAATTTTCTTCTGAGAAGAACAAGCAAGAAACTCGAGAGATTGCTCTTTTAAAAAAAAGGTTTTTGTATTACAAAATTAATAATTATTATTTTATATTGTAATATTTCATTATTAATTGTGAAATAGCCTGGTTATGCGCTCGGACTGGTTATGTTTATCATCTAAATAATCTGATATTTTATAACATGCTTTCTTAATAAGTTTCTGTTTTATAGTAGGTACCTATCTTTAAATTTATTGAAAGTAACATTTTGTATATTAATAGGAACTTTATTGAAAAAGCGTATACATAGCCCTTACTGACTTTGCGGAGGCGACTTATGTGACCTGCAAGTTTATCTTTATTTCTTGTAATGACATCATGTTTATCACTATTTTTCCTAAATGATGCTATATTTTTTTGTCATATATTAGATTTTCAAAAATGTACTGTCCCTTAGTCGCATTTTACGATACATAAGGGAAGAGACGGATTCGTTCTAATCCGACACCATATAGCACCGTGTTAGATTCTTTATCATACAATGTAACTGACACTCTATGGATCAAGACAAATCTGACGACACCATGCACTTCGAAATCGGTCAAGCCGTTAAGGCTATAGGAGGTAACATAATCACATACATACATTCTCCTTGGCCAGTCGGGTAAAACACAAAGCTTTTACAACTCAGTCAAAGTCAAAGTCAAAGTCAAAAGTCAAAGTCAAAAAATATTTATTTCGTAGGATAAAGATTATCACTTGAAAACGTCACATTTTTTATCTTAATATTAAAATTATTGCCATTATTGCTCATTCGCAAAGCAGATTCCCCAGAGAAGAACGAGCAAGAAACTCAAGGGTTGCTCTTTTAAATAAGTTTGGGTTACAATTATATTACATTGTATAATTAGGCTGAATATCGCCGAGCGGTCTATGTCCATGCTTGCTTATCATCCAGATAGTCAGAAATTTTATAATAGCCTTTGGTAAATAATGTCTGTTTTATGATGGTTTTCAATTTATTTAAAGGTAAATTTTGAATGTCCACTGGAACCTTATTATAAAAGCGTATACATTGCCCCTTAAATGACTTAGTGACTTTGTGTAAACGGCTGGCATGAACAGCAAGTTTATTTTTATATCTGGTATTTACATTATGTATATCACTATTTTTCTTAAACTCTTCACAATACCTACTCTATTTTTCACAAATCAATGAATTCAGTAAAATTATCATGCAATTCATCGACGAATAATTTCGTATTCAATTTTTTTTTTTTGGTTCAAGAATGCAATATTATTCCATGCAGTTGACAATGCTAATAATATTACCATGATAGACTTGAGATGCGCGTCTTAGTTATTTCAAGACGCAGACGAAGAATTGCGGTAAATTGACTGCATATTTTTACTCTGTTCATTATTCGTGGAATAGGGAGACTTGGCAAATAAGTTCCATAATGAATTTTACTTATTGGCTATTCTATAGTCCAACTTATTGTACAACTCAACCGTCCGTGGCTAGTTCTGTAACCAAAAAAAAAAGACGGTCTACCGCCCGTGGCTACAAAGGTAACCAACGCACGCTACCTTCATGCAGTTCTAAACAATTCCTTCTAATATCTGTGGTTAGAACTGTTTGGGAAAAAATAGTAATTCAGTGTGACCTCTAATAAATTATCTTACTGCATACGTTCATTTATCTGACTGCTCTTAAATGGTGAAGGAAAACATCGTAAGGAATCTTGCATGCCTGAGAAATAAAAATTCTAAAGTCTGTGAAGTCCATCTAAGCCAGCGTGACGGATTATGGCCCACGCTCCCTCATTATACAAGGGAAGGAATCCATACAGTGGGATGTTTACGGGCTGTGATGATGATGATGATGATACATTCACAGCTGTTTATATTATATAGCCATATCAAGTACATATACACAAGCTACCATCCCAAGTCTTAAAACGTAGGGCTTAAGAATATAATTTTTTGACTTTAAACTCTTTTATAACTACAATTTGGTTGCTTTTCTTTCGTTATTTGTTTTGTGTAATAATAATTATTAAAGGAAGACCGAGATCTTCAGACACAGGGTTTCATCCATTATCAACAATAATAAAAATAAATATATCACAAAACTAAGTTGTGAATAAACATTTTCATTATCACTTTACTTTTCACACAAACTTACACCTAACATGATTCGACACCAAAACTTTCGGTTTTGGAGGCTTCACTATCCACTACACCAATCGGTCCTAAAGTCAAAAGTCAAAAGTCAAAAAATATTTATTTCGTAGGATAAAGATTATCACTTGAAAACGTCACATTTTTTATTTTAATATTAAAATTATTGACATTATTGCTCATTCGCAAAGCAGACTCCCCAGAGAAGAACGAGCAAGAAACTCAAGGGTTGCTCTTTTAAATAAGTTTGGGTTACAATTATATTATATTGTATAATTAGGCTGAATATCGCCGAGCGGTCTACGTCTAAATTACGCTGTTACATCAACTGTATAACACTACAGAATAATCTAAGAGAGGTTACATCACACTAACTAGATCTTGTGAGGACATACGAAGCATATGGATCTCGGCGACCAAAGCCCCGCCGTTATTCAATTTACATGCAAATGGGGGGATAGGGAGGGGGGTACGATCACGCCAATAGTACGGTGATGTATCGTGTCAGAACGTGTCCTGTTGCAGACTGCCAGCTGAAATATAGAGCGTAGCGAAATTGAGCTGCAGATTTTATGGGACAGAGACTGTATAGTACAGAGTGTTGACTTTGATATTTAACCCGCGACGCAAAAAGAGGGGTATTATAAATAAGCAGTCAACACTTGGTTGTGTATCCGTGTGTCTGTTTGTGGATTTTTTTTTATGCACAACGGATTGGTACTTGACCTTAATCACACCTGATGTTAAGTGAAGATGAGGCCGAAGGTGGTAGCGTACTGACCCAGAACCCCCATCTTATTTGGGGGACTGGCTATCTTATCTCTGACAACCGGAACACAACAATGCTATTAACATTGCTGTTTGGCGGCAGATTTAGATAAGATGGTGGTAGCTAGCCAGGTGGACATTTAATATGCCCTATCACCAACTAAACCGAGTACTAAATATGTACCCCGCTGGGGATCGAACCCGCGACCCCCGAAACGTAAACCCAATGTTGTTTACATTGAGCCACGGAGGCGGTTAGGTAAATTCTTAATACACTGCCCAATAATTTCTTTGTTACCAACAGACGAAGAGTCGAGCGAGTGTCGTAAATGTGTTTGGTTATTGATAGGTCACATCAGACAGGTCAGCGTTTGGGGGACTTATAATATCTAAATGTGAAACGGTATGGATTTATTGTTGAGGTCTCAGATGACAGATTTTGGGGTGCGCGGTTGGGAAATGATGTTATTTCAAAGATAGCTGAGGGGAAAAAGTGACATTTTATTTTCACGAACTTTACAGATAGATAGATAGATAAAAACATTTATTCACTGCACAGTACATACAACGAAAGTAGAAGAACCCAAACAATAAACCCTATGTAATCAAGAAATAGAATAAATAAATGAATGAAAGCATAATATGCAGCTTACATGAATACCCAGGTTTAGTTACACCAATCATCTAGTCCCAAACAAAGCAAAGCTTGTCCAATAGATAACGGATAAACATAGGTACATAAATATTTATATAAACATTCATGACTCGGGAATAAATGTTCGTATTCATCATTCAAACATTTACCCCCGCGGGATTCGAACTCGCAACCGTTGGTTTCACTATCCACTACACCAGTCGGTCGTCGAAGCTATGTAGTCGAGTTCGTCGTCGGTCGTCGAGTTATGTAGCATTTTTTTAAGCATAATATCTATTTATTTATTACTGTACATCATTGTTTTACAACAGAGAACACAATAAAAGATAATAACAAAACTATTTAGTTGTTGCCTACTTAGAATAATTTCTACATACATACCATAAAGTCACCTGTTTTCCATAGGAGTAAACAGAGACCACAGAATTCCACTTGCTACGATCCTGATCTACCTCTTTTGCTTCACTTAAATAATGCTATTCATATATGCCTGTCGGTTTAGAGTATTCTTGACTTGACGTCCCCGGTTTGTTCATGATACGTTTACCTTGGTCTTTCCCTACTAGCACTACCATCCACATTCGCTTCGATATGATCGATTCGAGTCAATACGATGTATGTTTTTGTTTTTACCTAAACCCTAGAGTTTCTTGCTCGTTCTTCTCTGGGGAGTCAGGTTTGTGAATGAGCCTTAAATTTAAATGTAATATTAATAGTGACGTTTTCAAGTGATAATTTTATATTTTATATTTGATTTGATTTGTAATATGAAAACCTTTATGTAAAATCAAAGCCTGATTTTAAAAGAGCAACCCTTCGAGTTTCTTGTTTGTTCTTCTCAGGGGAAAATTGCATTTTGAACAAGCAGTAGCTTAAGAAAAATGTAAAATTCACAATTTTAAGTGTACTCTGTGTTCCCACAAAATAAAGCTTTGATTTTGACTTTGCTCAAACAATTTGGGTAAACTTGGATCAATAGCGGCCAGATTATTGAATAATATGTTTGTATTTTCTCATCAGCGAATCTTGGTCAGGGTACCACGGGACTGTCATGTCTAGCAGGACTCAAGTCAAATAAAGATGATTAATTCGCTTCGCATAATCTCTTTCGTTAGTCTTATTTCATTCATCCTCTCCACACGTCCAAATCATCTCAGCATATCTTTTTCTACACCTATTCTAAATTTCAATTGTCTACGTTAAATAGTGTCTGAAATAAATAGCATTGACAGATACAGCACAAAATTGTTCCGTTTTACCAATATTTTATACAGCACCCTAAAAAGGACTCTACGTTCCAACATCTACTACGTGTCTAATAAAGCTGCTCAATATCCAAGACTCGTCCACCACTGGCCGCCTTTTAAGACTCCAGACGTAAAACCAATGTATTCAGTCCACATTTAATGGGCCGTTTTAGCATTTAGACCAAGGGTCGTTGGTTTCACGTGCCTTTGGAGCTTTGTTGTTCGCTAATTAAAACAAAATGGGACAGTGTAGTTGACGTTTATGAACCGGTTTAAAGAGTTTGTTGTTTAAACCCGAGGTACTGAGGGGTGTGGTGAGTTTAACGCTTTTCTCTGTATTCGAATTGATTTACCAACGGCTTTTGAAGAAAGCCAGTATTTGCGATAGGGTTCTCGTAGTCACTAAACCGACAATTTTTACTACGATAATCTTATGTAACCTATCAGTTTTCTTTATTTTATATTTATTTTCTCCACAATCAGGTAAACTTACAGTTATCAATATATATTATAGATATGTATATATGTATTCATTTATTAGTGACTAGCTTTCCGCCCGCGGCTTCGCCATCGTGGAATAACTTAATTGCGGATATGTTTAATTTGTTTATCCCGGGGGAACTACCATCTATCGGATAGAAAATATCCTATATCTTAATCCAGGGTATATTCTACCCCTCGAATTTAGGTTTACATGATTCGTTTTGACGAGTCCAATATATTGCACTTTGTGTCGAGGGTATGAGTACTCATGAGTGATAGAAACAAATGGTTTCATCAACAGACCCTCTATTCTATCACTCGAAGCCTAAACTCGAGGGGTTTACTAGTACCCACGGAAGAATTCTACCATCCATGTGGTAACATGGAAGTCTACATGAATACATAAACACGAAAAACATTACCATCCTTCCTGAGGCAGTCGTTCATATGCAATCATTTAGGGACTTTAATATTATAGTAATAGTACAATCCGAAAATTCACTATAATTATAAAATTACTTAGGTAAGTAAACCCTTGGCATTTAATTCTCTGTCCCGTAATTTGTAAACGATCAAAGACAAATTACACGATAAAACTAGTTATGCGGTTGACCGTCAACTTGCGGTTGGCGGGAATTGGCTGCGGTTGTCATGGCAACGCCAACGCTAAGCCATGACATGCAATCAGATGGTGGGGTTTTGTGGTTAGCACGGCTAGCACCTCGTGCTTTGTAGTTGGACTTTCGAGTGGGTGAAATATCAAATAGGACACAACCACAAAATTACAAATGCGAAAGTTAGGATGCTTATTTTTTATTACTATTTAAACGGATTTGGATGTTTGATATAGCTCAGGGAGCTATGTATATAGCTAATTGTTGATTTTTAATTAAGTCTATACATGAAACAACAAATTTATAAAACACAATTAAAAATACCTATATCTTATAGAAAAAATACGCCGTTCAACTCGCTTCTGTGAGGCATAGTACCTAGTACGCTAGCGCTATTGCCCCGCTGAATGCATAAGCTCAGCTGCTGAGCAAAGCAGGCACCAGCTCTCACATGGAGATGTTATTGGAAATATAAATCAGCAATAGAAGTCTAAAATACTATTTACGATTGACGTAGAATTTTTCACAGAGAGAGCGACAGATAACAACCGCCATCAACCCACAAAAACCTTGCGAACTAGCCAGGATTAAATGCTGGAGTTTTACAACCTCAACACGGCCCCTTAAGCCTGGCTTGTTGCAGTAGAACCTTAACAAAACCTTCATGCTTAGGTCTTGCTTCGTCTATAATAGAAGTCTAAAATACTATTTACGATTGACGTAGAATTTTTCACAGAGAGAGCGACAGATGACAACCGCCATCAACCCACAAAAACCTTGCGAACTAGCCAGGATTAAATGCTGGAGTTTTACAACCTCAACAGATGTGAGAGCTGGTGCCTGCTGGTGCACGCCTCTGGAGAGAGGCGTGAACCAGTCTAACGCATAAATCCTTTACAAATTGTTTCGTGTCAGAAGACCACGGGCCCAATGTCTCCACTGCAAGTGCCGCAAATTCGTGGTTTATAGAGATTGATGCATATTTACGGCGCTTGTACTTTGAGCTTGTTCAGCCGCGGTTCCAGCTCTTTGCGCAGTTCCTTGTATATGGGACGGTGCCAAAGTATCCGAACAAGTTGCGTCCCATACCAAGGTGCACCCCAAGTACCAGGGTATCATTGTTAGATTGTTTATTTAATTTTGCTCATGCAAACTAATATTATAAATGCGATAGTTTGGATGTTTGATTATTTGAATTTTGAAATTTGAAACGGATAATAATAATAATAAATAATAAATATTTCGGACACTTAAACCAATCATCTAGTCCCAAATTAAGCAAAGCTTGTACTATGAATACTAGATAACGGATAAACATACATAAATAATTATATAAACATCCATGACTCCGGAACAAATGTTTATATTCATCACACAAACATTGACCCCTCGCGGGATTCGAACCCGCAACCGTTGGTTTCGCTGATAGAGTCACTATCCACTACACCAATCGGTCGTCGGATGAACGGATTTGGATGAAATTAGGTATATAGGTAGAACATACCCTGCGTTGGAACATAAGATATTTTTTATCCCGAAAAAGTGAGTAGTTCCGGCGGGTAAACAAATTTCCGCGTTACGGTTATTCAACGAAGGCAAAACCGCGGGCGAACAGCTAGTCCACCTATATACGATACAGTTCAGAATATCATAGCAACCGCTGTCCTTTTATACCAAGTGACGGATCTGAGTGTGATTAAGTTACCCTTTGTTGTCTCATTACACCTTCATCACATCTGATTAATTGTTTACTCTACAAAGCAACCGAACGCAACCCGACACCAAACAAACAATGGCCTATTGTTGAACAACATTTTGTGGTTGTGACGCAAAACGGCCTGTGTCGCCCTTTATGAACATAACACTCATTAGGGGAAGGTTTTTCTTTGATCGACAAATTAGTTTGTTAAGCATCCACGAAACTGTTGGTTTAATGACGCGGAAAACGGCCAAGTCCGCGATTAGCTTCCGCGATTAAAATTTATACATATTAATATACAAAATCAATGCTGCAGTTGATTTATGTCATTGCGAATAGTTTCGATGAATTCACCTACCCAATTATAGGGATGTGACCACAGATTTGTATTAGATGACGTTCGGAACCCAGCAGTTGCAATTTCGTATACTAATACCCTGAGTATATGCCTGAGATAGTGTAAATGTTAACTGAACATGAGACCGAAGGTGGAAGCGTACTGCCCCGGAAATATCGTCATCGTCGCTTTCCATCAGGTGAGATTGTAGTCAAACGCGAAACCAGTTTTTAATAAAAAATATATTGGGGACTGGCTGGCTATCTTATCTCTGACAATCGGAACACAACAATGCTATTAACATTGCTGTTTGGCGGCAGAATTAGATAAGCTGGTGGCTAGCCCCGTGGACATTTAAAGTGCGCTACCACCAACCAAACCGAGGACTAAACATGTACCCCGCTGGGGATCGAACCCGCGACCTTTTCATTGTTTGGTTTGTCACATCACAAATTGTCACACTTAAAGAGAAATCTTAGAGTTTACTAGGATCGAGCCCGTAACCTCCGAATCTTAAACCCTATGATTCAAGCTCTACGAGTTTCAATATATTTATATGACAAATAGAGAGTACTTTATATCACTTCCATAAATGATTATGACACAAATTTAATATGAAATCAATATTACTTGTCGCTTAAGCTTGGGTTAGTCTTATTAGAGTACGGTATTACTTTCAAAACATAATCTAAAACACAATACCAAAATAACTTTGTGTTTTAAAACAGTTACATCGTTAAGATTTTGGGGGGTGTTTAAACTGAAAATTGTCATCGTCCCATCTCACAGCGACATCGAGGGACTTCAGAACTACTTGGTCCGTGTTTCTGGCTCATTCTAACTTGTAATTTGTTGCGAAATGCAATTATACCAGCGCTCACGGCTAATAGCCTACTGGCGGTATTTCGCTCTGAAATGCCTCACCAAGACAGATATAAGTCAAATTTCCAATCGAATTAGTTGCGAGTCTTTTTTAAACCCTGACGGAAACCGGCGGGTGTTATGTGTTTGATAATTCAAGGACTCAAATAGAATTAAAACTCCTTTATTTCAACATATGTAATTATTAAAACTCAGTGTGATGTGGAACGTACAAGCAGAATTTAGAAGTGGAATGGGATGTATGTATCTTTTCCTTTTCCTTTCTTTTTTTTTGTACACAACGGTTTGCTACTTGACCTCAATCACACCTGATGTTAAGTGAAGATGAGGTCGAAGGTGGAAGCGAACTGACCCGGAAACCCCAACACATTTGGAGAACTTGCTAACTTATCTCTGACAACCAGAACACAACAATGCTATTAACATTGCTGCTTGGCGGCAGATTTAGATAAGATGGTGGTAGCTAGCCATGCATATGCATAGCCGAAAAACTCTTGGCAAAAGACCAAAAAGACTCTTTAAATGTCGTCCTCATCTCCTCGATCTTACGATCACAATATAACATATTTGTCACGTCTTTTTTAAGTTGAAAAACATTTATGTCAATGTAAGAGATACATGATATAATTTGTTGAATGTCAATTTGTTGAATGTCAATTTGAATATATCGGAAATAATAAAGGCATTATTGCATTTATTTGTCAGTCAGTATCTCCCAGGTACTACCGCTTCGGAAAGAGAAATCATCTGAGGTAAAAGAAGTGGCGCAATAAACCCACAGGATCATTTGTTGTCCCTTTTTTTTAATAAACAGTATACAACTATTTGTGAACAAATAAACAAATGCAGCATAACGTTGCTAATATTGGGTCTTTACCTATGAAATTGGAGTTTTTTTCTTGGTTAATCATTACCATTTCCTGCGATTTTCAAAGCTATATCCAAATTTGTATTTTATTTGGAAAATGGAATATTATTTCAAGGTTTCACATGAAATATTTTTTTAATTTCTGGGTTAAATCACATAATAAAAAAAAATTAACAGAGCTCTCTTCATGTGCTTCCCATAATTATTTCTTAGATTCGCTGAAACTTTTATAAAGCGGTTACTTTTAAAAATTAACGCTGCCAATACTTAACTTAATGTTATCCGATAATATATACATAAAGTTTAGCTAAATTTAGATTTGCCGTTCCCAAAAAAAAATCTAAAATGTTTGTATGGAGAAAACAATCTTAATGAAATTTCATAGGTAAGGACCTAATACTTGCTCTCTCATCAAACCAGACTTATCAAAAGCTAAACCATCTGGCCTTTGATCGCTTGCGAATAAATTTAAAAGTATCTATTACAGTCAGTCGCAGTTTACCGCAGCTGGATAGCTTCCTCCTGGTGGTGGACTATTAACTTAACATGGTGTGTCATTTATATGCGAACTGTCACAATGGCTGCCAGTCTGTTTACAATGGGTTAAGTAACAGCCGTATTAATCCCAGGCTTGTAGTGATGACGTCATTGTTCAAGATGCCGGTATTTAGGTAAATGCGGTAAATGTTGTGTGAAATACGTAGATCTAGGGGTTTCTGCTTGCATCGCCTCTTTTTACCCGACTGAATAGAGAGATATTCGCGGGTATCTATGTAAATATGTGGGGCATTTCATTCCCTCCCTCGACACCTGAATAAATTAAAATTTGTATAAATAAATATTTCGGACATTATAACAATTATAACGGATAAACTTATATGAAATATCCATGACTCAGGAACAAATGTTCGTATTCATCACATAAACATTTACTCCTTGCGGGATTCGAACCTGCAACTGGTAATTTCACGGACAGGGTCACTATTAGTACCACTTCACCAACCTGTCGTAAAAATTAATGAGGTAACTTTAGATTCGTTCTGATTGACCAAGTGTTGGGATGGGTTACGTTACATAAAGTAAACCACAGATGCAAATTTAATCAAATTATAAAAAAAAATTTAAAAAAAGAAGTGTTTTAGAACTACAATATGATAGAAAATGGTTTTACGTTTTACGGTCATCCGAAACGACAGCGATGCATCCACGCATATACTCGCCATCTTGCTATAACAATGCAAAATTAACTTTTAATCTAAGGTATTATGTATTCATTTTATCTTATTTCTCTTTATGTTCTTTGCTACTTCATGTTGACGTATGCATGACATGTTGTTAAAAGGAGAGCGGAGAAACTTGACACAGGTATATTCGTACCTAAAAAAAATTTGAATTTTGAAAATAACTACGGAAAAATCAAAGAATCCGACTGCAAAAAAAAAGGGAAATGAAAAAGGCTACTAATATTTCAAAATCTCGAAAATCATCCGCTTGATAGCGTTGAAACAGTAGCCATTTTGTACTTTGCAGGCGCCATATTGAATTTCTTACTCCTTGATACTTTCGGGATCAAGATTAATTTTTTTGCGGGTAGACGTCGCCCAAATAACACGCCTTTTTCAATAGTAATCATTTTTAATAATAAAAAAATACTTACAGTGAATTATTGATCACATGTATTAGTTATAGTTACTCATTAGCACGTCATCACTTGCCGCAAATAATAAATTCTCACTACTGAACACATTTTGCCACATCACTGTTCACCATGGACCTGTCATCGGAGCTCGCCACCAACAAAAGTGAGCTTGAAGTACTGTTTCGACGCATGGGCACTTTTGAAAAGCGCCTGCAGAAGGCTACTGCATCTACACCGCCCCCTGAGGTCAGTATGGATCTTCCAGCCCTGGCTCAGGAGTTCGCGGACTTCAAGGTTGCTGTTTGGGGAGTCCTGTCTAAATTTTCTACCGCCATTGACCTGCTAACACTGGGTCAAGACCGACAAGAGATGTACCTGCGCCGGAAAGTATTGCTATTCCATGGCATTCCTGAAACAAAGGACGAAAAAATCAGTGAGGTTGTAAGTACTGTATTGACCGACAAAATCAAATTGCCAGATGTTACCTTAGGTGATCTTCAGTACTGCCATCGCCTAGGTCGTCCTTCGAAAAAGACTCGGCCAATATTGGTTCGCTTTAGAGACCTCGAAATGCGTCGCTTAACCTGGGAGTCCAAAACGGCTCTCAGGGACACTGGGATTGTTGTGTCCGAGTTTTTGACCAAATCTAGGCATGACGTCTTCATGGCCGCTCGAAAACACTTTGGCGTGCGTAACTGCTGGTCGGCTGACGGCAGAATCATTGTCATTCTGCCGGATAAGACGCGGGGGAAAATTGAGACTGACGCTGAACTACAGAAGCTGATTGAGCTGTTCCCGGCTGCGCATACGCCTGCTGAAGTGAAGCTACAAACGGCTGCAACATCGCCAGCAGTTGCCCCAGCGTCTACATCCACGAATAGGAAGGGTCCTGGTCTTGTGTCCAAAGTCCCGTCTCAAAACGCTGCCGCCGCCGCCGCACCCATCAAACGAAGTAGAAGATAAATTATAGTTCAATATCCCGGCTACCATCTTAATTTAGTTGTTTAATAGTCTCGTCAATGTTTTTGTATCTACAGGTAGATCGATTTTTATTTATTTTCATTGTTAACTAGTCTAGTAGGTACGGTATGAATGACGTTTGTTGTCATTAGTGTGTCAATTTAATTTTTTTTTTATTTTTATTTAAAGGCAAAGGGAACGAATCCCATATAGCCATATCTTTTTTTCTTTTATTTTTTTCATTTTAGTCAAGTCAGTCTTAGTCAAAGTAAGTGAATAAATGAATGGATGATTATATTAATAGTCATTTAGTCTAGTCACGGTCAAGCAAGTCATTCTTCAGTAAAGTGTCAGAATGCTCGGAAGATCTTTGGCGGCTTCTTGTTGTTATAATTATAGTTTTATTTTTTCATTACATCTCGCTCACACTATCTATAAGATGCATTTCTATGTATTCAATTTTTGTTTTGTTGTTGTGTACGTAATTATAATAGTGAGATCATCTTCCACAAACCGCGGCAAGTGTTGATCTGGCTGATGAGTAAAATAATATTATTTCGTTTAATTTATTCTTATAATTAACATTTATTAAACTATTTATATTATTATATATATTTAGATATTTTTTTTTATTTTTATTATTATTATTAAATTCATGGAATACATGGATAACTCGCTTCTAGGTGACAATTTCTTTTCTTGTTCTAGCTCTTCTGAACAATTCCTTAGCGCTGACAGCGATGACGATGGTTCTACGGCTTTGAGCACGCATGATCAGTTAAAGGCTGTTTTTTCTGATCTCTCTTCTAACTTTAACGTAGTGCACATAAATGCGCAGAGCATTCCTGCCCACTACTCCGACCTTCTGGCGTCCTTTAGTAATTCTCCCATTGATGCTATTCTTGTGTCTGAATCCTGGTTGAAGGCATCCCTGCCTTCTACCCAGTTTCCTCTCCCTGGCTTTAATTTAATCCGCAATGACCGAGCGGGCAAGGGAGGCGGAGGTGTTGCGATCTATCTGCGCGGAGACATTATTCACAAGGTGGTCAGTGTGTCCCCCAATGATTATTCACGCTCTGCTGAACATCTTTTTATTGAGATCACACTTCACCACAAAAAGATATTACTCGCCGTGTTTTATAGTCCCTCGCGTGAGATTGATTATTTTAACACTTTAGAAAATCTACTTGGTGATCACTGTCCCAATTACGACCACATACTTCTGCTTGGTGACTTAAACACGTGCCTTCTCAAAGATGATCACCGCGCTCATAAACTTCAGTCTCTCTTGACCTCGGTTAACTTGCATATTCTCCCTCTTTCTGCCACCCATCACACCCCTAACTGCACCCCTTCTCTTCTCGATCTCATGATTACTTCTTCTCCGGATAAAGTCGCTATCCATGGTCAATTTCCTGCTAATTTCTCTTATCACGACCTTGTCTACCTTTCTTTTAAAATTCGACCTCCAAGGCGTAAATCAAAATTCCTTCTCTTACGTAGTTTCAGGGGTATTGATTTGGAGACTTTGAGGCATGATGCTTCGAATATAGACTGGACTCCTGTGCTTACTACCGATAACGTAGACGGTAAAGTTCAGAAATTACAAGCGTTGGTTCTTCAGTTGTTCGATTTGCATGCGCCCATCAGGAGGGTTAGGGTTAGACATGCACCTACACCGTGGCTCACTCAGGATATTAAGGATTGGATGGCTCGGCGTGATAAGGCTAAAAAGCGGCTCCGTATGGCTCCCACTGAGCAGAACTTGGCAAGGTTCCAGTATCTGCGTAAATACTGTAGTCGTCTGTGTAGGAATGCAAAGAGACGCCACATTCACAATTCCATCCAAAATAGTCAATCTGATAAAATCTGGCGTTTTCTCCGTACGCTGGGAGTTGGCAACACAGCAGTTCACTCCATAGCGGCTTCTCTTGATCTCGATGCGCTGAACGATCACTTTGCTACCCCTCCTGTGAACCTTGATCATAGAGTCAAAGCTGACACCATCTCACGGATATGTAGCCAAACTCTCCCAGCGTGCTCTTGCTTCTGTTTTAAACCTGTCGCGGAGGAGGAGGTTAGAAAGCATATTTCATCCATCACTTCTAATGCTGTGGGCAATGATAACCTGTGCTCCCGTATGATTAATCTCATTCTCCCTGAACTCTTACCCATACTCACACATGTTTTTAACCACTCCTTGGTCACGAGTTCTTTCCCATTGGCGTGGAAGCTCGCCAGCATCATCCCACTTCCTAAAACCAACAATCCTACCTCGTTTACACAGTTCCGTCCTATATCAATTCTCCCCTTCCTATCCAAGGTCCTTGAACATATTGTCCACAAGCAGCTAGCTGACTACATAACATCTAATGCTCTACTATCTCCTCTTCAGTCTGGTTTTCGACCAGGCCACAGTACCGTTACTGCTTTGATTAAGGTCACGGATGATATCCGTCTGGCGATGGAAAACAAGTCAGTGACCATCCTTGCGTTGTTGGACTTCAGCAGTGCTTTCAATTCAGTTGACTTTGATGTTCTTCTGGCTATTCTTCGCTCTCTCAATATCTCTTCCTCTGCGATAGACTGGTTTGATTCTTACCTTCGTGGTCGCTTGCAGCGGGTCCGCTATGATGATACTTCGTCGGATTGGCGTGACCTAGTAGCTGGCGTACCGCAGGGTGGCGTTCTCTCTCCCCTTCTCTTCTCTATTTTCATCAATACTGTTACACCAGTAATTTCCTCCAACTTCCATCTCTACGCAGACGACTTGCAAATTTACTGTAGCTCCAGTGTCATGAGCATTAGTGATGCTATCGACTGCATTAATCAGGACCTTAGGCGCATTGCACGATGGGCTGAAACCTTCGGTTTACTTGTAAATCCTAAAAAATCACAGGCTATGCTTATTGGAAGCAGTTACATGTGCAACCAAATTGATATTGCTGCGCTACCACCTATCTGTTACAGTGGTACGCCCATTACCTTTACCAAAACCGCCAAGAATCTAGGTGTAATGTTGGACTCTGGCCTGACCTGGTCTGCGCACGTAGGCGAGGTGAGCAAGAAGGTTCACTTTTCTTTCCACTCTCTCAAACGTCTCCAAAGCTTTTTGCCCCTAAACACTAAGATCACTCTTGTGCAATCTCTCATCTTCCCAATATTCGACTACGCCGACTCTTGCTACTTGGACGCCACCGAGGAGCTTCTTAACAAACTTGAACGTCTCCAAAACTTGTGCATACGATTCATTTTCGGACTGCGCAAGTACGACCATGTGTCCCATCTTCGTTCGCAGCTCAAGTGGCTCCCGATTCGTCTTCGTAGGAATGCTCATGTCGTCTCTCTTCTCTATAATATCTTGCATAATCCTTCTTCCCCTTCTTATTTGCGTGAGCGCTTTTCTTTTTCGCGGCCACAGGATGAGCCCTGCCGTTCTAATGTCAGGACTCTGCTGTGTATCCCTTCTCACCGCTCAGACTTCTACTCACATTCTTTCACTGTGCATGCTGCCAGGCTGTGGAATTCTCTTCCTCACACTATCCGTGCCAGTCCATCGATCGCTGTCTTTAGGAAAAGAGTTAAGGAACATTACCTTTCCATTTCATAGTGTTATTCCGTGTATTATATTATGTATGTTATACTTTATATTCGTATGTATTGAAATATGTACTTATTTATGTATTTATGTACTTATTAGTATGTAGTTACATTTATATGCAGTTAGGTTTTTTTATCTATCATATTTATCCATTTTTTAGATTGTGCACGTCTTATCTGCCTCTTCCAGTCATATCTCTCTTTCGTAGGTCTGCTGGAAGAAATTTCATTGTAGAAATAAGCAGAACCTGTTGTGTCGTCTCTATTATGTTGTATCTGTATGTCTTTTTTTCTTGTGTGCAATAAATGATAAATAAATAAATAAATTAATTACATCAATCAATCAATCAATCAAGTACACTTTATTGTACAAAAAATCTACAATGCACTTCATAAATAAAGCTTCAAAAAAAATAATAATTGTACAACTTACATCTTGAAAAACATGACTACATAACTTTATGAGTATGCACATTCTATATTATAGTTAGTTGCTTTAATTTAAAATGAAAAAGGATTTCTTTTTAAGAGATCTAGTAATATTCACTTTTTTTTCTTTATTTATCCATACAACATTATTTAAACAATCTTCACTATAAGACGCCTATGAAAACCTGTAAAGGTTTGTTTGTAGTGCGAATGAGGTCACTAACCCGCACGTTATTAATTATTACAAAAGGTATGTAACGTAACTTAAATATCTAAACTTAAGATGATATGCGAAAGCCAGTAGACATGTGTCTATCTATCGAAATAAAATTTATTGGAAACTTAATAATAATAATAATGTTTTATTTCCTGAAAGCCTACTTAAAAGTACGATCTGTTAAAAATATTTTACAATGTATGTAATTAATTAATAACATTAGAGAGTAATCTGAGGCCAAGAAACATACAAGGGAGTAATTGACGCTAAAATGGGTCTAAACCTGTACTATAGCGTCAACTGTATATTAGTAGTTGCTGATTGCCAACTGGGTGATACATAACATTGGTATCCATTAGTGATCATCACAATAGTAAAATGTGCAATGAATAAAGCTGCTACTGACTAGTTTGTGTAATATGGTTTGAGTGTATGTTTTGATTTGAGTGGTATATGTGGGTGCCCAGACCCACGATAAAATCTTGGGATCAGTTATCATCATGCATGATGCATTCGGAAAACAGTGTGTAATGGGTGATGTGTGTGAATGTGTGTAAATGAGTATATCAAGTGATTGGATGTAAGAGATCTTCGGACTCAGAATATGAGAGATTTTGAAGCCACTGTGTGTTAATTAATAACAGGCATATGTAAATTTATTATTCGTTTCCACATCTGATTTCTTTCATCTACATAAGTCCATATTTACCATTTCTCGGCAAATTCCCCGATCCGTCTTCATGAAAGCGACACCGGCTGACATAGTGCATAAACTTGTTTGTTTTCTTGATGAAAAATCAACAAATCCTATCTTACATACGCCCCTTTCTATCTAGCATTCGTTTTATCTATACTTTTACTGTTGGCGTCTATACAGAAGGATGTCTCGTTGCTGCTTTTAAGATGATTTCAAAATGTTCTATTTTTATCTGACTCCAAACAAGCAGAAGTTTCTATATTAGCCTGTATGTATTGACGACCTGTTTGGTGTAGTGGTTAGCAACTCTGACCACTGTACCAAAAGGTTGCGGGTTCGAATCCCGCTAGGGGCGTATGTTTGTGTGATGAATACGGACATGTGTACCCGAGTTATGGATGTTTTTATTTATAATAAGTATTTATTTACAAAAAAAATATATATTTATGTATTATATCAACCATCTGGTATCCACAACACAAGCATATAGTTGCTTACTGTGGAACTAGATGGCGTTGTGTATATGTCCAATGATATTTATTTATTTATCATCAGACCCTCGATACCAAGTGCAATATATTGGCCTCGTCAAATCGAATCATGTGAGTCCAAGTTCCCCCATCCACCTCCTGGCTCCATCGTCAGATCAGCTCCAAGATACCAAAATTACCAAAAAGTTTAATTATTTAATTATTATTAGTTTTAATTATTTTCGACATTCTTCTTACAGACATGTTTAACCAATTTACCGATGGATATGCAGTACCTATAAGTAATACATTAGAGCTGGCGAAGGCGCGTCTACGACCCTCCAAGTACATTTACCAGTGAAAAGGGGGAGAATAATTTAATTTCAAAGATATAGGATTGTTTTAAAGAATGGCAGTGAGTGTGGGTAATGCATGATAACAAGGTATTGGATATTTTTGCTGTGTGGTTTCCTGTAGAATAGGATCAAACCGTCTCTTTGCATGGAAATCGTAACTACGCGCCTCACAAGAAAGTTCAAGATCGTGCAATAAGCTATGGAGAGGGCAATAGTCAGTGTTTGCAACGAATCAGGAATTAAGAATTCTGTAAAAGGAGGTAAGTCAGTGACATGAACTTTTAACCGTAAGGAAAAAAATGGGGCATATTAGGTAAGTGAACCCTGTGGAACGGACTTCCTGCAGCGGTATTCCCGAACGAGTACAACATTGGAACCTTCAAGAATCGAGCCTACACCTTCCTCAAAGGCCGGCAACGCATCTGTGACCCTTTTGGTGTTGCGGGTGTCCATGGGCGGCGGTGATTGCTTTCCATCAGGTGACCCGCATGTTCGTTTGCCGTTTATTTAAAAAAAAAAAGAAGTGAAATAGAAGGTAGTGGCACAGGTATTTTAACGTTTTTTTTTTTCAAAATCCACGCGCCGGCTGGGTATTTATTTATATGCGACTGGCGGGTTATTAATATGTGGGTTTCTTGCGCCGCTTCTTTTCCCACAGATGATTTCCCTTTCCGAAGCGGTAGTAGCTTGGACATACCGACTGACAGATAAATGCAATAAACCTTTTTTATTTCCAGTAGATTTAAATTGACATTCTACAAATGATATCATGCTTAGATTAATGATTGGTCTCCGCACCGCTACGACTAGATACCGCACTATGAAGAAAAAACAGGTTCCTGAATGCGGCAACTCAATATTTGTAGTGTGTAGATTTATACAGTACTTACTGATGGTATGTGATGCCAGTATCTTTCTTGTTTTTTGTAGTATTGTTATTACATAGTTTGACTACGCAAACCGGCATTTTGCTTCAGTCTTAAACCAAAATTTGAAATTTGAACGTGTGGCGTGACTGGCGCGGGTACGCCGAATACGGCGTAGTATTTGTTGCCGCATTTTTCGAGTACGC
Organism: Oegoconia quadripuncta; assembly: GCA_949316235.1. Lineage (NCBI taxonomy): Eukaryota > Metazoa > Arthropoda > Insecta > Lepidoptera > Autostichidae > Oegoconia > Oegoconia quadripuncta. Next base: position 36,247,508 of record OX438745.1, read on the forward strand.
CGACGGTATCTAGTCGTAGCGGCGCGGAGACCAATCATTAATCTAAGATATCATGTATATCATGTATCTTATTGAAATAAATGCTTGAAGTTTGAAGTTTGAAGGCGGGATTCTTAAGGTTCCTGTCATATAATTTCTCCAATTTTTTTTTTTAGTTATTTAATTTAATGAGGTTATTAGGAATAGGCTTCAAACGCAACCGTGAAATGACAAAGTGATCGTAATTGATGTTTAAAAAAAAATTAACTACCTACGCCAATAACTTCTAGTCCACTTACCTAATATGTATATTATTTTGACATGTCCCACAGAACAAAAATCCCTAAAAAAAATAAAGATTAAAAAAAAACCTCATAAGAGCGAATGGAGCAAAAGAGGTGTGTCAGGATCATATTAGCAGGTGGAAGTCTATGGTCTCTGCCTTCATCTATGTGTTATTGTTAATTAAATGTAACAAACTGTGTGCTAGAACAATTCACGGCCGCTTAGTTCCAAAGCATTTCTTGGCCATAGTCGACGGCATTCTTAATTTAAAAATGGCCGGTTCAATTTAGAGGGCGCCCTAATTAATTGATCTGAAGATTCGCGGAAATTGCGAGCTACCACCCCCCCCTCCCCCCACCCACCACCTCAGCCCCAGACCAGTGTATCTTTGGCGTTCATTTAGAATTGTTAGCGCAAAGGGAATGCAATTTACGTAAAATAATTGTTTGATTTCGAATATTCCGACGCTTACCCTTCCTGAGCCGTAATTTGGTTTATGAGAAAGGTCGTGTAAGGTTCACGTTTTTTGGCAAGGACACGGGTTCTGCGGTTTAGTAATGAGTTAAGAGATCAGAGTGTTATATTGTTTGATGGTACATTGTACAGTGACCTAAGGTTACACTTTATCAGATATTATTTAGATGATAAACATTCATGGACATAACCAGCCCGTTCGCATAACCAGGCTATTTCACAATTAATAATGATATGTTTTTTTTTATGATTGACTGGATTCGCGTTTGACCACAATCTCCCCTGATGGAAAGTGACGATGTGGTCTAAGATGAACCACGCGATTCCAGTAAATGCCTATTCACTCTGCTCTTGAAGATCCCAAGGTTGTAGGATTCAGGAAAGACTGATGACGGAAGGGAGTTCCATGTCTTGGCTATTCGGATGATGAATGAAGAATCGAACTTCTTAGTGCGAATGTTCGGTATATTCACTATATACAGGTAGAATCCCTCCCGAAGCCTAGTGGTCCGAAGATGGAAGGGTGACGGTGGAATAAGATTATGTAATTCCAACGCACACTCCCCGTAATGCATCCTTTAAAAAACTGAGAGACAGCCGACTTTACGAAGGTGTTCAAGGCTCTGCAATTTAGCAGTCATCGAATTATCACCTATGAGTCTCATGGCATGAATATATTATAATATAAAATAATAATTAATAATTTTGTAATACAAATCCTTTTTTCAAAAAAGAGCAACCTCTCGAGTTTCTTGCTTGTTCTTCTCATGGGAAAATTGCCTTTGGAACAAGCAGTAGCTTTAAAAATGTAAAATCTGACTATTTTATGTGTACCCTGTGTACCTTTTTTTTTTCGCGGGTAATGCTTTTGTATTGATTTAATGAGTTGACTTTTATGCTACGGTAATAGACAGGCAAAAAAAAATCGGAGTTTTTGTACCCGACTGCCGCAGAAAGCAGCGTAATGTGTTCGCATGTATGTTTGTATGTAGATTTTTAGGTAACCTCCTATAACCTAAATGGCTTGACCGATTTTGAAGTATAAGGTGTCTAGTTTTGCCAGATGTCTTCAATCTGTGTATAACACCTGATGTTAAAGGAAGATGAGGCCGATAGTGGAATCGTGTAGACCCGGAACCCCAATATTATTTTGGGGAACTGGCTATCTTATCTATAAAAACTGGAATATAACAATGCTGTTAACATTGCTGTTTGGCGAAAACTTAGATAAGATGGTGGTAGCTAGCCATGCGGACATTTAAAATGCCCTACCACCAACCAAACCGACTACTAAACATGTTTTCCGCGGGGGATCGAGCCCGCGACCTTTACATTGTTTACATTATGCAATGGAGGCGGTAAAGCCATTTCCGTAAAACCAGTGATTTAAGTATTCTTTATTGCACCAAAATATTACATATGATAGATATTTGTTGGTGGTAGGGCATTTTAAAATGTCCGCCTGGCTAGCTACCACCATCTTATCTAAATCTGCCGCCAAGCAGCAATGTTAACAGCATTGTTGTGTTCCGGTTGTCAGAGGTAAGATAGCCAGTCCCCCAAATGTGTTGGGGTTTCCGGGTCAGTACGCTTCCACCTTCGACCTCATCTTCACTTAACATCAGGTGTGATTGAGGTCAAGTACGAACCCGTCGTGCATAAAAAAAAAAAAAAAAAAAAAAAGTCATAGTGTTGTACAAAGGTGGACTTATGTCTTTAAGAGATCTCTTCCATCCAACCTGAGAATTGAAGTAGGAAAGCAAGTAAATTTGGGGTTTTGCGGCAAATTGTGTGCAAAATAACTATGCTTATACCTCCTTTTAAGCATCCTAGAAATTAAGATCTCAAAAAATGTAATATACAAAGACATATTTTATGGTACAACACTTGTGATACTTTGGATGGGGAAGAGACTGGTTACCCACAACACAGGGTATCCTAGTGTGGGGACCAGGGCTACCTCACTGCTTATATTGTAACACTGTTTTTGACACAATAAATGATTTTACTTTTTTTTTATGTAAGTATTTAATAAAAACCAAAAAATCCCGACAGCATGTTTTGTATATTGCGGACGCCATGTTTGATTTTTTACTATAATATGTATCCTATGACATTCCGGCTACCACGACGAATCTAAGGACGCCATACAAGAGGCGCTAAAGAACAGATTTACATACATACATAAATATATATATACACTCGAAAACCTTACCCTCCTTCTTTGGACAGTCGGGCGAAAATACTACAACGAATATTAATACAAGATAGATTAGATTTATTTAGTTCACTTTTACAATATCATGTCATACATACAGTTCCGTAAATTTATGATTGTCAAACATAAAACAAACAAATAATAACTATACACATACATCTTAAAGATTTGTAAAATTATTAGATTATTTAATATAAATATAATGTTAAAATATTGTTAAGTCACAAAATGAACAAAATAAGATAGAAATTAAACCTATTACCATATTTTCAATAGGTATGTCGTTAGACTCTTAAAAATTGTAACCATTGTTACAATAGCATTATATCTACATATTACTACATGTATGTCAAAATTAATTAATAAAGTATAAGTATGTAACCATTGTTACGTCAACGTCATACTATTTTTGAATAATCATAATGAAATAAAATATAAACCACGTCATGAGATTATTGATATGCCATAATAAAGAAAAGATAAGATAGTCAAAAGTGATTTATATACATTCCTACTTGTTTGTCGAACACATAGACATGAATATATTGAGACCATGCATTTTAACCAGCACCCGTGCCTGCAATTACATTTTAAAGTGGAGCCACTTGAAATTAATCCGAGCATACACACGAGTTTATCATCAAAAGTTGCCCACGCTTCGAACTAGTTGTTGCCGTCGAGACTTAACTTTGGATGTGGAAAATGCTCGTGTAAGCGACATAAAATTAAGTTTACAAAGTTATACAAACCTTAGGTTCTGCCTAAGTATATTTTGTAATAACTATTTAAGTACCCTAATAATTATAATAATAATAATAATAAACATTATTTATTGCCTTAGTTCCTATTTAATTTAATGCTATTGACATAGTAAGAATTTTGAATAGTCAAGGCAAAAGGGAGTGACATCAGCTTTGCTGTACCGGGACAGATGTCACGGTCAACGCTGTTTTTCAGTCACCCCCCCTTCTCCCCGAGGTGAAGTGCGGGAGGATAGGTTTTTTAGTAATGGGAGGGCTTAAACATTACAATTAGTAAATTTGACCATATAATAAACAATTATTAGCAAAACAAAAAATTACAACAAAATAGAAATTAAAATATTGACAACTTGAATTTTGAGAAATTTGGACAACTGAACCCCTGATGATGTGTGTTTGTGTGTGAGTGCGGTTGTAAAGGTGAGTGTTTGTATAAGTGTCTCTCTGTTTAGCCCTACGAGTGGAGTTCTCTTGGGATCACCCTAAACCGACGAGCATGTATGAACAACCTTATGAGAGTGAAGGAAGCAGATGAGGTGTGTCAGAATCGTAGCAAGTGGAAGTCTGTGGTCTCTGCCTACCCCTACGGGAAACAGGCGTAACATTTTGTATGTATGTATTTAAGTACTTAAAGTCTAAAAAACCCTACAGAATTATTTTGTACACTCTAAGGATCAAGAGGAATCCAACGACACCATGTAATTCGAAGTTATCAAGCCGTTTATGCTACGGGGGGTAATGTAGAAATCTATATGCATACATACAGCAACCAACGGTCCCGGGTTCAATTCCGCGAACAGTAAATGTTTGTGTGATGAATACGATCTTTATGTATGTTTATCCGTTATCTAGTATCTATAGTATAAGCTTTGCTTATTTTAGGACTACATGATTGGTGTAAGTTTAGTGTCCGAAATATTTATATATTTAATTTTTTATTAGATATTGTGAACAGAAGCTGTTTCCAATTAAAAATAAACACTTTTCAATACTGATAATCGGTAACTTTTGAGAATATAATTTTGTTCAAAAAATTTCTTCTACTGTCGATATCTTTTTCTAATTGGTTTTTCCTTCCGAGGGTTTCCTGGAAGAAATCTCTTACAGAGATAAGCTCGCCTTTTGTGTATTGTAATTTCTGTCCTATGTTTTTTCAATGTATGTTTGTATACTTATATGCAATAAAGTGTTAAATAATAAATTAATTAAATGATAATGATATCTAATAACCTGGTTAAACTAACTAATCTATCTTATATAATATCGCTTTCCCAAATCAAAATTATATTAACTGTACTAAAAGGTACATAATTCATCATCAACATAACAAACAAATTATTTAGAGCCTTACAATAACAGAAAGTTGTAAACATTCGTTCGAACTCTGACATTTAAAAATCGAAATTTAAAACTGAACAAACGACTGCGAAAAACCGTCTGGCAGTTCACAATTATAAAGCTCACCTCACAGCGACACGTTTGCCGAATATCTGAGACGACACACGGGCACGCCGTACACCTGAGATGATAATGTATGCAAATTGCCGTTAACTTGAGAGCGCAGACTGGGAAGGCTATATCAAACTTGTTATTTGTGTGTTTTAAGTTGCGTGGTGATTTACGCTCTACGGATTACGCTTTGGGACCCATTGACGTGAGAAATGGCGAACATGTGTTATATTTTGCATACAGATTTTTTTATGTTCCTTTCATGAATTTTAAACATAGGGCGTCGTTAAACCACCGTGTTCAATGTGTCAGATATTTTTAAATATTTTAATGCTGCAAGTGGTAATTTATTTTGGGAAACTCTGTAACACAACTACTTAGGTCACAAAATTTTATGTATCAGATGTAAAAATAGGTCAATTACATGAATCAGAAGTAATATATCTAAAATTAGACTCTGCCTAATCTGGCTAGTTCTCGCACCATTTAGAACAATCGTACACACAATATAATGCCGCTAGTGTAGCAATATTTATCCATACATATATAACGTTACGACCTTTGTCCCAAATGGGTAAGCATTTAGGCGTAAATATAATTTAATGCGTGATGGATTTACATATCGAAATATATAGATATGTACAAGTGACAGGCGATAATTTCATCACCCTTGAAATATCGTAAGTGTATAGATATATTCTTGTAACTGAGGGAAGTTGCCTTTTGCAATCCGATTCTGATACCCTCGAAAAAGTTGGCTTAATTCTCTATACGTGCCAGAAACTATGCAGCATAAAACAATACTTATAATATCTGGATTTTTGGATTTTTATGGCAGCTAACATCAATAGCCTCGTATCTTCACTACTGGGGCACAGCTACCTTTTATTAAGACAAAGTATACACTGCAATCCACTACGTAGGCCAGAATAGATTTGTTGACTTTTGTCAGGTCGCCATCTAAAGTTGATTGAACACAGTACTAGATACGTACCAGTACATACTCGTAATAATCCTTTTTTGTATACTAAATACAAAGCGGAAACCTAGACCACGCAAATTAATTATGTATTTCACTATTTTAAAACGCCGTAAATGGATGTCAACAAATTGTGAATCTCATAAAAGATCGCCAACTACAAAGTCCGTATGTCAGACACGTTCCGTAAGAATGTAATTGGTTCTGACTGAAGCAGGTGCCGGCCGTGACTTACAGTCTCGCAGTTCGGTAAGCGCTGTTCTGTGTTCTGTTAGGTATGATGTAACATGATTATGCTTGTTCAGTTACCGTTGGCGGGAAATGTAATCATGTCGGTTGTGTTTGACCTGAAAGGATCGAACTCAATTATGTCTCAAAGAACGGGGTCGAGACTTGTGTTGTTGATAGGCAAACACACTTTGTACATAAACAGAAAGCGGGAGCTTATATAAATTCATTACTTAGCATGCGGGTGTATTACTAGAGCTATAATAAAATTGAGATTTTTTATGCTGAAACTCAATTACACCTGATGTTAAGTGAAGATGAGGCCGAAAGTGGAAGCGGGCTCATTCGGAGTACCAACAATCTTGTCTCAAACAACCGGTATACCAAAATGCTATCGACAGTATTATTTGGTGATAAGCATAGATAAGATCGACGGACATTAAAAACTGCTATAGATAAATCAAGCCCACAACAAATTTTTTAATGCGATTAATGTTAGTATACTGTATAATTAAGTTATGGCATTAGCAGTTCTGTAAAATAACCAAGCCTAAAAGACTATTTTACAGAACAGCTGTTTGTATAACATAAATCAGCTAACCTACCATTGGTCTTGTAAAATAGAACCGAAACTCCATAGAGAATTGTTTGTTGTTTTTTTTTATGCACAACGGTTTGGTACTTGACCTCAATCACTCCTAATGTTAAATAAAGATGAGGCCGAAGGTGGTATGGTATGGTGGACAACCGGAACACAACAATGCTATTAACATTGATATTTGACGGCAGATTTAGATAAGATGGTGGTAGTTAGCCAGGACATTTAAAATGCCCTTCAACCAATCAAACGGAGTACTTAAACATGTACCCCGCTGGGGATCGAACCCGCGACCTCCAAATCGTAAACCCAATGTTATTTATTTTATTTAACACTTTATTGTATATAAGCATACACGTCAAACAAAACAAAAAAACAGGAGAATATTAAAATATACAAAAGGCGAGCTTATCTCTATAAGAGATCTCTTCCAGCAAACCTCAGTAAGGAGACAAATAGATGAGGTAACGTAAAAGTAGACAGCGAGTACACTTACAAAAATAGTAGTTATAAACAAACATACTATACATATAGAGAAAATAACAATCATGTCGATGACATACATACTTAAATTATGGTGTTGTTATAATATATATAATATAATAATAATAATATAATAATAAAATAATAAAATAATAAATATAATTAAATATATAATCTAATATGATTAAAATAAATACAAAACCTATAAATAAATATGACATATACTTAAACAAATGTACACAAATAATAATAATACTCTATTGAGACAGTTTAAGGTAATGCTCCTTCAGTCGCGATTTGAAGACCGGTAACGACTGACTATCACGTGCGTCGGTGGGAAGTGAATTCCAAAGTCTAACTGCATGTATGGAGAAAGAATAGTTGTAGAAGTCTGAAGTCGGAGTAGAAGGAAAGCGCAGAATGTTATTTACATTGAGCCACGGAGGTGGTTAAACGGCTGCGGAGCCGGTTGTTGTGAACGCTTAAATATATACAGGGTGAATTTGAATTCCTGTAATTCCCATTAACTGGTGACGCCACTCTTAATTACGAATAACTTTCCCCGGGGAACTATAGTCGAATTCGATCAAAAAAATTTCGATTACCCATAGAAAGTAAACCATTCTGAAACCACTTTTAGTATGGAACTATAACAATTTTCGGTTGAATTCGGTAATGGTTCATGAAGGAAAGATGTTCGTAAACTCGATTGTAGTCATCAGCCGAAAATTGGTGGTGGTTGCAGAATAGTTTTGGTACTTTGTATGGGTATAGGTACATATAATCGAAATTTTTTGATCGAATTCCACTATGGTTCCTTGGGGAAAGTTGTTCGTAATCAGGAGTGGTGTCGTAAGTAAACAGGAATTAGACGAATTAAATTTCACCCTGTATATGAATACTAGCTTTCCGTCCGCAGCTTCGCCTGCGTGGAATAACGTTATCGCGGAAATTTGTTTATCCCGCGGGAACATACTCACTTTATCGGGATAAAAAGTATCCTATGTTTTAATCCAGGGTATGTTCTATCTATGTACCAAAAATTATCCAAATCCGTTTATCCGTTTTGCCGTGGTTGAGCAACAAACAAAGAAAGAAATAAACAAACAAACAAACATCCTAACTTTCAATCATCTAAATCTACCTTATCTAAATCTACCGCCAAACAGCAATGCTAATAGCATTGTTGTGTTCAGAGAGTGTCAATGATAAGATAGCCAGTTCCTCAAATATTCGGCTTTCCGGGTCAGTACGCTTCCACCTTCGGCCTCATCTTCACTTAACATCAGATGTGATTGAGGCCAAGTACTAACCCGTTGTGCATAAAATATCATACTCACAATATAATACAATACAATCACACATATATATTATTGTCATTTCATTTCCCAAATATTAATTACAAACCAATATGAAAAATAAGTATTTATAACGCTATTTGATTGATTTGATTTTTTTTAATACATTTATTAATTCCAACATTTTCCAACAGGCAGTTCTTAAGAATCTTTTAATTCAAAGAGAAAGGTCCTTCAGATATCATAGAAGAGCCACGCTTTTTACACAAGATTTTATCGTAAACAGTTTAAAAAGACCTTCAACCACATTTGAAAAGCCCCGAGTAAATAAAACGTAACATCAAGATGAATGCGAAAGATTAAACCTTCTGCCAAAGGAGCACGGCTAAATAAAAGCGTTTTAACTTAAGCCAACTACGTGGCCAACGTGACGAAATGGAAGTGAAAATATAACAATAATATTTTTTGTAAAGGAGAAAATAACAGCTTATCTTAAGTGACTCTTAAGTTAAGTGACTCTTTATGGAGACTAAATTATGTGGCCGAAACATGTTCTCATTTGAAACCTGTACAGGAAAATCAACAGTATTTTCGCGGGGTGATCCATAAACTCAGAATCTACTTATTAGAGAAACGAACGAAGTGCTCATACTGCAATTCTGTAGTTCTCGATTCTATCTATGCTTGTGTTTTCTTTTTTGTGATAAATAAATACCTTTAATTTATTTATTTATTATTTATTCATTGACGTGATTGATTTTTGACGGCCACGGCGAACGTACCATGATCAAATCGGGGACGTCTTAAAGTGCCAAGTCAAGAGTATCCTAAACCGACGAGCATGTATGAATAACCTTATGAGAGTGAAGGAAGCAAAAGAGGTGTGTCAGGATCGTAGCAAGTGGAAGTCTGTGGTCTCTGCCTACCCCTACGAGAAATAGGCGTGACATTATGTATGTATGTCTGTGATTGATTTTTGACTTGTCAAAGTTAGTGTCAAGTGACAAAATAGAACAAAATATTGAAGGAATTCATACAACACGTGACATGTCATTCAATTCTGGTTACAATCGCGTTATGTTGGTTCTCTCTTTAAGTATTCTTTGTTGCACCAAAATATTACATATAACAGAGTACAAACGATATGTCATGTACAAAGATAGACTTATGTCTTTAAGATAAATCTTCCAGGCAACCTGAACATTGTAGTTGGAAATGGAGTAAAACTTCTTTGCTACTTGTGAGACTGTCATATTTTATTTCTCACTTGCACACGTTTGAAGATAGCAATTCTAAGTTTTGGAATCGTCGAATTTGGAGCCCATTGTCATAATCAATTTTTGACCGTGGCTCAATGTAAACAACAGAGGGTTCACGAATTGGAGGTCGCTGGTTTGATCTCCAGCGGGGAACATGTTTAGTACGCGGTGTGGTAGATGGTAGGGCAATTTTCAGTGTCCGCTTGGCTAGCTTCCACCATCTTATCTAAGTCTGCCACTAAACAGAAATGTTAATAGTATTGTTATGTTTCGGTTGCCAGAGATAAGATAGTCAGTTCCCCAAATAAGTTGGGGTTCCGGTTCGACCTCATCTTCACTTAACATCAGGTGTGATTGAGGTCAAATGCTATCCCGTTATGAATAAAAAATACATCCCTCGATCATGTTGCTTCACTTTAAAATTTCAACTCTTTTTTTTTCGAAAACAAGATATCTGTCCTTAAGTTCAAATAAATTTTGTGATAAAAAAGTATGAACCTTAACAACAGCAATTAAAATCGAATTACAACTGACACTAAAAACTTTCTAATATATACAGTCTAGTTGATAAAGTGTTTCTTATTTGCAAATAGGTAAAAAAAATGGGATAGGGAAAGATTTTACGCGTGTCTGTGGCTTGGTAGCTCATTAGTGCAAGCTTAATTTTAATAACCACTGTAGTCGTGAGCGTACAGCGTAAAGCAAGCTTAGACGCTGCACATAATTTAAAATACAAAAAAGTTTAAAAAAAATGTATTATGGTTGTTAGTATCATCATCTTCGTGTCCGTATTCCCCTCTGGGTGGGGTCGGCACAACATATTTTCCTCTTCCATTTTCTTATATCAGCCGTCATCACCATATCTTTCACACACATAATTCCTCACGCATTCTACCCAAATTCTGCCTCTGTATCTCCACATTCATACTTAGCACTCGTCTCGTTACGTGCCTTTCATCCCTCCTCATGATGTGCGCAAACCATGCTAACCTATTACTCCTAAACTTATCTGTTTTATGGTTGTTAGAATGAATGAAGTAAATTAATAATAATCATCAATAATACTTTATTTTCTTATCACTGCTGTATGGTTTCGGCATTTAAAAATGTACTTTCCGTTGGAATTTGTCAAACAACAAAAGCCTCCTAAGTTTGCGCATATTTGTGAGGGCAAGAACAGAACGCGTGGCCCGACACGCACTTGGCCGGTATTTTTATATATAAATATTGCTTGCTGCAAATAAAATACTACCAAGGCATTGGTTAAGCTAATAATAAATCCGTAATCTGCTAAGCTATATAATTACAATCCATTTCTTTGTATGGAATCTGGCTACTCTATTTAATCTTTATGGTCGATCTGCTAATATTTAGTGATAAGACCGCCCAATTGTGTTCTATTGTTATCATCAAAAATTATTGTAAATTATTTTGCGCAATAAACAGTATTTGTATTGTATTGTATTTATACGTCTATGACTCTCGAATTAATTGTTTCTTTGTAAACGCTTTTTGTACAAAGTATTGTATAATACATTAAATCGAAATAGTGTACAAAGGCCGACTTATCCCATGAGAGATCTCTTCCAGTCGACAAAAGACAATGTTGATTGGGCGAAAAGAAGAATATCCTCAAACATTTACTCATATTTATGTACCGGATGAGTTTTTTTTACCAAATGGACAAAGTAGAGCATAGCTATTAGGTAAGTGAAATAGAAGGCATTGGCCTTGGTAGCTTTTTTTTTCAAAACCATCATCGATTAAAGTTTTGTGTCATTTGATAGTCACGTTTGTAGCCTATTTCATATAGGTAATTAAATTAAATAAAATTCCAAATAAATTATTAAATTATAGATATAAGCCTTCCCTCGTATAATGAGGGAGTATAGGCCATAGTCCACCACGCTGGCTCATTGCGGGTTGGGTACTTCAGATGTTTTGGAAGTTATATTTCTCAGGCATGCAGGTTTCATCACGATGTTTTCCTTCACCGTTTAAGAGGACCTAGAAACACATTGGTAACAGACCTGGCGAGGATTCGAACCCGGACCTCTCAAATTGGGAGACCGTGTCTTAACCCCTGAGCCACCGACACTCTCTATGCTCATACTTACATAAGTGAATATACTTATGTTATACAACACACACATTACTATTTATTATAAATAAAATGAAAAATTATATTATAAAATGATCCATGACTTAAAGTGACTCGACCTCCATCATTTTTTAATATTCTTTTTAAATATAGCCAAAGACTTTCTAATATGATCCGGCAGCTGGTTTCATTGCCTCACAGAGTGCACTGAAACTGATTTGTTTGATAAATTTCATATTTCAAGAAAACGCCTCATTACATCGACGGTAGTTTAAAATGAAGTGATTAACTCTCATTTGAGAGTTCAATCTAGGTGAGTGCTGATCGAGCCGTGATTAATTTAACAAGTGCTTAGTAATAAACAATGGAGCTCATTAGAGGTATTAACTGAATTAATCAGCTTTCGACGGGCATTGTCGGCGTGATTGCTGCTTGTTGATAAACAGGGCTTTATCAGTGGCTTTTGTACCTGGTGCAAAGCCGACCAACCGACCCGACCGCGGCGAAGTCAAAAAGAGGGTGATGTACCCTCCTCTAGTATCAGTAGTCCGATTGAGTACTCCGATGATCGAACTACTGAGACTTTTTCGGCTCAATAGTCCGATGATGCTGATGATTATAGATCATCGGACTACTGAGCCTTTTAGTCCGATTATTTACACATTTCGATCGACTTCCCGAAATAAGAAATGGATGCGGTAATATTAACTTTATATTTGCATATTTAGACTTGTATATTTATTTTTTCCAACAAACTAAATATAAAGCAATTTTATACAAAAAAATAGGTACTCCTATTTAGCAACCAGTCAACTGCATCTGAATTTCTTTAATGAAAGTCTTTTTCTTTGTTCCCTTTGCTTCTTCCGGAAATTGATTTTCTCAACGCCTCTGTACGTATGTTACCATTTACACCCTAAACTCCTTAGCCGATTTGGACCAGTGAGGTGTCATTAGATTTTTTTGTAAGCCTAGAATTATTCATTTAAGCTTTTAAACGTATCTGTCATGTTATGTTTGCCTCGGGAGTCGAAGTCTACGTCTTTCTACTCTCTCCCCGGATAACGGATTCAGAAGTTCTATAGAAATGGAGAAGATGCCTTTTGATTCCCATCTGCCTCCTGAATTTGCTCCTTCAGAGCCTCACAGCGCATCCCGTTTTTAATAACTTTATAAAACAAGCCAAGCGGCTTGTTCCAGAGCCAGTTGAACTGGAGTATTTGACCTTCTATTTACATCCTCCAATTACGACAATTTATGTCAGAACTAGCTTTCGCCCGCGACTTCGTTCGTGTGGAAGATTTCATCAAAATCGTTTCAGCAAAAAATTTTCCTATATGTTAATCCAGGTCACAGTCCAGATCCTAATCTGTCTACGAACCAAATTTCATTCAAATCCGTCCAGCGGTATAGGCGTGAAGAGCTAACAAACATACATGCAAATTTTCGCATTTATAATATTATAGTTATAAATAATAAATAAATAAATAAATAATAAATAAAGGTCAAGAGCGATCCCATTCTAATTAAAAAAAAAAATATATCTTTGCACATACACACAGCGCCATCTAGTTCTATACTAAGCAACTAGGCTTGTATTATAGATACCGGATGGTTGATAAACTACACAAATACAATTTTTTTTTGTAAATAAATACATATATATAACATATCTAACGACCTGTTTGGTGTAATGGTTAGCAACTCTGACCACTATACCAAAAGGTTGCGGGTTCGAATCCCGCTAGGGGCATATGTTTGTGTGATGAATACGAACATGTGTACCCGAGTTATGGATGTTTTCATTTATAATAAGTATTTATTTACAAAAAAAAAATGTATTTACTCGTATATATTATATCAACCATCTGGTATCCACAACACAAGCATATAGTTGCTTACTGTGGAACTAGATGGCGCTGTGTGTATGTCTAAGGATATTTATTATTTATTTATTATTATTATATAAATGAAAAACAACCATAACTCGGGAACACATTGTGTGTATTCATCATACAAACAATATGCCCCTAGCGGGATTCGAACCCGCGACCGTTTGGTATAGCAGCAGAGTTTCTAACCACTACACCAAACAGGTCGTCAAATATAGTTGGGATATTAGTTGCGATGAATTACCAACATGATTTCCATGTCTTAAAAGTAAAAATAAATCTCTAGTGTCACTAGTTGCAAATGATTACAAATCATCGAATGCATCGTATAAATTGATCACCAGAGACAATAAAAGTCTTATTGCTATAACATCGAGAGGCTTCATTATCCCGGAACATGGTAACCCATTCAAACTTCAATAAAATTCCTGTTTAAACCGGTTTCAACTTAAACAGGACAAACCACTTGAATACAGACGAATCTAAAGAAATAGAACGATGCCATTCTCTGGCTCACACAAAAGATACTCGACTCCAGATTTTTGCAACTGTACCTTAAAATTCAGCTTACATAACGTTATTATCCCAAGGAAAGGGTGCTTTGCTTTGAACAGCGTACAATACCGCGGTACTATAACTAACATTTATATCTAGCTAAGTAAACCAGCAATGTGCTACGGTCTCGAGTGCCTTCCTGGACGGTCTAACTTAATAATAAAACCTCTTCGGTAGCCGTGACGTCTCTTTTTAGGGTTCTCCTCGAAATAGTTTTTCAACAGCGCTGTGCAGCATTTCAATAGGTACTTGATTTCTTGTGAAAAAGATTTGTTAGCGAATAGAAAATAATTGTGGATGCCCAAGTTCGAGGCAGACGTTGGACCCTTCTTTCGGGTGTTTTCTGCAGGATATTTGTCGGCTAGATTTAGTCACAATAATTCCATATTCCATTCATTCATATATTCATTCATCCATTGCTCGTCAAGAATAAAAACGACTGGAAACAGATGAGGGAGGCCTTTACCCAGCAGTGGGATACTATGGGTTCTTAATAATAATTCGATTTATGAAATTCTCTGATAATAATTTTTTTTATGCACGACGGGTTCGTACCTGACCTCAATCACACCTGATGTTAAGTGAAGATGAGGTCGAAGGTGGAAGGGTACTGACCCGGAAACCCCAACACATTTGGGGGATTGGCTATCTTATCTCTAACAACCGGAACATAACAATGCTATTACAACATAACATTGCTGCTTGGCGGCAGATTTATATAAGATGGTGGTAGCTAGCCAGGTGGACATATAAAATGCCCTACCACCAACCAAACCGAGTACTTAAACATTTACCCCGCTGGGGATCGAACCCGCGACCTCCGAATCGTAAACCCAATGTTGTTTCAAAAAGGCGAGCTCCCAAAAAGAAACTGCTGCTGTCCATCCTTCTTATTAGTATAAAATCCTCCCACAGAATGGGATGTTTATGTCCAACACTGTGCTATCGTATACAACCGTATATGCTTAAAAGTACGGAACGCATGAAACCGGCAAAAGTCCATTTTTTCTTCTCCATCCAACAATTTTGTAAGACTGTCTCGGAACGGAACAAGCTCCTTCCTTCCTTATTTGTCTAAAACTGACGTGCACCAAGAGGGTACTCCTGGAATTTTATTTAGTTTACTATTTCCTTCTGTATTGTGCAGACGAATATACTCGCTGTGACATGGCTCGAAAATTATTAAATAAATATTTGGTGCACTTATACCAATCATCTAGTACCAAACTAAGCAAAGTACAAGCTACTATGGATACTAGATAACGGATAAACATACATAAATCGCGGGATTTTTTATTTTATATGAGAGTCACTTGATGGAAAGCCCGAGCGGGAAGATTCGAACCCGCAACCGTAGGTTTTGCTGACAGGGTCACTATCCACTACACTAATCGGACGTCAAATTTATTATTTTTATAATTATACTTATCTATATTTTTATTACTATTATATTTATTATTTAAAGGTTTTTATTATTTTTTTAATGAAATTTTATTGCACTACTCATAACTCTTCATGTCCAATAAACTTTATTAAGAGCTCTTGGACAAGTAATTCATAAATAGGACAATTCATAGATAGATAGATAAATCGATTATTTCCATATTACAGAAACACATACAAAAACATTCGACCACAACAATCATTCTGTTTGGTGTTATTCTTACGAAATGTAGCCTTATTTCACAGTAATATAAATAAAAACAATTGATGTTTTATATAATATGTAGGAGCATCGGTGGCTCAGCGGTTAAGACGCGGTCTCCCAATTAGGAGGTCCACGTTCGATTTCCAGGCAGACCATTGTACCAATGAGTTTTTAAATTTAATTACTTATGTGCATTTTTCCGACTGCTCATAACCGGTGAAGGAAAACATCATGAGGAAACCTGCATGCCTGAAGAATAAAAATTCAAAGGCATGTGAAGTCCCCAATCCGCATTGGGCCAGCGCGGTGGACTATGACCCATACTCCCTCATATACGAGGGAAAGCCTATATCCCTGCAGTGGGATGTTTACGAGCTGATGATGAATGAGTTAATGAAAAATATGTAGACAAATTAATTAGTCATTTATAACAATTGAAATAAATCTGCCGTAAAGGGGCATTGTCAAACTTACATATTAAAGTTATTAAACTAGATAGCTGCTGTAAAAGAGCATTTATTTTGATTAAATTATTAGAATATATTTGCTAATGTACTAATAAAAGCATGGCAAGAAGTAACTTTAGCTATAAATATTGAACCTCATAAGCACTTAAACAGGTAATTTTTGTCAGGCCTACAAGCATAGGATTAGAAAACCAGTTTCTTTCAATGCATAGAAGTAATTTAGTGCTAAGGATGTCATCTATGTTACTTCTGAAGCAAAGACGAATGTGACGATACCTTAATGTATAAACATTTCAGCAAACCCTTTTAATTCTACGATTACCAAATAAAGTGCATGTTTTTCATGTTAAAATCACACTGACAGATTCTACACATAAAATATCAAAGATCAAACAATACAACGTTTCACCTTCCATTTAAACATCAGTTTATAATGAAAACCACGGAACCACAGTCATTACGCCCGCGGCCGAAGCGTCACGTACTAGTGTCGATGTCAGGACTCACATGCGGAATCCTAGGGGAGAGGAATATACACGTAATTACAAAATACAGCATTTTGCTGGTCTTAATTTTAATACCAGATTATATCGTGATTTCCAGCTGCAAATAAATGGGACCAAAATACCGGTATTTACCTACCGGTATCGGATATTTTGTCTGTAAATGAATAGGTTTTTATAGGTCATAGATTAAAATCTCCAATTGTCAGATCTTGCGAAAGAACTAACAGAAATTGAAAATAGTTTATTTGCATGATTTCTGGAAAGAACAATCTGGTTCAATCTAGCATGTAAATATTTCACATTCTTGAGATAAAAATATCAATTATTATAATTTTCACATTTCTGAAACATCTAAATGCACGTTCAGATCTATTATAAATCTAATTAGTCAAATGACGCTGGTAATAGTCTATTATTGAAATCGAAAAACATTATTCAAAGCATGTTGTCACCCATTTCTCAAGTCCCAAAGACAGCAATAATATACACTTTGGAGTAATCAAAGACACATCCAATAAGCTTACTTTAGGTCTACTAATAATTTGTACTTCACATGCCAAACATGTTGTATTGTAAAACTGTCAGATGCCAATCAAATGTGAGAAGCACTGACAAGTTTTGTGAATAATAGCAATAATGTTCGTAATTATTTCGTCTGGTTTTACTCATAAAGCTCTGTCATCACTATGTGTTGGGAATTATCTCCAATAATAATATCTTCATAATAATGTCAAGTTATTTGAAAGGGATGATTTGAAATTAGTTTTTTTATTAATACCAAACTATTACATACATACATAATGTCACGCCTGTTTCCCGTAGGGGTAGGCAGAGACCACAGACTTCCACTTGCTACGATCCTGACACACCTCCTTTGCTTCATTCACTCTCACAAGGTTGTTCATACATGCTCTTCGGTTTGGAGTACTCTTGACTTGGCCTTTCTTTAAAACGTCCCCGATTTGATCACGGTACGTTCGCCGTGGTCTTCCCCTACCAACACTACCATATACATTCGCTTTCGTAAGTCTTATTTTCATCCTCTCCATATGTCCAAACCATCTACGCATACCTTTTAAAATCTTTGTCACTACGTCTTCATTCACACTGCTTAATTCCCTAATTACACTATTCTTGATTGTATCTTTCAAAGACACCCCATTCAAACTATCAGCTTTGAATAAATCACAATGGTAACAAATCTTTATTTACCTATTTCACCTCAATGTAAAAGTATTATAAACCAGTCTCTATAGAAGTTTATAGAAGAGCTCAATAAATGTCAAATGTTTCAATACCGACAACACGCTGGAACAGTTTGAATTTGTAGATTGAATAACAGTGGCCCGAGTTTGCACCCTTGAGAAACTCCAATAGGTTTGCAGAAGAAGTAATAAAATTATGTGTTGTATTGTTACGTCGTATGTGATGCAAGTTTTTATTAAGAATTCGCGATACAATCAAATTAGTCGGGACAAAGAAATCTTTGAGGTGCTTGTCTAGGTTGAATTGATGAAAAATCGAAAAATATCCATTGGTCGATGTAACAAAGTTGATCTTTGCGTTAGAACAGATGGTTTCGTTAAAATCTATCGTGAATATTATATATAAGCTACTGGTAAAAATACAAGAGCCGCGGGACCGCACCTCTTTCGGACAAGCAAAATTAATTTATATAAACAGGTACCTACCTGTAAAGTAAAATGAACATTTCATATCACACTATCGATGTTGGAATATTTGTTCGACGCCTTATCTTATGTCTGTGTCATATGTCATGTAAACTGTAATGCGATTATAAAAAAATAATGTCCACAGTACTGATTTCAAAAAAGAAATCAACATGGAGTAACTACATCAAGACTTTGCCAAGTGTTATGTCATCATTTCTATTTGAAACGGTTCCATAATTTTTTTATCATCTCTATCCAGATCGGAGCCTTCTGCAGCTGCGCTCACCACTCTAAGTCATGTCTGTCTAATGATGTATGGTTTCGGTACCCTTAGGATAGAACAATCCAGAAACTGTTTAGTAGGAAATGGCATCATGAACAAAGTCGAGCAGGGCTGTTATTAGACATGCTCTTAAAAGTCTTTGATCGGAAAACCGCTTGCTAAGCGTGACGATTATGACGCAGACCCCTCAATATAGGTTTTTTTTCGTCAATACAAAATTAGATAGATAATTATTCATTTGTCTCTAAGCACATTGCACAACGATAACAATTAGTAATATAGTACAGAACAGTATAGTATTATAACAGAAAATATAAAAGGGAGAAAAATTGTAAAATGTTACTTATTATGTACTGTAGAGGCAAAATGGTTCCAACTCAGCATGGTGCTCCGCCCGCGGACCGATGGAGTGCTGGTATTCTGTTAGGACCAGTTCGGATTAAAAATTAAAATATAATCACTGTTTAAATGCCAAAAAGTGTTTTTTGAGTGGCATGACAGGTTGTATCATATTATGAGTTAGTTAACTAATATACACGATAAAGAAGGAAGTCTATCACTCTTTAGAAATGTGTTGTATTGTTTGATACAAAATTAGTTCACCATGTTCCAGAGGTGGAGGCCTGGAGACCAGTAAAATAGATTTTTATAAAGCTTTAGTGCGGTCTCTAGTCTCCGTCGTATTTTTTCACTAAGACTTTATATATTGCCACAATAAATAAGTACTGTGATTTACCTGTATTAGTGAAGTAAATAAATTATTTTGCATACATACATATATGAATCTACCATCACAAATATGATTAAATTTAATAATGTAAATACGTTCAGACGTTTGGTTTAGTTTATTCAATAAAGACATTTAATATTTAAACACAGATCTAAATTCAAAAGAGGGTCCGCGAGTGATTGCTAACACAATTTAAAATACATTTCATCTACTTCGCCTCTACTTACATAAAAGTCACTGTGTTCGTTCGATCGTATCTAGATTGAATAGCGGTGGCCCAGCTTAGAGCCTTGAGTAACTCCGCTACATCTGTCGCGAGCGGGCGTAATGCACATTTAATCTGGCAACCACTTCAAAATCTGCCAAAATGCTTTATTGCTTTCGAGAACAAGTTCCAAGCTGGCTCTCGGCTGGAGATAAAACTTTACAAGCGTAATGAATCTTAATCGCGCCGCCAATTTCCAAAATTGTTCGAGAGTTTTGTTTTAAAATAAAACTTGGATTTATCTCGTTTGCGAGAATTAATTTTGGCTTTTGTTATTTCGTAATCGGTTACCTGTCTCGGTTTTTAATTTAGTTTCTTTTGATGATACTGATCTTGGACTAATTTTTACAGGCTGGTTTGTTGAAATATAGAATTAATTTAGATCATAATTCATGAGATTTATTAAAACATTATACGATAACGTTGATTGCACCCATTAATTTCATTAATAATTATCCGCGTTACGTGTATTGCCAGTTCAATAATATTAGGTACTTACCTATGAAATTGGCGTTTTGTATGAAGAATTTCATTAAAACTGTTTTCTCCATACAAACATTTTTGATTTTTTTTTGGGAACGGCAAATCCAAATTTAGCTAAACTTTGTGTGTATTATCGGATAACATTAAGTTAAGTATTGGCAGCGTTAATTTTTAAAAGTAACCGCTTTATAACAGTTTCAGCGATTCTAAGAAATGATTATGGGAAGCACATGAAAAGAGCTCTGTTCAATTTTTTTTTATTATGTGATTTAGCCTAGAAATAAAAAAAATATTTCATGTGAAACCTTGAAATAATATTCCATTTTCCAAATAAAAAACAAATTTGGATATAGCTTTGAAAATCGCAGGAATTGGTACATATGATTAACGAAGAAAAAAAACTCCAATTTCATTGGTAAAGATCCAATATTAATGTTATTAATGACAAATATTTATTTTTCGTCAATACTACAAGCGTTAACCAATCCAACCACAAATGAAAAAGGTTGGTCGTAAAACAAATACCGACTAATATTTTATAACTCTCCATATTGCCACGATTTCGTTTTATGCTTCGTTTACATTTAGCCCATTTTAATAACAATCGGCAACTAAATGAGTAATCGCAATAGTGTAAACGGGCCATTGGTGTACGACGTACGATTAGTGACGACCGATTGGTGTAGTGGATAGTGACCCTATCAGCGAAACCAACGGTTGCGGGTTCGAATCCCGCGACGGGTAAATGTTTGTATGATGAATACTAACATTTATTCCCGAGTCTTGGATGTTTATATAAATATTTATGTATGTTTATCCGTTATCTAGTATCCATAGCACAAGCTTTGCTTAGTTTGGGACTAGATGATTGGTGTAAGTGTCCGAAATATTTATTTATTTTTATTTTATTTATTGCTATTGCTTACGATCCCAAATTTGTCGGTATTTCGTTGGGATATCAAAGAACCGGCAAGGTTTTAGCAACGAGTGCTTATATATTATCACTTGTGTTGTGTGTGTTTCTTTAAATTTCGTTTGCAATCAATACATTTCCAAAGTTGATAAAAGTAACTCAGGGATAATACCGCAAAAATATTTGCACCATCGTTGGAGGTTGGCCGCAGTATGCAAAGTGTGTGTAAACAGTCACTGCTCTACAAATTGCCGTGCCATTTTTGAGAAATAAGTTCGCATAACACTAGAAGTAGCAACTAGTAAACGAGGAGTTATTTTCAAGCATATTAATATTTTAAATAGTGTAACTCATAAAATCCGGCCTCCGAAATCACATTCCAAAGCACCACTAACAACCTTAATTCCGTGTCAGTCAA
Organism: Oegoconia quadripuncta; assembly: GCA_949316235.1. Taxonomy (NCBI): domain Eukaryota; kingdom Metazoa; phylum Arthropoda; class Insecta; order Lepidoptera; family Autostichidae; genus Oegoconia; species Oegoconia quadripuncta. The sequence continues at coordinate 36,269,453 of OX438745.1, forward strand.
AGAATCCTATTTCTAATTCCGGGCAAGTCTAGACCAAACCAGACCACATGTCTGAGCATTAGGGCAAGAGAAACTTTTAATCCTTAATATCCTTTGCTAGGAAATTCAGTTGAAAGTCGGCACCCGTAGCCTTGCAAGCTTTAGGTCTGGGATCAAATCCTTTGTCGGGAGACGCTGGGCGACATTATTTGTAAACTGTAGGTATCCATGAATTTGAATAGAATTTACTACATTGAGTATAATAACGACGACCGATTGGTGTAGTGGATAGTGACCCTATCAGCGAAACCAACGGTTGCGGGTTCGAATCCCGCGAGGGGTAAATGTTTGTGTGATGAATACGAACATTTATTCCCGAGTCTTGGATGTTTATATAAATATTTATGTATGTTTATCCGTTATCTAGTATCCATAGCACAAGCTTTGCTTAGTTTGGGACTGGATGATTGGTGTAAGTGTCAGAAATATTATATTATATTATATTATTAATAAAGTTATACCTATCAATTGTCACGATCCAATGAAAAGAAATATACTTACAAATTATTTTAATACAGCTGTAATCAATGTCGATTGCTCCGTAAATATAAGAGATTAAAACATAATATGTTACTATCAATAACTTTTTTTTAAAGAAACGAGTACAAATTTATTAACGCCATTTTACTGAGTAGGCTACGTACTTTCAATATCAGTTTAAAGTTCTTTGATATCTCTTATAAACAGAGTAAACGCCTGGCCTAACTCAACGATTGCACTCTAAGTCTATGTAAATACAAAAAGGTACAACGCTGTATATAGTCTCTAGTCTATATACATGCTCACGTTTGTTTCCCATTGGAGTACGCAGAGACTATTGCGTACTCCAATGACGACCTGTTTGGTGTAGTGGTTAGCAACTTTGACCGCTACACCAAAAGATTGCGGGTTCGAATCCCGCTAGGGGCATCTGTTTGTGTGATGAATACGGACATGTGTACCCGAGTTATGGATATTTTTCATTTATAATAAGTATTTATTTACAAAAAAAAATGTATTTATTTAGTATATCAACCATCTAGTATTCACAACACAAGCCTATAGTTGCTTACTGTGGAACTAGATGACGCTGTGTGAGTGTCTAAGGATATTTATTTATTATTATTTATTTATTTCCACTTGCAACGATCCTGATATACTACTATTGCTTCTTCAACTCTCTCTTTGAAAGCGCGCGCTGAACATTCAACTACCCTGGCTGAACAATCGGTCGCGTAAGGCGTCGCGTGATGTGTCGCTTGCTATGCAAAATACATTGAAGACGTTTTCACGGAAACCGTTGCTATACGAAAAGTACGGCGCTACGCTAAACGCTGCGTAATGTCGGCTGATGGTATCATATGTAACTTACGAAACACTGTGAGCGTATTCAGCCGAACTCTCGGCCCGGACCTTCCGCGGGTGTGTCGCTACACTTACTGAGATAAGTACGGCCAAAGACTGGACACATAAAACACAGCGCCGTCAAATACATAACACCCGTCTTTTTTCGTCAGGGCAATTGTTTTACCTATATTGTAGACCAGCTGTAATTTACGCTAGAGATCTTTCTCCTTTGTAAATTGAAAATCAGAATCTGTCTTCTTTCTGTTAAGTTCAAACCAAACTATATGACGTTTTTAGAGAAAAGGATAGACGACCCTATTTTATATGGAGAAATAAGCCTACCTTCAGCTTTAAGGTAAGTCAATAATGACCAAACATAAAACTAAGTACTATAAGTAGTTCAGACAAATCCAATACCGCACAAAATCCTATTCTTTCGGCGCACCTTCCCTCAGGCGATTCTCTCAAATCACGTAAAAGCTTTGGGCCCGAACTAGGGACGGTAAATGGTGTCCTAATAGGGATACGGTGGGCGTCAACTCCTCTCATTACACTGATTGCGTATCTCCAACGTTGGACATGACAGATTTAGTGCACTAAACTGTTATTGTTTTTTTATGGATTAGCTCTTGACCTCAAATTCGAGATAAGCGACTATCTATCTCAGAGAGTCGAAACTCAGCAACGGCTTTATGTACCCATGGTGGGCCACAGCTTCCTCTCAATACGGAGAGTACGTGCTATGATCAACCACGCGGGCCCAGTGCGGCGTAGTGGATTTGTGACCTCACGTTAGCAATGAAGATTAACATGTTCTCCGAAAGATGGAAACACTCCTTTAAAAATGAAATTAGTATTCACCCATCCAAGGACTGACCGCTTGCTTAACTAGCGATTGTGCCATGTTTTTTTTTTATGCACGACGGGTTCGTACTTGATCTCAATCACACCTGTTGTTAAGTGAAGATGAGGTCGAAGGTGAAAGCGTACCGACCCGGAAACCCCAACACATTTGGGGGACGGGCTATCTTATCTCTGACAACCGGAACACAACAATGCCATTCACATTGCTGCCGGGCGGCAGATTTAGATAAGATGGTGGTAGCTAGCCAGGCGGACATTTAAAATGCCCTACCACCACCACCAACCAACCAAACCAAACCGAACCAATCAGATGCCATGAGTGAATGGTCAGATACAAATGGATAATCGGAACACATCAATGATATTACTGTTAGTGACAAGATGGTGGTAGATATAATTTCAGACATTTAATATATTATGTTGTAACAATGGTTGTACTTAGCGATTGAGACATCAAATATGAACCCTGAGGCGTAGCAATATCCAAAAGTAAGAACGTACAATGTGTTATATTTACTTTGAAATCCTCAATTGATCATTAATATAACCTACACCATACGTGATTTATTTGCAGATCCTACCCACAACTTCCGAAATAGAAAGCCGACGTCGTTAAAAATGAACGAAGAAGGCAAATAAATTTGTGTAACAAATTATATTGCCAAATCAAACAAATCGGCAATAAGAACGAATTTATATTTTTCAACCATCTTATTCGACAATAAACTATATTGTACTTTCAACTCTAAGCTTGATATTTATAGATGAAAGAGTATATAGAGCTCAGCATCCATTATTAAAGGCGAATGCTTCAACAAAACAAAATAATAATGAACAGGTATAGCAGAGGCACATTACAAAGAGCACAGAGCAATAAGTCAGCGCGAATTCGCACCTACCGTCCGCGTGCCTTCGCACCTCCAAAGTGGAAATAAACAAGCTAACTTTTGCCATTCCGCGTTGTGACGCCAGAAACGGCTTTTATGCTGAATCGTACTCAAATTAAAGTTGCCAGATTACACTGCAGCGGGGGTGCTTCAAACAATTTGTGATATCTTCCAAGACGGAATATTTGAGGGTAGTTATGAAATGTTGGGTTTGAAAACGAGGAATTGTTTTTGTTCTAAATTTAATTTTGCGATTTCAGCTTCGTAGAGGTATTATTTTGATCATTACATCAATAAACATGTGGGCTGCTAGGTAGCAGTCATAACAATAAAATTCTTTTCTGTCAAAGTATATTTGAATCATATGTAGTATTTTTTTAATGAAGGTCATACTTGACTAACAAATCGAAAAACAAGTGTCAACCAACTTTCAATTTATTGATTAAAATTTAACAAGCAACTTTACTGAAGGACACTTCGAATTCCAATCCATAATAGCTTGACAACAATTCTGTATAATTACAAATACGGTATTATCGCTTCTATTAATTATAACGTCGGAAACAAACATTACTTTATTAAGTGCAGGAGTACTCAATATACATTTCAATTTAATTACATTTTACAAGACAATGAAACAAGAAAACAAGAGTCTTCTTTTATTGTATTTGCTGAGTACAATGGAGACGGGTATTAAGGGTAAGTCAATACTGCTATTGTATACCTACCATTCGGATTTTAATTAATTGTCAGGAACGTTTGATTGAAGCACTGCGAAACTTGTTTGATATTGTTTGGACAGGTATGGTGAACAAACCGGGATTAGGATTTCTGTGAAATTTTCGATTATCTGATATATATCTGGTTCTATAGTTATTTGATATTAATCAAAACTTCTTCCTTGATAGAAGAAATAAGAATGTGAAGGATTTCGCATGGTAAAACTCGTTTTTTTTTAAGAACTTATCTATCACCTAATATCATTTTGTTTACTAATCAACGTTCCTATATCAGAAGTGTTTACAATATTTCTAATACACCTAACATTGTATAAATTCAATAAATATCTTTTGAACCGCAGAGAAGAACTTCGCACTTTGCAAACAAAGATATTTAGTACCATGTTTTTCATAAATAAGAATCAAATTATATTGTATTAATTATATCAAAACACATACTTCACTAAATCAAATTATATTCATTCATACTGTTATTATGAATGTGTAAAAGTGTGTTTGTATATCTTTCTTTCACGTCATTATGAAACAGCGGAAAGACTTAATTCTCTTGCAAATACGGGTCACAGAAAGAGCACCGATGGCGAAAAATTTTATGAAACTGTAGCAGCATCAATATCTATCTTTCCAAAGTTAGCTACATACAGGCACATACAAACATCCGAAGTAGTTATTAATTAAAATAGCTGAATCTACCGTACGGCACGGCAATTTTCGCCCCGGGCGAAATTTATGGAAGTTTAAACTATACTTTAAAATTATTCTCACAACACTGGGGTACCTTCCGAGTAGAAATTTATACGGGTCTAACAATCTAATTTATAGTGAGAGTAGACAGATGGGGCAATTCGGAGTCCCGATGGTTTAAACGCCTAATCGTATTTGAAATACTGTAAGTATTCGTTTATTTTGTGTGGTATTATTTGACATAGACATAGAATTACTTTTAGAAAGGCCAAATTACGTGACGAAGTTACATAAGAAGCGGATGCTAAAGAATGGTTAGATACTACAAAGATTATCATAATAATAATAATAAATAATAAAAAATTGTTTATTGCCTCAAGACTAAGTACTGAACAATTTGGGACAATACTTAAATGCTTTAAATATTGGGCAATAGGAAATGGTTCAGCTTGTGCTGCACCAGAAACAGGCATTCCGTATAGCGCTGATTTTCAGCCACTCTCTCTCCCTGAGTTGTTTTGCGGGAGTTTTCACATGAGGACAAATAAAAAAAATATAAATGAAAACAAACATCTTACATGTACATAGATAGATCATCCTGCCAAATGTACATGATAAAAGCAAGGTACTGCATCACCGTCGGAATAAACTAGGTGTCGAATTGAGACCACGTGTATGCAAATGTTGTATAGGACGTCTCCTGGTTTCGGCGACGATCTGCGCAGAGTGTCTCGCATTGACTTTAAAGTATCCATTTTCTACAAATGTGACCAAACCAGTTTCTACAAAGGGGTTCGATTCAGAGTTTTAAGCCGACTCCTCAAGAGGAGGTTCTATGTTCGTCCGAAAATATCGAGTCTATATTATTATTTAATCAGTAAAGAGTTTCAAAGTTTATTCTATGATTGATTGATGGACAAAGAAATAGGGCACAGATTAATAATGAGTTGAGTTGACGCCTTAAAATCTTCTATGGTCTGACGCAACAAACCATATGCGTTATATGCTTCTGTCTAACAACTTGCTTGTTGAGGACTTTCTGGTAAGACAGATTACTTAATATGCGGTTCCAATTTGACAGTGTTCATTGTCTATTTTTACGCATGTATGTATGTGTGTGTCGCTAAATGGGTCAAATAAACGATCCTTATTCATATTTTTTTAAGTACACCCATATTTTCGTCAATCGTTATTCGATTTTAATGATTGTTTTTTTGTTTGATTACGTTCACCACAGTGGTTCTTGTTTTTTTTTTGTACACAACGGGTTCGTACATGACATCAATCACACCTGATGTTAAGTGAAGATGAAGTCGAAGGTTCCTTATAAATTTGGTTACAATCAGATGTTGCACTACGAAGATAGACCCAAATAATGTCTAATTAGTTGTGTACTATGACGACAGTGATTGTTGCTGAGCTCGGGGGCCGGTTGTGTTACAAATTTTTGACGTGTCAATTATTACGCTTACTTATTTCGCTCGCAACTTATAAAAATGGTCGACACTTCGTCTCTTTAAATTATCCTCGAATAACTATTTAATAATTTTTTGTCGTACTTACACAGTTGAATACATATTTTAAAAAAATAGTACGTTTTTAATTAAGAAACCTATGTCTATTAACGGAATAAATTTAACCAACTAAAAATTACATAAATAAGTTTAGACATTGATGTCTGCAGAGACGCATGGGATCTTTGAAAAGCAATAACTGGGACCCACACAACCACACACAAACAAAAAAATAGCGTAACAGACCGGTCGGCTACCGTAAACATAAACACGTAAACAAACATTTTAATAAGGTAATAAAATGGCCTATCTTTATCATTGAAGCTCAATAGAAATATTTTCGTATTTTTACAAGTTTTATTATACCTAAAAGAGTCAATAAAACAGGAACGCTTTTTCCGCTACGCTTCATCCAAAGTTACTGCGATCAAAGCCTCTAGCGCCACACTGTGATAAGTTACGGTACTAAAGACTTCCATGAAAACCTGAGATAACGCTTGTGAATAAAAATAAACCACGATTCAATTAGTTTAGATACACTTATTAGTGTGATGCAAGAACAGTTGTGATTGATACATATGGTAGGTTGGTAAGATAAAAGAAGCACTAATTATGTAACTTGTTTGGTGTCTTCCTTTTGCAGTATTAAAATTTTCAATATCTTTGTTCACGTGTGGAGAAAGACTGATAATCTCAAGTATGGTTTTTTCTGAGTTACGTCCAATCCAATGTGGTTTGCTGATTTTCGTAAACTGACAGTTGTATTTGTTACGGTCAGAGTAAAAATGCATTTAGAATTAATCATTACTGAAGTATTAATAATAACTGCAACAATTGGTTGATCTAATGAATACCGAAAGATTGATCATTTTTCAGATCAATAATTTACCGTGTTTGGTAAAAGTAATAAAAAGTGGTAAAAAAATAAAGGTAAAATATAATAAAGTAAAGTAAAATTAAATCTAAATGTAATTAAAACTTCGCTTGGAGTTCAACCTAATGAAATAGTAAAATAAAACTAGTTTTATGATTAAAATTCTCCATATAAAATAAAACAAAGCCTTAAAAAGAAAACTAAAATTAAATTCTAAATCAAATTAACATTACCAAGAATTTCAACATTTCATTTAAAATAAAACAAACTCTTGAAATCAAATCAATCAAACTAAAAACTAGTGTCGATTTCTTTTACTCGAAATCTATCACGATTTAGAATAATTACCGGTCAATGTGATAAATTTATGTTTGTAACTTGGTATTAATAATTACCGGTAATTATTAATACCATTTAATCATACCATTAATTTCAATTAATCATACTAACAGTAAGATATCTACTGATCTCTGTTTTTTGAAAATAGTTTATTTTATTGATAAAGCTATTAGAATTTATAGGTTTGTCATGTCTATTCGTAATCAGTTAAGAGAATCTATGTGTTCATTTCATAACAATCATAGCATTCAAAGCATAACAAAGATTCTTACAGCTTAGCATTAACCCGAAACCGAACCTGCATCTAAGAAACTCATTACGTCATCTAGATACCTGATTCTGCAAGTCTTCATGAACTTGTGCGAGCGAGTAGCTATCGCCGCCACGCGCTGCAAATCGGGATTGATAACGCGCAACACGCACGTTATAATTCATATAGTAGTCCAATAAACACCATTGACAAGTTATTATCATAAGTACGGATACTTCCTAATTTGATAAGGCTGAAGGTAGGTCCGTGAGGGTCGAAGAGTGACTGGCGCGCGTCAGGCACGGCAGCAACAGGCGGTCGAGTGGGAGGGGCCTGAACTCTTTGCGACTGCGCAGAAACCTGCCAGTTGCTATGGCAACGCCTCCTCAGAATGTTTGTGATTACACGTTACACCCATAGAGAGGTTTTTGAAGGAAACTTTCGATCGTGATTGATGTGTAACATTCGATAATTGTGTTTGGATGTTGGTTGAACTTATTTGGGTTCCGTTGACTTTTGTTTTTGGGCAGAATTCGTATGACGAATGTGGTTAAGTTTGCATAATTGAATTATTTAATTTTTGGGTTAATTTTTCTATAATTATTAGTTTATTTATTATTATTCATTTTAAAAGATGGACCTATAAAGTAAAAGTTCATGAATAGAAATCCCTTTAAAAAATCGTCAATTAAATCCATAGACTTTGCATTTAAATATTCTTTCATAAGTTCGAATTTAGGATATCGGAGAATTATGGAATATATTGATTGCTGTTTAGACATAATACGTTACCTTGCCTCAGGTATACTATATAACGACAACGAAAAGTTAAGTCGTCGACAGCCTTGTCTCCAGCAGATTAGTGGATTGTGTCAGACTAGTTTGTTCCCATTGTGATTTATTCAAAGCTAATAGTTTGATTGGGGTGACTTTGAAATATAGAATCAGGAATAGTGTAATTAGGGAGTTAAATAGTGTGAATGAATACGTAGTGACAAATATTTAAAAAGGTATGCTGAGATGGTTTGGACATGTGGAGAGGATGAAAAGAAGACTTACGAAAGAGATATACGAAGCGAATGTGGATGGAATGTTGGTAGAGGAAGACCACGGCGAACGTACCATGTTCAAATCGGGGACGTATTACAGAAAGGCCAAGTCAAGAGTACCCTAAACCGACGAGCATGTATGAACAACCTTATGAAAATGAATGAAGCAAAAGAGGTGTGACAGTATCGTACCAAGTGAAAGTCTATGGTATCTGCCTACCCTTATGAGAAACAGGCGTGAAATTATGTATGTAGTGGAAACCACCGACTATGTACCATAAGAATTAATAAATATATTTGATTTGATTTGATTGATTTGATTCACCGTACCGTCGAAGCACCAAACACTACTCGTGTGAAAATGTCACTAGTGATCACCCATCCATAGATGTTGCTGAAGCTAGCTAATTTAAAAGGAATAGCGAAGCGCTAAAATGCATCAACGATATGTTCACGACCTACCAATTCTGTTATAAGTTGATAAATTATTTTAAGTGTACACCCAGTAATCAATTTAAACTATTGATGAGTGGCAATGGGCTGGCCACATTTGTCGCTGAACCGGTGGCCTTTGGGGCCAATGAGTTTTAGAGTTCTATGAAGTGAACTGACAATCGAGTTTAGTGACTCGACCTGTGAGAGGCTTATTGTCAGCAGTAAGCTGGAATTAGTTGATGATGATGAATAAATTAAATGTTTACTAACGATACGATTTCTAAAGCAATCTTGGCATCTAGGGAAAATGAACCTTAAATACACTGCACTGAAGTTAGTACCTAGTAGACACTTAATTGTTAGTCGGTCACATTATAATTTAACTTAAAATAAAAAAATCTAAGAACCACAGTCAGAAAACCTGCTTTCAAATAAATGAAAACCAAACCGCATCTAAATCGGTTCAGCTGTTTAAGACCGACCTCACCACAGATAGACACACGGACAGGCACACACACACACATAGCGACCAAACTTATAATACCCTTCCTTTTGCATCGGGGATTAAAAATAGGAATACTTTTAAATGATAGATGCAAAAAATGTACAGAACCCATTTTTCATGACGACTGTCTTAGCTTTAGTAAGAATATTACGAGCCGACTTATGATTTGGCGAAGTTAGTGCAAGTTATTAGTGTAAGTTGTAATATAATTTCACACTAAGCACTTATGTAAGTATGTATGTAAGTATACCGAAGTGTAGAGATTTTTGGAAGTCGTGTATTAGAATAGTAACCAGTGTACCCAAACCGGTTGATAGAAAAATGTATTTCAATTATTAGGGACTATCAGGATAAGCAGTTGTTAAGTATGAAATTGGCAAATGAAAAACATAAGAGGATAAGATAAAATTCATGGTCAAAATCTATGAACTATATTAATAATAGTTAAATATGAAATTGTGAAAGCAGGAGAAGAGAATAAAAATAATGTACCAAAAGCTGTACAGGGCAAGACTAATAGTAAAAAATTAATTCGTCAATGGAAATATATGAAATAGATAGGCAGTAGTTAAGTATGACGTTGAGAAATAAGAAGCGAGACCGACAAGTTGGGACGTAAACGGAAACCTATGAAATGTATTGGCAGTAGTTAAACATGAAATTAAGAAATGAGAGGGAGGAGAAAAGAATAAAAAGTAATATATAATAAAATAAGGGATGGTAAGTGTGAGAAGGACATCGAAAGAAGAGTGAATGCCGGAAATCAGGTAAATGGGGCATTGCATGCCTTTATGAGGAGCCAGAATGTGTCCAAAAAATTTCCCATATAATTTCCATGTTTTACGAAAAGGAAAATTTAGAAAAGCATCGAAAGATTGATATCATCCAAATACATAAAAAAACTGCACATAAATCGGACCACGCATTACTTACTGAGATACAAATCCGAACAAAGGCTGGATACAAAACATGCGCGGCGAAGCTGCAGCATTCAACAGTTTACTTCTTACTTGTTTATTGTCACTCCTTGTAAATGTTCCAAAGCTTAAGATTCCTTTAAACGCAGCGTTTTAAACTTCGACGGTTAGCAATAAAACAATTAAAGCACAAAGTATAATTTTCACAACTACTGTTAGATATGGCAAGTTTTTAATATTCAATCAATCAGGTACTTACACTTTATTGTACAAAAAATTCTACAATACACTTCATAAATAAAGCTTAAAAAATAATAATAATTGTACAACCAGGCGGTATTATCGCTATTAAGAGATTAAGTAATATTCATGCGGAATTTTCGAAAATGTTTGACAAAACCACTTGCTGCAGCTACGTGGTCTCTGCTCTAGAACTTTTGTACTCCAATAGCCATCAGTCCCATATACTGTGGCCCCTCTACTAGTACTTAAAACCTGCTAATCCGCTGGGCTACATCTGCTGATTCTCGTAGTGAATCATCAAGCATCGCTCTCACAGCTTGACCTTGAGCTTTCTTATGCTGCGCAATGAGAGACCACGTATCAGTGCCATTACTTCTGCCCTATTGTCTCCTTAATATTCTTTGTGTTATTGACACGGATGCCCTGTTGCAAGGATGGTAGTTAATCACGTTTCAGTGCCATAAGTTTGAAAGTAGTGAGCTATTTTGGATGAGAAGACATTGTGCAGATGTACGGTCCATCCGTTTTTAAATAAGCTCAAATCAATTGTGTATGGATAGAATACGTCGATGCAAAATACTTGGTATTCGGTCATCCAATCATTGCTAGTGCACCAACAGCAGGTGAAACCGCTTAGCTAATTGAAAATTTGCTTTCCATTTGCATTATCCTCTTGTGGATTAAAAACCGTTGTCTGGTCCGAAAGCGATTTGTTAATTGCTCTGTAACAGACGCTAAAATCCAAGCAATAATTTAACGAGTTGATGAATCGATTTATGTTTTTAAACGACTTCATTGTTCAGTCGTTTCAGAAATTATTCAAACTCAGTTAAACCACAGACTTAGTTACTAGAAGCAGACCGAAGCAGCAAGTTTGCATATAAATAAATAAATAAATATCCTTGGCCATACACACAGCGCCGTCTACATAGTTTCACAGTAAGCAACTACTTGTGATGTGGACACCAGATGGTTGATATACTACATAAATACATATACACATGTCCGTATTCACCACACAAACATATGCCCCTAGCGGGATTCGAACCCGCGACCATTTCGTATAGTGGTCAGAGTTTCTAACCACTATACCAAACAGGTCGTGCTATATAAAATAATAAATATATAAATCTATAAAATAATAATAATAATAAATCCATCCATCCGTCCATCTTTGTTAGTGCAGTCACCTATAACTATGCTAGTAAACAGTGGTAGACATTGAAAATTTAAAATAACAATTATAAATTCAAATGTCAATTGAAAAATTAAAACATAAACAATCGAAATATAACATAAAACCTCCTCCTTCTTTGGAGTCGGTTAAAAAGAGCAAGTAGCTTACGCTGCATAGACGTCAGGCATCGATTTTTTTTATGCACAAAGGGTTAGCTCTTGACCTCAATCACACCTGATATTAAGTGAAGATGAGGCCGAAGGTGGTAACGTACTATTTACGTTTACAAAAGATGTAACGTTTTCAAGTGATAATTTTATATGTTGTGATTTAAAACTTTTCGGCTATGTATATAATAAAATTGCAAACATTCTTTGCATGATGATATTCGAAAATAACCGCTCAGAACGACTTAAAATGATTAACTAAATATATGAGAATATATTTTAAAGTTTTATTTGTTTGTCCATTTATTTCTGATGTTATACACGCAGACGAAGTTCCGGGCGAAACACATATAATATTTCTATGAACGTACAAAATAGAACGCTAAAGTAGATATTAATTCAAAAATTAGATGTTATAATTATTAGATATGAATACATTCAGAAATTTCGAAGATAGTAAAAATGTAATGAAGACAAATAATCAATTACCTAAGAGCAATAATGTAGACGTTCAAAATTAAAGGTCAAGAACTTAATTAACCACTGATTGAAGCGACGTAATTAAAAAGAGCAAAAGAATTAAGTGTAGGAAAGGAAATAACTTCTCAAGGGTTTGCGATTCAGGACAGAACGATCAACTGAAACTTGTAATAAAAACTTAACACATCAACCGTTTTAGGGTTCATTAAGATGGTAATAAGAGCAAACCAGTATACGAGCGATACAGACTGAAGTAATACTGGATTTTATCACGTAACTTGTTCATGCGAAACATACGTAATTGTAAATCGTGACTACGTATTACGATAGAAGATAATGTGATCCTGCTGCGGCTGCTGTTTTTGCATTTTGTCTACCAATGCTGTCGGTCTATCATCTGTCAAAATCTTGGAAAGCAAACAGAGTCTAATTTCGTAAACAGAATTTTGATAGTAGGTATGCATTATACTGTATTCGTTGCATTCGATATCCCTGCAACGTGATATTTGCCAAACACGAGATAAAAATTTACTATGAAAGAAATTACAGCGTTTGCGAAAATAGTTTGCTTTGTGGAAATTAAAATAGTTAGGGTAGAAACAAACAATTGAACGAAAAAAAATAAAATAGGGACTTTTTCTGTGGTGAATCTGGTGATCTTAAAACAGACATCACTAGTAATGGTGAAGAGATTGAAGAGTCTGAGCCTCGAGAAGAGGTCACAAGGGGTAAGCTTAATGATATTATTTTCCATGAAACGCCATTGAATACACTTCTAATAAAATTAAAATTCACATTTACACAAATCGCTAGCCAACGCATTGAAGTCTCGTATTTGTTTCAAGTAATTAAAAAAAAAAACAAACAACAACTGTTACACATAAGATAGCATTTCTATTAGCTTTTGTTTCGCGTTTTTTGAAAAATACTCCAAAGTTATTGAACATTTTCAAAATTTTTTTTCGCCTTGTCATCGAGACGATGCGTCTTTTGATACCCCATTCGCCACTTAATCACAAAATTCGCGAACACTTGTCAATGTCTCAATATTTACTAAAACTTGCCCCTAATAAATGTGAAATAAAAAATGATTTCCAATGTTATAATTAATCAAAAATCAAAAAAAAATATTCAATGTACGATACAAAAACATTACATGGTTTTATTTAAAACTACATAGCTTTAGAAGCTGTTTTCATTTTTTTTTTTTTTTTTTTTTTGGCTTTAGAATGTGTTATGATTTGGGAGAAGAAGCGACAAGAAACTGCACATAACACATCCATTAAATAGGTTTCCATCTTTACAACTTAATATTATGGTTATGTTAGATATAACATAAGCGTAATTAACTCGACATGAATTCAATTTATCCGACTGCTCTTAAAATGATGAAGGAAAACATCGTGAGGAAACCGGAATGCCTGAGGAATAAAAATTTAAAGGCATGTGAAGTTCCCAACCCTCATTGGGCCAGCGTGGTGGACTATTACCCATACTCCCTCATATACGAGAGAAGGCCTATATCCCTACCATTAGATGTTTACGAGCTGATGATGATGAAATCCAGTTAACATTCCTATCGCTAAAATCATCATCTATGTATTAGCCCCATTTTTGTTCTGTCGAATTTATTAGAAAATCCTATGGAATTGAAATGCCTAGTAATTCTATTTTCTTCGTACATACACCTTTCCAATTTTTCGCCATGTATGTTTACCGGAGACAGGATTTTATCACGCAACTTGCATCATAACCGTCCGCTACATGTTCAAGTCATGAAAAACCACAAGACGAGCTCCAATAATTACGAACCGCGTTGACCCAATTTCGACGAGATTGAAATTGTGAATTATTCATAGCAGAAAACCAATAAAATGTTGTTCTAGTTCGATGAATACTCGATGCAGTTTCTTGTAAGTAAATTGAGCTGCAAATCGAAGTAACTGCATAATAGTTAAGTTGTACGGTTGCTTACCGCACAATCTTTAAATGATGTACAAATGATAATATTTTGATACTTAAGACACTGATTTATTGATATAAACTTATAATAATGATGATGCTAATGAGTACACGAGTATGATGATTGCTTGCTAAACGTGGACTGATTTGAAGGGCGAATGAAAGAAATGTATTATGACGTAAACTGCTGACGCCGCCGCCGCGCCGGTGGTATGTGCGGTATTGCACCGTACATGCTGCCGGCGAGAGAAGATGATGAGGTTGATGAAATGCTGATGTTAGAATGGACTTATCTAATTACAAGGTGATTAACAATATTGCTTAACTCAATGTTAGTTACTACTTGCTAAAATGATTACGAAAGATAGGCGATGTTGCCTTATCCAGTACGCGCGCACTGAGCACTTGCTCTTTCCCACTGGGAGTAGTTTCATCATGATCGCGACGCGGAATACTAGTTTGTTCGGCTTTCTTGCTGTATTGCACGCTGACGCGTCTCTCGCAGTCAACGCTGGCGGCTAGGGCGACATGAGGGGTGTGTGATGAGGGGTGTTTTGAATAATTTTATATTGTAACTAGGTTGGTGAGTTTAATTTTCAGGTACATTAAACTTAATTTTGCGATCCGTGAGAGAAACCTTCGTCAATGCATGATGAGTACGTAAAAATTGAGTCTAAGAAAAAGCGAACTTAAGAAATGCGACACAGAAGATGTATGAAAAGAAAATTTGGGAACGCGAAAATCGCGTTCGGCTATATATGCGAAAAGAAAATTCACTACTAAGAAATAATGCGAATAGTCTATTTTGAGAATATGTAAAATCGTGTTCGGGAACAAACGTTAAAAGAAAATTCGCTTTAATGAAAATAACGAGTTTTGTAAATTTATTCATCATGATCATGAATTTTAAAACACGCTGCGATTCAAATCTGCGACATCCGTTTTATGAACCATTGACATTCATCTACGATGCGGATGCGGGTTAAATTGATAGTTTTCTTTTTCATTGGTTAGTTTACAGAAGTTATGTTTATGAACACTGAATTAAAGGTATTTTTAATCCAAAACAAGAAGTGTCTAGATATCTTTTCCAAGTCCAAACTAAAAATGGACCTCCGAGGTACCAGCGGTTGTTTTTCTGCTAGTGTCATTACGGGAGCTCTTGGTTCGTGTTACACTAATGCTGACAAGGGACGTATTTAGGTAATTTGTCGCCTTCAATATTTCCTGCCACTAATATGGACGTTCAAAGCGCCTTGAGAAAGAAAATAAAAATTGTTCTATGAATTTCAGAAATGTACCAAAAGAAACATATAAAATTGTCTGTCTATACAAATTTTATAATAATAAATAAATATCCTTAGACATACACACAGCGCCATCTAGTTCAACAGTAAGCAACTATAGGCTTGTGTTGTGGATACCAGATGGTTGATATACTACATAAATAATATTTTTTGGAAATAAATACTTATTATAAATGAAAACATCTATAACTCGGGTACACATGTCCGTATTCATCACACAAACATATGCCCCTAGCGGGATTCGAACCCGCAACCTTTTGATATAGCGGTCAGAGTTGCACCAAACTACATTTATATGAGATCGTCTAGTGAGAAAGTGGAAAGAAGTCATTTATATATTAATTTCTGTTTGACTAGAAACCTGGCTGATGTCAAATAGTCATAAGGCTTTTAGTGAAGCATCTCTAAACTGTAATCACATACAAAGTTATATGTATACCTAATTCGGTTTTTATTAGTTTATCGATCCAACTCTAAATTCAAACTACACCAGCGTTTCGTAATATATTGTCTCTGGAGTAGTCATCAAAAGTTATTACAATATGCATGAATCAATCAATAAAGCAATCAATATAACATTTATTTCTCGACGCCATTATTTAGGCACAATACAATAAATTTACAAGACAAATGTGTCACACATCAACAGAATATACCAGCTTTCCGCTCGCAGCTTCGCCTGCGTGGATTAACTTTAATTTATTTATCCCGCGAAAACTTCTCACTTTTTCTTGATAAATCATATCCTATGTCTTAATCCAGGGTATATTCTATCTATGTACCAAAATTAATTAAAATCTGTTGATCCGTTTTGCCAAGATTGAACAACAAACAATCATCCAAACTGTCGCATTAATAATGTTTGCCTTTTTACATTAATAATGTTAGTTATACTCGGTTTCCACCCCATCGAAAAGAGTAGAGAGTCCGTTTACGTTAAGCGACGCTAAATTACATTGAGAATCAATGTAACATTCATTATAGTTTATAAAAGTGTAAAATGCATCTACGATTCCCAGCCTTAACAGTTACAAGATATTATAAATTTTACTTGAGAATCTGCTAGTCCGTTCCAATTTCTGATTACGCCCCTGATGCACGGTCTCAGGTAAGATTGCGGTGAACTTTCAACCCATTGGACCAACTTCACTCAAGACCGATAAATTACTGAGTCACTTTTACAGCTCACGAGAACATACGACGGAAGTTTGATGGGTGGGAGGATTAAGAAGGAAGTTAGGAGGTAAAAAGTAGAGAGATTTTATATTAGGTCCTTACCTATGAAATTGGCGATATGTATAAGAATTTTATTAAGACTGTTTTCTCCATACAAACATTTTTGTTTTTTTTTTGGGAACGGCAACAAACATTTTGCTAAACTTTGTGTGTATTATCGGATAACATTAAGCTAAGTATAGGCAGCGTTAATTTTAAAAAGTAACCGCTTTATAAAAGTTTCAGCGAAGTTTAAGAAATAATTATGGGAAGCACATGAAAAGAGCTCTGTTCAAATTTTCTTTATCATGTGATTTAGCCCAGAAATTAAAAACTATTTCATGTAAAACCTTGAAATAATATTCCATTTTCCAAATAAATAACAAATTTGGATATAGCTTTGAAAATCGCAGGAATTGGTACATGTGATTAACGAAGAAAAAAAACTCCAATTTCATAGGTAAAGACCCAATATTTGATGTAGTACTACTACTTTTGGCGTCGCATCTTGCCACTGGATATATGGAAAATCTTCCTAGAACATGGTAGGCATAATAATAATATAATAAAATTTGCTATTAATTGAGAAAAAATACATCTATAAAATGATAACTTACTCTTATAGCAATCCTCGGAACTGTTTAGAATATTTTTCTGTTCACATAGTATGAATCAGCTTTCTAGACAATGCATTTCGAGGACAGCTTAAAAAAAAGTTTGACAGTTCACAAAAAATCTTGAGATCACGTCACCAACGTAGGTTACCGGATATGTGGAAGGTAAAGTGAAGATCTTCCACCGGAATGTCGGTATCACCTGGAGACCACGTTCCGACAATTGATAATGATCTTGCCAATATTCAATGTCTTAAGATCAGGTCGAATCACCTGCAGGGTATCGGATAAGTGGAAGTAAAAGGGAGTATTGCTCATTCCTAGCAAGAAACCAAATATTGCTCTTTATATAAGGAACAATGTTACATTATTAATTGTGAAAAGTCTGGCTTGCAAAAAAGTAACCACGTAAAAACGATAACAATTTGTACTTTCGTGCGTACGGTCGCTAAATTTGGCACCGCGTAAGCGCATTAAAAGTAAATTATAGTAACTCGATACATACATACAATTAGACAATCCCCTTATCCTTACTTCTAAGGCGCTTACGTAGTACCCAGCGATCGAACGCAAGCGAGCTAAGCGGTAATTTTATGTTTTATTAATCGACTTCCAAAAATAGGAGGTATTTTTATGCATGTCGAGTTAGCACTTGACCTCAATCACACCTGATATTAAGTGCAGATGAAGTCGAAGGTGGAAGCGTAATCCGCTGGAGATCAAACCCGCAACCTCCGATTCGATATCCTTATGTTATTAATATGGTCAGTCAGCCAGTCTCTTATTAATTTGGTTAAGATATGATGACGACCTCCGGCGATAAGGAATGGAGTCTTACTGAAGTTTGACGTTTTGTTAATTTTGGTCGATTCAATTGGGTATAGCTTTAAATTTATTGAAAGGAAGCAACTTATATAAACTGCTCTATAATAAAAGACGTATTTTATAAGTTCGTAACAATCTAGCGTATTATAAATATGTATATATACATCACGAGTTCATACTTTCATCTCCTTAATGGATGCATCGAAGCCATTTATAGCCACCCAACGGTTTTTATGTGCACTCTCCTGGAGTGACATTATTGGGTTTTTTTTTGGTGTCGCCTGAAAGGGTTTGTCCGGGCTTGAATTGAATTTGTGATTCGTAGGGCTTTTAAAAAATGCATTTGGGGCAACTATGAAATATTCTATAATAAATACTTTTGCAAATTGATAGATAGATAAAGCATTTATTTACGCCACTGCGTTCACACAACTACACAATTTTTAAATTACAAAGAAATACACATATAAATAAACGTAAAGAGTGCATGTTCCGTGTGTCGGTTGTTGATACAGCTAGTGTTGAGTAGTAATTATGACAACTAGTTAAAAAAATAGTTGATAATGATGTGACAAAAGGAAAAAGAGAAGTGCATAGGAAGTTCCACTACAGGTAACGCTTTGGAATTCCAATTTTTTGTTTTTCCATTAAATGTGTCCTAAGGTGTTTTTTGAACAAGCTCAATTGCTTTAAAACATTTCTGTTGTGCATAAAGTAATCATAATCATAATCATAATTATTTATTGCATTTCCATGTGTTAGTTATAAAGGTCTTAAATCTATGTTAGTGTACAGACATGGAAGCCCCGTCAGGACATTGCAACATTATATTAATTTATTACTACTTATTATATTAATTACTCATGTCAAAATTTTAAACACAATTATTATTCTCATGTCAAAATAAAAATATATATATTATGAAATCAATGTCAATGTAAATTAGTAATATGTAAATTCTCTATAAAGTTTAGATAATACAAATAAAAATATATTTAAATAGAAACATAGTATCCATTATTTATAAATAATTCGTTTTTTATTTGATTGGGTCATTGAAAAATTCATTTAAATTATAAAATTCATTTAAATTATATTCTATATTATATAATTCATTTAAAGTATATTTGAATCTTAGGACTGTTTGGTAGTTTATGGATAGATAGATAGATAGATGAAACGTTTATTTACATAATACAGAAACACGTACAAAAATATTCGATTGCACAATCATTCTGCATGGTGTTATGGTTTTCGAAATTTAGTTTATTTCACAGTGATTAAACAATTAAAATTAAGTACAACGGTTATAATATACAATAGAGTTGTATGTGTATCTGTACCACAAATGGGCCATCGCTCAGTGTGGATCCTCACCTATAGCGGTAAGACACTGATTTTCAGCTAACGCTCTGCGAGAGATTTGCAATAATAAATAAGTGTGTCTTGTGTTTAGATCATGTTGTATGGTGGTGTAATAATTGTATGAATCATAAGGATACACGTTTAATATGTAACAGTAATTATCAAATATGGGTTTTATTGTCAAATACTTTGTATTACTAATAATATTTGAATTGTATTGTAGTAAACTTGATGAGTTTTGGAACAATATACAAAATATTCATATTTTTTTTTTTATGCATAACGGGTTGGTACTTGACCTCAATCACACCTGATGTTAAGTGAAGATGAGGTCGAAGATGGAAGCGTACTGACCCGGAAACCCCAACACATTTGGGGGACTGGCTATCTTATCTCTGACAACCGGAACACGACAATGCTATTAACATTGCTGCTTGGCGGCAGATTTAGATAAGATGGTGGTAGCTAGCCAGGCGGACATTTAAAATGCCCTACCACCAACCAAACCGAGTATATGTAAACATGTACCCCGCTGGGGATCGAACCCGCGACCTCCGAATCGTAAACCCAATGTTGTTTACATTGAGCCACGGAGGCGGTTAAAAATATATTATACTTTTGCCATGGAGTGCAGTGTACTAAATGTAAAACTGACCGATCGCTCTAACACCCTTGTTGCTGACATAGCCACAACGGCCGCCAAGCTGTAGTGGAACTGGGCGGGCCATGTTTTCGCATGCCAGACGACATGTGGGTCAAAATCGCCTCCACTTGGAGCCCACCATTAGAAAGATCGAAAAGGAGATGGCGGGATGAGTTGGATAAGTTCCTAACCAACTGGTCGGAGGAGGCCTGGGATGGAGAGCCGTGGAGAGGCTCCTAATAATAATAATATTAATAATAATTATACTTTAATTTTAGTTAGTGTTTATCTTTGTTATGTATTCTACTACACTTTTGTATTTTCTATGTAGCGTCTATGTACCTGTTGATATTTAAAGTTACCTTTTACTGTTCAATATCCACTACCTCCCTTTAAAAAGCTTCTTTAACTGAGGTTGTCTGGAAGAAATCACTATCAGAAACATGACCGTCTTTGTACTTATACTTTTACTATTTATGTGAAATATAAATTATTGTAAATTATTTCGTGCAACATTGTATTATATGTGTTTTATTTTGGGTACAATAAAGGATTTAGTAATATTTAACTACAGATGCTTTCGTATTATATATATATATATATATCTCTTAAGTATCGTATTTTCTTAGCTTAGTAATATTTTATACTATTTTAAGATACCAATCGCTGTATATATAGTTACATTTTGTACCTAAACTATAATATATTCAACATGAAGAACATTATGTATGGGTTCCAGTTACCACTAATATTTAGAACATTAGCTGAGACGGCTTGAGACGCTCACAGCTCCGTAAGGCTTGCGAAGATCCTGCATGATGGATTGTGCCAAATGTGTTTTGCATCACGTCCCGGACACCGAACAATCCGGGCCGTCCGGACAACATGGACATTGAATGTAAGCGAGCACTTATAATGCAAATCCGTTTAGTATTGCTATTGTGATTAAACGAATTTATGTAAATTAGTTTAAATATACTAATAATAATTTTTTTTATAAAACAATTTCATTCAAATTTTTTACTGTATATCCGAAGAATATTATGATAAACTTGCTTCCCGACCGCGGCTTCGCCTGAGTGGAATACAATGTGTAATTTGTTTGTAACGCGGGAACTAACCACTGTACCGCGATAAAAAATATCTTATTGTTTCATATTCAAATTAACATAGAATTGTTTTTATACCAAATTTCATTCAAATTTCATTTTAGAAAATAGAAATTTATTTCGCTCGATATGTTGTAACAATAACGGTCTTAAATATACATATGCACTTATGAACGTCACTTGTTTTTTAAACTACCACTAGCTCGGAACGCGACCACTACTGAGAAGAGCTAGCGAGAAACTCAGATCAGAATAACATGGGGATATCGAATCAGAGGTCGCGGGGTCGATCTCCGGCCGAGTAGCTTAAAAAAATCTGATTATTTTAAGTGTACCCTGTGTATCTACAAAATATAGCATTTTTTGATTCTGATTTGATTTTGATATCTTATAGAGGTATATTAGAGATGTAATTTTGAATAATTGAGCCTAAAAAAAACGAGCGCGTGATCTAGATTTTTTTAGTAACGAGTTTCTTGCTTGTTCTTCTCAGGGGAAAATAGCCCTTTGAACAATCAGTAGCTTAAAAAAATCTGATTATTTTAAGTGTACCCTGTGTATCTACAAAATAAAGCATTTTTTGATTCTGATTTGTTGTTGTGTGTTGAACTCGGTGTAGTTGGTGGTAGGGAATTTTAATTTTCAGCCTTTATTTTTATACTTTTTAGCCTGACTAGCTATCACCATCTAATCTAAAGGCAATATTAATAGCATTTTTTTTTCAAAATTTTCGAACTTTGAACTGCTCTCCTGTAAAGTTGCGAAATGGCGGATCAGCAATGTTGCCTTTCCAGCGTCGATATAATGCTAAGTGTCACACAGTTCGCCAGCGTCTTGCATGCAAAGTTATTATTTAATATTACACCTGTTATTTTTATTGTATTATTATTAATTTTACATAATACCCGCTGCTCAATTTAACCGATACACTTCTCGGAGAAAATTAAATTTCCATCCACATCACCTGGATGAGTGGAAGTCTACCACTGTACGTTTCTCAAGAAATTTCTTGCCACGTACGACCACCCTGTGGAACGGACTTCCGGCAGCGGTATTCCCGAACGAGTACGACATTGGAACCTTCAAGAAGCGAGCCTACACCTTCCTCAAAGGCCGGCAACGCATCTGTGACCCTTTTGGTGTTGCGGGTGTCCATGGGCGGCGGTGATTACTTTCCATCAGGTGACCCGCATGCTCGTTTGCCGCTCACTCATATAAAAAAAAAAAAAAAAAAAACATAAAATTATATTATTAGTTCACATTATGAATTATGTCATTTAATTAAGACTATTATCTTTTTTTTTTATGCACGACGGGTTCGCGTACTTGCCCTCAATCACACCTGATGTTATGTGAAGATGAGGTCGAAGGTGGAAGCGTACTGATCCGGAAACCCCAACACATTTGGGGGACTGGCTATCTTATCTTTGACAACCGGAACACAACAATGTATTAACATTGCTGTTTGGCGGCAGATTTAGATAAGATGGTGGTAGCTAGCCAGGCGGACATTTAAAATGCCCTACCACCAACCAAACCGAGTACTTAAACATGTACCCCGCTGGGGATCGAACCCGCGATCTCCGAATCGTAAACCCAATGTTGTTTACATTGAGCCACGGAGGCGGTTAAAATTATCATATCTACTTCTTATTTTTCTGGTCAATCACATTATACATGTCGCATTACTGCATAGAAGTACCTTTATAATAGTCATCCATCGAGTAAAAGCAATTCTGAATTAACTATTGTTTTATTTTACTTTTAAAAAGTTTCAAAGGTAAAATATCTAGCCTATTATAAATTTTAATAGCCATTACATAGTTATTTTTACTATATCACGTTGTCTTTATACTGGGTAACATCAATCGGTCGGGTTACCTGACATTAAATTTACAATTTTCTTTTCGCCTGTGAAATAAGTCTGGGTGAACTTTTATAAATACACATATCTCATTTAAATTTCTTGAAGAGTGGTCTCTGCAGGATGTCCGAACACTAACATCGCATATATTTCGCATTCTTCAATCGTTTCGCCGTTTTTGAGCAATAAACAAACAACATTCAAACTAATAAAGTCTCAAATTGATACGAATAGTAATTAAATAAAATATTTTGTATTTGAATAACATTACAAGTTCAAATCAATTTCATCAATAAAGCATATTGATTGATGATTGATTGATTGATTGATTGATTGATAGATACTAAAATTGGATAGTGTCGGTTTTTAACTGCTAATGAAATAAATTATTCTTATTCACTAGGGAATACGAAGTTGCCTTCATTAAAGCGTTATGGCGACTGTACTGACGTCAAAATATTTTGTTTATTTTGTCCATTTAAAAGAATTTTCCGTTTATTGTAAAGCCCCTTAATATATTTTAAGAACATTTGAAGAAGCTCAACAAATAAATTTTGAAGTCCATTAAAGGGAATATACACTTCCATTTTTAGCGATTCCGAGAACCGAAGATTCGTGACGGTGAAAAATATTTTGCCGGGCGTAATAAAATCGTTTCTAGCTTCATACGAATAATGAACAAGCAGAAAATTGTAGTTTAATTTTTTTTGACGATTCTAGGAGACACACGTGTCTAGTGACGTGCTCGTTGTGAATGAATAGATCTAATATCAGATATAATTTAAATAAATAGGGTAATAGCTGAAAGTGGTTTATGAGAAGGCGGCAAACGAACATGCGGGTCACCTGATGGAAAGCAATCACCGCCGCCCATGGACACCAAAAGGGTCACAGATGCGTTGCGCGCCTTTGAGGAAGGTGTAGGCTCGTTTCTTGAAGGTTCCAATGTCGTACTTTTGTACTTTTAAAATTTTTGTCTTTGTTTCCATGTTTTTTATCATTATTTTCTAATGCTATCTATATACAGGGTGAATTTGATGTCGTGTAATTCCCTTTAAGTGGTGACTCTAGTGCTGATTACGATCAACTTTCCCCAAGGAACTACAGCCGAATTCAATCAAAAATTTTTTTCGATTTTATGGTAAAAAATCCAACATGGCGTCCGCCGAAATACAAAATATGCTGACGGGTTTCTTGGTTTTTGAATACTTTATTAGTTTCGAATCTTTCTTTTTATTGAAGTAGTGCCACGATCTTTTTTATTTAAATACCTTTTGTAGGTCATCTTATAGGTAGATACACGCTGGTTATCGCTTCGCGCTTCTTTATGCTATAGATAAATAAATAAATATAAATATCCTTGAACATACACACAACGCCATCTAGTTCCACATTAAGCAACTATACGCTTGTGTTGTGGATACCATTTGATATACTACACAAATACTTTTTTTTTGTAAATAAATAAATAACTGAAAAAACATCCATAACTCGGGAACACATGTCTATATTCATCATACAAACATATGCCCCTAGCGGGATTTGAACCCGCAACCTTTTGGTATAGCAGTCAGTTTCTAACCACTAAACCAAACAGGTCGTCAAATATACCTCACAGATATACCAATACTGTATGGTATGCTGTTACCAATGTAAACAACCTGATGTATACAACTCACTCGGTGTCAGGTTAAAACAGTCACGTACAGCTCTCTTATTCCAAACAATACTCGCAACCCTTACCTGAAACAAAGAAAATAATGTATTAGGAGAAACATTTTATTAAAATGGCAAAACAACGGATTACGTTACTAATTGGTCCTTGATCATCTAAGTACTTTTCCGATAAATATAGGCGTACATTTTCCTATTGGTTGCTAATTAATTTTGTTTACGAATCACTGAGTCGCTAATTGGAGACGGTAATTCGATTTCTGTTCGTAAAAAGCATCTTTCGCCTACGATTGTTTTTCAGCGAAATCTATTTTTACTTGTACCTTGATAAGAAACAGAATTAAGATTGTTTTTATTTTCTTAGTAGCGTTTATTTAGTAGCTGCCTGCAGAGGCGGTACATACCTATTCCTTTAAAGGGGTTGATCATATACAGCGAATCCTACAAAAATGCGCGAACAAGAATTGACGAGTACGCTACTCCAGGCAATTAATTATCTATGCTTTACATTATAACATATATATTTTTATGTTATAAATTATCCAACTATGATAAAGTTACGTATATACTAAATATGTTCTTGAGCCCCACAACTTAGAAACATTACGTCTCTTTATATTCACTCGCACCTATACTATCACTCATTAATCACTATTTCAAGAGTCTGAAAATTGCTATTTATTTAATACTTTCTGTTTCCTCTGGTTTAGGTTCCAAGTTGCTCTGCTCCTTAGGGGATAGCTGAAAATCAGTGTTTTGCTCAATGAGCAATCTAATACACTGAGCTATGACCCATTTGTACTGCTGCAGCACACACATGCGTTAGTGTTACAATATTATGTTATTGTTGTAAATGTGTTACCTTATCTGTGTATCAATATGTATAAGCTAAATGTATGTGTGTGACTGTGGAAACAAATAAAGGCTTTATCTATCTATCTATCTACTCAGATGATTCTTTCAAAGGATTCTATCACAAACAACCACTAACTGACGAGCGTATGTGAAGCATTTGATGAGAGTGAAATAAGCAGTAGTATATCAGGATAGTAGCAAGTGGAAATCAATTAGTCTCTGCCTACCCCAGCGGGTAACAGGCGTGAGCAAATATATTCTTTCACAGGCCTCTTTCATGTTTTGTGATCTTATTGGCCGCCCATCACGTAATACTACTTACTGATACGTTCGGATACACTCATTATCGAGACAAATGGCTATGGACCGATTGTCGTATACCTCGGTATCGTTACCTCTAGACCCTAAGTGAATTAGACACACCTGGATAACGCTCGAAGGACCATGTTGAGCTAGCTGGTTTTGCAGCATAGAATTGACGACACTGCATGGATTTTAGACTTTTTATTGTTCACACGTGTTACGAGTGTCAGAAGACCGTGAGTTACACTCGAATGTATTTGCAATAATGCAAACTGTGGAACTATTTTCCGGCGTAAGTTTTCTCTAAAAACAGTCTTGGGATTTTCACCAGGGTTAAATGTATTTGTTTAGATTGCGTGCACCGACCACATCACAAGTTTCCATTAGGTGGCATTATGGTAAAGCAAGTCAAGCCTAGCTCAAGTCAGCACTAACCTCATCTCCTTCTATTATTTTACCTCTTGATGATAGCTGAATATCAGTGCTCGCTCATCTTAGGAGCATTTTAATACAATCAGCTATAGTCTTGATGCATGAATGCTGCACACCCACTAACGTATTAAGAATGACATTTTACCATTTTCTTAAACACATACCCATCGTTGTGTGTGTGTGTATCCCTTTGCCCAGATGTATTCCAGTAATGAGTGATCCGTTTAGAGTGCGGTGTTTCAATATTAAAGACTAAATGAGGGAGAAGTTTCTCAGCAATGTTTGATAAAAATCAATTAAGTCATTTCGAAGATATTTAGCTTTTAATATAGTTTTCGGTCGTCGCGTCGGCGGTTCAGTAGAGGAAACACAGTCTCCCAATTTAGGAAGTCCAGGTTCGGTCCCTAGGTAGGCCATGTACCAATAAGTTGTTAAATTTAATTACTTATGTGCATTTATCCGACTGCTCTTGAACGGTGAAAGAAAATATCGTGAGAAAACCTGCATGCCAGAGAAATAACAATTCTAAGGCATGTGAAGTCCCCAACCTGCATTGGGCCAGCGTGGCGGTCTATGGCCCCATACAGGGAGTATATTTGAGGGAAGGTCTATACCCCTGCAGTGGGATATTTAAGGACTAATAATGATAGTTTTCTGGTGTATTTGGATATAATCTTAATTTTAATGTGGAGTTCTTAATTATTGGTTTGCATGTTTCTTATACAGGGTGTAACGGTTAAGTGTAGTCATATTTTAAGGGCTTGTTCTACCCATCAATACGAACAACTTTTACTATGGGGGCAACTTCGAAATCGCGAAAAAAAAATCAGCTGTTTCATACATTGCATCGGGAGGTTATTGAAATTTTCTATGGAACAGCTCATTTTTTTTTCGCGATTTCGAAGTTGCCCCCATAGTAAAAGTTGTTCGTATTGATGGGTAGAACAAGCCCTTAAAATATGACTACACTTAACCGTTACACGGTGTATGTGTCAGATCATCCTATAAACTTTTTATCTATCTATCTAAAGCTTATAATGAATATGTGTCACATACACTCGATACTGAACCATATCGGTGACAGACATTTCTATGTCGCTACTATTCATAACCTAAACGATGTTGCGTGCAAAGTGATATACAACATTAAAAAATCCACAAAAGCACTCCGAATATTTTGTGAAGGAGCAGTCATTTATTACAGACTTATTACCGACGCCCTCTGGGAGCTGGCTCAAGATAGGTTGTCTAGGGAACCTGGCAGTGATATTGTGCAACTAGATGTGGTATATTGGACGTTAATCTATGACGATGATGAATGAGGTTTTATTCCTTCATTCATACTAAACATACTTTAAAGTTTAATATCTTTGCAATTAATAAATCATTTTTAATTAATTTTAAGCATTATTTGACAAAAATCTTTTGTAATATAAAAACCTGTGTTCATCTTAGGGGAAAATTGCCTTTTGAACAAGCAGTAGCTTAAAGAACGTAAAATCAGGCTAGTTTTAATGTACGTACAAAATTTTTTACTTTGACTTTGTATTTGGCACGATTTGCCCCTGTTTATAAGATTTGCGCCAAAGGCGGGATAGATTGTGGCAGTGCTCCGGTTTAATAGAATCCGACAACTTCGAAAATAAAAATAGTACAAAATATTTAACTTCTAGGTGCTACAATAATTGGGATTAAAAAAAAAACAACTTTGACACCAAACTGTTTTCCAAATACGTTCCAAATGAGCACGATACGAAGTCTCTAGATAGTAGAACATAATTTTGAAATATCTAACTCAGAGAAGGCTTGGGTTGCAGGTTACTCAAAAGTACTTTAAATCCCTCTTTTTGTAAATTTCGACCTAATCTTCACTTAACATCAGGTGTGATTGAGATCAAGTACCAACCCGTTGTGCATATAAAAAAAATTGCACCTATCAAATTATTGATTGTTTACAATTTTTAACAGGATTTGTAGGTGCTAATTACATTATTATAAGCTTATAAATAATAGACTGCACTCTAATATTAGTTTCATAGTGTGCCCGCTAACTCTGGCATGAACTGGCTCTAAAAAAAACACCTATCTATGTCTTTTCCAGTAACCAAATTTCCTCCATAATCGTCGAGATTTTAAATTAGGTACTCCGGCGTGATTGTGAGCAGTTTGCATATCGTTGTAATTGCTAGAGATGGATCCTTGCTCTGGAATACAAACAGGGTTGCCTTCAGTTACTTAATCTACAGAGCGTAATGGCACGAGTTAGGATTTGAAAATTCTGTGCGTGAAACAATCGTTTATAAAGATTTGTAAATTTTCACTAATGAGGTAATTCTCTTTTACCACCAAAATGCGGAGAAGCTTTAGGTATCTAACTTTTTCTAGTGATTAAATGAGATATATTTTCTTATCTTTAATATATTGTTCGAATCAATAGCGACACAATCTACCTGGTCTGTACATCAGTGTAAAATTATGTGAATGTCTTTACAAGTTTAAGTTTTTCATTTGTGCCACAGGCTCGGCCTAATTTAAATGTTACTGTTCATTGTTAATTATAGTGTTCAACACCCAACTTACGTACCTATGCAAGACTATACCTACAAGAAAGCCTCAGTGGTTCAGACAATAATATATTTTGTATGGTATCATCCATACAACATGGTATTTGGTGACAGAAATAGATAAGATTGCATATTACAGAAACACATACAAAAATATTCGACGCAACAATAATTCTGCTTGGTACTCACCTAATTGGTCACATTGCAAAGGGAAAGAGCTACCGGTAATCTCACAAATTTTTAGCAATGACGCAGTTCTGATGCGCAGATCAAAACACCTTTGTGTACATTTGTATTGAATATGGTGGATATTTTTACCTCAACATCCCTCAAGGGTATATCTAAGGGAAACCAATAGCAACCATAATAATATATCCAAATGAGCACGACAAATATGAAATTTATTCCGTCTCGACTGTTTCCTACGATCCAATAAACAATTTCGTTTGCGAATCAATATTATTTATATTTACCTTGTGATATAGTGGACGAACAAAGATGTAATGGAGCTTCCGAATCTGTTCAAGATTATTTTATTTAAGCTCAAGATTTGCGTCAAATATTTGTTGAGAACAAATATTGTATGGTTGATTACATATTGAATAGTAGCTTTAATATATAAAGCTACCCTTCTTCTTAGGCCTGCGTACCTAAATGGTAAAAACGGCATATTATCTATAACTTCATCACGTCTATCTGTATATTACTGAATCTTGAAGTTCAAACATAACGTTAGTATCTAAATTGTTTATATCTATAAATAATCTGTGCCATAATGAATTACAGTTGCTTGTGTGTGTGTATAAAGTGAAAGAATTAAATAAACGTTTTTAAGTTTCTATCAGAGCTCTGTTACACAGAAATCAGACAATGTGTAAGTTTAGTAAAATAATATCTTTCGGATTCTATTGGGGCTCCTACGTTTTTGCAGTGCATCAGTCTTGTTTATAGATACTAATGCATATGATATTTACACAATCATGCGAAATAAATCTGCCCTGGTAAAGTTGCGGAAGCAAGATAATACTTACAACAGTGTCCTAAGCATGATCACTGAAAGTGTCTTTGCTAGGTGGTTATTCACATTCTCTTAATCCAAATTGGGCGAATAAGGACCAAGCGTTTTAGGTCTTCGTTTCTCATGCGCACGGCTAAGGAGTGGAACGCATTACCTCCGTCTGTGTTTCCAATCGCATATAACCCGCAGCTCTTTAAAGTCAGGTTAAATAGGCATCTTCTGGGAAAGCTCGTTCCATCGTAGACCTTATCTCGACATTAGTCCAGATTAAGGTCAAGAGCGATCCCATTCTAATTAAAAAAAAAAAAAAAAAATTATAATCACGAATATGTGAAAGTAGTCTTATATTGGTGTTCCAGAAGATCGAAAGTTTTCGCCTGTTCTGTATATATAATTTCCGGGGCGTTGTGCACAAGCGTCCCATCTTTGAAGGCAGCTTACGAGGCAGTACCAGAAGCATCCTAAGCCAATACATTATGTAGGATATATTAAGCCCGTTTAAGAGAGACAGGAGCAAAATACTAACTCTACTAACTCCATTTTTATTTACATTTTAAGCAATACATAATTTATCGTTTCTTTTCATTATTAACTCCCGACGAAAAACTACAAGTGTTAAATGTTTGACGTATGTGTGTGCGCGTGTGCGTATGCTTTGTTTTATCTTTTTATTAAAGTCTAAACGAGGCGACAGGTTTTTAGACATGTTTGATCGGTTCCGAAATCGGTTCAGATGTTTCGAGGATATTGTAGGTTTCAACACAGTTGTTGGTTTCGTTTTATCTGGTAATCATTTGTTTTCTCGGGGGTTTTCAAAATTTTCTATTCATAGTTATAACATAGTTCTTTTATATATCTGTGATGCTAACATTAGTTATATCTCAAGTTTGCTCATACCTAGAGTGATAACCTCTAACTAGCTTAGCTTAATATAGGCCTCCCTTGAACTGTCATTCCAAACGGTTTTCTAAATCCACCCAGTGTCATACTCACTTCGCACATATACACTTGAATTTGAAAAATCTGCGACTAACATATTGCATCCGTTGATTCCTCTGTCGCATCTCTTCTAATATATTTGTGTTCAACCACCTACAATAATCTGTTACCATCGTTTCCATAGGTGTATTCAATTTGTTAGCAAGTCATTCGGATGAAATATACTCGCTCGTATGGTTATACAGGATTTATGTCCAAGAAACATGTCGCGACGGTAATTCGGATGCCGCGGGTATCTTCGTGACACACGGTACGATAGATTGGAAAGTATGTGTATTAGACCAAATAGTACGAGACGATTCTCTGCGTATGTTCATGTGTAAAACATAATGCGGATAGATCCCACCTGTAAGCCAGGATCAACTATGGTACTCTGCATGGCGTCTACTGAAGGTAGCCGGTGCCCTATGTGACTCTATCGCTACTTTGACCTCAGACTAATTAAAGAAATAATTTAAGAGTGAACAAGTAGGAAAGAAAGTCCCACTTCCCCCCACTAAATGGGAATGAAGCTAATGTGACGCAAAAAGCCAAAACGGCTAACCCTATGGGGGAGAGAGCCAAATGAAGCTCGACTCCTTAATTTAATTCACCACAGACAGCGCCAGATCGCAGTGAGCGTTGATGGTGGGGTAGCAAATTATTATGCACATAGTAGATTATTGCACCTAGCAGAAACTGGTTTATAAAACACACGATGTCAGGTTCATCACATGCCTTTGCTATAACTACAACGAAAGAAACATCCAAAAGAAGAACACAAGAATATTTCAACAATATTAGGTCAAGATATTTTAAACTGAAACCAGGCAATTGTCTGGCATGATTAATTTTTAAATGTCTTTTTTTATTATTAAAATTAAGAACAAATCAGCCGCTGTGAACAACTAGATTGTTCTTAATTTAAACGTCATTGGATGAATGAGTTTTCCGTTAGCGAAGTTACGCATCACATTAAACAGTTGATCCCGGTTGGGTTGTTTTCAGTTGAGTCATTAAACTAAGCCGGTGCCTTATAGGTGGCTTGAAGACATTGGCTGTCAGTTAGTATAGGTGGTCACTAGTCAACTACCAATCCACCAATCAGCGCGCTCACATAATGGGTTATGGCCATCAGTTGGCAATTGATGTGATAATAAAGTTGGCCAGCCCACACGCCCGTGTGTGAAGTTATCCAGGAGCGCGTAGGGATAAGTTAGAGCGTCGTTAGTCTGCTTTGAGTCGATGTTATTTACGATCGTAACGACGAATAAAGAGGTTCATTAAGATGTTTTGGTGCGCTGATGGGAACTCCTGGGGAGACGATGAAGCAACTTTAATTTTTATTAAGGAACCAGCCCTTAGTAGCAGCCTTCTTACCTGTTTTGTACAGATTGTAACAAAAGAACATTGGGAAACCGCTTTCAAAAGGAAGGAAACTCTATAGAGTATTACATAATTAGATTCAACAAACAAACTGAAACACGTGTAAAGTTAGATATATAAAGAAGATCGGATAACTTGAATATTCTTTGGTAATTTTTAAGGCAAAAATCCACATCACACTTCCTTTAATACTCATGATATCTAGTGATAAACCAAAAAAGAGTTTGTTTCGTAATCTCAAAATTAACTTCCTAAAATCATAAATTTTACGTGTGATTTTTTTTAACTTAACCTAATTATGTTTAATTGTCATCAAAATCGGTTCAGTCAAAAATTTTGCCCATATGTTAATCTCAGGTCCTAATCTGAATACCAACCAAATTTCATTCAACAACCATTTAGGCGTAAAGAAGTAACAAACGCACACATACAAACTTTCTCACTTATAATATTACTGTGATTTATTTGTATTGTATTTTGTGTTCAAAAAAGTGCTTAACAATAATAAATATATAAATATCCTTAGACTTACACACAGTGCCATCTAGTTCCACAGTAAGCTACTATAAGCTTGTGTTGTGGATACCAGATGGTTGTTATATTACATAAATACATTTTTTTTTGTAAATAAATACTTATTATAAATGAAAACATCCATAACTCGGGTACACATGTCCGTATTCATCACACAAACATATGCCCCTAGCGGGATTCGAACCCGCAACCTTTTGGTATAGTGTCAGAGTTGCTAACCACTACACCAAATAATAATACAAATAAAATTACATAAATTAAGTATCTGCAAAATAACTTTAAATGTACAAACCTACATTCTGACTACGCAACCCCACTGTGTGTGCCACGAACCTGGCTGGTGTTTTGTAAAGTCGGTTTTCTCTCAACCAATATAAAGTTAGGTATATGCCTAGTTGCATTTTATAGTTAGCGTCGTTGGAGCTTGAATCTGTTTTATGGTGCAGACGTGAGTCCAGAGCCAGTACTTAGCTGATCGTAAATCAGTCTGCTTACTACCTACCTAAACTGTGTTATTTATATTTCGCCTTTAATGTTCCATTGCTGACCGGGGTAAGTCAAAATCAGCTGTAGTTCACGTGACAGACTTTCCAGTCATCATCATATCAGCGACATGTGGTCTAAAGCGACCAGTTGGAAGCGGCCTGTACGACTCCCCGCGATCTTTATCAGATCGTAAGTTTACAATATTAGACTAAACACTCTTGCCATGAAGGATGACTCGATAGAAGAGGACGACACTAAGCTCTAATCTAAGATCTCAATTGAATATCTCAACTGTTGAGATTGTTACAGGTGGACGTTAAGAGAAACATTTTTTTTTATGCACAACGGGTTGGTACTTGACCTCAATCACACCTGATGTTAAGTGAAGATGAGGTCAAAGGTGGAAGCGTACTGACCCGGAAACCCCAACACATTTGGGGGACTGGCTATCTTATCTCTGACAACCGGAACATAACAATGCTATTAACATTGCTGCTTGGCGGCAGATTTAGATAAGATGGTGGTAGCTAGCCAGGCGGACATTTAAAATGCCCTACCACCAACCAACAGAAGAGGATAGCAGAGGACGACACTAAGCTCTAATCTAAGACCTCAATTGAATATCTCAACTGTTGAGATTGTTACAGATGGGCGTTAAGAGAAATATGGACAAAACGAAAATTATGGCGAATTGTCTCGTACCCATATCAAAATCAGTTGGCAACTCTGGAACTCTCTGGGTTCTGGAAGTTGTAGAGTTAGTATAGTTAAGCTAAGAGATCCGGTTGGATAAGTCCAACTTCGAGTACGAGACTAATCGTCAAATCCAACGCGGATGGGCAGCATTCAGGAAGTCTCCTCGTAAAACATAATTCAGACGAGGACTATGATGACTTCAATGTGTATTACCGATAATGACTTGTCGCACTGAAACGTGGTCGTTGTGAGCTTCGTGACAAAGCTCAAAGTGACGCAACGAGCTATGGAGAGGGTGATGCTCGGACTTTCACTACGAGATCGAATAAGGAATAAGGAAATCCGAAAGGCACATAGGCCAGCGTAAGAGTAAGTAGAAGTGGCAGTGGGCAGGTAATATAGCCCGAAGAGCTGATGGTAAATGGGGCAGTAAACTTCTTGAGTGGAGACCTAGTACGCTAGCGCTATTGCCAGGCTGAATGCATAAGCTCAGCTGCTGCGCAAAGTAGGCACCAGCTCTCCCATCATCTTTAAGTCAGTATTTCCCTTCTAGTAGACTTTTTAGATCTTTTTCTATGTGGACAATTTTGCACCACTTTCTTATTTAAGTTGTGTGTAATACAAAATTTTCCATAGCTGAATGTATAATTTTTTTATATTTATTTTTACCAGATATTTCAATGAAATTGCGTTCAAAACGAGAGAATATTCTACTTCAGCCGCAGAAAAGAAGTTGTGACTCCAAATTCAAATGTATTATTTATTATTACTTTACCCTTTACAGAAAATAAATACAAACGAGTTTGCTCGCGTTAAATGTTTGATGTACAAACCTTTCAAAGCATTGAATATTTATGATCAGATTTTATATACAACTTTTTCCCTGGAAACCAATAACGGCTACGAAAATATACTTCAATATGAAAAGCGAATCGAAAGCGAAATTGCACCATTTTGCTTACCAAGCACACTGATATAGGTCGCGTTACAAAATTCCCAAACGAAAAAGTATTGGCTGAAAGCCGGTTTCCCGCGCTATTTCTTTTTTTTAACAGATTTTTTCGTTGAAAACCATTGACTGGCCGGAGTTACAGTGAGCGAGTACCTACGAATGTTTGGTGTAAAAGTAATAACGAATGAGAATCCACAGACAGATGTTTATTCCCAGAAAATTGGAAATTCGAATTTTAAAGTGGATATTTCTTGAATTCAGATTTCAAAGGACCGTGCAATCAACGCGCAGTATCAGAATATTTTGGCCTTTGATAGAGTCCTGAATTGCAGTGTTGCCAACCTGATGCAATATTTTTTTATGGGTTACGCATACAGCGAATGTGTCCAATATTGTGTTCTGTGGGTTTATTGCGAGTTCACACAAACTGCTTTATAATAAACTATAGTTCTGTCACTGTCACTCGCATCGGGATCAAGCAGCAATCCGATAGATTACGATGAGAATAATTTGCGTAAACTAATAATAGCACCATTGTCTCACCAAATGACGGAGTAGTCCAGCCTAAAGAAATTATTAAGGAAGTGACATTCAATTCCACTGTTGGATACTTACAGCGCCTTTTTCCCCCGCTCAAGGCTCGTAATCACAATCGGTAAGTTCGACAGCGGTAATTAGGGTCAAATCGAATGACTAGATTGTTTAAACAGTGTAATCTTCCAAAAAGAAATATCGGTCTTGATAGTTGATATCGTAATAGTGCCACGGGTAAAGTGTCCTCAAAAACTATGCGATAAAAATCGAACTCAGATATCGAAACATTTTCAGTATTACGTCCTGGGAAAATATAGATTTTTGTAAGTGCGTGTGTCGGAACTTATTGTGAGAGTCTGTAAATACGAAGCTCGAGCAAAGGTAATCCTTCCCCACGCCTCCGCACGCCTAGTAGTCCGCAGACGAAACGACTGATGGAATCAAACTTGAATAATCACTCCACATAGTCTTCTTAAAGTATTAATGGATTTCTCTAATGTTCTTCCTTAAGTTTGCCACACCGAGTGCCTTTTCTCTCTCTACTCGAGCGTAAGAGTAGGTCCTCCAGAGTACCAACGGTAGAGAGATTAGAAGGTGAGTCAGGGTTTGCCACGCCCCAAATACCCCCAACCCGGTTCTGGTTTTCTTGGCAAGTCTTCAGCGAATGAAACTCGGGAGTCCGTTAGAGGAACTTTTTACTTCACTGCAGACCATGGCTCTTGAAGCTGCGTCGGCTTATAAGATACAGTGATGGAGAGCGACGTAATTGAAATGGGAATGCCTTCTGTCTTTGAGTTGCTATCGTCTTTCTATGGAACACGGAACTTCTCAGCGAACACTTGCTAAAAAGCATATATGCATAGCGGAGTTGGCTTAGGGAGTTCCTGTGATGATGCGACAAAAGTCGTTAAGAACTGTGGCCATCTCCATTGTGAGGGTAATCGTGACTTTGGCTGAATAAGTGAGAGCCAAGTCACTAGTTCGGATGATAGTCTGTGTATTTTCATTTTTTATCAATTTAAGAGCTGTTCTCTTGTCGATGGAGTAATGACCACGCCTTTCTGCTTTCCGCCCTCGATACAACCTCTTGGTATGACTTGTGTAATATATATACTTAGCTTAGATTTATATTGTTCCTTTGAACATGAATAAATAAATAAACTATTGAATTCTGTTCAAAGGCATCCGCTTTAGAAAACAGTAAGCACAAACCATTTTGACGAAAGCTTCCGAAGCCATTGGAGTTTCTTTTGTGACGGCTTGGGGTTCTTATTATTCCAATTTCAAATTATACATTTCGTGTACAGTCGGCCAATGAAAATTACAAAAATAGCAAAAAATACACAAATATTTATTTCAGTCTAACGCAATAGTGATTATGAACAGAAGTCATTACTTCCCAGAATTCGTTCCTTATTAGGGATATTATCGAATGGTGTAATAATACAGGATGTGTTTTCTTTTCAAAATCAACGGGTTAGTTAGATTCCTGGCTAGGAATATTATTTTTTTTTTAATCCAAATTAATTTTCATTAAAATCGTGCCCGAGGCTCCATTGAGTACTTTTCGCTATTCGTCATAGTTTAGGATATTCTTCATAGGAGGATGGCGATCCAGGCTCACTTAA
The DNA here is from genome assembly GCA_949316235.1 of Oegoconia quadripuncta. Lineage (NCBI taxonomy): Eukaryota > Metazoa > Arthropoda > Insecta > Lepidoptera > Autostichidae > Oegoconia > Oegoconia quadripuncta. Next base: position 36,306,887 of record OX438745.1, read on the forward strand.
AAAAATCACCCGGTTTATTAGCCCTAAGTCATTGTCATGGGATTTTTCAATCCCTTTCGCTTTCGCTCCTTGCGAAGCTTCTCCTGACATTTATGCGTGAGTGTGTGTGACGTATGTAATAACTATTTAAGTATTTCAAAACCTAAAAATCCGTCAGCATATTTTCTATTTCACGGACACCATCTTGGATTTTTTGCCATAAAATAATATTCTATGACACTCCGAGTACCAAGACTAATCTAACGATACCATGCACTTCGAAAGCGGTCAAGCCGTTTAGGCTACAGGATGCGCCAAAGAAACGGACACCCCCCCCCCCCCCCCCCACACACACACACACACCCACACACCCACACACCCACACACGCACACACACACACACAATGCCGTTACGGCGCGTGACATTGTCTTAGTTCAACTGTTTCAACTGGACAGACAAGTTTCTCCACGTTGTGCTATAATAGTTGCATAATTAATGAATGAATATGCTGTCCACTTGCAACTTTGTCTAATAAATGACGTTGGCGTTAGATAAATCATAGTCTAGTGCGCTTGCATAGTCAATCATCTCCTATCTTGTGGATCTTGTCATTACTTTACTTCGACAAGGCTCTTAATGTTCCTTTTACATTCATCTCTTTTGCCCCTCACTTAAATATTGTACACACTAATATAATTAGAATTCTTTGATGACACTTAATAGGTTTCGTGGAATAATACGCAGAAAATGGCGTCACGACTGGATAGGGCGCGGGGCGGCTCCAATGGCAACCTGTCGACGATTGCGGGTAAATATGATTTCTTTATTCTAAATATTACGTTTGTGTGCTATTCAGAAAGGTTGTGTAGGGCTGATCAGTACATCACCCAGAGCTATATAATATAACCTATTATTGTGCTGTGGGATAATTAACATGCATGGAGGAAAAGGGAAGATTTTCCACCGGGCTGTTGATATTGCCCGGAGATCGCAGTTGCTGTTATTAGTGGCGCCTTGCTTTGCAATATCTTGAGAAAAATTCTAAGCATGTAGGATTCGCTCTCTGATTTGTCGGTATAGTAATGACACCATTCAATCTGCCCCCACAGTGCTTTGTATATATTTTTATTGTTATTATAATAATGATGAATGTGGATGGTAGTGTTGGTAGGAGAAGGCCACGGCGAACGTAGATACCATGATCAAATCGGGGACGTCTTAAAGAAAGGCCAAGTCAAGAGTACCCTAAACCGACGAGCATTTATGAACAGCTTTATGAGAGTGAATAAAGCAAAAGAGGTGTGTCAGGATCGCAGCAAGTGGAAGTCTCTGATCTCTGCCTACACCCACGGGAAACAGGGTGACTTTATGTATGAATGTTTGTACGTATGAACTAAAAACTCAAAGCCAACCCAGCTCAGAAAAACTTCCAACATCCCCGAGTTCATAAAGTTATATCACAAAATCAATTTTGTTTACAATAGGCCCTTGCGAGACCGGTAAATATAAATAAATTAACCGAACCAACTCATCCGTGGGTGAAGTGGGGAGCTTCATTGGAAACTTCCCGGACGATGACGTAATAAAAATTTTCATAATGCTCACCGCAGCTGATGCGATATTAAATTTTAAATATCGAACCGCCATTCAATTTGCCGCGAAATCTGCGTTCAGGCCATAAAGGCGTACACACACGGTTATAAAATGAGCGTTTAGGTAACGGCCGAGATTTGTTTGAAGAGATCCTTGTCCGCAAGTAGCCACGATATAATTGAACCGCCAAAAATTGGCAAAAAAACGGACTTCACTAAGGTTCCACTCATCAGACCTTAACCAAATGATACTTTCTGAATGCAAATCCTTGAATCATTTGTATAAATGCCAAAATAGCTATATTTATGCCTATAATATGTGAGGAGTTACTTCAATTCCTCATTGATCCTATCATCAGAAAAGGGTTATGATGAACATGGGACTACATTGGAAGTATGTTCTATTAAATTAAAAAATAATTTTCCGAATCTTTTTTTTTATGCACAACGGGTTGGTACTTGACCTCAATCACACCTGATGTTAAGTGAAGATGAGGTGGAAGGTGGAAGCGTACTGATTCGGAAACCCCAACACATTAGGGGACTGGCTATCTTATCTCTGACAATCGGAACACAACAACGCTATTAACATTGCTGCTTGGCGGCAGATTTAGATAAGATGGTGGTAGCTAGCCAGGCGGACATTTAAAATGCCCTACCACCAACCACCAAGAATTTTTTATTTCTCCCATTTAGTAACACATGCATACATGTATAAATGTAATATTGGAAACGGAGATAATAGTAACCTGTCGTCGTACCACGAAGTTCTCAACAACCACGAACAACAAAACAACAACGACATATATTGCCTCAGACCATAGATATCAATTTCAATTTATGTTATTTTTTTTATATTTACAATTCAGTCGCACTATACATGACGCTCCTCATCTTCATGACTATACTTTAATCTTTTATATTGCCAATCCTTACTGTGGAGGCTGCCTTATAAAATCAAATTTAAACAAATAAATTTACCCATACCGTATCGTATACAAACGTAAACAGATATACCTACTCGCACTAGACATTAATTTCTACAATTTTTTAATCGAAAAAATCCCAAAAGTTTCCCAACCAAATTATATTTCGTGTCCTACAATATCAGATACCAAATGTCTACCATCAAAAATTCACAAAAACTTCCTCTCTAGCAGATATTGTGAAAATACATAATATTAAAATGTAATAAAATTCTTCCGTCGTCGCTAATATAATTCTGTGGCGTGGACCGGGCCTAAGTGTGAAAACATACGGTACATTTTGCGAAACTAAACGCGTCGTGTAGGCAATAAGAATTGGGGGCTGAACGTGCTAAATTAAAACTTATTAATAATAAATATGTTTTTTTTTCCAGTTATGGATGTTTATATTTATATTGTATAATATTTATAAAATAAAAATATATACCGGTAGCATAACATCAATTATTTGGTATTCATGATACAAGCCAAGGGAAGAAATGTTTGGAATTGTTTTTATTTATTATATATATTCAGCTTGTGAACAGCACTAATTTTGACAGCTTCAGACTCGAACTTCTTCAACAATTTTTTTAAATTGGTCACATGGTGTAACGCCATACACGAAACAGCAGAATTGCTGCTGTAATACCACCGGGTACTGCTCGGCGACTAAAAGGATAATAAAAATTGTTTAATTTAATGGTATAATTCAGGTCTCAAAATAGATGTACCTACTTAATTTAAACAGATTCTAAATAAATACCTATTTTTAATTAAAAAACGTGATCTTTGCGTTTGTTTTTGATAAGGACAGTCTACCAACAACAACAACACTAGCGAAGCTTGTGTATGTTATAAACTTATCCCACTGGATTAGCACTGGTGTTTCGTATGAAACATATGACGTTAAGTAAAGATGAGGCCGAAGGTGGATGCGTACTGACTCGGAAACCCCATCTTATTTTAGGAACTGGCTATCTTATCAACTGGAATACAACAACGCTATTAACATTGCTGTTTGGCGGCACTCGTATGCACACGAAAGACCTACTCGAGTCTGCTTGGGAAAATCTATGTTCATATTAAGTAAAATCAGTATCAAAATTACATTAGCGGCTAAGGTTATAAGCTTTTAATTAAGATTTAACTTAAGTAATGTTACAATAAAATTCATTTTTATTTGTTTTATGTCAGTCTGCAGTACTTGGGTAAAATGCACTGTATTGGAAAGTTCATTGTTCTTCTAGATATGTATTCAGACATCGCCAGGCATGCGAATACTATACATACCTCGGTCGAAGCAAACCAAGATATCGTAGCCGACCGATACGTAATTTTCACCCGTATACACCCATCGTACCGAACAGAAGCCGCGAGGCGGCGCTGCCAACGGCAATCAATCGATAGGCGGCTGGTTGCTAAGCAACGATCATGTTGCAAAATAAACAATCAGAATCGGGGCCCGGCCGAGAGCAAATTTACTTTCTTATTTTATTACTTGTGTAAACATTTTAGATCGATATTATTGGATTATTTACTCCGTGCGCTCGTACTTTGTAGTATCATGTTTTTTTGATTCTTGTTAGAGTTTTTTTTTTCATATTTCGTGAGCAATATGGTTGTGTTGCCGCCGTGTGTGCCCGAGCAGTGTGGGAAGGATTTCCGTTTCTCCTTGAAGAAGCCAAGCCCGAACTACCCATATGGATACAAGACGAAGAAGCCGAGGGTGGTGCCTGCGTTCACCATCCAGGCTATGCAAAGAAATACTAAAGTTCTGCCGCCTCCAAAATGTGGAGTATTCGATCCTCTGCCAATGAGGCCGACTATGTTCAGAAAATGCTATCAAAGAGGAGAATTTCCTGTCACTATTGAGTTCACTACAGGCGGGAAGCGACTTGGTTGGAAGGTAATAACATCTGCTTGTATCCTCTTTTCCTTTGTTGAAGCCTCGTTTAGATCCATGCAAAGGTACAAGTTACTCTCCGGTAACTAGACTTGAAGACTTTAGAAGTAAATATTTGTTTACAATAAGTTTACAATATGGAAAATTTGACAACCGACGAAATAGTTTATTTACACTAAATTAAATCCTATCATGGCTTTTGTTTGTTTATCATGGATAATACCTACTACACAACAGTTTGGATTAAGGTTTCGGCAATAGCACAATTAGATAAGGATGCAAAGAAAGGCCAAGTTAAGAGTACACTAAGCCGAAGAGCATGAATGAACAATCTTATGAGAGTGAATGAAGCAAAACAGGTGTGTCAGGATCATAGCAAGTGGAAGTCTATGATCTCTTAGATAGTCTATCCCGTAGGTATAGTAGTGACCAGCGATGAGGAGCAGCGTAATGTGGAGGTCCCAAAATGTTGGTAAACGCCAACCGGTTCACAGAACATACTGAGCTATATGTAAAGCTATATTCTGTTGCTGCAATGTGACTAGTGATCCTATCGTAATTTTCTTTATTTCAAGAAATTTACAAATATTTCTTACAAAACATTGTTTTTTAGCTTTAGAACCTAAATCACCCTGTAGCACTTAGTCAGGTACACTAACACTTAATAAGCAAAGAGTAATGGTAACAAACACCTGTCAAAGCTAGTATCATGTAGTCCTCATCTCCATACAGCGATTTTAATATATCGGGTTATTCACTGCCTCACTAGTATGAACTATATTAAGGCCAAGCAATTTATTTTTATCCTTCTTGACTAGTGACTTGGTTAGTACATTAAATAGCCGAAAAATTTGTTCTTGCTCTTCACATAAATAGGTATAATTATTATTAAAATTTAGACTTACTCAAATTCTTCCCAATAACGGATTTCTATTGTTGTGATCGCTATGTTCCGCACTAGAATTTATTATTTGTTTATATGGGTATCGAACAAGGAACTATTTCACATGGTGTCGTTTCAATATTGCTACAGGATTGAAGAATATTGTACTTGTTTATTTCTATTCAGTTCTACAGTGTTTGCGATTAAAAAATACGTTATTTAACCGATGTGGATACCGCGAGGCTGGTTTATTTCAGTTATTTCCATAGCATAAAGACCTACGGCATTCTGTTGTGGGGAAATGCCGCGGACGTAAATTGTATCTTTGTACTGCAGAAACGCGCGGTTCGCGCGATTTACAAATTGGGCCCCAGAGTGTCTCTTAGGAATGAATTTAAAGAAATTAATAGCATCGCAATATGTTTACGAAAACTTAATGTATGTAATAAAAAATCTAGATTTGTTGAAAAATAGTGATATACATAATATTAATACAAGATATAAAAATAAACTTGCTGTTCATGTCAGCCGTTTATACAAAGTCACTAAGTCATTTAAGGGGCAATGTTATACGCTTTTATAATAAGGTTCCATTCAAAATGTACGTTTAAACAAATTCCCAACCATCGTAAAACAGACATTATTTACTAAAGGCTATTATAAAATTTGACTATCTGCATGATAAGTAAGTATGGACATAGACCGCTCGTCGATATTCAGTCTAATTATAGAATATAATATAACTGTAACCCAAACTTCTTTAAAAGAGCAACTCTTGAGTTTCTTGCTCGTTGTGCAATAATGTCAATAATTTTAATATTAAGGTAAAAAATTTGACGTTTTCAAGTGATAATTTTTATCCTACTAAATAAATATTTTTTGATTTGATTTGATTTTCAGTTTACGCAGTCCAGGCTATATTAGTCATATTATATATTCTACCTTTATACCAAATTTCATCCATATCCGTCCTATAAACAAACATCCAAACTTTCCCATTTATAATATTAGTTAGATATTATTGTATGTTAATGTGTGGAACTAGATGTCGCTTTGTGTATGTACAAAAATATTAATATATTTTCGCATTTAAAATAATGCGATGGAACTGAAATTTCATTTAATAGGAACTGGCTCAGTTTTACTAAATCAACACTTTAGGCGAGTAGATTGTAAACACTCCACCAGTGACGGGATGTGAGAGCTTCCTTCTTTTCCTTAATATAGTGCAGCTGTAATATCTTGATCATGATATATTTTTGTACTTTCTGGTCCAAATAACATAATCGTTATTATATTCAGCGTATCAGGTCGCAGCGTATTACGTTTAATACGCTGAGACCAACCCATATTTACAGGTAATATGTAAATATGTTTTAGATCAGTGTAAAAATGTGTCATATTTTATCTGTCATTCTATCAAAAACGTAACATAATTATTATCTATTTTACTCCACGCGAGTATAAAGCCAACGATATTTTTGTACTGTTGAAGAAACGGGCAAATACATTATACAAAATTTTTGTTTGTTTATTTGTATGTTTGTTTGTAAACGCAACAGATAAAGTATTAAAATCCTTTAATTTTTTTATCGTATACAAAAAGAAAATACTTCAATTTTACATTTCTTTCTTATTCTTTTGCTTTTCTATAAACAGATTAGTCGTAGTATAAATTCTGATATTCTGCTATTAGAGAATTATTAAGAAACAGCATCCAAAAGCTACCTCCACTCATAGCGGGAAGGATCGATACAGAGAGCACTGGACCTGGAGGTCTACTGAAAATAGGCTATAACTTCGGATTTTTTTATTTTGCATTTTGCTATGTCAATTATAAACCAATCGTCATAATTTCACTTTTGTTGTATATAGTTGGACTTCACAAGTTAATACGGGACGCAACGAAAGTCTGAAGTTATGCAAATAAAGGATTCCTCCTACTCCGCTGATATACGCGATAGCCAATCCCTACCCATTTTTAATACTCGACTACAGGAACACTATCTCAAGTTGTCTCAGTAACTCAGTCAACCTATTTGTAGATATCTATATAAGTATTTAATATATTATATATCAATCAATCAATCAATCAAATACGCTTTATTGTTTAAATAAAGAAGGTACATTTAAATATCTTATAGAAACTACAAATTAGGCGGCCTTATCGCTAACAGCGATCTCTTCCAGGCAAACCTATCATCACGGAATTCAATACGAGTAATTAAGTGGGTTGGCACAAAAAATATATATTATACGTAAGTATTTATTAATATGTATTTTAGTATATAGGCTTTTATATTATGTATTTATTGTGTGTAATATCTATATGTATATATATATATATATATATATATATATAAGGTATGGAACTCACTGCCCGCGTCGGTTTTTCCCGACACTTACAACCTTGGGATCTGCAAGTCTAGAGTGAATAGGCATTTACTGGGTGCGCGTGATACATCTTCGGCTACATCGTCACTTTCCATCAGGTGAGATTGTGGCCAAACGCGAATCCAGTTTTTAATAAAAAAAAAAAAAAAAAAAAAAAGGATATTCTTTGGTCTTATAAAATTATTCCGCTATATTATAAGCTAGTCCTATAATCAAACCATTGCTTCATATCTTTTGTCAATTGTGTTCCTATAACAGTGATGCTTTGTTAATGTTATTGTTCTATATTTTAAGTATCGCTCTTTGTCTGCAATAAAAAATCTTTAAATTAGTTTTTCCTTCCGAGGGTTTGCTAGAAGAAATCTCTAAGCTCGTATTTTGTGTATTGTAATTTCTGCCTTATGTTTGTTCAATGTATATTTGTATACTTATATGCAATAAAGTGTTAAAATAAATAAAATAAAGATTCTTAGCAAAAGAAGAAGTCTTAAGTTACGGCCGTCCGAAGCTATTTTCGTTAGAGAGTAGACCCCCAGGATGCACATGTGCCTTAATGTTCTGTGGTCCATTTACCAACTTTCAATGATGACGTTATGTAGCTGATATGATTGATGATGATGATCGTAATCAAGGGATTTCTTTGTCCAGGTACCAATAGAAAACCTCGATTTCCACCATTATCTGCCGATGTTTTTCGATGGTCTCTCCGAAGGGAGCTATCCATACAATTTCATCGTTGAGCATGGCATCAACGACCTGGTCTCCAAGGGCTCTTACAAAGTGCTGCCTGTGGTTCCTCAGCTCATCATACCTATTAAAAGTAAGTATATTTAAGTGCAAGTAAAATATTTGTCATGTAATTATTACTAATCGTCCAGAGGTCGTGGGTTCTAATCCCGCCAGGAGAATATGTTTGTATGGTGAATATTATGGGTCACTTGTATAATAATTACATAAATAAATTTCGTGTATATCAACCAATCGGTATTTTATATAATCCTAGTTACTTGGTTTGGCACTAGATGGCGGTGTGTGCACGTCCAAGGATATTTATCTATTTTTATTTATAGAATAGAGGCCTCCAGGCTGCCCGCTTACACTGCCTCATTTAGTAACTTAAAAGACACACATCTCTATTTTTCAGAATTCTATTAAGATGAAAAAGGTTTTTGAAACAGAGAGACCTGAAAATTTACACAATGTCTGAATTATTATGCGTAAGAAAATGGGAGTTTTGATGTGTATTAAAGACAGGATATTCAGCAGCAAATGTCAGTGATTCTGTATAGAAAATTGTAACTAACCAAAAACCTAAATCTTTCACATTGTCACCTTATAAAAGATTAATGCTAGAAGACAAAGGAAGACATGGCTTTGAGCTTCGATTTATGATTTCTGTCTTATAAAAAAAGTAAGAAAACAGAAGTCCTGGCTGTATGGACTCGGTACGGCCTGTCCAACAGGAACAAATTCTACGGGCTTCTAAAAATATATAAAAAAAAAACAAAAACAGTAATTTATGCGGTGATGTCGAAATCTATGATCGTCAATCCGTTCTCAGTTTTACGTTTAGGGCTAATCCTCTCATGAAAAGGACTTATATATTCCATTGGCGGATATAAATTCAATACGCGTTACCTCCGCTAATAATATTGTAATACGATAATTTAAAAGGTGCCGCCGTAAGCATTTGGGATCAGGTTTAAGCTTTCGTTATCGAGATGTTGATTTATCGTGACGCGAATCCGGGCGCGATCGGATCGTGTGGCCCGATCAGATGCCTCGAGCAACCTGAGTCGATCTATTGTGATTGAGACGGAATTTGGGAGGCGGATAATCGAATTCGATGGAAAATGACGTCTTCCTTTTCTAAATGACATGAATTTAATCAATAAGTTTTTGGGTGCACGCTTTTTTGTTGAAATGGAGACGGAACTAAGGCTTTTGATTCTTGTGTTGAGAAGAACGAACGAACAAGTTGTATTTCGTTTGGGTTCCTGTAGACTATAGACGACCGATCTACACTATCCTGTAGACGACCGATTGGTGTCATGTCAGCGAAACCAACAGTTGCGGATTCGAATCCCGCGAGGGGTAAATATTTGTGTGATGAATACGAACATTTATTCCCGAGTCATGGATGTTTATAAATATTTATGTGTATTTATCCATTATGTAGTATTCATAGTACAAGCTTTTGCTTTGGGACTAGATGGTTGGTGTAGGTAAGTGTTCAAAACGATAAATTAAAAAAAAATATATTTGAAACTATTTAAATCTGCTTTTAAATAAATTCAGAACTACTACCTCTTATACAACGGAACCTGTGTTCAAAAGGGTGTATACATACTGTAAAGTCCGAGTTCTGGTAAATCTTATTTTTTTTTTGACGTTTATGCACAACAAAATCCATTGCTCTTTGGACTTACATAAGGATAGGAAGGAAGAAAACGTTTTTTAAACAAACTACTTAATTAACTATGACATTTTTATAGCAAGATTGAAATTAAATGGTTTTTTTTTTAATATTTTTTGTTGTTAACATACATGCAGCCATTATCATAAAAATAATACATAATTTTAAATTTTAAATTGAGACATAATTTAATGGAGGCTATTTAATTGTTTAATATTAATTCATTCTATGTTACTGTTATTGTTTAGCGGATATAATTTATTCCGCTGTTTATTAAATTTCACAACTAGGTATTTTAACATGACTACCATATTTGCATGCCAATTTGGCTGATCACAGAGATCATATTTATAAGTTAATGTATCATAACAAACCTGTACACCTGTGTATCACAAATAAATAAATGATTGATTGGTTGATTAAAAAAACACATGTCGATTGGGCCCCATTTCGTTTCACCTGTTCAATTAATTTCTACTTGACATAAAGTAAAATGGCTATCTATTTTTGGCATGCCTTATTTGCTATAATTTCTTCCACAGATGCACTAGCAACGAAGCGGCCCCACGTGATATGTCACGCTCTCAAGTGTATCCAGATGATAGTGACGGGCAGCGACAAGGTTGGAGAGGCTTTGGTGCCTTACTATAGGCAGATATTGCCTGTACTAAACCTGTTCAAAGATCGTAATCGTAAGTGCCCATTATAATTTTACTGACGACCTGGTAGTGGTTAGAAACTTGCACTGCTATATCAAAAAGTCGCGGGTTCGTATCCCGATAAAATACAAGATATGTCTTTGGAGTTTTTGGTTTTCAAATACTTAAATTGTTATTAAATTTCAAATGTTATTTATAGCAAGCAACGTAGTTTCGATGCCAATTAATAGTTGTTAATGTTGTGTAAAAAAATCGGCCCATTTCCATAAATTTCGATACACAACTTATCACAAACACAAGCAACTGGGTCGACCGTAAACTCAGGTAAACACAGATAATGGCCAGCAATTTACTACACATTAGCTTACCAAAGCAAACCGTGTGCAAAAACGACACCCCAAAACCTCAGTAACTATCTTAGAGGAAGAGAAATGAGGCGTTCGAAGCCAACTCGGAGACAAAACACTCGTTATGTAAACACAAACTGAAGAACTTAGGGTGGGGTGCATTGACATAGTAGCTTTGAAACTTTGTGGTGTATGTGATGAGTGATGGATGGCTGATGAGTGTGACCTTACTTCGATAGATGATGAGATTGCACATCATATTAATTTGAAAAACTTTAAGCAGCAAAGCAGTATTTAAGATCACATATGGTAGTTGGTTAGGAAGGTAAGCACGACCAGTATTTGAGGAACTGACTATCTTATCTCTGACAACCGGAACACAACAATGCTATTAACATTGCTGTTTGGTGGCAGATTTAGATAAGATGGTGGTAGCTAGCCAGGCGGACATTTAAAATGCCACCAACCGATGGTTTATAGATATCTATAAATTTGATGTCACTGAATTATAAATAACGGTCTCGTGATAACACTCTTTGACAATTTTACCTATTATTATTGTATCTGTTTTACCTGTTGATATATTCATAATGAAATTGGTGTATAGTTTCGGTACTTAAAAATAATAGAACTAACCCGTCACTTCCCGTGGGTGTTGTAAAAGGCGACTACGACGGCGACTCTTTTAGTGTACATTCACGTAGTCGCCTAAAGTCGTAAAAATAATAGAACTAACCCGTCACTTCCCGTAAACATCTATAGACCATTGGTCTATAGATGTTTTTTGGTGTACATTCACGTAGTCGCCTAAAGTTGTAAAAATAATAGAACTAACCCGTCACTTCCCGTGGGTGTCGTAAAAGGCGAATACGACGGCGACTCTTTTGGTGTACATTCACGTAGTCGCCTAAAGTTGTAAAAATAATAGAACTAACCCTTCACTTCCCGTAAACATCTATAGACCATAAACCGTACACCATTTCGGCAGCAGTTCAATAATCAGCAGATAAAACAGATACAATAATAATAAGTGAAATTGTCAAAGAGTGTTATCACGAGACCGTTATTTATAATTCAGTGACATCAAATTTTGTACAAGGCTATCTCTTAACGTAATAGACTTCCGAAGTTCCTCTTTAAGTTTGTTTGCGAGATTCTCGATTTGAAATTTGCCACTTTGTGATAATTTGTCTGACTGTCTCTGGATCAGCGTACTTTTCTTTTGATGTCGAAGGAGCGAAAGTATTTCGATTATAAAACGTAATAGGCATCTTAGATTTTCCGGATGAATAACAAAATGTTAAGTCACTTAGTTTTACGTTTACCTATTCATCTAATTAACATCTATACCCGATTTTCCTTTTAAGTGATAGCACAGAATAGGTAATAGTACTAACTAGTTAGATATTAGTTATGTTATTCAACAACAAATTCAATAATAATCATTCGGGATCTCAAATTCAGTTATCAAATTTTTTTTGGGCTGTTTCAGCGATCATATCGGTAAGGTTACGTCACACACATTGACGTCACAAAGGATTTATTCATTTATTTCCCCAAAAAATAAACATTTAGACGACCTGTTTGGTGTAGTTGTTAGAAACTGACTGATATACCAAAATGTCACGGATTCGAAGCTAGAGTCATTGTGTTTGTATAATGAATTCAGACATGTGTTCCCGAGTTATGGATGTTTTTCATTGTTATAATACAATACAATACTTTACTCTTTATTGTGCAAACTAATTTACGATAATTTTTGATGATAACAATAGAACACAATTAGGCGGTCTTATCACTAAAAGCGATCTCTTCCAGACAACCCACAGCTATGGGAAATTTGTAGGTAGAAAAATATAATGTATTTATTTACAAATAAATATGTATTTGTGTAGGTTATCTAGCACGTGGACCTAGTTGGCGCTGTGTGTATGTGCAAAGATATTTATTTATTAGTTGTCTGTCAATTAGGCACTCAAATAACGAATGGAACATGTAAACAATGTTTATCTATAAGTAAATATGTTATTACTCGACTGCCCATGAAGGAGGGTTATGTTATTGTAAGTACATAGATTCCTAAGTTTCCTGTAGCCTGAACGGCTTGACAGAATTAGAAATAATCATTTAATTACTGAACAAGTTTACATCGGTACGTTTTAAACAAAACAATACATAGATTAGGATCAGTTAGAATTTGTAAAGCTTGGTTTTTAAACTAGGAAAAGCATCCCGTATTTGAGGTTACCAAGTCTTCACCTGCAAAAGGGTTGTCATTTACCTTTTGAGGTGCTTAGTGAAGTGCAAAGTGTTGTTAGGTTCGTCTTGATCCCCAGAGTGTCATAGGATGCATTTTATGATAAAAATCATCATGGCGTCCGCATAATACAAAATACGCTACCGAGTATTTGATTTTTAACCGAGTTCAAAAAGGAGGGGGGTGATCAATTCGGTTGTATTTTTTTTGTATTTCTTACCTCAGAACTCAGTCATCAATGAACTATAAATTGATTGGGAAAATTCTTTTATTTAACAGGACATACTTCCAGGGTGGTCCCATGTTCATCATAGTCCTGTTCTGATGATGTAACCTATGAGAAATTGAGGGAAATCCTCACATATTTTAGACATATAGAGCGTTTGGTATTTACACCAACAAGTCAAATTTACATTCAGAAAGTGGAACCTTACTGAAATCGGTAGTTTTATCAATTTTGGCGGTTCAATTATTAAATCATTGAATTTAACTTCACTAATGTAAACATTACAGTAAGAAGCATAATTATATTACGACTCTGTGCCATTGTAATACAAAGTCGCAGTATACTTTACGCATCCCAGCCGCTAACACAAACCCGAGTCTGTTGGCGTTCATAGAATTCCTCTAACAATGCGGTCGGGTGTCACCTCCGTGCGGCCAACGTGTGACACGCCAGAAATTCGTCGTTGCGCAACACGCCACATATAATTAATCTACTCCGGCGTCTGACAAGTCTATTAGGGTGAAAACAATATCCACCGGGCTGGCGTTCTCCACGTGTCAATTAGCCAGGTGATTGATTGCTGCGAATCGTCGGAGGTACAAATCGGCAGGTTTCGGGGTGTTTAAACTTTGACGGCTCTCTTGACTTGTTACCTGGATTCGAACTAATAAATAAACTTACTTCGAGTTTTGAAACTACTATAGTAAAGTTCGGTAATCTTAAATTATTAATTATTTCTTGCATTTTTCAAAAAAACTCTCCACTTTTTGTTTTTAATTATATTACTATTATTAGTTATGTATGAATTATATATTATAAATTCTATAAATCCAATTTTAATTTAGAATGCAACGAGAAGATAATAGGGGTTGGCCGTCTCTTTTCGTGGGTATCGTTAAAGGCAACTAAGCGACTACGCCAAAAAATATCATTTCATGTTTTAACGACGATATAGGCTCACCCCCTTTCTCGGAGGAACTGACGCTTTTTAAATCACTATTGTTGCAGGCAACATTGGAGCTGGCATCGACCATACCACAACTAGGAGAGAGAACGTTGGCGACATGATTGAAGAAACTCTCCAGATCCTGGAACGCTACGGCGGTCCAGATGCTTTCATCAACATAAAATACATGATACCAACATATGAGTCTTGCGTAATGAATTAGAATTTGACAAATTTTCTCTGCACTCGTCCTATTTTGCACACAATTCTATTGGATTATACGGTATTGGAATAATCGGTGATAAAAATGATTTTAATAAAAATAACTGTTATATAAATAGATGATAAGAATTGGACTGATTCGACATTTGAGATGGAAGCAATAATGAATTGAATACTCGCTTAATTCTAACAACAACTCTCATATATCCTTAGTTGATAGAAATCTCAATTTTCTTAGTTAAATATGTTAATATTGTTGGAATGTTCAACACGTCGCCTACACTTTATGTTTATCAAGGTGTAGGCGGGCTCAAGTTTACGCGCGGTTTAAAGATGGAGTGGCGCAAAACCACGGCTAAATTTAAATGCCTCGCGCATTCTAACAGATGTTGAACAATGTTTTCAATTTGTAGGCTATTTATATTGGTGCCGTAAATGTAACCACCGTTTTAGAAGAGACGTCCCCCGGTGTAGGAACTGATTACGCTTTTATGTAATTATTAAATAGTAGGGGTTCTAAAGTGTAACCTTGGTGGACACCGTTTGTAGAGTAGTGTTATAGTTCAATATATTTAATGTTAATAGTGGATGGGTCTGTAATTGTATTACTCATTAAGTTTAGATATGTGATTGTTAATGCTTTTGTAGTTGATTTAGCGTTAACCATATTAATTTAAATTACATGTTTTGTATTTTTGTTATGAAGTGATTTGTTTAATAAATTGTGTGTGTTTAGAAGGTTTTAATTTTCTGTTCCAGAATCTTTTTAAGTTTTTGTAGCTATAGCCAAAATATGAATCCCTTATAATTTCATCATGACTACCTTTCTGTCTGTCCGTATGTCACTCATGAGTTTCAGTTCAATTATTCTGAAATTTCTTACGAAAACGTAGAATATGCAAGAAGAGTGAATGCAACAAAACAGGTGTGTCAGGATCGTAGCAAGTGGAAGTCTGTGATCTCTGCCGACGGGAAATAGGCGTGACTTTATGTAGGTATGTATGTACGGTCACAAGCAGGTTTACTGAACTTGCACTTTTTTTTTATGGGCGTACTGCCCCATTCAGTCCAACTTATATCTATCCAACTAAATTTAAAACTTCCAAGTAATCTTATAACATTAAAAATATAATAAAACAAAACTTTGGATCTTTGTTCATTTTTTGCTCATTCCCTGGGGAACGGGTGAACGGATTTGATAGAAATTTGACACACAGGTGTGCCCTGTAATGAAACGTAGGTATTTTGTCTCGATAAAGTGGGGCAAACATAATACACATTATAAACAAAATTGGACGTCAATTTTACATTACGTAGAAAAGTACATTATAATTCTATAACTGATAGAAGAAAAATATAATTTCACACACATCGACGTGTGGTATCTCGTCGGATAGCTCTTTAAAAATGACACGGAAGATTCACAGTAAATTACGAAGCGTACTGACCCGGAAACCCAAACACATTTGGGGGACTGGCTATCTTGTCTCTGACAAACGGAACACAACAATGCTATTAACATTGCTGCTTGGCGGCAAAGTCAAAGTCAAAGTCAAAAATGCTTTATTTTGTAGGTACACAGAGTACACTTAAAATAGTCAATTTTAAATTTTTTAAGCTACTGCTTGTTCAAAATGCAATTTTCCCTTGAGAAGAACAAGCAAGAAACTCGAAGGGTTGCTCTTTTAAAATCAGGTTTTGATTTTACATAAAGGTTTTTATATTACAAAAAGGTTTTTATATTTCATTATTAATCGTGAAATAGCCTGGCATGCGAACAATCTCATTATGTCCAGGGATGATTATCATCTAAATAGTCTGATATTTTATAATATGCTTTGTTAATGAGTTTCTGTTTTATAGTATCTTTAAATTTATCAAGTGGAAGATTTTGTATATCAATGGGACCTTATTGAAAAAGCGTATACATAACCCTTTGAATGAATTACTGACTTTGCGGAGGCGACTTATGTGACCTGCAAGTTTATCTTTATTTCTTGTATTGACATCATGTTTATCACTATTTTTCCTAAATGATGCTATATTTTTTTTGACATACATTAGATTACATTAGATTTTTTGACTGCGTACGCTGCAGAGCTGAGCCTTTTCGCCAATTTATGTATATGAGGACCCCATTGCATTTTGGCGTCTAAAGTAATGCCCAAAAATACAGTAGAATCTACGAGATCTGAAGCGGCATTTTTTATCATTATATTTGTGGGCACCGCTCTGACATTGGGTAGTACAAATTTCACACATTTAGTTTTTTTCTCATTAAGTAACAAATTATTTGCCGTAAATCATTCCACTATTTCAGAAATAGCATTGTTCACATCGTCATAGCTTAATTTTTGTCTATTTACTTTAAATAATACGGAGGTATCATCTGCAAACAATACTATTTCATGTTTATTATCCTTTATAAGGTTAGGCAAGTCATTTATATAGACCAAAAATAAAAATGGCCCGAGTATGGAACCCTGCGGGACGCCCATGCAGACTGTGGACCCTGACGATGTGTTGCCACTGATATTAACCCTCTGAACTCTGCCACTCATATAAGAATTCAAAAGGTCAATAGCACGGCCTGTTACACCATAATGACGTAATTTCCTGATTAAGATGTCATGATTAACGCAATCAAATGCCTTGGACAAGTCGCAGAACACTCCTATTGCATCCCGAGAATCTTCCCAAGCTTCAAAAATATGTTGTAAGAGCTCGACACCTGCGTCGGTTGTCGAGCGGCCCCTAGTAAAACCGAATTGTTTATGCGACATAAAATGGTTACTATAAAAATAAGCCGATAACTGAATTAATATAATTTTTTCAAAGATTTTACTGAGAGTCGGTAGTATTGATATAGGTCTAAAATTAGAGGGGTCTGTTCTACTACCGGCTTTAAAAGTGTGGTTTGAAAAGTGTGGTTTGAACGGTGTGTGGAGTCTAACAATTTGTGTAATTCTTCAGCAGTGTCATTAAAAATCTAAAGCTTAGGATATAATGTTTCCATAGTTCAATACAATTTAAAAAAATTCCAAACAAGGCAATGTCATCAGATGACCGTAATTTTCCTTTACAATCAAACTCAAATTTAATCAAACCTCCAAACCGTATCCAACCTACATTGATACTACTTCGTACTACCTATATTATATCCTAGTGTTTCAACATAGGTTATATCTAGTTACACGTGTTACGATGTGATACCACCAAAATAGGAACATGAAATGCAAATTGCATACATGGATGCGTTGAGAATTCTGCTTCACAGATTGTAAATTGGTTCGGGTCGGGCTGATCTAAATATTGACAAGCATCCTGTCCCTTGAGGTTACATAGATATTATGTTTTGATGTACAGAGTACACAATTGATGTACAAAAATAGTTTGGTATGTTGGTAGGTATACCTATAGGTATACATTTGATTATGGAGTACTTACGTATTGATTTATTTACTCCTACTTAAGTAATGATTTTATAAAGGGGAAAAAAGATTATGTTGAGTCGACCTCAAATAAAGCGGGATAAGGGCTTTTTGATTATGATTAAAATATTCATTTTGTTAAAACACTCGGAAGATATTGGAAGAAGAAAGAAATTGAAAAAAGAAGTAATGAATAATAATCTTATAATTTTACATTTACAAGAAATAATAACATCTTTACTGAGATCGCGTGCTTCATCTCCGACCACATCGTCACTTTCCAACAGGTGAGATTGTGGTCAAACGCGTATCCAGTCGCTCATAAAAAAAAAAAAAAAAAAAACATCATAATCACATCAGCCATAGCACGACCACTGCTGAACCAATGGCCAGAATATCCACAATCAGAACATAGTCGACCCGTTTGGTGAGTAGTGGTTAGAAACTGACTGCTATACCAAAAGAATCCCGCTAGGGGCGGTTTTTCCCGTTAGTCAGATCGATGGTTATATTAGTCTGTCCAGTGGGAAATTTTTGTCCCATTGTCCAGATCAAGTTTGTGATGTAGGTGTATGAAAGTATAATTGAATACAAAAAGGGCTAGCCGTATTAATATTAAAAAGCTTTTACGTTTGTATGATGAGTACAGGCATGTGTTCCCGAGTTATGGGTGTTTTTCATTTATATATGTATTTATTTACAAAACAAATGTATTTGTGTAGTTTATCAACAATTTGGTATCCATAATACAAGCCTAGTTGCTTAGTGTGGAACTAGATGGCGCTGTGTGTATGTGCAAAATATTTATTTATTTATTTATTATGCCTAACTATAAATTGCCCTTGTAGAAAACCTTCGCTACAAAACCATATAGGTAAACAAACCGTGTTTAAAGCTAAATCTCTTGGAAATAGCTTAAAGAATGACCGTATTTCAAATCGGTTTTTAACTATGTTGGCGCTACAAAAGCCTTAGATAGAAAGGCCGTTCTATGCAATATTTATTACTAGTACTTTTTATCGGAATAAAAAGTATCCTATATCTAATAGGGTACATTACTAAATTTCGTCCATGCCCATTCATCCGTTCCGCCATGATTGGGCAAGAAACAAACAATCATACAAACTGTCGCATTTAAAGCATTAGTTGAATAATTGGAAACATATTATCGCAAGCTTCTTTCAGTCCTCATTGTTGCAGTGACTTGAAGGATTCACTGATTTGTTTCTTTATATTTCTAAAAATTTCATAAATTTGTTGAAAAAATCAAGCAGAACTATTCCAAATGGAAAATAAAATACAATTTCTCATTTCATCATAGTTCGAGATACAAATTATACGTAGGAATATTTCTCTCTGACTTCAATGGGCTTAAGGCCCATTGACTTATTTTCTCATGAACATACAAGTAGAACCCTTCATATAAGAAGCCATTATAATGTCAGTAGAAAATAATACACCGAAAATTTTTCACTAGCACGCTTGTTTTGCTCGGCAATATTGGCAAAGGCTGGTGTATGAGATACGTGATGTCAAAGGCTTGTGTAGTGCTCTATTGGCACTGAACCTCCCAGTGTATGTGACAGCGGAGATAGGGTGCCCTGATGTAATAACTGTCTCTTATAGACTTTCCGCAGACGCCTTTAGGAGATTTTAAATTTGCTTTTCACGTTTTACCCTAGTTGGATTTTGGGAAACACAAAACGCTATGAAATTTGTAATTTGGACACATGTTTTTGGAGTCCATAGATACGAGTAAAATGAAATTTGAGTGAGATTAAGACTGATGCTGACATGTATTTAAATCTGCAAAGGATGTTTTTTCATGTAGAAATAAACATATTATTCTATTGACAAGAATCGAAGCTATTATCTGTAGAGAGTTTTTCACATCAGCTGCTATTTCCGTATTTAATGAAAAGACTTCTAAAACAATATTGCAAAAAAAATATCAACTGAAATTCCATTGCATGGCTAGTTTAAATAGTTCGAGTGATTTCACGAATTCGATTTCATCACATAAAATAAAGAAAAATTTAAAATTTCTTGGTAAAATAAAAAGAAATACGATAGTAAACCAAAATTAATCGTGTCATATTGCCTGCCGTTCAAGCCTGAAATTTCAAAATATTTTTTCGTGAACCCTCCACGAGAAGGATCGTGTTAACTTTATTATTTACAATGGTCGCGTCAAGTAACGACCAAATTTAAATAATTAGATACAAAATCGATTTCAAAGCCTGTCATATATGTTGACTACTTATTTGTCTATAAGCAACGTTCTGACTGTCAGTCAACTTCATCAGTTAGTCTGTCCACCCAGTAAAGAATCCAACTATGGAAGAGGATATTGAACTTAATATCAAACGCTGCTGTAAGTGCCAGTTTTCTCATGGTCTAAGCCATGTAAAGTATTGGAGAGACGACGACGTAGATTTTGCAGAGCCGTCTAATAGCAAATTTAACTTGTGCTTTCTGATGCTTTTCCAATTTAGAATTGATTGAAATTAAATTTTCCAGTTTAGAATTGATTGAAACCTATCTTTCGACTACCAATCAACGACCATAAGTTAAAGTTTCGATAACGATAAGGCATCCGCTGCCACTTAAGCATATTGATTCTAAAAACCATGTCGGTCACACAAGCCTCTTCTGCGAATTTTCTTATGTACCTATTCTTTATGAATATTAATACAAATTGAGCAAAGACCAACGGCTCAGGAGTACATTTATCAGCTGGTCGCAGACGCCCGCTCGGATCTTAGACGACACCTTTTTAGTCGACCAACATTTATAAAAGGGGTACATTGATGTAGAACTTGCAATAGATGTGACTCAGATACATTTTTTATTTTGTGTTGGTGAACAAAAGGGTTTTATCGTGTATTTTACTATTAGAATAAAAGTTCTGGGAGTCTACATGATGACTATCGATAAAAGAAAAACAAAATGACACAAAAATAATTTCGACCCTATCGCTAATTTGTGATTAAATCTTACGTTTTTAAATGTATTTCTATCTGTGTGGCTCAGCGGTTAAGACGTGGTCTCTCAATTTAGGAGGTCCGGCTTCGATTCCCACCCAAGCCGATCTACCAATGACTTTTTAAATTTAATTTTATTACTTACATGAGGAAGCGTGGTGCACTATGGCTATATCCCTGCAGCGGGATGTTCACGACCCGATGCTGATGATTAGTAATGATGTCTGATTGATGGCTTTATTTTATACTTTGTATTGTCTAGAATCCTTTATTTTTTATCGTTAAGACTTCATTGCTATCGGTTGAGACAACAGATGCATACAAAATCTCTAAGAAACCATAGCAAAAAAAAATGTTTATTTGCGTTTACAAATTAATCCTTATGCTACTCGTAAGAACACAGTGGTCGGAAGACACCTATTAAGCATTTTGCAAAATACTTGAGCCAGACGCGCGGCTCCGCTCTTCCATTACAGTACAGTTATATCTGCAATAGAAAGGATGCAGGTCTCCGTTAGGGAAAGCACCAATTCCCAGTCACTTAGAGCGCGCACGGTGGTCGTAAGGCCTCTGCACCACTGTTTATAAGGTCGATATTGGGCTGCGGTGGGTTTTTGGGGGAGGTGACGCACCGTACATCAACACTCAATGCAAACGCAACGCATTTTGCACAAACGAATGAATCAATTCCACATTTAAGGTTGATGGTAGGGCATTTTAAATGTCAGCCTGGCTAGCTACCACCACCTTATCTAAATCTGCCGCCAAACAGCAATGTTGATAGCATTGTTGTGTTCCGGTTGTCAGAGATAAGATAGCCAGTTCCCCAAATATTTGGGTTTCCGGGTCAGTACGCTTCCACATTCGGCTTCATCTTCACTTAACATCAGGTGTGATTGAGGTCAAGTGCTAACCCGTTGTGCATAAAAAAAAACATTTTATTTTGTTTGGCACTTTCATCGTCAACATTTTTTTTATGCTTCATGTCTAGCTTATTGCCACTATTGAGATTCAAACAAGTTACTGTTTTATAAATAACGGGTTATTGCTTATAGGTTCTTCTAGTTAAGTTTTATATCAACGGAAAAGCAACTTCTGACTGGTATAATTTATCTTGGGAGCAATCAAGACAGTAATTTTCGTGAGGAGTGCGCTCCGGAACTATTTCAGCCGACTCCAAAGTTTTGTCATTGTTGGATAGAGGGCATTTTTAAATTCATTCCTTTGGTTGGCAACATTGCAGTAAATAAAGTTCACTTGAGCTCTAATGGTTCAAGGAATTCTAAATTTAGCGATAAAAATGAATTAGCTAGCCGCTCGATTGTAAAGTTATTTTATTGATTTGTATTAAAGTATACCTATCACACATATAATATAAATGAGGTTCAGTCAAAGTAGGTTTGTAAATTACAAACGACTTTTTTTTTATGCACGACGGGTTTATACTTGACCTCAATAACACCTGATGTTAAGTGAAGATGGGGTCAAAGGTAGAAGCGTACTAACCCGGAAACCCCAACACATTTAGGAGACTGGGTATCTTATCTCTGACAACCTGAACACAACAATGCTATTAACATTGCTGCTTGGCGGCAGATTTAGATAAGAAGGTGGTAGCTAGCCAGGCGGACATTTAAAATTCCCTACCACCAACCAAACCGAGTACTTAAAAATGTACCCCGCTGGGGATCGAACCCGCGACCTCCGAAACGTAAACCCAATGTTGTTTACATTGAGCCACGAAGGCGGTTCACGTCAGAACAAAGTTCCATACCGTATGTGATTGGATTATCAATGAAGAGTATCTTTGTATGTTACCTTCATCCGGGTGGAGCTCTCCCCACGCCTAGTAATCCGAAAATGCGAGGAGATGGTGAAATAAGATTATGTTATTCCAACGCATATACACCGAAAAGCATCTTATAAAAGACTGAGAGACAGGCGACCTTGCGCCAGTGTTCTCGGCTCTACAATTTAGCAATTTCACCTTGAGTCTTTTGGCAGATCTTCAACAGAGTCCAGTGAAGCCAGTGGTTGAAGGCAGGATAACAAGAGTTTCATTACACGCCACTTCTTTAAATTATTCTAAATATTTTTGTTTTTTTTTTTTGGGAACAGCAAATCCAAATTTAGCTAAACTTTGTGTGTATTATCGGATAACATTAGGTTAAGTATAGGCAGCGTTAATTTTTAAAAGCAACCGCTTTATAAAGTTTCAGCGAATCTAAGAAATGATTATGGGAAGCACATGAAAAGAGCTCTGTTCAAATTTTATTTATTATTTTTTTTTTTTTTTTTTTTATTTTATTCAGGACAACTAACAGCTACACAATACAATTATGTTCTATTATCTTATATGTAGACAATGGAGGTCATTGTGTAACCAACTCCGTTATCCACGACAATTTTATATAAAACTGCAAAGACAGAAAAGCAATCCGAACCAGTTAATTTAAATCTTAAGTATCACCAATATCCGACAGGACTTCCAAACACTGTTTCTTATATTGGGTTTTAGACAAAAAGAATATATCCACATCTGTTAGATATTTATTATAAATGTTAGCCAGTCGACACAGGGGGGCACGGTCCCCTGCATGCGTTCTGCTTATGTTAAGCGCAAACAAGCGATGTGGGTATAATTCCCTTATTCTTAGAGAACGACTAGGTAAATTGTAATTAATTTCATTCACCATATCCATACAGTCAATATTGTTATGCAGCAAACTATATAAAAACATGCAATCCAGGAGTAATCGTCTAGTTTTCAATGTAGGTAAGGAAAATTTTTCTAAAAGCCTGCTGTAGGATGCCCTTGAACGAAAGCATCTATAATTCATTGATCTGAGAAACTTGCGTTGTACACGTTCGAGTTCATCGCTGTATTTATTGTAAAAGGGATTCCAGATACAGGTTGCATATTCTAATTGACATCTAATTAGAGACTTATAAAGATAAAGGTAAGTTGAAGGAAGTTTAAAATTTTTACTCGAGCGCATTACAAAACCATAAAGCTGAAAAGCTTTGTTTGTTATAGAGTGCATATGCTCATGTAGATGAAGCTTGGAATCAAGAATAAGTCCCAGGTCACGAATATATGGTACCACCTCCAACTGTGCATTACACAGTGAATAAATATGCCGTATTACGTTTGTTTTCTTCGTAAATATTATAGATTTACACTTGCCTAGACTAAGATGAAGTTTGTTGTCTGTACAATATCGGGAAACGCGGTCTAAATCTTGTTGAAGCTTGTTACAGTCATCAACACTTTCCACAGTCCGAAATACTTTCAAGTCGTCAGCATATAAAAGAAAGTTACAATGTTTAAAACAAATGTCAATATCATTGATGAACAGGACAAATAACAGCGGTCCAAGAATTGAACCCTGTGGCACGCCAGATGTAACCAGTACAGAGTTGGAAGTGTATCCATTGATAACTACTTTTTGAGTTCTGTTAGTTACGTATGACTGGAACCATCGTAGCAAATTACCCTTGATTCCATTAAAAGCAATTTTCCGCAACAATATAGAATGGTCTACCTTGTCGAAGGCCTTGCGAAAGTCCGTATACACAGCATCAACTTGAATACGATCATCCATTTTTTCAAACAAGAAGTTAGTATAAACCATAAGGTTGCTAGTAGTAGAACGTTTCTTTACAAAGCCGTGTTGCTGCTGAATGATGACATGATGTAGATCCGCGTAGATTAAGTTATGCACTAACCTTTCGAAGACCTTCGACAAGGCAGACAACAACGAAATGGGGCGATAGTTTTCTACACTGTTGCGGCTTCCATTCTTGTAAATCGGTGTGACATGGGCTGATTTCCAAACGCGTGGCAGAACACCATTGTGAATACAAGAATTGTATATTATAGACAAAGGTAAACTAAGACTCTCAGCCGTATGTTTCAAGAAGAAAGGTGGTATCCCGTCTGGACCTGACCCCTTCGTTATATCCAATGACTTCAAGACCTTAGCAATCATGGATCTGCTAATAGATAAATTGGTAATAAGGACCTCCCCCCTACCATCCCCACATGGTGACAACTCTATATCAGTGTTATCGAGAGTACTTGGTTCATAAACGGAACTAAAGAAACTTGAAAATAAATTACATATAGTCTCAGGGTCATCTGATTCTGTGTTACTAAAAATCATTGTATTGGGAATACCGTGTTTATCCTTTTGACCATGAATAAAAGACCAAAATACCCTAATATCCTTTTTCAATCCCTCCTCAATATTATTTATATAGATATTAAAGCAATCTGCACTTAATGTTTTAAATCTTTGTCGAAGAAGAGCAAATTCAACACGGTGTGAATTATTGTTATATTTTTTCCATTTGACCCATGCATTGTTTTTATTTTTAAACATATGAATAAGTGGGCGAGAAAACCATATAGGAAATTTTAAAGATTTATTATCTCTCAGGGGAATGTGCTTTTTTATTATATTGTATAAGAGGTCATAGAATGTTGCAACAGCATCCTCTGGATTTAAATCTCTCAGTTCTTCCTCCCAGTTAGTAGAATGGATGTCCATATTTATATTTCTATAATTGCCTTCAATGAACCTAAATCTGGGTCCATTTTTCCGGGACAAAGGCCTAAAAGTAAAGTTTAAATTTATCTGGGTATGAATAAGTGGGTGGTAATTATCAGGGGGTACAAGTGGATATGTACAAGGATTACACAAACAGTCAACACAATTTGAAATGTGTAGGTCTAATACTCTGTCCAGATGGTTTCTAACATTGTTAAATTGGTAACTATTAGTACTATTCAGGAAATGAATTAAAGCTCTGTCAATCGGGCTACTCTGATTTGTCAGAATTGGAACAACGCTAGAGGTCCCCTGGTGCCAGTCAATAGAAGACATATTAAAGTCACCCAGAATATGAAATAAGTCCACATTATCAGATATTATAGTGTCACGGAGCATATCAAAAACTAAATCATAAGATGCAAGGGGCTGATTAGGTGGAATATAGAAACTAAAAATTGCATGATATTTATTAGGTGTGCTTGAGCGTAGTTTTAACATAATATAGTCAATGTTGAAGGGGATGTCTGGGAGTTGACAGCGAGTGACCTGCAGACCATGGTGTACAGCCATAAGTGTGCCCCCTCCGTCCCGCTTACCACTTCCTATGCGATCCCTGTCACACCGATATACTGTGTACCGTGAGTCTATGAATTCATTGTCTGATACAGCTGGCATCAACCATGTTTCAGTCAGAATTATTATGTCATAGCACTCAGATAATATATTCATATACAGTGTATTTAACTTAGTTCTCAGACCTCTGCAATTCTGATAGTATATAGATATGTTGTCAGTAGTCATTGTTAAGGCCAATTAACAAGGCCATTATGTGATTAAGCTCAGAAATTAAAAAATATTTCATGTGAAACCTTGAACTAATATTCCATTTTCCAAATAAAAAACAAATTTGGATTTAGCTTTGAAAATCGCAGGAATTGGTAATGATTAACGAAGAAAAAAAACTCCAATTTCATAGGTAAAGATCCGATATGTACCGGAATATATATTTTTCTACAGCTAACCAATGCCCTAAAGATACGTCAAAAAAATAAATGATTGTAATAAAGCTTAAGCATTCGGAGGCCGAATGAAATAACAGTACAATGCACTAAAGATTCCACTATCTTCCTGGTCCGGTAAATATTAGGCACAGTTCACATGATTTGCCTGCTAGCTCAATGTAAATAAAATAAACATATTATCGCCAACAACAATTTAAAAGGAAATTAGACATAGACATAATATGTAGTGTATGACTAATAAATACATACTAACAAATAATATAAATATCATCAGTCGTCTTGAGCTACACAGACGCAAGTAGCGGGGCGGAGAGATAGCTTCACAATACAGAAAACAGAACAAAATTTATCTCACGGGATATAAAGTACCCTATGTTTTATTCCAGGCTATGTTCTAACTGTATACCAAATTTCATCCAAATCCGTGCATCCGTTTCGTTGTGATTAAGCAACAAACAAACATTCAATCTTTCACATTTATATTTATATTCGTATATCCAGCGGGAACTACTCACTTCCTCGAGATAAAAAATTATGTTTTAATTCAGCGTATGTTCTTAATCGTAATCGTAAATGAACATCCAAACTTTCGCATTTATAATATTAGTTACATTAGATTATAGCTTGGATTTCCTTCAAAAATTCTGAAATTTTAAAATAGTAATAGACTTGGCCGTTCATTGACCCACAGACGGTTAACTTATTATTATGGTTTACTTATATTTACACACACACACATACACACACACATACGCACACACACGCGCACACACACACACGCACACACACACACACACACACACGCACACACACACACACACACACACACACACACACACACACACACACACACACACACACACACACACACACACACACACATACATACACCCACGCGCACGTAGACACTTTCAAGCACTTACACAATATACATAAAATTTAATATCTCCCTCACACACAGGCGATAACAAACACAGGTTTGCTTAGATTTTGTTATATTAATGTAAATTTAGGAGTCCATTGAGGGTTAGCAGCTGCTTATAACACAAGTATTTTCAATGCTTAGCATGAGCATCAGCTGGGAACGTACTTATAGAAATTCTAATGAATATTACAAAATTTTACCGATTGTAAACAACTGAATTTACCTGTGGTTTAATAAATTATTCTTATTCTTATATTTAGGATGTCCTCTCTGTCTTAGCAATTATATATATTATATATAATTGCTAAGATAGAGAGGACATTCTAAAAATTATTAAGGAATTACGATGCACACAAAACAGGATATAGTAGCGAGAGTAAAGAAAGAAAACAACCACCGTGCACAGAGCTTTTGTAGAAAAATTGCAACGATTAATATCAGACCGGGGAGCCGACTGTAATGCCATATTTTTCACCATTATGCTCTCATTAAAAGGAAGGCACTGCCATGAAATCGGATCAACGGAAAAAAAAGGGAAAAAAAAACGAACGCAGACTGAAGATATTTTATTCAGTCTGCCCTCCTTCCTTGGGGCTTATGCCGATGGATTTGTTTTCGGAAGTTATAATTGAAGTAGCTATTTGCCTAGACCATGCTTTGGAGTTCGTTAAAAAATGTCCTAAAATTAATACATATATTATGACGTTTAATAATAATAATAAATGTCTTTGCACAAACACACAGCGCAATCTAGGTCCACAGTAAGCATCTAGGCTCGTGTTATGGATACCAGATGGTTGATAAACTACACGAATACACTTTTTTTTTGTAAATAAATACATGTATTAATGAAAAACATCCATAACTCGGGAACACATGTCTGTATTTATCAAACAAGCATATGCCCCTAGCGGAATTCGAACCTGCGACCATTTGGTATAAGTAGCAGAGTTAACCACTACACCAAACAGGTCGTCTTTACCTTTAACCTCGTATATGGTGTTCTCAGATATCCCAAACATATTTAAGTGCTGTATAAAAGTTGTAAAATTTTAATGCTTGAAACAATAATAGGCAGGGCGTGAGAGCCGTTGAAATGTGCAAGTCTATAAATGTTTCCCTAGGCCTAGGCATTTCACAAAATGGCTAATTCAACGATATATATTACATGATACATAGATTGCTGAGTAAATCAATAAATTGTCCAAATGCTACTTAAAATTTCAAGTGAGGCATAACATTTTTGTTATTACAGAGAACACGCGTCAAGGGGCTGAAATCGATCTTAAGTTGAAATTTGAGACCCATTTATATAACAGTTACTCAAGTTCGACCTTCTCATTTCAAAAACAAGTTGTTTTTGTAGGGATTGTTTATTTTCTTTGAATTCCATTCCCAATTAGACACTTTTCAGTATTCTTTTACTTAATTAATCAAACAGACGTATTGTTTTCCTCTTTAACAATTCAATAACAAAAGAATCCGAATTGAAACGTTCTGCTAACAAAAGGAAACAAACATCTCGAATAATAATCCGAGTACTTCGATGTTTACCGGCGATTTTGTGCTTATTTTTTCATCGATTCGCACAGGAAAGGAACGTAAACAAATTTGCTCGTTTAGGGTTCTGTGCTATAAATTGTTTTTTTTTTTCACAAAAATGAGTACAAATGCTCTTTATTGATCAATTAACAAAGACACAATAGTTATTTATGTATATAGATGTAGGTAGTTATGCAACCACAACCTGTACGAACTGTGCTGGTGAGGGCATAATCTAAACCTCAATCATTGTCGCGTACGGAATCTCTGCATATGTCCCGATTATTCAAAATTATAATTTTATTTATAGTTAATAACATAAATCTGGGCTCCCGAAACTTAGGTAGCGCAGTCGATAGGATTCGCTCTACCCTGGCTGTGTCGCGCGATTTTGGTCTCTGCATCGTACAAATCGTGTATTGTACTGACATGACATGACTTAATACAAATAACAAAACCACTACAGATTAGTAAGTACAATTTTACATATGGCTGTACCCGCACGCATAGTCACATTCAGTCACACACACTCACACACACATGCGTTAGTAGAAGCTGCCCAAACAGCTTCCGATCCCAAGAAATGTCGTATGGCTAATATACATGAACAGATACACATAATCATACACACTCACACACACACATACTCACACGAAAACACAACATCCACACTTACTCAAAAGCGCTCATTATCATCTTATTAAATTATGCCTTTTGTTTACATGTGTACATATACATATAACTGTACAATGTATATGTTACTATGTTACTATATGTAATATATATGTTACTTTAAGCAGTCCATGTAAGCTAGCGATAAGGATGAGCGGGGTCACCTGCAACAAGCATACTTATTATGCTTACTAGGTTAACTCCATCCACTGTTCATAGTCACTATTATTTTAGCCTGACGTAACGATTTTTGTTATTGTAAAGATTTTTTTGTAAAGTATCAGCCCTAATGCAAAGCGAATTCTGCGAAACAAATAAATTAGTTTATAGTGAAGAAACCCTGAGTGGATTTTGGATACGAGTATGAATGTTATAATTGGTTGGTGCGTAGAACTTTTTACCTTCCATTCCTTATATGTATGTACCATAATATGCTACTTTTCTTTTATTTACAACGGTTCAGCACTTGACCTCAATCACACCTGATGTTAAGTGAAGATGAGGCCGAATGTGGTAGCGTACTGACCCGGAAACCCCATCTTATTTGGGGGACTGGCTATCTTATCTCTGACAACCGGAACACAACAATGCTGTATGGCGGCAGATTTACCTAGATAAGATGGTGGTAGCTAGCCAGGCGGATATATAAAATGCCCTACCACCAACCAAACCGAGTACTAAAAATTTGTACCCCGCTGGGGATCGATCCCGCGACCTCCGAAACGTAAACCGAATGTTATTTACATTGAGCCACGGAGGCGATAAAACTTGTTTATGAGATAAAACTTTTTCGGTGCGAAATGTAATCTAACTAAGTTATAGTTTAATAGTAATTAGACTGTGGATATAGAATTAAATAAGTAATTAAAACATATAAACTTGTGTGAATTTTGAAAAAGGGACAAATAAATAATAATAAATAAATATCCTCAGGCGTACACACAGCGCCATCTAGTTCCACAGTAAGCAACTATAGGCTTGTGTTGCGGATACCAGATGGTTGATATACTACATAAATACATTTTTTTTTGTAAATAAATACTTATTATAAATGAAAACATCCATAACTCGTGTACACATGTCCGTTTCATAACATATGCCCCTAGCGGGATTCGAACCTGCAACCTTTTGGTATAGTGGTCAGAGTTGCTAACCACTAACCCAACAGGTCGTGAAGGGATATTTTGTGTAGTTTTAATGTTAGTAATAATTACTTAATTAATTGTGCTAATTTAATTTAATTTAATAATTGTATTAATTTAATTTAACTGTGTGTAATTTTGCCCAGAAATGGCGGAGCCCCATTTCAATTTTTTTTTTTTTTTTTTTTATTGAAGAGGTGGGCAAACGAGCAAGAGGCGCACCTGATGGTAAGTGTCACCGCTGCCCATAACCATCTACGGAAAGGGAAGATCCGCAGTGGCGTTGCCGGCCTTTAAGGAAGGAATATGCTCGCTTCTTGAAGGTTCCCAGATCATATCGGTTCGGAATTCAATTCAATTTCAATTTCAATTCAATTTATTCATGCAATTACAAGGATATTGTGTGTGCTTATGAAATAGGCTTGTATTTATTATTAAATTAATTATAAATTTTAATTATATTATTAAATAATTCATTACATTAATCTCAATTATTCATTCATTTCTCATTCATTACATCATCAAATTATCTAATATTTTTTTCTGTTAAGTCCTACTATACTATATACCTACTAATTCATAAAACTATACCTAAATAATGTCAAATTCGGACATGCGAGAAATTCGAACATACATACTACAATCTACACTGGAGAAACTCGTCAATGGAGTAGAAGCATTTTTCTAAAAGAAGTAACCTAAATACCAAATTATAACCTATAGGCTATCGCCCTTCTTAATTAATTCGGTTTTAGACCAGTCGGTTTACAGCCGCAACAGAACCCTCCTAATTATTCAGAACATTAACAGTTTTATACTCGAAACAACATCTACCATTCACCATTTGAAATATACTGCAATGCACACGTATTCTTTGGCGTCGCCTTTACCGACATCCAGTCCACCGACAGTTTTTTTTTATGCACAACGGGTTGTTACTTGTCCATAATTACACCTGATGTTAAATGAAGATGAGGTCGAAGGTGGAAGCGTACTGACCCGGAAACCCCAAGAAATTTGGAGGACTGGCTATCTTATCTCTGATTTTTCGGGTTGGTTATGTTCTCTTCACGTGCCGAAACCACACGCATTTGACAAATCATTAACGGAACCCTGAGTTTGTGAAATTCACTCGCACTTATCGTTTTATTTTTAATCTTGTTTCGTTTTCTTTTATGATTCCAAAGCAAAACGAGAATTAGGTACTAATTGAATTGCACAGTGAATGGTCGATCTTATGATAAATTTGTGTTGAACATGGATTTTGAACATTCATTGTGGTGAAGGGTGTGGTGTGGAGGATCTTAAGGTCATTCACCTCTGTTACTCACGCACAAATTATAGACTGATTAGTTTTTTTACATAATTTATTTGATACTACTTTTTCGCTCGCAGCTTCGCCTTCGTGTAATAACTTTATCGCGTATATGTTTAATTTATTTATCCCGTGTTTATCGGGATAAAGAATATCATAATGTCTTAATCCGTTCATCCGTTTCGCCGTGATTGGGCAACAAACAATCATTCAAATTTTTCATTTATAATATTACTAGTTTCCCACCCGCGGCTTCGCCTGCGTCAAATAATTTCATCGCGGAAATCTCTTTATCTCGCGGGAACTACTCACTTCATTGGGATAAATCAAATCTGTTCATCTGTTTAGCCGTGATTGAGCAACAAACGAACATCCAAAAAAAAAATATTTATGTAGTATATCAACCATCTGGTATCCACAACACAAGCCTATAGTTGCTTAGTGTGGAACTAGATGGCGCTGTGTGTATGGCTAAGGATATTTTATTATTATTATTATACTTTTCCGCTATAAGCGTATAACTTGAACTGTTACTCTTTAAAAATACATTTTGTGTACCTACTTATGGAAGCTTCTAATTGGTCTATTTATTGGCGATCACTAAATTGTGTACGCACACAAACGCAATATCAAAATAACTCGTGATTGTAACAAATTTTGAGGGCTCCGAATTTCAGATATCGAATCAGGAATGAAGAGATTCGTGGAATTCACAGACAGCAGATTACTAAGTTGAAAGAAAGAAAGAAAGAAAAAAAAATATTTAAACCCATCTCATGACACAAACAATTTGGTACAAATAGTACACACTCGAGACACATGCAAAAAATAACATTGTGTTTGCCATCTAATTGTCGGTGTCGCAAGGTGGAGTCAAAAAGGTCTCCAACTCATCATGGGTTGTAGCCGTTCACTACAACGCTGGTTTTCAGTGGAGCATACCAATAACAATTACAATTAATAGGAGTAATCAGCAAGATGCGAAAAAATATAAAAAAGTGTTTATTTCATAACTTTTACAGAGTTTTGCAGGGGCCTTCCTGAAAGTAGTCTTTCGACACTTGTGTTGGAAGTGCACCGCCTCTACCAGACGGATCCACAGACTATTATTTAAGGAAAAGACTTATTATTATGTTAGTAAAAATTAACCTATTTTAAATGTTATGCTTTTCTTTTAATCTTAGTTCTTATTTTAAGTTTTCTGTGGTCATGTGTGTGTGTGTGTGTGTGTGTGTGTGTGTGTGTGTTGATTTGCGAGAAGAATTGCACACTCATACGCCCTTCGGATACTGAGGTTCCTTGGGATCGGTTTAGTACATAACCTATTTTAATTTCAGGCAGTCAACGTGAGAAAGGCACTCTAGCTTTACTTGGTCAATATCGTCATTCATACATTAGACAGAGAAAACTCGCTCCATAGACAAAGAAAATCGTCATATAATTCACAACCCACCTTTCCGAGTCATTAGTAAACAAAATTTGCTGTCAGTTGTGTGCCTCATAAGAAAAATAGAGGAATTACAATTGTTATTAATAAATTGAAAAATAAATAAATAGCAGAGTAGACGTGGTAGTGAGCAGAGCATAGCCCGAAGGACTGATGCCCGGTGGGGCACAAAAGATCTAGAGCGAACACAAAGTGCACAGATGACCAAATATGGGTCATAGGAACTTTCCAGTGACTCCCCGCCATTTCCAAGAATATGTCTCTTTGAAGACATATTGCGTATTTACCTATGAAATTGGGGTATTTTTTCTTCGTTAATCATATGTACCAATTCCTGCGATTTTCAAAGCTATATCCAAATTTGTTTTTTATTTGGAAAATGGAATATTATTTCAAGGTTTCACGTGAAATATTTTTTAATTTCTGGGCTAAATCACATAATAAAAAAAATTTGAACAGAGCTCTTTTCATGTGCTTCCCATAATCATTTCTTAGATTCGCTGAAACTTTATAAAGCGGTTGCGTTTAAAAATTAACGCTGCCTATACTTAACTTAATGTTATCCGATAATACACACAAAGTTTAGCTAAATTTGGATTTGCAGTTCCCAAAAAAAATCTAAAATGTTTGTATGGAGAACAGTCTTAATGAAATTCTTCATACAAAACGCCAATTTCATATTTAAGGACAGGATAAGGGATAAGGGATGTTTATGTACGTTAGTACTATATTAATTCTGTGCGATGAACATATTTTTATTTGATGACCTGTTTGGTGTAATAGTTAAAAACTCTTTCCAATGTATTTTTGGGCATTACTTTGAACGCCAAATTACAATGGGGTCCTCATATCCCTAAATTGGCGAAGAAATCAATGTCAAAAAAATTAGACAAATATCGGACGTAAATACTGCTAGATTAATGTATTTTAGTTATTTCCATAGCCTGATGTCTTATGGTATCTTGCTGTGGGGAAATGCCGCGGATATAATTATAATCTTTGTTCGCGCAATTTATCAATTGAGACCTGCAGTGTCACTTAGAGACCGATTTTGATTTGATTTGACTCTGAGTGCCATACCAAAAGGTCGCGTGTTCGAATCCCGCTAGGGGGCAAATGTTTGTATGATACAGACATAATGTTCCCGACTTATATGGATGCTTTTCATTGGCATATATGTATTTATTTACAAAACAAAATTTATGTTTGTGTAGTTTATCAACCATCGTATCCATAATACAAGCCTAGTTGCTTAGTGTGGAACTAGATGTCGCTGTATGTATGTGCAAAGACATTTATTTAATACCAAGGTTTTCAAATAGGGTTTGTCTTTTTGGGTCTATTTTTCTGAAACAAATTAATGATCTGATTTTTCTTAAACTTAGTTTAATATTCTTATTTACAAGTATTTACTCAAATAACTTCCCTAATCTTTAAATGGAAGTGCATTTTGATTTTCCCTATTTATTTTTAATCACAAAGAGGCATCTTTTTACGTAAACAGTGACAAAAAAAATATTCCCCGAGGAAAACAACAGGATCCATATTAAAATTTTCATTAGTTTGAAAAAACAGAGAATCCACTTTAACAAGCGGCGCAATAAACGCTAGTGCAGCTCGGCTAAAATAAATCGTGGCTTGAGAGCGTCTCTGTAGGTAGCTGCCACTTAAAGTGGCCGTCTGTTACACTATTGCGTAATACGCTTCAACGTCGCATAGCATTCCATGGAAAGATTCACGTTCGAAATCTTCGAAATAAATAAATCAATTCAAGCGAAACTTTATACGCTTAAGCAGTTCGTATGAGTGTAAAGAGCAAATTTTAATTTTCCATGTAGGCAAACCATCATCTTTGTTTTTTTAATACGAAAATGTTCCTTTTTTTATGCACAACGCGTTGTTACTTGACCTCAATCAAACATGATGTTAAG
Organism: Oegoconia quadripuncta; assembly: GCA_949316235.1. Classification (NCBI taxonomy): domain Eukaryota; kingdom Metazoa; phylum Arthropoda; class Insecta; order Lepidoptera; family Autostichidae; genus Oegoconia; species Oegoconia quadripuncta. The sequence goes on from OX438745.1 coordinate 36,342,647, forward strand.
TGAAGATGAGTTCGAAGGTGGAAACGTACACTGACCCGGTTCTTTACTTGGAATAGGGTTTTTTATTTGGAATATTTTGAACTTGATATTTATTATGGAAACCCGTGAGGCGTAAGTGTTTGGACTTGGAAATATCAATTTAACCGTTATCACTATAAAATCGATATCCATTTGCTGTTTAGGCTCTTACGATATGGAGCATGGGAAAAAATGTAAAATTCTTACAAAAATCCTACAACGTATATAATTGGTGACGTTTTCTCTACCTGCCAAATTTATTTTATTCCCAAATCCGTGGGAGTAGCCCAACGAAGACAACCTCACATTTTGATGTTCAATACGAACATAACATTTTAAATTAAATTACCGCATATATACATGTATAATAAACTTTATAAAAAGCTCATGTTTACGAAAACCGTATAAAAATCAGTTGCGTAGTTTAAAAGAACGAAGCCCATAAACTGGCAGACGCCGGTAGAAATTTTGTTTTATGCTATTTAGAGATTTCCAGCGCACTACGGTGTAACAGACGGTCGCTTTTAGACTATTTTACAGCATCACCTAGACAAATTTTGCAGTGAGATAAGAAAGAAACAGGACAAAGCCGCATTATGGGTCTCCCGATCCTTAATGCGGATTATGTGGCCACCAGTGACGTGGTCCATGCGGCCGCGGCTTAGTTTTTCGGGAAGATAATGGTGATTATGTGAATTTTAGAGTTTCCACTGGTTAAGGTAGGGTTAGGATTTATTACTCGAACAGCCGACCGCACAATGGAGTTTACACCAACCCGACTATAATTATGAACTTGCGTTACTATCGTACTAATTCTGTTACAGAGCGAGCTGATAACATTGCCTTTTAACGTGTATTTTTCCATTGTCTCATTAATAAGTTAAAATTACATAATGCAGTCAATATTTTTCTTATAAGTATATTACAATTACAAAATAGTGGAATAGAATAGAATAGAAATCTTTATTGTTTTAAATAAAAATTATTGTTTTAAATAAATAAATAAATAAAAATAAATAAAATGTGGTGGATACAGGTCGTGTTTCTATTTCAAAATAATATTCAATCACACTTAACCATTAAGTACTGGTATACAATAACAATAGGAGACTAATATTATAAAAGTTAGTATTTTTGTGTCATTTTAAATTAATATAATAAAAGTCCAAAATTAATATTGTGTCACTATTAAATTTGAAAATATTCAATTTCTACATAATGTTATTAATGTCATACATATCACCATGTCACTTATAACTAATTCACATTTAATTAACAAGCTCTTTAATCAAATATAAGCATTTGCTTCCCAGCCAAGCCTTTATACGTTTGCTGTATAGTTTTCATGGGAGTTTTTGGAAATCTTGCGGCAAGGCATTAAATGCACGTACACATAATGGTAATATCAATAAAGTCTTATAAAATATTACAATTTACGATGAGAATTTGAATAAAAGGTATCAATATAGAACATGGTAATACTTTCAGTGTAAAAACTAGGTAAAATTTGTTGTATTTTAAACCCCAATTTGTTCCCTAAAACAAAGGATACAAAGAATATAATGAATAGAAATTATTCTCGCTAAATTATTAATGAACTTAGCTACATTGCTTCGTGATCTGGTGTGAGTTTAGGTATGTTAGTTATGTGATGATGATAGTTTAGTTTAGAATAGGTCGCGCTCCAAATGATGACGATATATAACATAATGATATAATAAACTACAACATTGGCTATTGTTGGTAAACATACCCTAACGCAAACTAAAACAATCAATATCCAACCACACAAATGTAACAATTAATAACACAAAGGGTGACCGATCATGTTACTGGCGGGTAATCAATAGACAGTTGTAATGATATACGGTGCATTAAGTATAATTAAATGTCGCATCTAATATCGTTGTATTTACCTTTGAAATTGATAATATTAGGTCCTTACCTATGAAATTGGCGTTTTGTATGAAGAATTTCATTAAGACTGTTTTCTCCATACAAACATTTTTGTTTTTTTTTTGGGAACGGCAAATCCAAATTTAGCTAAACTTTGTGTGTATTATCGGAAAACATCAAGTTAAGTATAGGCAGCGTAGTTTTTAAAAGTAACCGCTTTATAAAAGTTTCAGCGAATCTAAGAAATGATAATGGGAAGCACATGAAAAGAGCTCTGTTTAAATTTTTGTTATTCTGTCTTAACCCCGTCTTAACCGCTGAGCCACTGACACTCTTACGTATGTATTTCTGCATATTTCGTAAAGTTAACCGTGATTGTTATTTAAAGCATAAACTGTAATGTTTGAAACACCTTAACACTAATGTTTGGATATCTATGGCCACCCCATTTGAAATGAAGGCCGTGACGTTATGAATTTGTAATTATCAAATTTTATCAAAAATTGTATGCGACTTACATACTATAAATGCTAATTATTAATTGATGCAGAGATATACAGAGTTTATGTATGAGACACACATGGAGTAGATCCATGGATGGGTACCACTTATGGCCTGTCATACGAGTGTTTCCGTTTCAGAGATTTCGTCGTCAAATGCAGCCCAAACCTACGGACGCTTCACGCCACTGAAATTATGTAAAGTAAAATATATTCTACAGTGAAATAGATTTTGTCCCAATTAGCTGATTTGGTCTGACCAATCAAAATAAGTTACTACTGAGTATTTGCGAGCAGTGAAAACCAGCCCTGTGCTTCGTCGCAGCATGAGCTGAGTGCTAACCCATTTGTGCACGCCGCAACACGTGACAAAATTTGTATTTCTTTTTTAACTATAATTTACTGCTATTATCGTGTTGTGACGTTCATAATAAATGGTTGTTATTCCTATACACGACGTATACTTGGAACCACAGATTACCTACATATATATGTGACTATATAGAGCTGACCGGCGAGGCTGTTTATTTCCCGTGTGTGAGAGACCGAACAGATGTCGCTAAGATGTTTCCGGCTCAGTAGCTTAAAACGGTTCCCTGGAAGCAATCTACGCCATTCATATCGAGTGGAAAACGAACTAGCGTTGAGTTAAATGGGTACCACCTGTGTTTTTGTAGCTACTATCATTCTAGAATAAGTTCAAAAGAATCGGGAAATCGTATGTATTGTTCATGTTTCATGAATAATTTAAATTTAATAATTAGTGACATAAGATGGCGCATTCGTAAAGATTATAGTACTTGTTCTCGAGAGTAGCCTAGGTAGGTATTATACAATTTATAAAATTAATAAAAAAAGAAAACCAACAATTTGAGTGCTGAAGCGGTATTTTTCGCTGAAAGGTTCAGTGTTTTTTTATATATGACTAACTGAATTTGACCACAATATGATTTCCCTTTCCGAAGCGGTAGTAGCTTGGACATACCGACTGACAGATAAATGCAATAAACTTTTTTTATTTCATGTACATTTAAACTGACATTCAACAAATGATTATCATGTATCTTACGTTGAAATGAATGCTTGACGTTTGAAGTTGAATGTCATCGGACAAGGCAGTACATATAATTAAATATTAAAATAAAAATTGAAAAAGAAAAACAACTTAAGTAACACCTTTCCCCTCACCTTTCGAGTTGAAACGATAGTACCAATAACGGATGATATCACGGCAAATCTTTCGCACGAACAAACTCACTAACTACGTTACGGTTCAGTGGTACCCATTCGTGTCGTATCGTACAACGTCGCTGGATATTCCTGAAGCAAATAGCTTGTTAAAGAAATGTAAAGCTGTTGAAGCGTAATGAAATTTATAAGGAAGCAACTCCTAATTATATGAAGTATGATTGCAATAACAAGTGTAGTTTCACTTTAAACTACCCATAACAAGTTTGAGAGCGTCTTTGGCTCAGCGGTTAAGACTCGGTCTCCCAATTTAGGAGAGGCCATTACCATTGAGTTTTAATTTAATTACTTATGTGCATTTATCCGACTGCTCCTAAACGGTGAAGGAAAACATCGCGAAGAAACATGCATGCCTGAGAAATAAAAATTCAAAGGCATATGAACAAAACCGCATTGGGCCAGCGTGGTGGACTATGGCCCATACTCCCTCATATACGAGCGAAGGCCTATATCCATTAAGTGGGATGTTTACGGACTGATGATGATGTAGATTTGAAATTTACCCCACTTTACATATAAATGGGTTACCGTAAAAAAAAATAGATTTAGATTAGATAGATATGTACGCTTCCACCTTCGACCTCATCTTCACTTAACATCAGGTGTGATTGAGGTCAAGTACGAACCCGTCGTGCATAAAAAAAAAAAAAAAAAAAAAATATGTACAGACATTACCATGCAATATTACGTCTTTATACATACAGACGGACAGTCGACATGGCGAGACTATAAGGGTTCCTAGTTTGCCTACGGACCCCTAAAAACTCGCATTGGCGACAGCTGTTTCTTAAATTTCCGCCTGGCTAGCCACCACCATCTATCTAAATCTGTCACCATACCAGCGGTGTTAATAGCTTCATTGTGGGTCGACTGTTTGAGACAAGGTAGCCGAGATAAGTTAGGGGTTCTGGATGAGCGTGCTTCCAGAGTGTTTTGGTATCATTTTTTTATGAATTCCAAAAAAATGGATGAGCCGTTAAAATTTTACAGCTCAACCGCTGGAAACTGCCTAATTTAATTAATAACTATTGCAATTTACCTCGTGGTCTACTGACCTACTTATTGACGTCATACAAGTCCACCAATGGCAATGTGCAGCTTGTCAATTGGTTAGCTTTATTAACCAATGGTGGGCCTAGGCGTGGCGTGGCAACTTGCCAGGTCTGCTGCTGCATCTTTTACGCCTAGCACTTGTTGATATTAGTTACTCGAGGTAGGCGGAAACCGCAATTGGGTCACGATGCGAAAATATACTTCAGATGTTTTCAATGGGCTGTTACCCAGTTTTAGGCACTCGTCGGAGGTACATGGACAAAATATACACTAATATTTTAAATGCGAAAGTAACTGTCTGTTTATTTGTTACCTTTTCGAGATTAAACGTGTCGTATTAAAATTTGGCAAAGAGGCAGCCTATTTTCTGGGAATGGACATAAGAAACCAAAGAGACAGAAGGCACAGAAACCACTAAAGGCACAGAACACAAGAAGACACAAAAGACACAGAAAACACAATGCATACAAAAGAGTCCGCGATAAAGTTTTAGAATTCCACGGGAACGAATTTAGTCTAACATACGTAATGATAATCAAATTCATCGTCAAAGAATTTTTCTCTATCTGCAGTGAGTTTAAACAACAAATGTTTTCTAAGAGTAGAACCAGGTTATTTAAATTGAAGCTGAAGGTTTGTAGTTCATCATCATTATACCAGCAAACACAGGCCGCCCTCATAGAATTCCAGTGACCGCTTTCCTATTACCTTTATCAGATATAACTTTGAGCATTCTTATGAAGCCCACATTGAGAGACCACGCTTCGGTGCCGTAAGTCATGACTGGTAATACACATTAATTGTCTTCTTTTATACAATGTACAATACGTTTGTCTTCAAACACTAAGCTATTTTTTATTCTCATAGTAGAAACTCTCCGGTTGATATGGAATTATCTGGCTCTAGTTACTTAAAGAACACAAATTATATTACACATAACTTAGGGTATGTATATGTAGGTGTAGATTTTTTTATTTGAGATATTTTTTTATTAAATGAGCTTCAACTTAATTTGAAAAGAAATAAAACCACAGTATGCGGAATATGCAGTAGCACAACATGTTACAACCGTTGCTCTGATGTTAACGGAAAGTTTGCTTTCTAGACTACTGCTTTACCAGTTCTGGAATTACCTCATCGCGTACTTTTCACTTTTGAATTTATTTTTATTTATTTGCTTCAATAATAAAATTTTATTTTTGCATTTACAACTTGCAACTAATAAATAAATATCATATGAAACATTGTATAATCAAATGCCATTTACAAGTTCCCACATGTAAAATAACGAAATAAAAAATTAAGGTAAGCTATAACTAAATAAATAACTATAGTAGTTAACAAATAATTAAAGTATAGATTAAGATAACCACAGTTAATGACAACGGTTCATTTACGTTTCACCCTCCAAGCAGTCATAAAAGTCTTTAGTGAGCTTAGCTTGGTTTAGCTTTGGCTTTTCTTAACTTGGATTTTCTTGGCTTAGCTTACTTTAGCTACCTCTGCCAAATTTCAATGCAATCGATTCAAAGTCATGAAAAGGTAACAAATTCCCTGATCGTAAAATAGTCCTTCTTCCCCAGGTCCCAGGCTACCTCTCTGCCTATCGGTTCAGAGGTCTGGTCGAGAAATAGTAACAAACAAACAGACAGACACTTTCCCATTTTTTATATGAGCGTGAATTTTATACTGTGTCAAACAGGCCTGCATTGATTAAATATGCATTTCATAATGGAGCCCTAGGGGAGAAACGATATTCCCTTTATAATTTAATGCGAAAAATATTTTTTAGCAATATTTTTGCATTAATATAATCCGTTCAAGTGCGAGTCGGCGGCGGGAGCAATAAGTGTTCTGTACTATGAATAAACAAATCGCAGCCACACCAGCAGCGCCCTTACTGGAGATTTCAAAGCAAATAAGCCTAAATCGCCATTAAAACATTATTTTGTTAAAGAACTTCCTTTGAAACAAAAAGACTATTCAAAATTGCAATTTGCCTTCTACATAATTATATTTATGATTTTTTTTTATTGAGTTTTCTAAGCGATACCAGAGACCATTAGAGAATGCTGAGGGACAGAAATTTTGAAGCAACTAGTCGAAAATGTGTTTAAAAACATTTTATGAAACAGAGAACATATTATTATATTTTTGAAGTCATGATTTAAGAACGATGCAAGTCAGAGCGATTTTGTTGATATATTCTCTATTTAACCCACACAATAAGGCATGAATTATTTGAAGAGTTTTATATGAGGTGTTAGATAAAATTAACAAACAAACAAAATGTTCTTTATTGCACAACAATAAGAAACGAAACACAAAGGTAAATAAAAAAAAGGTGGACGGTACAATTTGGCGACCTTATCACCAAAAGCGATCTCTTCCTTGCAACCTTATTATTCACAATACTAATCACATTGTAGTCTATGGCGATCTATATTTAAATATATTGTTGGGTTAAATATTAGGATAAATAAACATTTCAATTTTCATGCTTAATGAATTCGCACAAAACATACTGGTGAGGCTAATACAGGGGTATAAAAACATAGCTATACAATAACAGTCAATGCAGAAACATTCGATAGAAGCCGCTTAACTACTGGAATCGACATCGAACCCAGAATCAGAGATAATACAAATAATCATATTTCAAAAACTTTTATCCGTTCTATTGCCTTTAATTTCAGACGAAATGGAGCTGTAAGTTGAATTGATGCCCTACAATCTCATAGGATCGAATTTACGACTTTCATAAGTCATAAAAGAGTAGTAGAGAGAACAAAAGAAAAGTGTTTTTTTCTTTGATAAAATAAGCCCTCATTAACAGCTTTACACGTACCACTGTTGGGCCACAGCCTCCTCTCTCTGGGAGCGAGCCCTAACCCCTAATCTTGAAAAAATCGCAACTTCTTACGTTACCGTCGAGCGACTGAGCTCTGCAAATGATCCGTATTACTATGAGATTATTATTACCTCTCAAGTGCTGGGGCATAGGTTCTCACTTGAAGGAATTGAGTTGTAACTCCATTTTCTTGATTATATTTATTTATTTACTTACGTCAACTTTCTTATGTCTACTTTTTCTAAGTTGTAAACATAATTTATAATAATACTAGCTTTCCGCCTACGGTTTGGCCTGCGTAGAATAACTTTAACGCGGTAATTTGTTCATCGGGATAAAAAATGTATCCAAGGTATATTATACCTATATACCAAGTTTCATCAAAATCCGATCATCCGTTTCCGATCATCAGCTGAAAATTTAGAAACCTACCGAGAATCTATGAAAATATAATCTGCATAAACACTTTAACTATATTAAAGCTTAATATCTTCGAAACTGCTGAATCCATTTCCTTGATCTCTTTAATAAATTACTCTCATTTAATCTTAGCTAAGAACCAATTCGGTAGCACCAACTTTCGAAAATATATACCGTTCACAAATCGGTTCAGCAGTTTCAGCGCTACAATGCTACAGACAGACATAGACACAGTCATATATGCTGTAAACTCTGAAGAAGAGATGAGATCATCAGGGCCTCCAAATTCCATAGGTGTTCCACAGGGTTTAATTCTTGGGCCAGTCCTATTTTTCATCTATATTAATAAGTTAATCGATTTTGGAGACGCAAACCATGAGACAATAACATTTTCGGACGATACTTCTTCGTTAAACAAAATTAAAAGACTACTAAGAATTTAATCTCCTATTACCTCAAGTATAATCAGTAACCATAAAGAATGATGTCCAGAATAGGAACACACACAAAAGAACTAATTGAGATAATGTCGCAATAAAAGCCATAAAAATGCAACAGAACCCCCATATCTTTCATCAAAGAGATTATACCGCGCAATCTCATCGTATAGAACGAAGATGGAGACACATAATGCCGGCCGTGGTTTGGCTCCGTGCCTAGCGAAGGAAAATGTGCAATCTACCGCGACATTCTTTTACATAAACGATATGATGCGGTGTAAGGTTTGAAAGAAAAGCGAAGCAAAAATGGCTTTGGTACGAGTAATGAAATATGAACGAGGAATATTAAACTTAAAGTTTTCAGTTTGTCCACTAAAAAGCTAGAGATAGGCGACTCTTGATAAGAATGCAACCTTTGTAACATTTGATAAAGTCAAAGAAAGGTGAATGGATAATTAATAATAGGTAAGATATTTTTTCTATTATAATGTAACCAACAACTAAATACAGACATTAGTATCGTTACAGAGCAAAGTTAGTCTAGATTTATTTAGAAATGACTAAATTCGTTATTATCATCAATATTGTTCACGAAGAGCAAAGTTGGAGAATAGTTGCGGATTTTTTATCGATGTTATACCCAGTTTTTAGTACTCCAGAATAACATTTTCCGTATTCTCTTTTATATTGTTTTAAACTGTAATCATTCACTTATACGTATGTATTTTTTTTGTCACTATAGCTATAGTAGTTTACCAGATATGAAGGTTTTTATTTATAAAGGTACCGTGCGCGCAGCACAAAAGTGTGACCGCGGGGAGCGGACACTAGACTGGAATTTGGCCTCGCGGGCCGGACAGTTGAGTGGCTAAAGAATGAATCAACTTATAATTCGTAATTAAACAAATAATAAAATGTAATAATTTAGCATAAAATAAAATAAAATTAGTATTGTAACACCAGACACAGTTTGCTACAGTTTGTTTCTTCAGAGTGAACTCATATAGTATTGAAGTTCTATTATTGATCTCTCATGTTAAATTTAATGGTTTACTTGCTAATTTTGATTAGATTGTGGTTATAATATGAATCATAAAATCCTTTACATTCCTGCATAATACAAATTAAGTCGAATCAAATCAAAAATGCTTTATTTTGTAGGTACACAGGCTACACTTAAAATAGTCAGATTTTACATTTTTTAAGCTACTGCTTGTTCAAAAGCCAATTTTCCCCTGAGAAGAACAAGCAAGAAACTCGAGAGGTCGCTCTTTAAAAAAAGGTTTTTATATTACAAAATTATTAATTATTATTTTATATTATAATATTTCATTATTAATTGTGAAATAGCCTGGTTATGCGAACGGGCTGGTTATGTCCATGAATGTTTATCATCTAAATAATCTGATATTTTATAATATGCTTTCTTAATAAGTTTCTGTTTTACTCAGCTAATCATCAACATTTTTAGGTAGTACTTTTTACTTATTGTCGAATTGACGACCGATTGGCGTAGTGGATAGTGACTCTGTCAGCGAAATCAACGATTGCGGGTTCGAATCCTGCAACGGGTAAATGTTTGTGTGATGAATATGAACAATCCTGAGTCATGGATGTTTATGTATGATTTATCCGTTATCTAGTACAAGCTTTGCTTCGTTTGGGACTAGATGATTGGTGTAAGTGTCCGAAATATTAAAAAATAAAAAATAAATATTAATTCAGTAAATAACATTTATTGTTTCCTGAGAAAACATAATTTGTATTTTACAGGTCAGTAAAAGTTTATCTGCTTCATACTGTACCATTCTTCCAAACTATCAGTTTCCTTACCATCGCTTCTGATTTACCCCATAGTGAGGATCACATGCAAGCAATTTGTTGAGAAAAACTATGACGTTGCAATTTTATTACAAAGCTTGGATTTCACTGGGGGTTTCTTGAGCACTTTTTATCTTTCAACGCTGACACTACGGTTGTTAAATGTAGCGGCATCTAGAAATGTTACTTAGTGTCTACCTCGGTGGATGCACAACAATTTCATATTGTTCTTTTTATCTTCATTAGTGACATTATTTGAAGCTGTATATATTTTTAAGTTAAGGCTTATGTAGATAATATAGGGACATACAAGAACCATAACTATGTCGTGTCTAGACTCAGGACTCAGGACACACAGCGCCATCTAGTTTCACAGTAAGCAACTATAGGCTTGTGGTTGTAGACACCAGATGGTTGATACACTACATAAGTACATTTTGTTTGTAAATAAATACTTATTATAAATGAAAACATCCATAACTAGGGTACACATGTCCGTATTCATCACACAAACATATGACCCTAGCGGGATTCGAACCCGCAACCTTTTGGTATAGTGGTCACAGTTGCTAACCACTACACCAAACAGGGCGTCTAATATTATAACTGCGAAATAATATTATAATTAAATCTGACTAATATTACAAATGCGAAAAGCATGTTTGTTTGTTTATTTGTTGTCCAATTACGGAAAAAAATTTGGTATAAATATAGGTAGAATATATCCTGAATTAAGACATAGGATATTTTATATCCCGATAAAGTGAGTAGTTAGCATAGTTGGTAGTTAGTAGATAAACAAATTAAACAAAAAAAATTAAAATTATAGAGATAAGCTCGCCTTTTGTATATTTTAATATTCTCCTGTTTTTTGTTTTGTTTGACGTGTATGCTTATATACAATAAAGTGTTAAATAAATAAATAAATAAATAAAAATTTTAAACGAGCTAACGGAGAGAATTGACTTGTTCTCATGTCATTTGAGTGAATTCACAAAAGTCGCGCTATATTTTTTTTTTTATGCATAACGGGTTGGTACTTGACCTCAATCACACCTGATGTTAAGTGAAGATGAGGTCGAAGATGGAAGCGTACTGACCCGGAAACCCCAACACATTTGGGGGACTGGCTATCTTATCTCTGACAACCGGAACACGACAATGCTATTAACATTGCTGCTTGGCGGCAGATTTAGATAAGATGGTGGTAGCTAGCCAGGCGGACATTTAAAATGCCCTACCACCAACCAAACCGCGTACTTAAACATGTACCCCGCTGCGGATCGAACCCGCGACCTCCGAATCGTAAACCCAATGTTGTTTACATTGAGCCACGGAGGCGGTTAAATGTTGTATGTTATTTAAGTAGCTAATGATTAGTATGGCCAAATTATAAATTTATTGTTTTATATATTAACTGTTATAATATTTGTTGGTTCGTACATTATTGCATTGGTTTCTACTGTAATGATAAAGTATCGTAATAATAATAATAAATAAACATGTCCGCCATAAAGTCATTCCACGCAGGCGACGCCGCGAGCGGAAAGCTAGTTGATAATAATTTAAAACCCACCGTGATGGCTGTCAATGCCACGGAAAATCAATTTGTTTTTTTTATCTAATATTTAGCAAGGCTTAGAGCAGTGTTTCCCAAACTTCTCGGGACCGAGACCCATCTACAAGAAAGTTTAAAGTTCGCGGCCCACCTTGTATCATGAAGACAAAAAAGCAGCGGTATGTTGCTGCCGCAGCATTTACGCGTTTATTCTTATTGTAAGTTCACCACCATACCATCATCATCAGCCTACTGACGTTCACTGCTGGACAACGACGACGAACGAACGAGTAAAATGAAAATTGAACGAGTACGACAATCGTCCTATAGTTTCAGGACCCATCTAAAATCTACCCGCGACCCACCAGTGGGTCGCGACCCACACTTTGGGAAATACTGGCTTAGAGCATACATCTATTTCTCATGTCAAAACAAGTTCAAACATGTTTAGAGCTTACATTATGTCTGTAAGGACCTGAAATAAAACTTATAACTTTCTTTCGCTCAGCAACAGGTTTATATCCCGAGGCGAGTTATATTTATTCAAGTTGTTAAGGGCTCGATCTTATTATGATCTCGTTCGATGTGATGACGTCTGCAATCTTGTAACTCATTCAGACCTTCGACACTTCATAGCAACAACCGCCTCCGTGGTTCAATTTAAACAACATTGGTTTACGATTCGGAGGTCGCGGATTCGATCCCTAGCGGGATACATGGCTAAGTACTAAATCTGCCGCCAAACAGCATTGTTAATAGCATTGTTGTGTACCGGTTGTCAGAGATAAGATAGCCAGTCCCCCAAGTGTGTTGGGGTTTCCGGGTCAGTACGCTTCCGCCTTCAACCTCATCTTCACTTAACATCAGGTGTGATTGAGGTCAAGTACCAACCCGTTATGCATAAAAAACAAAAAAAAAATGGAATAAAAAAAAATGGAAATTAATCCATCATTAATTACCAATATTCATCGTTACCATGATTATGCCATAGCAACAATATGCTCCAATACTCTCTGTCACAGAATCTCCGTAGGTACATCCAATAACAATATTCGTTTTAATTAACATCGGCCTCGAATGTACGGACAAAAGACAGTCGGATATCCGCTCAGGGGTGGCGTGGGATGCCTTTATCATCCAACGACACGGGAACGACACGATCACCAGCATATTTGTATACAGGGCGTCCCACGGCTATGCCACATGGAGGGAAAGTACCTTGAATTTTGTAGATGGAACATTTTACTGAAAGAAGACATTATTTTAATTTAAAAAACAATTTAAACTGCATTCATAGATTTTTAAATAAGTACATGGTTGAACCGGGAATCGAACCATTTATTTATAAAAAAAAATTACCATGTAACTTTATCATACCGATCGAAAGGCTTCATCATAAGGATTATTTTTTGCTAAATAACATATTGTCAGAAATAAAAGGAAGACCATGAATTTTAACATTAGATGTTCAATTTTGTTCAGAAAAATGAAAAGCTGACATTGCCGTAAGGACATACAACTGACATTATCATTACTAATACTAATTACCCACTCGAGAAGTATGCATCATTTCCCTATTATAATTTAAGTTCATGATAAAATGATAAAGAGATACGTAATTAGTAAGTAGGACTATCTCAATGAACATTTTCTTTCCTGGATCGGGACAAATGGACGAAAAAATGGCCGCCGAGATCCCCAGATCTAACCCCGTTAGATTTTTTTTATGGGGTTATGTAAAAAATTTACTTTACAAGAACCAGTGTCAAAGTGTCCACGAGCTACAAACTGAACTTCGACGTATTATTCTAAATATCCACCACAACATGATCAAAAAATCGACAGGGAGCGAAATAATCAAAAGAGTGCGACTTTGTATTGAACAGGATGGGACTCATTTTGAGCATTTGATAAATTTGATTAATTTTGTTTTAAAAATGTTAAAATTCATGGTCTTCCTTTTATTTCTGACACTATGTTATTTAGCAAAAAATTATCCTTATGATGAAGCCTTTCGATCGGTATGATAAAGTTACATGGTAATTTTTTTTTTATAAATAAAGGGTTCGATTCCCGGTTCAACCATGTACTTATTTAAAAATCTATGAATGCAGTTTAAATTGTTTTTTAAATTAAAATAATGTCTTCTTTCAGTAAAATGTTCCATCTACAAAATTCAAGGTACTTTCCCTCCATGTGGCATAGCCGTGGGACGCCCTGTATATGCCCCATTACAGCAGCTAACTAGTTTAATAAGCTTTTATTCTTATTTTTATTTTTTATTTAATAATTAATACATAAGTTTGACAATGCCTCTATACAGCAGCTATTTATTATGTTATTTGATTATTTTATTGTATTTACCTTGCCTCTCGACAGTAGCTTAGCTTATGTATGAGATAATTGACAATGCCCCTTTACAGCAGCTTAACTTCGTTTATTTTTAAATATTATATAATTGTCATCAATTTGTACTATTTATGTATTTTGACGCGTCCAAGTGCTCTAATTGAAATTTATGGAAATAAAGAATTATGAGATTAAAACCTTGCAATCTTTCATGTTGCTATTGACAAGATTGCTAACAGTGTTTTATGTCGAAATGAGAGGCGGTTACTCGGGCAGCGAATTAGCTTTGTCATTCAACGGGTTAATGCTGCCAGTCTTTTGAGAACCCTCAGGTTTTTTTATGCACAACGGTTTCGTACTTGACTTCAATCACACCTGATGTTAAGTGAAGATGAGGTCGAATGTGGAAGCGTACTGACCCGGAAACCCCAACACATTTGCGGGACTGTCTATCTTCTCTCTGACAACCGGAACACAACAATGCTATTAACATTGCTGCTTGGCGGCAGATTTAGATAAGATGGTGGTAGTTAGCTAGGCGGACATTTAAAATGCCTTACCACCAACTAAACCGAGTACTTAAACATGTACCCCGCTGGGGATCGAACCCGCGACCTCCGAATCGTAAACCCAATATTGTTTACATTGAGCCACAGAGGTGGTTTTATTGAACGTCCACCTTTCTCGTTTTCTACCTTTCATAGTTCTGGAGTTTTAAATCTGTAGTGTTTAAATGTGTAGTCTTATTAAACGAGGATGACATGCTCAGAATGAGTTTTATTTATCAAAATCGTAACATGTAAATACCAAACGGGTTAAATTATTCGGGCTTTCTCCTACCAGGGGCGACAGTGCCATTGACAAAGGTCATTCATATTGTACTTCACGCTCGGCCGCCCTCACTAATTCGGATTATGTCTATTAAGGCTATGTTTCTTATTGAATATTTTGGTTGCAATACTAAATTTCGACGCACCGTACTTCGATGCTTCTGTATTTAACACTACCCTTCTCCGATAGTATTCTGACACTACTCCAGGGTGTCAAATCTGAAAATGAAAAAATAATAGCACTGAGTTATTATACCGCCTTTTCTTTGACTTCCTGATACGACGCGGCATTTACTTTTGGCGGAATGTAGAGAAGTGTGGAAACGACTCCACTGACAAGAACATAGCTCTTAATTTAAGGTAGTTATATATTTTTTTTATGTTTGACTGGATTCGCGATTGACCACAATCGCACCTGATGGAAAGTGACGATGTGGTCGATTCCATAATTCCAATTTTTTTTATGCTCAACGGCTTGGTACTTGACCTCAATCACAGCTGATGTTAAGTGAAGATGAGGTCGAAGGTGGAAGCGTACTGACCCGGAAACCCCAACAAATTTTGGGGACTGGCTATATTATCTCTGACAATCGGAAACAACAATGCTATTAACATTGCTGCTTGGTGTCAGATTTAGATAAGATAAATAAATAATTCTAACGACACATTATTGAAATACTAGTAACCCTGAAAAAACTTTTAAGTCTACGTTATGGTTTCGATAAGCTATGTATCCTTTGGAGCAGCCTCAGGTCGAGGAGTCTCTACTTGAGGCAGATTGAGGCTGCTCATCTCAAGGCAGAGCGTCAAGCCACATTGCGGATCGAAGTGTTTCAGTTCAGATTAGTGCAAAAACTCGATGACACCAGACGAATAACATTAATTTTGTAATAAGTACCTTTTACCCGACTGCCTCAGGAAGGAGGGAAAGGTTCGATTGGAAGCATGTTTGTAGATTTCCATGATATCTCCTTCTAAACAGCTTGACCGGTTCTGAAGTGAGAACATTCGCACCAAAATTTTTTTTTATGACTAAGTTGATACGCCTTTGATCACAATCACATCTGATGGAAAGTGACGATGTGACCGAAGATGAAGCACGCGATCTCAGTAGATAAATAAATAAATATCCTTGACATACACACAATACTATCTAGTTCCACAGTAAGCAACTATAGGCTTGTGTTGTGGATACCAGATGGTTGAAATACTACATAAATACATTTTTTGTAAATAAATACTTATCATAAATGAAAACATCTATAAGTCGGGAACACATGTCCGTATTCATCACACAAACTTATGCCCCTAGCGGGATTCGAACCCGCGACCTTTGGGTATAGCAGTTAGAATTTTTAACCACTGCAACAAACAGGTCGTCAAATTATGCCTACTATAGGTCAAGTACTAACCCGTTGTGCATAACGGCATGATTGACGACCATCTAGTATTCATAGTACGAGCTTTGCTAAGTTTGGGACTAGATGATTGGTGTAAGTGTCCGAAATATTTATTTATTTATTTATTTATAAAAAAAAATGTTGTCTTGACCTCGATCATTAAATTTATTCTCAGTTAAATAATTATATTTATAATGTTAGAGAGAAATGGAATATTTAGTAGAAAGCATAGACCTTGCCTTAACTATTACTATACATATAGAAATCGAGATATTGATGGTTTGTGCAGGATGTTTGCTAGATGTCTGGATTTGGGATATAGGTTTTGGGACTTAGGGAATTCTGTTTGGGGAAAATCATCATTTTCGGCATCACGTAAATGTCTTATTGGGTTCATCGTCAACACTTTCACATAAACAGGGTGGCCCCTTATTCTGAATAAGATTTTGAAAAATAGGGTATGTAACAGAATTTTTTTTAAAGACACTCGTATGTTTAAATCCAATTTTTAATTTATTAATTTTGGGGCAAATAGAGCCAATTAAGCAAATTCTAATAACCATAGGTATTAGGTTCTTACCTATGATATTGGCATTTTGTATGAAGAATTTCATTAAGACTGTTTTCTCCATACAAACATTTTTGTTTTTTTTTTTTGGGAACGGCAAATCTAAATTTAGCTAAACTTTGTGTGTATTATCGGATAACTTTAAGTTAAGTGTAGGCAGCGTTAATTTTTAAAAGTAACCGCTTTATAAAAGTTTCAGCGAATCTAAGAAATGATTATGGGAAGCACATGAAAAGAGCTCTGTTCAATTTTTTTTTTATTATGTGATTTAGCCCAGAAATTAAAAAACATTTCATGTGAAACCTTGAAATAATTTTCCATTTTCCAAATAAAAAACAAATTTGGATATCGCTTTGAAAATCGCAGGAATTGGTACATATGATTACCGAAGAAAAAAAACTCCAATTTCATAGGTAAAGACCCAACACATACATACACTTGAAAAACCGGCTTCGTAAACTTAATTCACCTTCTTCTTCAATTTAAGAGCTATGCTCTTGTCGGTGGAGTAACGACCATGTCTCTCTACTTTCCGCCCTCGTTTTAACCTCTTGGTACGACACGACATTCACCTTCTCTTTAATTCACCTACGTCAATTAAATACACTTTTAGTAAACTTTAAACACCTGTACTACTGATCATAAAAGACATATATTTAAAATTAAAAGTAAACTTTATTCACCCCGGTTTAACGGACCATTTCTATAAAATGCCCCACAGTAATATGTTGACCTAATATGCTTAACTGGGCCTCACGTATAAATTTATCATTCAACTGTACGCTAGAACTGCGTTATATCGGAGTGCGCTTGGAGTCTGCATCTTTTTTAAATGCCACGATCAATTCTAGTTAGCTTCTTTATATTTTTTAATTCACTACCCTCCTTTCTAGGGCTGTAGTTTACTAAAATAACCGTAATTAAAGCTATGTAGCCTGCCTGTGCCTTTGCCTGTTGCCTGGAAGAGATCGGTTTTAGTAATAAGGTCGCCAAATTGTACATTTCTATTCTTACCACTTTTCTGAAACTGTATTTTCTTTTCTGTTTTGAAATAAAGTGTATTTGTATTGCATTGTATGTAGGTATTATTTATAATTAGCTTTTAAGCATCTCGGTGCAGGTCAGAGCGATTTTTGTGATTTATTCTGCATTAGCTTTCAGCCCGCGACTTCGCCTGCATGGAATAACTTTATCGCGGATATTTTTAAATTGTTTATCCAGCGGGAACTACTCACTTTATCGGGATAAATAATATCCTATTTTTAATCCAGGGTATATTCTACCTATATACCAAATTTCATCCAAATCCGTTTAACCGTGAATGAGCAACAACAAACAATTAAACAAACAAACATACAAAATTTGCATTTATAATATTAGTTACACTTAAAAAGAAATCTTAATTTATCCAATGAGGAAGCCACTACTGTACGGAATAAGCCCTCTTAAAAGTGGTAACTTTTGTTAATAGCTTTGAATTGCCATAACTTATTTTTCCTATTTTCCGAAGAACGTGTCCCAAAGTTATTCTTTAATAGAAAAATGTGATTGTCCAGACAAAGACTATATACATACATAGACAAAGCCGTCAACCAATAACAGCTGTCGTTTTTCGTATACAATCACCTGTATTTGACCTCGTTCGAAATTTAATTGATCGTAGCAATACGTGCGCCCTCATAACTGTGTGATTTTTACTACTTTCGCAGTAAGATACGTCATATTTACAAACAGGACCGACTATTTAACATGCATGCATGTATTCATGAAACAGTCTTGTATTAAAATGCCACTAGTGGTCACCCATCCAAGAACAGACAGGGCCAGACTTCATCATCACCACAGCCTTACACGTCCTCACTGTTGGTGGATACGTGTCAGACTAGTTGCCACTTGACAGTGTTTTAAGCCCCCTGTGGTAACCGAGACCGACTATTTAACATGCATGCATGTATGTATGAAACAGTCATGTATTAAAATGCCACTAGTGGTCACCCATCAAAGAACAGACATTGCTTAACTTCTCTAATCGAAAATGCGACTGCGCCGCGAGTGTTTCGAGTCATATTTTATAATAATTAAAATCTCATTTGATATGTTTACTTCCGACAAAATTATTTCTTTCTCTTCTATGGCCTTTGGTCATACAAATAGAGGCTATTTTCGAAACGTTTATTTAAGTAAATTAAATGCAGCCGAAACCAATTTTGTTTAATAATAATTCCTTTGATGAATATTCGAGTGTACTGGCTGTGGTAAATCATAATTAATAACATAACATGTTACTAGTACATCGTCATTTCAATTTAGTTTGCAACTCTGCATGCCTATTCAGTGGAGATTAAAATGATTCCATATTGCACGTCATACGGACCTGTCGAATTTATACAGGGAATGTATCAAATTGCGGGCCGTAACCGTATTAACAAACAAACCTTGTAGATGACACCACAGCATTCATATAGTAAACAGTAATACAACAAAGTAACGGTCTTTCTGTCCTGTACCTGTGTATACAAGCTTTTATTTATTTGAGGCCTGTCTCAGTGTATATCTTGTATATATTGTATATTGTATATATTGTATATTGTATATATATATATATATATATATATACACCGTGTAACGGTTAAGTGTAGTCATATTTTAAGGGCTTGTTCTACCCATCAATACGAACAACTTTTACTATGGGGGCAACTTCGAAATCGCGAAAAAAAAATCAGCTGTTTCATACATTGCATCGGGAGGTTATTGAAATTTTCTATGGAACAGCTGATTTTTTTTTCGCGATTTCGAAGTTGCCCCCATAGTAAAAGTTGTTCGTATTGATGGGTAGAACAAGCCCTTAAAATATGACTACACTTAACCGTTACACCCTGTATATTGTAGTCAAACGCGTAACCAGTTTTTAATAAAAAAAAAATATGTTATCAAATGTTATAAGTAAAAATTGACCCACTTCCCGGTGTTTAATTGAGGTGGTCTGATGATGGAGCCGGAAGGTGGCCAACAGGAATCTAACTATTATTATAAACTAGATTTCCGCCCGCGGCTTCGTCTGCGTGTAATAGCTTTAACGCGGATATGTTTCAATTCGTTTCTACATTGTCCAGAGCCGCGCGTAAGGTAAAAAAAAAATTGACAGCCATTGGAAAGTCATACTTTCTTTGGTGGCAGCAAGTACTCTGCAGTGGGGACTGAAAATCAGCAACACTGCTGAGTCCCTACCCATTCATCACAATACTGTGGTTCTCGAATCTATGTATGCTTGTGTTTTGTTTTTGTGATGAATAAATACCTTTTATTATTTATTTATTTAATTTGTTATCCCGCGCGTTATTATTAATTGTATCTATCACTATATTTAGCGAATAAGGTTATATTTTTTTTGCATATAAATTCTCATAAATGTAATTGAGATGCCATTGTTAAGATATTAATTTACTTAAACTTATCTCTAAGAGACATCAATATTATGAGAGTGAATGAAGCAAAAGTCTATTGTCTCTATCTACAATAACAGGAGTAACTTTATGTCTGTACGTATTATACTCTAATTTTTTTTCTTACATATTTCAATAAACATTTTTAACAAAAAAATATTTCATTCGAATGCTATCATATTCGCACCAGCCTTAATAATTCGAAGTTGAATTACTGGTCTTCAGTATCTAGTCACGTTGTAGATGACACGTACGTACGTACACACGTACTTATTACATGTATGTGTGTACATATGTGATGACGTTGATGACAGTATTGTGGTGGCTTAATCATATCTACTAGTCATTAATTATTCGCCCGAGGGCTGGGCGCGCTGCCAATCCGATTCTAATGAATGGTTTATTGTGTGTACAGTCGACCGCATGTCAAGAGTAACAGTTCCAGTAAAAGCTGAGCTCCCGTAAGTAGCGTCATATAACGAGCGGAATGTCAAATGGTTGAAGTGTTACATCTGATGTGCGGGCGACTGTTCACAATAATAACAAAATAATTGAAAGTGGCAGTAGTGGATACATACGGAGTGAATTTGAATTCGTGTAATTCCCATTAACTGGTGACGCCACTCTTGATTACGAACAACGAACAAGGTACCATAGTAGAATTCGATCAAAACATTTTCGGTTTAGTAAGGAAGTCCAAAAATTTTCGGCTAAACTCGGCTATGGTTCCTGGAAAATTGTTCGTAGACAGGAGTAGAGTCACCAGTAAACAGGATTTACACGAATTATGTTTCACCTGTAGCCCAAATGGGGTGGTCAGAAATTTTCCAAACAGAAGCATTTGGGTATGCCGCCTATATATAGAAAATACGTCCTGTTGCGGCATGCGGCATATCCAAATGCTTCTGTTTTTGGCACCCCATTTGGGCCCAGTTGAGCCCAGCGCAGTTTTAACATGTAAATTTAAGATGTTTTCGGTGTAAAGTTCTTTGGTCACTTTTTACAATACCCACGAGAGATTTTCGGTGAAATGAAACATATAGAAAACAAAAAATGTGGGAAACGTTTTCGAACAATTAAAATTGGAAATAAAAATCGCATTCGTGATAGGTAACCGTCTTTCCCATCAATAGTAAATTCATCATTCAGAGACAATTTCAATATCCATCAATATCAAGTTCCATAGAATGTTATTTCTATATTCGGATTTTTTATTGTATGTTACAAGTAGCGAAGGAAATCCCACTTGATCTATCGTTATCTTCAAGTATGCAGCATTCTTACCTGGAACAATACAAAATAATAAATTAGATTTAATGATTATAAATAAAAAAAAATAGTAAAACCCTGAGGAAAGAAATAATTACATCAGCCAGTTAGACCAAACGAATAATGTTAAAAAGTTACCGAGAAGACTTAACCGATTTCCAAACATTATGGAACCTATAGCCCAGTTTATTCTTTAAATTAAAAAAAATTAAAACCTTCGAAAGACTTAGAAAAGATGGCGCTATGTTTATGTACAATGTTATGTATTATCATCATCTCAGCCCGTAAATATCCCACTGCAGGGATATAGGCCGTCCCTTCGTTTAATGAGGGAGTACGGGCCACAGTCCACCACGCTTGCCCAATGTAAGTTGGGGACTTCACATGCCTTAGAATTTTTATTTCTCAGGCATGCAGGTTTCCTCACGATGTTTTCCTTTGCCGTTAAAGAGCAGTAGGATAAATGTACATACGTAATTAAATTAAATTTAAAAACTCATTGGTACATGGCCTGCATGAGAATCGAACCAGCACCTCCCAAATTGGGAGATCACGTCTTAACCGCTGAGTCACCGACGCTTATTTATTATTATTATAGTGTATCTGAAACGTTATACGAAATTCTTGACTTCTGCACAAGGAAACTTGCTACATCGTCCTTAGCCTCCAATTAGGGAGTTTACAACTGCGATGCCTTAGAAAGGGGCTAATCAAAGCAACCTTCGTTAATTAGGCGTTTATTTGAAGCTATTATTTATTAATTTTACTTACAAGTAACATCTCGGTATACGAATATTATTACACTTAAATTTAGGAAAAGGAAAATTATGTGTGAGAGAAAAAGGAACAGTGTGACAAAAATGCACCCGTCCATTGTTAAGTTACTTTAAAGTACACCTATCGAACATTTGAAACGAACAAACAGCCTTTGTGTTTCTCAGGCTTCTACTCAAATGGGGCCTGTAAATTCTGAACGTCTGGTTGATTCAAAAAACTGAATTTTAAGTGTAAACTTCATCTATAAAAATAAAACATTATTGATTTTGGGGCCACTGAAAACCAGCGCTGTGATTCATCGCAGCATGAGCTGAGTGCTAACCCGTTTATGCACGCTGCAACACGTGACAGCATTGTGAGCATTTTATGAGTCAGCTTTCGGCTGATAATTTTTTTTTTATGTTGTTGTTGGGGTTGTTCCTTGACCTCAATCACACCAGATGTTAAGTGAAGATGAGGTCGAAGGTGGAAGCGTAGTGACTCGGAAACCGCAACACATTTGGGGGACTGGCTATATATCTCTGACAACCGGAACACAACAATGCTATTAACATTGCTGCTTGGCGGCAGATTTAGATAAGATGGTGGTAGCTAGCCAGGTGACATTTACAATGCCCTACCACAAAACCAAAAATTATTATGATAGTTGTATAATTATACTTTATTAATTAATGTTGACATACATGTAATAATATGTAGATATAATGTTATTGTAACAATGATTACAATTTTTAAGAGTCTAACGACATACCTATTGAAAATATGGTAATAGGTTTAATTTCTATCTTATTTTGTTCATTTTGTGACTTAACAATATTTTAACGTTATATTTATATTAAATAATCTAATAATTCTACAAATCTTTAAGATGTATGTGTATAGTTATTATTTTATTGTTTTATGTTTGACAATCACTTTTATTTTACAAATCTTAAATTTACGGAACTGTATGTATGACAGGATATTGTAAAAGTGAACTAAATAAATCTATCTATTGAGAATATAAATTATTACCTATCCTGAATATTTCGCTCTTATCGAGAAACCTACTCAAGCAGATCCTTAGGCAAGTATATACTACCTATTACCTAATTTTCCTTAGAAAATATGAAGTATTCTCTTATCTAATATTCTCAGTAACCTTTTGTATAAAAGGCAGGGGGAAATCTGTGTATTATTATTATGAGTGATCCTGTATAGTGCTTGTTAGAAACATGAGGCGTATTGAAGGCAGAGGGGCCTAATGAACC
The DNA here is from genome assembly GCA_949316235.1 of Oegoconia quadripuncta. Classification (NCBI taxonomy): domain Eukaryota; kingdom Metazoa; phylum Arthropoda; class Insecta; order Lepidoptera; family Autostichidae; genus Oegoconia; species Oegoconia quadripuncta. Next base: position 36,366,338 of record OX438745.1, read on the forward strand.
ACTCCGATACCTCCCGTCTTCCATTACATGCCTTGATGGAAATATCGCTTTTGGCAATCGTTGAAGAGTGATTATATTAGCAATATAACATTACCATGGGTATAAGTAGATAGTGAATTCTTTTGCAAATTAATTTCAGTCGTATTTATCTCATGGTTAAGACCAAAGTACAGTTAATGTTTTAAAAATTTAAAAAAAATTAAAAATCCGTGAAGCTAATCCCTTGAATGTTTTTTTTTTTTTATTTGAGAGGGCGGCAAACGAGCATGCGGGTCACCTGATGGAAAGCAGTCACCGCCGCCCATGGACACCGGACATGTTTGGAAGCAGTTATCATTTTGTATTCAGCGGGCGCCATGTTGGAGCTTTTACCAAAAAATGTATTTCAATCAAAATTTAACTCAAAATAACGGGCACTTTTAATTTAATAAAATTTTTAAGGAGAAATCAATAAACCATTATTACTCTAATTGTAATTATATAAAGGTGTATAATTTCTATATTTGCGCAAACATATAAAAAACTTGTTTCGACATACACTCACACAATACCCCCCCCCCCCCCACACATATGTACACCCTCTCACACTCACATACACACACAACTAAACTAAACTCTGTCTCTTTCTCCCTGGAACAGTACGATGCGACGGCACCACTCCAAAACTGGTTTTAGTTTAGTTTTGTTCAGTTGGTATACAATACATGACACCAGTCTCTCTCAAAAACTAGGTTATGTACGTAATAATTTTAAGCACCTATTGTTAAGTATTGTACCTATTTTTGTGAGAGAAAATAAAAACTTTTTGTATTGTATTTGTTCCCTGAAGAAAAAAAACTACGCGGGCAGAGTTGCGGCCGGGACCTAGGTAATTATAAAGTCCCAAAAACAAATCTTTAACTAAACTATTGCCTGTATTTGATTGACTTTGTGTACTATCATTTCGACTTTGTATTATTCAAACGACCTATATCTCTGAAATTCCATTAGGCAACGAATATCTAATACTAGACCATCGTTAAGGGTCTACCTACGGCCCGATATAATCGTCTAACCTTCTCGTACCTGTCGACCTCGTAATACGACATCGGGTAAACATGTTACACGCGCCTCTTATGGGATCGGCTGGACGTAGTCAGTGAGTAAATATGGGGTCATGGGGGCGCTAAATTGTAAACAGTAAGAAAGAAAGAAAGAAAACATTTATTTAGCTTACAATGGGCATGTACATGAAAATTTTGAGATAACAATACTAAAACATAATAATGCAAGCTGATATAGGTTCGAACTCAGCATAATGGTGTGGCATGAACCATATTATAGTATATTAATTCTGTGCCACAGCGCTGATTTTCAGCTGGCACCTTTGTAGGAGGTTAGGCACTCATGGAATAATTAAAAAAAAAACAAATAAAATAAAAAATATATATAAGTAGGGGCCCATTCACATGAAACACGTAAGTTACAATTTTGGCAACACTTGTAAGCTGAGACTGTTTAAGAGTGGCCCAAACGTTATTATTATTCAAACTCTGGCCTCGTTTATGGGTTAGAACTCTTTAAACGTGCTATCCCCATCCTCATATCATCACATCATCCACAGGACATCTACTGTTGAATATAAGCCTCCCCCATAGATTTCCAGAGAGACCTGGTGGAAGTAGCTTGCATCCAACGACTTCCCGCGACCTACATCGGGCCGTAAATCCACTTTATAACCTGCCCACTGCCACTTCAACTTACTAATTTGCTGGGCTATGTCCCCATCCCCATTCGATTAGCCAAAAATCAATAAGTAAAACACTCCAAACCTGGTCATAACAAAATATATGGGACAAATACACGTTTTGGCGTGATTGGAGCACGCGATGTCGTGTGGTAAGCTATAAATCCCCAGTCACACCAATTTGCCACATTGGTGTGACTATGGTTCATTTCATTTATCCGTAGTCACACCACTATAGCCCAACGCGCCCTTGACGATAAAGACAAAAGATAATCAAGTTGTTATATTTTAGACAGAGACTGGACATACATACACATATAACGCCAACAAACACATAACACCCGTGGTTTTTCGTCGGGGGTTAAAAACAGTGCACAACATTACAACTCCACTCCAAGAACCAAGTCTTATGTTTTGTGATTTCCTTCTCGCTTGTATCTTTCCTTAAGTATTTCTTCCTCAATCACCATATCTCTGCTCTAATACACTATGTCCATAGCTGGGGGGCCTGGTGACCTGTAATTCTGGTTCTTCCTTTTCAGGCACCAGTCTTCCCACAAATGAGTTCTATGTATTACCTAGTCCTAAAATCACTTTGTAAAGCGTCATTTGTGGTGAGAAAATAAACAATTTTTATTTATTTATTTATTATTTATTTATTAATTTTATCGTACACTTTCCAAAAATTAACCTATAGTAATTTCACTGTGAATTAACTCCATCTGTTTTTTTAATATAAAATTATCTTTTTCTCGTTGTAACTCGCGTCTTTTAAATCAATGACGTTAGAATATTGGGATTGGGATTGGGATTGGGATTGGGATGAATGGGTAGGAATGTTTCGTCTAGAAACTCAACTCTACTAGCGTGAACAATGTAAAAGGCGACTAAAGAAAATGCGTCGTAGCAGTATCAATTGGTCCGGATCCGCAAAGTCTACAATCGTTGAAGGTCCAACGTCATCGCAATTAGTAGATTATGGACGTGGAGGATGCTAGGAGGATATATATATGTCGCAGATAGCGATAAATTAGCGATAGAATTCATTATTCAAAGTCAACTGACTATCATAATATGCGGTTAATGGGAAGTAAACCTGGTGGCGCTGGTATCGCCGGAAATGGCGTGGTGACGACGTTAATATAAGGTCCGCACATCGAAAATGACAGGGACTTTGCTACCAGCCTTCAAAGGAGTCTGAGCTTCACTGAACCCATCAACGACTGTGAGTGATTCTGATTACCTAATATCACCGACGCGTGGAAGAATTCGGTGAGTCCTTAGTTAATAAGAAGTTTATCGTGGGATTTGAGCAAGGAGGAATTGAATACCAGGTCCGGTTAAATTCCACAGACTGCACGCGCGGGCCAAGTTGTATGGCATGAGGAGCGTACAAATGTTTACTATTCACCAGTAAACATCTCAGCTTTCATGATCATAATCGAATGTGAATACGATATCTATTCGCCTATAGTAGCTTGCATATAAGTCGCCATTGCCCGTGCAATCCTTTACCACGCGACTGGCACCGTCCCAGTCGCTCGCAACGCCCACCCGAACCCATCTACGACATATATACAGGGCGTCCCAAAGTTATGGGACATGAAGGGGAAGTACCTTAAATATCGTAGATAGTGAATTTTGCTCAAAGAAGACTTTATGTTATTTTTAAAAGTTAGTAATTCTGCATTCATAGATTTTCTAAAAATTATTTGCTTCGGCTGGGAATCGAACCGACTCAAATGTGAAAAAAAAAACACCCTACTTCTTATATGATGCCAATCGAAAGAATAGCTAAACAGATCAATATCCGAAAAACAAACGCTCGCACATACTGTTCCATTTTCAAATTTAAGAACAACATTTAAAAATATCACTTCTTTTTAAAATATCTTAAAAAGTATGCATTCAAACAAACGCTGTCATAAACTGTTCCATTTTCAAATTATAAATTATTTATTTTTGTTTTTAATTTGCCTTCTGTCTAGCTTACAGAGGACGTATTGAAATACAAGTTTTATCATTTCATCTACACGTGCACTTATAATAAGGAAAACTATGTTAGTACCTATTTTATGAAGTGGGTACTTATTTACGAATAATCAATGCTATCTTTGGAATGATAATATCGCTACTTTTCGAACGTCGTCGGCAATAAATAACTTTCTTGAAATTTGACTCAATCATTTTATGTTGTTCCTTTCTTTTAAAATACTATGTTACTTAGGCAGAGTTATTATTTTTTAGCTATTCTTTCGATTGGCATCATAAAAGTAGGGTGTTTTTTTTTTCACATTTAAGTCGGTTCGATTCCCAGCCGAAGCAAGTAATTTTTAGAAAATCTATGAATGCAGAATTACTAACTTTTAAAAATAACATAAAGTCTTCTTTGAGCAAAATTCACTATCTACAATATTTAAGGTACTTCCCCTTCATGTCCCATAACTTTGGGACGCCCTGTATATTTCTCTTTTTACATTATCAACTCGTAGCTTTACATAGTTCAGATCAATATTATAGGGGGCGCTTATTATTAAAAATTCAAGCGGTGTGCAATCTAGATGCTTAATACGTCCCTGGGTTTTGGTGTTACTAGAGTAACTTCACTTTTATTACCAAGGCTTGGCCTGGTTGGTATACGTTCTTTAATAACTATAGTACCTATGTGATGTCTCGATTGTATACCTGTCTGTCCCAGGTCATAAGGTTAAACAAACCTCTCTATTCACGTATAGCTCGTCAGCTTTGTGTAACTTTGCACTGACCGGAGGGTAGAGGTGGGACTTTCATTCTTTCCTCACTTTTGTTCTTATAATCTTCCATTTAATTAGTATGGGGTAGAGTTAGAGTATCTTGTTCCTTAATGTAACAATAAAATAAACCTAAATAGAAATATATTTTTGATTATAGTCAATAACTCTTACTACAAAAATATATTTTAAAATATTCAATCACAGCTTAAATATTTGTATATTTTCCTTTTGTTATTGTGTTGAAAGGAAATCGTATAATAATTAAAAGGTATCACATAAATAAATAACTCGATGAAATATTAAAAATAAGTTTTATATTGAATAAACAGAATTAATGTTAGATTTTTAGTTAAAATCTTCTTCTCTCGTCCAAGCTTTTCAAGGGCAAATCACGAACTGACTAAACAGAAAGCTATACTGATAAAAAGAGAGAGAGAGAATAGGCAGAGTTCAAATTTTGAATTTAAAATATTATGACTTAACCGAAAAAGAAACAAACAAGGAGAACACTGTAAAAAATCTTAATCTTACATTACACACACTGGACATTAGTCCAGATTAAGGTCAAGAGCGATCCCATTCTAATTAAAAAAAAAAAAAAAAACACCATCTTATCTAAATCTGCCGCCAAGCAGCAATGGAATTGTTGTGTTCCGGTTGTCAGAGATAAGATAGCCAGTCCCCCAAATGTGTTGGGGTTTCCGGGTCAGTACGCTTCCACCTTCGACCTCATCTTCACTTAACATCAGGTGTGATTGAGGTCAAGTACCAATCTGTTGTGCATAAAAAAAAAAAAAAAAAGATTTCTTCGTCAAATGCGAAACCGTAAGAATTGAAAAGATACTAAATATACAAGGATAAAACTGTAAAAAGAGAACCAACGAGTCTCATGGCGTCTCGTTACAACCATATTTCGAAATATCGATACCTATATGATACCTACATGATGGGTAGGTACTAAAATCCTCAATTAGTCGCAAGAGCAGAGCGCATAAATATGCCAAAGAAAATAAAAGTACTAGGAATCCACGAGTTGAAAGAGAAGATTTATGGACAAGAAAAAAAAAGAGATTGGTATACCATGAGAGAGCTAGAGAAAAATAGATACGGCTGAAGTTAAACGAACCATTAGCTTTTAACAAATGTCGCTGAACTCAATGAAATTTGACTTTATTTGAAGCGATGAAATTGTGGAACAGATTATTATAGTTCATAGATATTTGTTCCCGAGTTATGAATGTTTTTCATTAATACATGTATTTATTTACAAAAAAAAAATGTATTTGTGTAGTTTATCAACCATCCGGTATCTATAATACAAGCCTAGTTGCTTTATGTGGAACTAGATGGCGCTGTGTGTATGTGCAAAGAGAGACATCTCCACTTACATTTCAATAAATTGTCATGAAAGTGCGTTCATTCCATCATCATATCAGTCACAGGACGTCCACGGCTGAACATAAGCCACCATCTTTGTAGAGAAGGTCGATGTGATTACCAATAAATATGATAAATCGAAAATCATCAGGTGAAGCTGGTATACAAAAACTGAGCTCCTAAACTGTAGGAACTAGAAGGGTCGCCATCATACAACAATGAAGACGGAGATTGGCAAGCACGCTTAAATAATATAATGAAAAATATTAAAACTTTTAAGAAGAAAAAAACAATTGACTTCAGCCACTAGAAATTAAAAAAATAGTTTCACTGAAACGCTCCAAATCACTTATTCCGTTAAATTTTATTTTCGCTGTCGTAATTTCTAGTTCTTACGAAGTCGAGCACTACCATAGTATATATATAAATATATATATACTAAAATAAAATAAAATTTAACACACAATTTAATATATGAAAAAATAAGCATAAAAAAGAAATATATATATTTCTTTTTTATGCTCAACGGGTTAGCACTTGACGTCAATCACACCTGATGTTAAGTAAAGATGAGGCCGATAGCGTACTGACCCGGAAACCACATCTTATTTGGGGGACTGGCTATCTTATCTCTGACAACCGGAACACTACAATGCTATTAACATTGCTGTTTGGCGGTAGATTTAGATAAGATGGTTATAGCTAGCCATGTGGACATTTAAAATACCCTAATGGATATCTTTTAAATTAAATTAATCTATATTAAAATAACACTGACGTCGACTTCGAAACGTATATTTTTTAATTTACTAGAAATAATATTTAATTACGACAGTGGACATAGAAAAAAATGTTAAGTTATACGAGCGTTTCAGTAATATTATTTGTTACTTTGTAGTGGCTGAAGTCGTTTGTTTTTTTTTTGTTGATAAGTTTTTCTTTCATAAAATATTATGCTCATTTTTAAATGAGTAATTCAATCACGGACTCGTATATTCATAACCGATAATTGTTATCGATGATAAGCTATCGACATCAATATCGATTTCAAAATCACACATACAGAACCCAAACGTTACACGTGTCCGACACCCGCCAATTTTTCATCTCACGTCAACTTAAGTAAGCTTAAAACAAAATTAACTTGAAGTATCCCTATCTCTGAGTACAGTCGCGAAGGTAAGTCCAAAACGCTACGGGAGAGGTAATAGAGTGTCATCTTGACATAACAAATGATCACACTCCATCCCCGTCCTAGGGTGAAGCTCGTTCGTACTACTCAACACTGTTTTTGCATTTACCGCACAAGATTACCTTGCCCTTCTGAGGGTACTGAGGTGAAAATAAATGAGGGACGCTGAAATCAATTCGCGGGAATGAAAGGGTTGAAGTTTTGAAAGTGAAAATGTGTTCGGGGTAATGCACCTCGGGTGTCGTACATACATACATAACATAACGACCTTTATCCCAAATGGGGTGGTCAGATAAATCCCAAACATTAGAATTACAGTGCTCTCAGTCTTTTACAGGATGCACTTCGATGAGTGTGCGTTGGAATTGCACAATCTTATTCCACCATCGTCATTTCATCTTCGGACTACAAGGCGCGGGAAGTTTCCACCCGTATGTAGTTAACATACCGAACATTCGCACTAAGCGGTTCGACTCTTAATTTCATAATGCGAACAGCCAAGGCATGGAACTATCTTCTCGGATGGAAAAAATACTCGCCCTCTGCTACTGCAACGCTCACTGCATGCAGGTGTAGTCCGTGCTGTATATGAAAGCATGGAGTCGGGCTTCACTCGACTTCCTTCCCCATTCCATATTGGCCCTAATGCAATTTACATTTCATTGGCTACACTGTCATTTGCCGAGGGGCGTGGGAATCTTCACACACCCCATTTGTTTCTATAATTAGTCTAGAGCCTAAGTTAGCAATAGAGTCATGTAAGGGTTATTCTTCAGTAGACGCCCTGTCAAGTACACCTGGCTTATAGGTTGACGATCTGTTTGGTGTAGTGGTTAGAAACTCTGCTGCTATATCAAAAGGTCGCGGATTCGAATCCATATGTTTGTATGATGAATACGGACATGTGTACCCGAGTTATGGATGTTTGTCATTTATTTATGAATTTATTTACAAAAAAAAATATGTATTTGTGTAGTTTATCAACCATCTGGTATCCATAATACAAGCCTGGTTGCTTAGTGTTTGATCGAGATGGTGCTGTGTGTATGTGCGCAGATATTTATTTATTTATTTATTGAGTGGAACTTTTAGTATGGAACTATATACATTTTGAAAGGTATCTTGAAAGGAAAGGTAAAGGTGAGACATGCAGGAGGAGGAGTTTTCTTCAATTGAAAACAATCGGGATCGATTATTTAACGTGCACAAAAACGCTCGTATTGAAATGCCACTAGTGGTTACCCATCCAAAATTTTATCAGACATTTTTAAAACAATAGAATGATTAAAAACATTCATCATGTAATCCAACACCCTTTTATAACAAAGTCATGCAAACAAAACAAACTCCTCGCGCTTTAAATTAAAATTAAAGCTGCCAATTTCGGAAGGAAACCTGAGCCATACCAATTAGCACAACCACAAATTACCATCAGAATCGGCCGGTTCAACAATTTAATTGTAGGAATCCTAACTCAGGAAACCGATATCCGCTCCACCTTCCAACTTGCAATCCGAACAACGTACAGACTCGGTCCCGAACAAACCGAAAACTTCAAAAACATAAAGCAATGTTAAATTCTATTCGTAATAATCAGATAGGGCTGCCATCCTAGACAGTATCATCAGTACAGTCAAACCATGGTACCTTCAATTTATTCCCATTAATAAAAAAAAAAAAATAAAGAAAATATTATATCTTCGGAAAACATTTCGAGTTACTAATGATCGCAAAACTAAATAATATAGGAAACTAAATAACAACTATTTATTGTAACAATCATGAATAATAATAATAAATAAATATTTCGGACACTTACACCAATCATCTAGTCCCAAACTAAGCAAAGCTTGTGCTATGGATACTAGATAACGGATAAACATACATAAATATTTATATAAACATCCATGACTCGGGAATAAATGTTCGTATTAATCACACAAACATTTACCCCTCGCGGGATTCGAACCCGCAACCATTGGTTTCGCCGACAGGGTCACTATCCACTACACCAACCGGTCATCCGATAATGAAGATATCTAACTTATCTGGTTTGAAGCGGTGGTCTCATTCGTTTAAATCTCATAAAGAACGGTGTTACAAGATGTGTGCTGTGTGGTTTCGGCACTCAAATAGAATAGAACCAATCCCTCTCTTCCCGCGGGTGTCGTAAAAGGCGACTATGGGACTTTCCACTAAAAACATCGATACAAATAGATTTACACGTTTTAACGGCGATGGTGTCACCCCCTGTCATGTGTGCATTTTTGTATATTTAAGGAGAACCGTGGATGTTGTTTGAATCATTAAATTTGTAATGTTTGGAACATCCAAACACTATTGTTTCGGATACCTCTGACCACCCCTTTTAGGGTTAAAAATCATGTATGTGTGTGTGTACAAGATGTCTCTTTATGCCATTGTATTGCCAAAGTGGCTGAATTTACGACAGCTGGTGTTTATGACATTATGGAACTCTATTGTGTGTGTGTGAAAGGCTATTATGTGCTAATACAAAAATATTCTAGTAGTCACCATCCAAGACTGATCACGGTAAAAGTTGATGAACTTTACTAATCGCAAACTTAGAGTAGATTTACAAGAGTGCTACTAAAAATAAATCTTAAACCTGACAAATCCAAGGCATTCGGTTGGCAGCCCTATATCCGTGTAGCACAGGAAGCCAGCCACAAAGAAGAGGAAATTGCCTATCACGGTTCTGTAGTAATCACACCGGCACTCACCAATCTAACTTCACTGTGGACGCTGTAACTTAATGAGATATTTCGACAAAGTTGGAAATAGGGATCCTTGTAAAGTTATTAGTTGATTTTTAGGATTCTGCAATATGTGTGATTGGTGTTGGTGGTAGCACCTCACATTTGAAATTAGCTATCGGTCAGTTCCGCGCCTAAATTAACATTGGAATATCCTTTCTTATAAATAAATATGTTTGCACATACACTGTTTAAGTCAACATAGGATGTCTGTTAGATTCGCCTTTGCCTGTTTTTATTTATATTTTTCATTCCTGTGACTTTCATAATATGTATTTATTTACAAAAAAAATGTATTTATGTTGTATATCAACCATCTGGTATCCACAACACAAGCCTATAGTTGCTTAATGTGGAACTAGATGGCGCTGTGTGTAGTCTAAGGATATTTATTATATAATAAGCACTATAATAATTTGTTAAACCTGTCCCGTATCAATGCTAGGAAATCATGGCAACCTATGCATGACTCACTTAATAACTGTGGTAGGTATTTATTTGTAATGTTTTTGTTTTCAATTTTTACAAAAATGTCACGTAATAGAATAACCATTTGATTGTAATATTACTATATCATCGCAGAACAAATTTAAGGGTCAGAGATTTGATTATGATTCCTAAAGTAATAAGATTCGGTGTGCCCTTCTGTATTGCATATAAATGTCTGCAAGAAATTCCGGTGACTTATGAAATTGTAATATAAAATATAACAGGCTATTGGTTTTGGATAGGTAATAATTATAAGCTAAATTGTAGCTAATATCCAGGGGAAAAATATAAACTGGGTAAGTAACGCTACATAAAAATGAAGAAAATAATTTAGTTAACATTATCATAAAAAAATGTTTGGACCAAAAGGCAAAGATGCTCTACAGCTTAAATGCTACTTCACAGTAAAAATGTGAGTGTTTTTCTAGTATTTTATGTATACTCGTTTACTTAATTTAAAAGGCATTGTCCTTACGATCTGACTTATAAAAAACTAGCCTTTTATCCGCATTGATAAAAACTTTGGCTGCAGGAGTTCCATTCCCTTTGCCTTTCCCCAAATTTTACAAAAAAAAATATCAAGTTTTTTCCTTACCACGGTGACAGTCCACACAGTGCATTATTTTGGTAAATTTTAACGTTCCAAAAGTAAGATTTTTAATGTTGATTACATAGGTAAACATAATATTTCTTTAAAAAAAAATTTAATTTGATCAAAGACTGAACGCACACCTACACGCACACAACCTGTGAAACACCTTAACCTTTTGTTTTTCTTCGAGGTTTAATAAACAAGAAACGATTTACAATTTTATTACATGTATACTGTAAACCAAAAAATATCAAATGGCGGAGATTGGCACTCGAATTTATTTCTATGGTAGCAAAACAAGTAACTCTTGAATACCAAAAATAAAAGCACTCCACAAAGGCAAATCCAAACAGTTTCCAATACAAAGGCATAAGAATTTTCTTTTAATTTTTTTTCACATTGTCAAAATATGTCAAAAAGATAAAAGATGATTGCCAAGGCCATAAAATTTAGTATTCCCTTCTTCATAGGCATTTATGTCTGTAAAAAATTTATATGCTGTAATAAATGAACAAACACGATACAGAAGTGATATTTCAGTGCACCCTTGAAATGTTTATGAACATCTTTATCTTCATCAAATGAACCGAAAAACGTCCATTGCTGAACAAGCAATTATTACATTTAATTTACGGTTAAAAGAAAGAAAGAAAGAACAAAGAAAAAGTATTTATTACCAACGAATACAGAAAATTTCGTAGGTACATAATTTTGCATATTTAAATGTATTTGTGGCAAAGGGATTGGGCGTCAGCATTTGCTGCCAATATGTCGTATGGCAATTGACAGCGTTGGTTTTCAGCGTAACCCCTCTCTCACTTAGGTTTTCAAAATAAAATAACAGAGTCAGGCGCGTTCCCACATACACTTATATGTGTAAGGAATAAAAAACAGGAAAAAAAAACTGCTATTACCTACTTGCGAGTGTGATAACAAAAAAAAAAAGAAAGTAACCTCACATATAAATTTTATCTTTTGTTCAGCTTTACGACGGAGATCTTGAGATCGGCTAAGACGAATAGATTAAAAAAAAAAATCATATGTGAATTAGCCACTAAGCACACTTTTTACATGTCTGTGTAACAATAGTGCTAGATAATAATATAAAAATTTCATACAATATAAAAGCGACTTGCATCCAGCATCTACCCGCGACCTTCATTAAATCATATCATCACCTTGTTTGACGTCTTACTCTGCTCTTGCTGATTCTCTAGAAATCTATAGATATATAGATAGATGGATAAAGCATTTATTTAAGCCAGGCGATCACACACATACACTTAAAAAAAAAAGAATAATACAGAAATGTACACACAAATAAAAGTAAAGAAACAGAAAGAAAATACAAAGAGTGTGTGCCGCAGTAGCACAAATGGGTTATAACTCAGTGTGGCACATCACTCAAAGAGCGACACACTGGTTTTCAGTTAGAACCCCTACAAGTACAAGTGCATAAAAGTACGTACTTCCTCGTCGTAGTGTCTATAGGGGAAGCTTATGTTCAGCAGGGGGTTGGCTATGATAATGATTTAATTTTCATTGATGTGTGTTACCAGTCGAGCGTCGGTGGCTCAGCGGTTAAGACGCTCTCCCAATCCCAAAACAACAATGAGTTTTTAAATTTAATTTAATTACTTATGTGCATTTATCCGACCCTCCTAAACGGTGAAAGAAAACATCGTGAAGAAACCTGCATGCCTGAGAAACAAAAATTCAAACGCATGTGAAGTCCCCAACTCGCATTGAGCCAGCGTGGTGGACTACGGCCCATACTCTCTCATATACGAGGTGAAGGCCTATATCCCTTCAGTGGGATGTTTACGGGCTGATGCTGATGAGTGATGACTCAGACACTGAAACGTGGTCTCTCACTATGGGCCTCATAAGAAAGCTCAAGGTCACGCAACAAGCTACGGAGAGGGCGTTGCTCGGCGTTTCAATGATCGAATCAGGAATGAAGAAAGCCACAGGCGAACCAAGAGCCAAGAGCTTAGCAAGTTGAAGTGGCAGTGGGCAGGGCACATAGCTCGAGTAACTGATGCCCGGTGGGGCTTTAAAATTCTCAAGTGAACCTGAGAAAGGTCGCAGCAAATCGCTGGATACAGGCCGTTTGAAACTGCTCATTCTGGAATTCTATGGGGAAGGCCTATGTTTAGCAGTGAACGTCTGTATCTAATGTGATCTAATCATTTAATTTTTCGGTACGGGGTTTTCTAAATTTTTACTTTATGATTTGAAATATTCTCATGTATCTTTTATTTTTAGAGTACCAGCCATCCTTTATCTAGCAACTCTTCTACCTACAGCTTCTCAGAGCCCAGTTTCGCTTCTCGTCCGTTCAAATATTGGCAAACTTTTCGTCCGCCCGTTGCAAAGTGTTCGACAAACTCCCAAGTGTCTTAGATAAATTAAGATTCCGGTGAGTGGGTTTATAATGAATAATGATACAGAATCGATATTCAATCAGTAACGACTGATTGGTGTAGTTAGCAGTGATCGTTTGAAACCAATGGTTTCGGGTTTGAATCTTGGGAGGAGTATTTGTTTGATGAATACTAACATTTGTATCTTTGTAATTATTTTTATGTATTCAATAAGGTGTTATGAATACAAATTAGAATAGAATACATTAATAATAATTTATTCCCGAGTCACGGTTTCCATTAGTTACTAGGTTTTCACCTGCGTAGAATAAATTTTTCGCGGATATGTTTTATTTTTTATCCCGCGGTAACTGCTCAATATATCGGGATAAAAACATCCTATATTTTAATTCAGGGTATGTTCTCCCTATGTATCAAATTTCACCCAAATCCGTTCATTCGTTTCGCCGTGATTGACAAACAACAACAAATAAACAAGCAAACAAGAGACTAAGCTCTTTAAATATAGATTATAAAAAAAAAAAAACAAGCAATCATCCAAACTTTCGATTTATAGTATTCAATAAAAGAGTAAAGACAATTAATTATTATATTGCCTTTTTGTACAATAAAGCGTTTACAAACAAAATCCACGACTTAAGAATATACCATTTCATGCATAACAAATAATTGTCATTATTGACGACCGATTGGTGTAGTGGATAGTGACCCTGTCAGCGAAACCAACGGTTGCGGGTTCGAATCCCGCGACGGGTAAATGTTTGTGTGATGAGTATGAACATTTATTCCTGAGTCATGGATGTTTATATAAATATTTATGTATGTTTATCCGTTATCTAGTATCCATAATACAAGCTTTGCTTAGTTTGGGACTAGATGATTGGTGTAAGTGTCCGAAATATTTATTTATTTATTATTATTATTATTTATTTAACATAGACATTGGGTACCATTTTGTCACCGCAACCGTGCCAGTATTTTATTGTCATGTTTAATTTCTTTTGCAGGGAATGTGCAAAAAATTGGAAAAGTGAACTATAAATTGTAAGTGTAATATAAACGTGATAGTATATGAAGTCACCATAGAGGATGTTAAAAATCAGACCAGATGAAACCACTATAAAGCGAAGGTAATTTAAACTTTAAATATAGGACTTTGCTAACATAGAAATAAAGGTGTAATGCTGATTTAAAAATTGTACATTAGGATTTATATAATACTTATTATTAGGGAACCGACTATTATTTCCTTAATTCCTTTCACCGACCTAACGCCCTCTGTGGACGATTTATGTGGAACAAAAGGCCCACGTGACCATTGTAAAAAGAAAATTACTTGAAGACCTACTGTCGAACTGATCAAAGCGATTTGTGGTTTTACATCAGTTTTTAAGCGAAGTTCAGTGAAAACCCAGGTTAATTGTGTACATAATACCTCAAACCAGCATAATATACTCTGGAGTGAATCAAGGCTAACAGTTTCGAATTCCTGTAAGTACCTACCTATCTCCTTAATAGTCTGTATATATCATTAGCTTCAGGGTATTTAATTTTGGCACATAATCGAGGTTTTCGTAACACTTATAATTATAATAAATTGCCTTTAATATTATTAAACTTCTTTACATCTGGGTTGATAACTTACATATTTTTTTTTATGAACGACGGGTTCGTATTTGACCTCAGGAGTGGTACCTAAAATCAACATTCTTTAGATCAACTTTCATTATATCAACACCTATTGGTTTCTGTTCTTTTTCTCATATTCAACCATTCTTTTTTCTCATATTCTCGTAATTGACGCCTATTTGAACTCGTAAACAGTTGATGTAGTTAATTGTTGACAAAATAATCTGTTGATCTAATGAACCATTGATATTACAAATTATTGATACAATAAATGGTTGACCTGTTGGTGTTGATATAATGAAAGTTGATCTAAACAATGTTGATTTTAGGTACCAAACCCCTTGACTTCAATCACACCTGATGTTAAGTGAAGATGAGTTCGAAGATGGAAGCGTACTGATCCGGAAACCCCAACACATTTGGGGGACTGGCTATCTTATTTCTGACAACCGGAATACAACAATGCTATTAGCATTGCTATTATATTCTATATAATTATATGAATATGTAAGAGGGAGTTTAAAAGTGGCACCCGTGACAGAAAAGTTGAAAGTTTGGCTTGGTATGGTCATGTTATGAGGAGAAAACATCAGTCCAAGGGCTAAGCACTGCATAACATCAGTCATTCTAACTAATATACATTATAATACTAGCTTTCCGCCCGCGACTTCTTCCGCGTAAAAGATTTAATCAAAATCGGCTCAGCAAAAAAAAAATCTATTTAAATCCAGTTTCTAATCTGTCTGCCAACCAAGTTTCATCCAAATCCGTTCAGCCATTTGGGCGTGTGGATGTGACAAACATACACACACAAACTTTCGCGTTTATTTAATATTGGTTACCTATATTAGTTATGATTAGGATATTATCATAAGTCTAAATCTTTATCTAAATTAAATTTTATGTACCTATATCACGTAAATTATCAAAATATAAACATAAATATTTTATTTATGTCATCGTATTTAAATATGTAAATAATATATATACTTCAATATCCGTTGTATGTATTGTTTTTATTTATTTGTATTTATTTAGATTGATTAATGTATACTCATTTATTTATTTATATTTCTTCTTACTTATTATTAAGTAAGAAGAAATAATTGCAGCCTACTTTCTGCAAAGCTTTGTGTATCACATGTTTCTCTCAACAACAAATAGTGTGTGTTATTTAAGTAGTGGATAACTGTTTTGGATGTATGAGTAGTAACTATATGTTGTAAATTAATGTAATATTAGCTGTTGTTATCCCAAATAAAAGAAATAAATAAAAAGAAATGAAAAGCATGTTACTAAGGGAGTGATGAATATGGATGTTGATGCTTGGAAAAGACGAAGAAGACCACGGTAAAGATAGTTGGATTGTGCGAGGGATGATACGAGCATCGGTGGCTGAGTCGAGGAGACACAGTCTCCCAAATTGGTAGGTCCAGGTTCAATCGCCCGACAGGCTGTGTACCAATGACTTTTTAACAAGAAAACATCATGAGGAAACTTACATGCCTGAGAAATAAAAAAACTCGAAGGCTTGTGAAGTCCCCAACCCGCAATGGGTCAGCATGGCGGACTATGGCCCGTACTCCTTCAATGGAGGGTAGGTCTATATCCCTGCAGTAGGATGTTTACGGACTGATGATAATGATATGAATGGAAAGGGCGCGAATGATGAGGTAACGGTTGATAGAGGAGATTGGCAGAAAAAGACGTACTGCGCCGACCCCAAATAAATTGGGACCGGAGCAAGGAGATGATGATTCTATATTGAAAACAATTTGTATCAAGATAATTTATATATACATATAAAGAGACTTGTTCTGACTGACTGATTGGTTCATCAACGCACAGCCTATACCACTGAAGATAGACACATGAAATTTGGACAGTAGGTTCTTGATCTAACGCAAGCTTTCACTAAGATAGATTTTTTGGAAATTCAACCCCTAATGGGGTGAAATGGGAAGTGGAAATTTGTATGAAACTTCTTATTTCTTTTATCAATTAGCTTGAAACTTGGTACACTTACTCTATAATATAAAACGTTAAATACGTGTTTCAGTGTTTTTCTACATTCAACCTGAAAGGAGGGTGAAAGGGGGTGGCAAAATTGTATGGGTAATAATATTATTATTATATTATTATTATATTATAACAACACCATAATTTAAGTATGTATGTCATCGACATGATTGTTATTTTCTCTATATGTATAGTATGTTTGTTTATAACTACTGTTTTTGTAAGTGTACTCGCTGCCTACTTTTACGTTACCTCATCTATTTGTCTCCTTACTGAGGTTTGCTGGAAGAGATCTCTTATAGAGATAAGCTCGCCTTTTGTATATTTTAATATTCTCCTGTTTTTTTTGTTTTGTTTGACGTGTATGCTTATATACAATAAAGTGTTAAATAAATAAAATAAAATTATTCTTGTGTAATTTACTTGAAAATAAGTATTTATGCTCTTCGACACAATTGATGAGATACGTGTTTCAGCGTTTTTACTTATTATAAAGGCGAAGCCGCGACCGCAAGCTAGTATTCCTATGTGTTCGATCCGTGATGTACAAGGTATCTTTGTATGTATATATATGGTATTGTACCTAGGTATCAATAGTTTATTTAATACTTTGAATTTCTCACAGAATTTATTTTTATTTCTTGCGCAGTAAAACAATTTGACGACCTGTTTGGTGTAGTGGTTAGCAACTCTTACAAAAAAAAAAATGTTTATATCAACCACCTGGTATCCACAACACAAGCCTATAGTTGCTTACTGTGGAACTAGATAGCGCTGTGTGTATGTCTAAGGATATTTATTATTATTACTACTATTAATTATTTGATTCGTAATCGACACATAATTAAATAGTTGAAACTGGATGTGCACGAACGTGATTATATACATGTTTAAATGTCAGCCGCCATCTTGTCATATTGTGGCGATTCAAACAAGACGCCCCAACACGTAATATCGACGGTGAGT
This sequence comes from Oegoconia quadripuncta, assembly GCA_949316235.1. Classification (NCBI taxonomy): domain Eukaryota; kingdom Metazoa; phylum Arthropoda; class Insecta; order Lepidoptera; family Autostichidae; genus Oegoconia; species Oegoconia quadripuncta. Next base: position 36,384,245 of record OX438745.1, read on the forward strand.
CAGAGAAAAAAAGCTGAAATAAAACTGGTTTTTGTTTCCAAATTACTTCTCATTGAGTAAGGTTTCTATTTGTCCCAGTTTGTAGCTGCTTTATTGATGGCAAGGCTAATAAATAATTCCACATTTATACATTTTTAAAACAACTGAATCTTTTATTTGAAAGTAGGCGTACTTGTGGTGCTACACTTTATTTAAAGGCAATGTAAAGGTGTTACAATATACAAGATATAAGAAGCATACCACAGGGAAAAAATGAATGTTACATTCTTCATAAAATCATTCTTGCTTATTGGAAATAAATGAAGCCACCAGCTTTGTGAAAGAAAATACTGATTTCAAATTGATTCAGCCGTTTTAGCGCTATAATACCTACAACAGATTTATTACATACAGCGCCATCTAGTTCCACACTAAGCAACTAGGCTTGTATTATAGATACCAGATGGTTGATATACACAAATACATATTTTTTTTGTAAATAAATACATATATAAATGAAAAACATGCATAACTCGGGAATGTGTTTGTATATGTTTATATGGTGAAAACATGTCTGTATTCAGCATACAAACATATGCCCCTAGCGGGATTCGAACCCTAAAGGTCGCTTTTGGTATAGCAGCAAAGTTTCTAACCACTACATCAAACAGGTCGTCAAAAAGATTATAAATGTTTGTATACTTATATATGCAATAAAGTGTAAAATAAAAAAAAATAAACAGATTACTACACCTATATACAGTCAAACCCACACTCCTTCCACTGTAACTTCTATGCCAAGATCAACAGTTGTACTCGACACTGCCTACTGAAGGTAGACGGTGCCCTACGTGACTTTATTGCTACCTTGGACCCCAGGCTAATTAAAGAAAGAAATAGGGTGTGTAAGTAGGAAACAGACTGTGTCCACACATAGGCGTCGACTTTCAACAAAAGTGGAATAATAAATAAAATACCTAAGGAATTAGATCTGGATTTAAAACCTTTGTCGTCTCACTCTTTGATGTTTGACGTAAACAATTCCATTGAATTTGATAACAACGGATAATTTTTTTATCAAAAATAGTTCAGCCGAATATTACTGATCGTATAGTAGTGAAGAATGCTTTTGTGTTCCCTCCATATTTGTAAACATATAGGTGTACGTATAACGGTTGGCGATCCCTACCATTGTTTTCACTCGAATTGATTGCTTTGAGAAAATAATTTGGTGTTGTGAAACCGACCGCGGGACGGGAACATAGACTAGATAGACCGTACACTTCTTCTATTCCTATTGGTAGAACAGAACCAAATAAAATATCATGATCATATACAAGACACGGTTATTTATAGATTTTGGTTAGATTTCGGGGATACACCTTAATAACCCTTCTTTACTGGTTGGTACAATTCCTATTTCGTGGTACACGTGGTACGTTGCATACCACACAGTGGTAGAATTTGCGGAGACAATTATAGCTTTAAGAACTTCATGTACCAAATTCCGTAGCAAATAAACATTTCATTTAGTACAATCGGCAAATCTTTCCCAATTTGTACAATATGTCATTGATTGTGTTATTGAGAGATGTAAAGGCGCCTGCAACAATTAGGGACATTTTAAGCAAGGAAACTGGACAAAGAGAGACACAGTAAACAGACATAATATTATACTTTAATATACAGTACATAAACAGACACAATAATACTTTTTCCAAGACACAACATGTTGAATTGTAATTATAATAAACACATTATTATCATTTAACGCCTTACCTTTGTTTTACTTTTTCTGTTTGTTGTTTCGGGACTGATGTAGGTACCAGCTTTAAGTAAGCTAAGACATGTAAAAGTGGTATCTCCTGACACATGTGAATTATTAAATTTCCCTACTAGGAGAATCCAAAAACTAGTATCATAATAATAATAATTATAATTATTTATTGCATTAGTTCCTATTAGATTAGATTAGATTAGATTAGATTAGATTAGATTAGATTAGATTAGATTAGATTAGATTAGATTAGATTAGATTAGATTAGATTAGATTAGATTAGATTAGATTAGATTAGATTAGATTAGATTAGATTAGATTAGATTAGATTAGATTAGATTAGATTAGATTAGATTAGATTAGATTAGATTAGATTAGATTAGATTAGATTAGATTAGATTAGATTAGATTAGATTAGATTAGATTAGATTAGATTAGATTAGATTAGATTAGATTAGATTAGATTAGATTAGATTAGATTAGATTAGATTAGATTAGATTAGATTAGATTAGATTAGATTAGATTAGATTAGATTAGATTAGATTAGATTTATTTAGTTCACTTTTACAATATTAAGTCACACATACAGTTCCGTAAATTTATGATTTTTAAAGTAAAAGCGATTGTCAAACATAAAACAATAAAACAATAACTATACACATACATCTTAAAGATTTGTAGAATTATTATTCGTTAAGTCACAAAATGAACAAAATAAGATAGAAATTTAGCATCTACATATTATTATATGTAACTATGTCAAAATTAATTAATAAAGTATAAGTATGTAACCATTGTTACGTCAACGTCATACTATTTTTGAATAATGAAATAAAACAAAACTAAAATAAAATAATCATAATGAAACATTTAACTTAATGCTATTGGCATAGTAAGAATTTTGAATTGTCAAGGCAAAAGGGAATGACATCAGCTTTGCCGTACCGGGACAGATGTCACGATCAACGCTGTTTTTCAGTTACCCCCCTAAATAATGTTAAACTGGTCTGAAAAATAAACTGTTTTGTATTTTTTTGTAGTTATATAAAATTATCAGTAAATTGATAGCGATATAAACATAAATTGACCTCTTTAATCATTATTATCATAAATATGAACTACCCATTTCTAGTTAAAAATTTTAATCAAGATAGGTAAAATGTGGAGGGATATAGTGGTAGAGGAAGACTGAATAAGGTGTGGGTAGACTGCGTGAGGAATGTTATGTGTGTGAATGGGGTGAGTACGGAGATGACGGCTGATAGAGGAGACTGGAAGAGGAAGACATGTTGTGGCGATCCCACCTAGAGTGGAATAAGGATAGGAACATGCTGACTAATGTTACACGTCTAATTAGGTACTGACTGAAATCGACTCACCCAGGCCTTTATTCCATTCCAAACATTGATTTCATATCAATTTCATTTCATTCCTCGCCAACTTAGTGCTGGCGGTTATCTTGGCTGACGCATCAGTATTGCCAGTCAGTGAGGTAATGCTGTCAGTGATAGTAAATAAATAAATAAATGTACTTGGATATACACATAATATCTATTTCCCCTTTACGCAACTATAGACTTGTGTTGTGGATACCAGCTGGTTGATATACTACATAAATACATTGTTTTTTTTTTTTGTAAATAAATACTTTTTTTTTTTTTTTATGCATAACGGTTTGGTACTTGACCTCAATCACACCTGATGTTAAGTGAAGATGAGGTCGAAGATGGAAGCGTACTGACCCGGAAACCCCAACACATTTGGGGGACTGGCTATCTTATCTCTGACAACCGGAACACGACAATGCTATTAACATTGCTGCTTGGCGGCAGATTTAGATAAGATGGTGGTAGCTAGCCAGGCGGACATTTGAAATGCCCTACCACCAACCAAACCGAGTACTTAAACATGTACCCCGCTGGGGATCGAACCCGCGACCTCCGAATCGTAAACCCAATGTTGTTTACATTGAGCCACGGAGGCGGTTCTTATTATAAATGAAAACAAAAATCATACAAACATTTTGCCCCTAGCGGGATTCGAACCCGCAACCATTTGGTATAATGGTCAGAGTTTCTAACCACTACACCAAACAGGTCGTCACAGTCTGCAGCATGATAGCGATCTTTAATATGTTTTCTACCTTGCGCAGATTTCGGGGCTGAATACGTGTTTTGGAGGCTAGGTTGATTGATTACCTCAATTTTATTAGTTTAGTATTATTTTTATATTCTAAATAAAATTTAAAGTCTCTAACTATAAAACTCAGGCAAACGTATAACTCGCTTGTAACTCGATTTATCCACACAATAATTACTAGTCGTAGTACCACTTCGGTCGGAATATTCAAATTCTTTGCCATATCCGATAATACCGCTCTCATGCAAAATGCATACAATATCATTCTTTACTTCATACGCGAATGCTTTCCGGGCGTAATTCATGTAAAACTGGCCTTATATTATGAATTTTATGCGTTCAAATTTTTGGTGTATTTTGGCATTGCGGGATTATTTGTTACTGTCATTTTCTTTGTCAGTCTTGACTTTAATCTGTTGGATATGGTAATAAAAATTGATATATATCTATTCAATTTGGTCGAATTTTCTGTTGGATTGTAAGACTGTGAGAGTACGTAGGGAGTTCCGCAAAATCATTTTATATTTAAACAAACTATGATTGTGTTATGGAACTATTCTGATACTTTTTTTTGTTAAAAATAATATCAATGTAAAAATCGATAAGTCGGGTGTCTTGTGGGATTCAAACCCGCAACCTCTAGACATAGCGGTCAGGGTCTTTAACCTAGTGGTTAAACGATATGTTGGTGTAGTACCAAACAGATCGTCAAAATATCACTGTGGTGACAATACGCCGAAGTAGGAAGAAATATGTTCATTGGCACGATATAAAAGCTGAAGAACAGTATATGGCGAGTATCTAAACGAGTTATCCTGTGAAAACCTGATAGGCTAAGTTGTTAGCAAGATTGGCACTTTAGTTAAACAGCAGCGCCGAGGGCCTTTGCAGAGGCCTCAAAAATTACAATAACTTATTTTTATGCGCAAAAGATTAACACTTGATCTCAATCACACTTGATGTTCAGTGCAGATAAGGCCGAAGGTGGAAGCATACTGACCCGTAAAACCCATCTTATTTAGGAGACTGGCTATCTTATGTCTAACAGCGGTACAGAACTATGCTATCAATATTGCTGTTTGGCGGCAGACTTAGATAAGACGGTGGTATCTAGCTAGGCGAACATTTGCCCAACCACCAACCAAACCGTGTACTAAACACGTACCCTGCTGGGAATCGACCCCATATAGTTTACATCGAGCCATCGAGAATTAAGAGTTTATTACTATACGAATTACATTAATTATTAAGGCAACATAATATCCTCATCATGTAAGTTTGCAACACCAATAGAACTCCAATTTGATGGTATAAATTTATATCAGCATCGGTAACCAAGTTTCTGATATCGTAGTTCCGTTCGAATTTTATTAACGCACCCAGCTACGCGAGATTAGGTAAATGGCTCCTTAATGGATGTTCACGAAATTCTCTTAACTCGAAAGGGATTTTCAGTTAGGCCGTATGTGCGAGTGTGACCCTTAAGCGGAAAGCTTTAAAGCTTATTTGGAATTCGAGTACAATTGCAGAGCTTTGGCTTTGTAATTTGTGATGTACTACATATCGATACGATCTTGTTGATCGGATACACAATCCATTACTGGCATTGTCTGATGAGTTTATTTATGATGTTCATAAGAGCAGAATTGTTATTGGAAACTAAGTTGTAATTGTTTTCAACTGCAAAGTAATGTTCAATTATGCAGATGCATCAGAAGAAACTAAGCTCTAATAAGTAGTAATATAGATCATTATGTAATAAAACATAGGGTAGAAACGATAAGTGATCTCACTCTATAATTTCTGAACTGTACAAGATATTGTAAAACTTTTTGCTGATATTGTAAATGGAACATTTCTTGCTTCCACCCTGTTTAGGTACAAGTAAAAGTCAAAAGTCAAAAATACGAATCCCGCCATTCACATATTAATCTATTGCCAGTGAGTGCGTTTTGAAAATAAAACTCTACCTATGCCAATAACTTCTATTTCACTTACCTAATATGCCTCATTTTTTTCCTTACGGAAAAATTTCCGGTGTATGTATATACACCACATGGGATGTTATTGTTCCATCTATGCACGAAGCTCACCGAGGTCTCCCCCATACATATCACCCCCCCTCCCCCTCTTGTTCTCGATATATACTGGATGAGTTTTTTTACCGTAAGGGAAAAAATGGGACATATTAGGTAAGTGAAATAGAAGTTATTGCCACAGGTAGTTTAACATTTTTTTCAAAACCATCATCGATACACTGATTCCTAGGGTTCCTAGCATGCGAATTTTAATTGGAACTCATATTTTCTCCAAGTTTTTTAATTTATTTAATTTAATGATGTAATTATGTGCAATAAGTTATAAACGCGACCGTCAAATGACACAATGTTTTATTATATGAAGAAAATGGTTTTGAAGAAAAAATAAATTTAACTACCTATGCCAATACCTTCTTTTCATTAAAAAAAAATCCTACAGTAGTTAGATTTGTGCCCTCTCGCCTCCTTTGTTTGAAAATTATCATAATTTTAAATTTAGACCGGTTAACTTCCTATTTACCGGTAAATTCTTTCTCCTACCTCCCCCAACTTGATCAGAGGAAAATGTAACATTTGACTCATTTGTGTGCCTGGGACACCCATCTGCTGGTAAGTAACTCTGTTTTCTACCCCTGTGGATTGACTAGGAACCTGCTCAAACTTCAGCATCAAAGAGGAGGAACCAAAGGTTGGGCTCATCAGAGCCAACAACCCAAACGCGATCGTTCTCCATGCGGTCGTGCACCTTCAACACTTGGGTGGACACTGAACACCATATTTGAGGAAAATCAGTTAAGTCGTTTAATTTATTTGGATGATATAATCACCTGGTAAGTCGTGGGTTTTGTAGTTACTCGTATACTTTAGTCTGACAAAGGATTAATCATAATTTGTCAGAGGATTGTTAAGTAAACCACCAGCGTCTATATTAAATATTCGACTAAACCAAATTCCTGCACTAAAGTTGTCCAAACCGACCTAGTCCCTAATCAATTCAAAGCGAACTTTTCAATTAAACATACCCCGACTATAACTTCCTAGTTCAATGGTTTTCAATCACAGATTCACAAAATAGTTACTTGTTTAGAGGCATTCAATTTATATTCATTTATGGCAGTGCGAATCATAAAGACCTCAAGTGGGGGGAGTTTCCATAGATACAGAGGGAGGCGAGCGTTGCTATAGGAAACTCGAGTTGCCCCGGCATCCGCCGAGCTCTATCGGGCTGTGGTACAAGTGGAGAAAAACATGTTTAAGCGTTTTTTATATCATGCTAAGAAATTTAAAAAAAAGTGTCAACTTTATTCCGTTCAAAGTGTCAGGTTTGATGTTTAAGTACTCCGTTTGGTTGGTGGTAGGGCATGTTAAATGTCCGCCTGGCTAGGTACCACCATCTTATCTAATTTTGCCGCCAAGCAGCAATCTTAATAGCATTGTTGTGTTCCGGTTGTCAAAGATAAGATAGCTAGTCCCCCAAATGCGTTGGGGTTTCCGGGTCAGTACGCTTCCACCTTCGACCTCATCAGGTGTGATTGAAGTCAAGTACAAACCCGTTGTTCATAACAAAAAAAAACCCCTGTTCTTTGGATAGACTGAAGCCGGGAGCGAGTTCCATGTCTTGGCTGTTCGTATTATAAATGAAAAGTCCAACTATTTGGTGTGAATGTTTTGGTATACACTTTAGCACAGTACTATATTACTTTTGGTTGATGGTAGAGCATTTTAAAATATCCTAGCTATCTCACCTGTTTTTCGTCAAGCAGCAATGTTGAGAGTATTGAATGTAAAATTATAACCAAGTTTTTTAATTTCATAGTAATCTACAAAGTCATCCTCATCATCATCATTTTTATGTGGTACGGCGGCTGGTTAATACTTCGAAGAAAAATTAGTTTCGCTATACAGCGAGGCTTCGATCAAATAATAAGTGTAGACGGACCTAGCGCCTAAAACGCTAATTAAATCTAGTCAAGATCCAATAGATATACGTAAACACATACAGACAGCCACAATTTTTCTAATCATGTGCACACACTATCAGGTGTGGCAGGGATAGAAAGACGTACTCGCAAAATGGCGTGCTATGTCTGCGAATATTATAAAATATTAAGAAATCAATAATAATTTCTTTGTTAATTGATTAGATTTTTATTAAAATTATTTATGAATGAAATTTTTAAACCTGAAGCTCTATTTGTGTTTCTTGTGTTGTCTGAATACTTGTGAAAAGCACAGGACGATATTGTAACTAAATTATTATTTTTCAACATAATGCGTCGCTGTTAGCTGTGACAAATAACGACTTAAGAGTGAACGAGCTCAATCAATTTGTAATCTTTAAAACGACTGTTCACGAGCCTTTTTAGTAAAGTAGAATTCTGTCAACCAGAGACTTGGGGCAAGATTTTATTTGCATATTTTTTTAAAAACAAATAGTATTATTATTATTCGCATTTTGAATGTTTTTTTTTTGTTTATATGATTCTTTTTCTGTGCTTAATCTAACATGTTTTCCGCTTCGCCCATACATTTATGCCTTAGGGGGAGCCTTAATATGGAACATGAAGTTAAAGCCGCTTATTCCTTATGCCGCATCCTTTAAATTTTCCAAGTCCTCATTACGAGTAGAACAGCAAATAAACATTGCCAGCTATCGGAGTCTCCGCTTATTGGACATTATTTATAGAGCTGCGCCTTTAAGAGCACCTGTAAAATATTGTAATTGTCTCGAACAATTGCTTGTTATTGTACACTCTTTGCTTCAAATTGTTGCTTTAAAGGCAAGTGGTTTATATGTAAATCTGTAAAGAGAATCTACCAGACAAACACTATTCATCTAGCGCCAAATTTGATAGACATTACCATAAAGCCATTTAAATAATAACTTTATCGAAAATTACGTGTCCACTCAGTTGGACGTCCACTCAGTTGGTGGACAGACGACGTGATAAAGGCTGCGGGAAATGCCTGGATACAGGCCGCTTCCAACTGGTCCGGGGGAGGCCTATGTTCAGTACTGGATGTCCTGTGGCTGATTTGATAATGATGTTTGTAGCTGGTGTAGGACCATGGCAATTAGTATAATAACGAAGAGGATGAACAACGACGAGCATGTTTGAACAACCTTATGTGAGCGAATGAAACAAAAGATGTGTGTCAGGATCATAGAAAGTGGAAGTCTGTGGTCTCTGCCTACCCCTACGGGAAACAGGCGTGACTTTATGTATACAGGGCGTCCCACGGCTATGCCACATGGAGGGAAAGTACCTTGAATTTTGTAGATGGAACATTTTACTGAAAGAAGACATTATTTTAATTTAAAAAACAATTTAATCTGCATTCATAGATTTTTAAATAAGTACATGGTTGAACCGGGAATCGAACCCTTTATTTATAAAAAAAAAATTACCATGTAGCTTTATCATACCGATCGAAAGGCTTCATCATAAGGATTATTTTTTGCTAAATAACATAGTGTCAGAAATAAAAGGAAGACCATGAATTTTAACATTTTTAATACAAAATTAATCAATTTGTCAAATGCTCAAAATGAGCCCCTTCCTGTTCAATACAAAGTCGCACTCTTTTGATTATTTCGCTCCCTGTCGATTTTTTGATCATGTTGTGGTGGATATTTAGAATAATACGTCGAAGTTCTGTTTGTAGCTCGTGGACACTTTGATATTGGTTCTTGTAATTTTTACAATTACAAGTAAGTACATACTTATAAATTTTTTACATAACCTTTTTTTTTTATTTGTTTTATTATTCGTTATATGATTTTTTCTTTTGCACACAATAAACTGCTAAACCCCAAATTTACTAAGTTTCCTATTTCAATGCTCAGGTTGACTGGAAGAGATCTCTTAAAGAGATAAGTCCACCTTTGTACGTGACCTATTGTTTGTACTCTGTTATTGTAATATTTTGGTGCAATAAAGAATATAGTATAACCCCATAAAAAAAAATCTAATCAGCCAGCCGCATTGCGATGGAGAAAATCATTTACGCGTCTTTCGGCAGATTCAGGATACGGCATACAACCAGGTACCTACTTACTAATTACGTATCTCTTTATCATTTTATCATGAACTTAAATTATAATAGGGAAATGATGCATACTTCTCGAGTGGGTAATTAGTATTAGTAATGATAATGTCAGTTGTATGTCCTTACGGCAATGTCAGCTTTTCATTTTTCTGAACACAATTGCACATCTAATGTTAAAATTCATGGTCTTCCTTTTATTTCTGACACTATGTTATTTAGCAAAAAATAATCCTTATGATGAAGCCTTTCGATCGGTATGATAAAGCTACATGGTAATTTTTTTTTATAAATAAAGGGTTCGATTCCCGGTTCAACCATGTACTTATTTAAAAATCTATGAATGCAGTTTAAATTGTTTTTTAAATTAAAATAATGTCTTCTTTCAGTAAAATGTTCCATCTACAAAGTTCAAGGTACTTTCCCTCCATGTGGCATAGCCGTGGGACGCCCTGTATATGTAAGAAGAAAATGGATAATGGATATAAATATTTATGTATGTTTACCCGTTAGCTAGTATCCGCATAGGTCAAGCTTTTTTTGCTTAGTCAAACTTCGAGCATTTATTTCAACGGAAGATACGTGATATCATTTGTTGAAAGTCAATTTAAATCTATAGGAAATAAAAATGGGCTTAACCATTTTTCGGTCAGTCAGTATGTCCAAGCTACCACCGCTTCGGAAAGGGAAATCTTTTTTTTTTTATTGGAATGGGATCGCTCTTGACCTTAATTTGGACTAATGTCGAGATAAGGTCTACGATGGAACGAGCTTTCCCAGAAGATGCCTATTTAACCTGTCTTTAAAGAGCTGCGGGTTATATGCGATTGGAAACACAGACGGAGGCAATGCGTTCCACTCCTTAGCCGTGCGCATGAGAAACGAAGACCTAAAACGCTTGGTCCTTATAAATGGCACGTCAACTAAGTGCGGGTGATATCCTGCGGTACGTCTTGAATTTCGATGTAAGAACGGGGATGTGAAGAAATCTGTGGGAAAAGTGCGGTGCAAGAAACCCACACGGTGATTTTTTCCACCAGACTCGTAGACCCACTGAGGTAACCCACTGGTGGGTCCACGAGTGATTTTGGGTTTACTTGTAATGACCGCTGGATTAGTAAGACGGGCGTAAGCGACATCTTTCCTTTTGTATATGAATTATTTCAGATATTGGGTCACGCCGCATGGAACTTCCATACGTCCAGAGTGGAAGTAATTTGGTGAAGAAGTTGATTATGATGATAACTTGTGATAATTTGATGATAAGGAAACTATGTTATTAATATAATTTTCTGTTACCAAGAGTTTGTTGTTTATTATTAAATTGAAATTAGTTTTATAAGGTGAAATGAAATATAAATTGTAGTTTAAACTGAAACACAAACTGGAGTTCCACCATCCACCTCCTGGCTTCATCATCAGACCGTCGACAATATGTGCATTATATAAGACTCAAGTAGTAGTAGCCGCTGAAGAATTCTATGAGCTACCTCCTGGCCCCGTCATCCAAGCTCCAAGATACAAATTGTCATCCGAACAATGTTAAGGATCGGTTTTTTTTTATATGAGATGGCGGAAAACGAGCATGCGGGTTTATACATCAAGTTTGATATATCATTGCTCAACAATTTATATATTTTGTATTCCTGTGTGGGTGACATGTTCAGCACATGAACAATACCCTCTATAAAAAAACCGGAACAAAATCGGATCATCTCCAAGATACCAAATTATAGTATTGTCATCCGAACTACATATATGTACCATGTTTCATGTCGTAACAATTAGAAGTAGGTTAAAATGACTTGTTAATTACAAGTGAAAGTGATGATAGCATTTAAAAAATTAAAGATAAATAATAATGGCCTTACTTAATCTTGAAACGTATAATACTTAGATATGCCATTGAATTAATGGTTTATATGTATAAGTGAAATAGAAGGATTTGCCATGGGTAGTTTGTATTGTATTGTATTGTATTGTATGTGTGTGTGGCTGTTGCAGGTCATAGGAGACCTGTATCACTGCGACCGTTGCCGATCTATTGTGATCGCCACTAACCTACAGTTCGTTGCTCAGGTTTGCCTCTTTGAGGAATTGGATAATTTTCCTGGCACCGATGGTTTTTATCTCATCCGGGTGTAATAAGTGGCTGCCCAGGTGGATATTACGTTTACGCATTAGCGGGCCACATTCACACAGCAGATGTGCAGGTGTTTCCTCTGCGAGGAGGCAAAGTTTGCACATTCCTGTTTCTCGGAGCCCTGTTGAGCATGTGTTTGCTCAGACAGCAGTGTCCCGTTAGTGCCCTTGTGAGAATGCGTAAATTGTTCCTACTGAGTGCCAGCGCTTCGCCGGCCGCCTTCTTGTTGAAGGCTTTGATTAGTGATTTGGAGTGTGTTAAACCTGGCGTGTTCGTCCAGAGTTTAAGAGCTGCTTGGGTGCACCGGTTCCTTAGGGTAAAGCGAATTATAAGTTGGGTAGTTTAATATTTTTTTTTAACTATCATCGAATAAAGCTTTGTGTCATTTGACGGTGCCATTTGTAGCATATTCCACATGATTACATAATTAAATTAAATAAAGAAAACTTGGAGAAAATATGAGTACCAAATAAATTTCGCATTATAGGAACCCCACGAATCCCGTCAGTCGCATTTAAAAATAAGGTAGGCGCGTGTATTTTTGAAAAAAAAAAAGTAAACTACCCATGCCAATAACTCCTATTTCGCTTACCTAATATGCCCTATTTTTTTCCTTACGGTAAAAAAAACTCGTCCGATATATTTTTTTAAATACACAATAGATTTGTATTTTTTTATTTTTTTTTATATTTTTCTTTTATTATTTTTATCATATTAGATTAGATATTTAATTATACTTATTTATATTATAACAACACCATAATTTAAGTATGTATGTCATCGACATGATTGTTATTTTCTCTATATGTATAGTATGTTTGTTTATAACTACTGTTTTTGTAAGTGTACTCGCTGCCTACTTTTACGTTACCTCATCTATTTGTCTCCTTACTGAGGTTTGCTGGAAGAGATCTCTTATAGAGATAAGCTCGCCTTTTGTATATTTTAATATTCTCCTGTTTTTTTTTGTTTTGTTTGACGTGTATGCTTATATACAATAAAGTGTTAAATAAATAAATAAATAAATAGATTTATACAATTGCGTTTTTTATGACAATTTAATATATTCATAATGGTAATAGCTAGATGATAAAACATATCTTGAAGCGATCCCGCGCCATCTGTGCCGTTCGGAGCGAACCTCGACGTTTGGGCGGGCGGGAGCTAGGCGGGATGTTGCCGCCCTAACAGAACACGGGCAATTATGATAGATGTCGCCTGCAAAGCCTTCCAAACAGGTAAATTTTGTTATGGTAGAGATGGCGCTTGTAACAGGAGGTTTGATGATAGGACAATAAAAACTTTATTCGTTATCAATATGTAAAGTTAAGTAACGTGTGACGGGGTCAGTCCTTGGATGGGTGATCACAAGCGACGATTACATACGAGTATTTCCGTGCTTCGGTGGCGTACGTTCATAATGTAAATACAATATATAAAAATAAATTACTGTTCATGTTAGTCGTTCACACAAACTCTCTCAGTCATTTAAAGGGCAATAGGCTTTTATTATCATTATCCAGTATCCAGTAGACATTAAGAGCGTTCATCCCTCACGGTACACTCACAAGATTAATTTTCAGAAATGAATAAGCTGATTCTAATGAAACTTTTTACGTATATGAAGGATACATAGCCATAAAAAGTTATTAGAAACCATTTTACAATGTACCATTTGAATTAATAAATATATTTGATTTGATTTGATTTGATTTTAAAAATATCGAATTTAAAACAATATATTGCATTTTTTCTGTTACTCTATAATTATCAAATCACAAATAACCCATAATCTGTTTAAAAGAGCAATCCTAGAGTTTCTTGCTCGTTCTTCTCTTGGGAGTCAGCTTTGTTAATGAGCAGTAAATTTAAATGATTTAAATTTAAATTTAAAAGATTTACAAACTGGGCCCCAGAGTGTCTCTTAGGAATACATTTAAAGAAATTAATAAATTAACATTAGCATCGCAATATATTTACGAAAACTTAATGTATGTAAGAAAAAATATAGAATCGTTTAAGAAAAATAGTGATATACATAATGTTAATACCAGATATAAAAATAAACTTGCTGTTCATGCCAGCCGTTTACACAAAGTCACTAAGTCATTTAAGGGACAATGTATTTGCTTTTATAATAAGGTTCCAGTGGACATTCAAAATTTACCTTTAAATAAATTCAAAACCATCATAAAACAGACATTATTTACCAAAGGCTATTATAAAATTTCTGACTGTCTGGATGATAAGCAAGCATGGACATAGACCGCTCGGCGATATTCAGCCTAATTATACAATATAATATAATTGTAACCCAAACTTATTTAAAAGAGCAACCCTTGAGTTTCTTGCTCATTCTTCTCTGGGGAATCTGCTTTGCGAATGAACAATAATGTCAATAATTTTAATATTAAGATAAAAAATGTGACGTTTTCAAGTGATAATCTTTATCCTACGAAATAAATATTTTTTGACTTTGACTTTGATGATTTTATACTATGAAATAAAATATTTTGATTTGATTTGATATGATTCTTCAATTCAGTAAACAACTATATTATGTCTTAATAAAAATATATATATACTATTAGAAAAAGTCGGAAGCTAATTTGGGTGAAAATAGTTTGTAAATGAATTTCAACAAAATTGATACTCCAGTGAGGATACATTTCCTATAATCTTAAAGGCCGTGATTTATTATACATCGATAAAGTACCTGTCAGTGATAGAATAAATACGTTTACTAACAAATTGATAGCTTGTGTTAGATATATAATATAGGTATTTATTTACTTCTTAGCGAGTCAATAACAAAAACATCAAAGCCTGTGGATCAAGTACACTCAAAAAACGTACAATGCCCATACAGGTTCAATATATTAAAGGGTTTAGGATGCAGTTGGGGTTGCCTCGATTCTGAAGCGCGTTTGCGGAGATACGAACAGATGGTTTTCACGCCACCTTACGCAATAGAATAGCATCCTGGTCACGCCGCGTGAGGGCAGGGGAGGTAAATGGGAGTGTCCTATGTACAGGCACTGGAACTCTATTCACATGGAGACCAGTGCCGCAATTTTTAATGTAAAACAATATGTTCGCTACTAGGTTTTAAATTGTTACTAACAAAAGTTATGGACCTAACTATAGAAAATAAACTAATTTATTTTACTTATATTCACATTAACTCACATTAACATCAGTTGTGATTGAGGTCAAGTACCAACCCGTCATGCATAAAAAAAAATATATATATATATATATATATATATATATATATATATATATATATATATATATATACTCACCTATAGATATCCAAAGCGACCGATTCCCCTGTGCACGAATATCGACCAACGGATATTTAGCATTATGAATAACATATTAGGTACATTTTCCATTTATAAATAGCATCAAGTATAAAGTGAAATCATAGAAAATCATCAACTGAAAAAAAACACCAAAATTCCAACGAATAAATCAACAGAGACACCAGCATACCCCAGGCTAAAACCCGGCAAAACTTCCACGGTAATTTGTTCAATGCAGCGGCGGTGTGGTGTCAGACACTATCAGGGCACACGACACCGTCGCCGAGAGCGGTCCCGCCGGTGCATGGATGTAACTAGGTAAATAGCGTCTGGGAATGCACTGGAGGACTTGCTGGATGGGTCTAATTTTGGCACCAATTTCCCTGTTTCTACAAAACAGGTAATTATAGTTACCAGTTTTTATACGAAGGTATTCGACCAGACATGTGATATTTTCTGTATTTTAGTAACGAAAATTTAAAGATGATTACTGTGATCTGTCAAGAATTTTATTTTATTGTCATATTAAGTAAAATTAAACATTAAGTATTTAGTATCTGTAATTTTTATCTATATGCAACTGTTATATTCAGTTATATGTATTTGTCCAACTAGTACAACTGTCCGAATCACATCTGAGGCTCTTGAATTACTCTCAAAACCAGCGCTGTAGCAATTGCTACAACATTATTATGCTGAGATGGAGTCCATTTTCGACTTCACACTATTCTATTCCCTTCCCTATTTTCTGTGTATTATTGTAATTGGCTTGCTATTATTAATATTGTTGCTGTTGTAGTGCGGTGTCAAATAAATATGTATCTATGTATCCTCGTTTTGATTTGCTCTCAGTAGTAATTAATTAGTAGGTACAATCGATCATGGACAGACTCGTATACACGGTTACAAGTCGGAATATTAAAATCATACAGACTGGTTTCTATGTTATGATCGCTCCTACAACTGAGTCCTAATCCCATATAGCTATACGATTTCACAGGCAGTGTCCAACAGTTTTACTTGGTGTTTATTTTCGACTATTGGGTTTCGAGAAACCGAGGTGAATGTAAATTTGAACTTGTTTCGTGTAAAGGAAATTCTTTGGAGAGTAATGATTTCTGAGCGCAAAGTAACAAGGTTCGAATTGGCAGTGACATCGAATTCTGCCTTGTTCACTTCTTGGAGAGGTCACAGGATGAATTCATGTTAGTTATATGTATATTATTTCAAAGCATAGAACTTTATGATTAGGTACAGTGAATTCTCGACATTAGCAATTAAAAACCTGCAGAAAAGTGTTTAGGCACTTTACATCAACAGCCTTACAAATTATGGGCTATGGTATATTTGGAATAATAATGAATTAAAAAAAAATTTACCACGCTAGCTGTTATACCAAAAACCGCCTGACAGTTACTGTTGTTGAAATGTTTCTTGGGTCTGCCAATCTTTTTTTATTATTATGCACAACAGCTTGGTACTTGACCTCAGTCACACCTGATGTTAAGTGAAGATGATGTCGAAGGTGGAAACGTATTGATCCGGAAACCCCAACACATTTGCAGGACTGGCTATCTTATCTCTGACAACCGGAACACAACAATGCTATTAACATTGCTGCTTGGCGGCAGATTTAGATAAGATGGTGGTAGCTAGCCAGGCGGGAATTTAAAATGCCCTACCACCAACCAAACCGAGTACTTTGTGGATACCAGATGGTTGATTATATTACATAAACATTTTTTTTGTAAATAAATACTTATTATAAATTAAATCATCCATAACTCGGGTACACATGTCATGTGAATTCATCACACAAGCGTATGCCCCTAGCGGGATTCGAACCCGCAACCTTTTGGTATAGTGGTCAGAGTTGCTAACTACTACACCAAACAGATCGTCAAAATTATTCATCAATATATCAATTAGTATAATTCATAGACAATGAATTTATTAATGACATGACGCAAGTAACATTATGGTATAACCTTTATTTACTTGCGTGTGATACAACCCCTATAACGCTGTTTGTTGCCCTTTCAGAATACCTTACGTGATATGAAGAATTTACTCGCATATACCACGAGTAGATTTATAATGAAGTGTCATTTATATATATTTATTGTTGATAATTTGGAAACTTATACCAATCGTTTAGTCCCAAACTAAGTAAAACTTGTACTATGGATACTAAATAACGGATAAACATACATAACTATTTATTTAAACATCCATGATTCGGGAATAAATGTTCGTATTCATCACACATCGTCGGAAGCCGCTGGATAAGGGCAGCGCAGGACCGATCGTTGTGGAGATCTTTGGTGGAGGCCTTTGTCCAGCAGTGGACGTCGTTCGGCTGATATGATGATGAACACTAACTTTATTTTTTTATGCACCACGGGTTCGTACTTGACCTCAATCACACCTGATGTTAAGTGAAGATGAGGTCGAAGGTGAAAGCGTACTGACCCGGAAACCCCAACATATTTGGGGACTGGCTATCTTATCTCTGAGAACCGGAATACTTAGTAAGATGGTGGTAGCTAGCAAGGCGGACATTTAAAATGCCCCACCACCAACCAAACCGAGTACTTAAACATGTACCCCGCTGGGGATCGAACCCGCGACCTCCGAATCGTAAACCCAATATTGTTTACATTGAGCCACGGAGGCGGTTAAATAGAATTTACCGTTCGCCGAATTCGAACCCGCAACCGTTGGTATCCACTACACCAAATCCATAGTAAACGTAGTTTTTGTACTTTGAGTAGAAGGTTCGGTTCTCCGCCACGAATATAACGCAACACTTTCCCGTTCCGAAAGACCAAAATTACCATGTTATTCAAATCAAAAGACAGCAAACCCATAAACTGTCCAAAAACTCGACTGTATGCAAACGAACCCTGAAGGTTCCGTAGTTGCGTTTATCGCTGCGCGTTTTTCGCCGGTGTCCGGCCTGCCCGAAATTCCGTACGTGCCTCGCTGACATAAATCTGTGTCCAAATGAGGTTGCCGGGGCATTAGAATCGCTAGGCTGCCGTATATACGATCAGTTGTAGTTCGTTTCGGAGGTAAATGTCAGATTTTTCTAGTTTTTTTTTATGATTAGATATGGCTAGCTACTACCATCTTATCTAAATCTGCCGCCAAATAGCAATGTTAATAGCATTGTTGTGTTTCGGTTGTCAGAGAAAAGATAGCCAGTTCCCCAAATATTTGGGTTTCCGGGTGAGTACGTGACCTCCGGCCTCATCTTCACTTAACATCAGGTGTGATTGAGGTCAAGTGCTAACCCGTTGTGCATAAAGAAAAAAAAATAACATGATACGCGTTTGACCACAATCTCAGCCGATGGAAAGTGTCGATGTGGCCGAAGATGAGCCACTATTCACCATGCTCTTGAAGATCCCACGGTTGTAGGATTCAGGAAGAACTGACGCCGGAACGAAGTTCCATACCTTGGCTGTTCGCATTATGAATGTCGAACCGCTTAATGCGAACCGCTTCTAAAATCAAATGGTTTAATTTGGCAAAACAAACGACTTCAGGTTCCACTCTCTATCACCGGAGTGTATCATCATCATCAGCCCGTAAACATCCCACTGCAGGGATATAGACCTTCCCTCGTATATGAGGGATTATGGGCTAGTCCACCACGTTAGCGCAATGTGGGTTTGGGCGATGGCTTATGAAGTATGCCTTTGAATTTTATTTCTCAGGCATGCGGGTTTCCTTACGATTTTTCTTTCGCCGTTTAGGAGCAGTCGGATAAATGCACATAAGTAATTAAATTAAATTCAAAAACTCTCAAATGTACTGTCCTTATACCCAAAGGTTGCATGGAAGAGATCGCTTTTAGTGATAAGGTCGACAAATTGTACGTTCTATTCTTACCACTTTTCTGAAACTGTATTTTCTTTTCTGTTGTGCAATAAACTGTACTTGTATTTTATTAACTCATTGTAAAAACTCTTTGGTTCATGGCCCGCCTGAGAATCGAACCCGGGCCTCCCAAATTGGGATATCATATGGGACCACTTATAAACTCTATTAAGCAATAAACCATTATCACAATCGGTTAACATTAGATCAAAATATGGATGAAAATACATATAAAAAACATAGTACTTCCTCCTTTTCGTCATCATATCAACCGAAATACGTCCACTGCTGGACAAAGGCCTCCCCCAAAGATCTCCACAACGAACGGTCCAGCGCTCCCTGCCCCGGGCAGGCTTTGGTGGAGGCCTTTGTCCAGCAGTGGACGTCTTTCGGCTGATATAATGATGATGATTACTGAGATACGTCCGGACAAAGACTGGAAAAACACACACAAATCAATCAAATTCGCTTTATTGTTTAAATAAGGAAGATACATTTAAATATCTTATAGAAACTACAAATTAGGCGGCCTTATCGCTTACAGCGATCTTTTCGAAAGCAAACCTATATCATCACGGAATTCAATACGAGTAATTAAGTGGGTTAGCACAAATAATTTCCTAATTGTTAAGTACATCTGAAAGTTCTGCATATTGAAATCAAAAAGTGTTATCTTATAGGTATGCAAAACATTAATAAAATATATCCATACAATTTATACCAATACATACATGTTAATTACATTTATATGATATATAATAATAATATCTATATATTATAATAAATATCAACAAATAATTATCAACTCCACCAAGCGATACCTTAGTGTAAAATTAAACGTAGTAACTAACAACGAACGAAAGGGCAAACTAGTTGTTAATTATCGCTTGACATTTTCTTTCATTAGATCGTAGAATGTATAAAGTTCAATTCAACACGTTATTTATGAAACCCCGACACAAAAAGGGGGGTGTTTTAGATTTGAAGCTTATTTATATCTGTGGCATTTCCAAGTTTTTATTAATTCAAGCTTAATTGATGTACTCTGTTATTTGTGGCTCTCACACTAGCGTACTGTATTGAATGTTAATTTTCAACCGATTTCAAAAAAGGAGGAGGTTATCAATTCGGTTGTATTTTTTTTTATGTCTGTCATCATTTTTCAAGGTTTGTCAAGGTTTAATTGAGGTGTAATAATGTCACAACTCTGTCATTTATAAACCGATTTCGGAACATTCCTTTTTTAATTACATCAAAAACGAAGCGAAAGATAAGAAATTCATATAATTATTGAAACAACTATAAATTAAATAATGCTATTACACAATAAATGAATACATGACCGAAAATTTTACAGATGAAATAATATAAATAAATGACATAAATAAATAATAATATAATATGAATAAATGACATAAATAATTAATAATATAATATGAATAAATGACATAAATAAATAATAATATAATATAAATAAATGTCATAAATAAATAATAATAATAAAACAATATAAATGGATATATATATAATTCATATTAATAAATAATTTAAAGGAAAAATAATAATATAATTGGAATATAAAGGTAAAAATACATATGATAATAATATAATACGTTAAATATCTTGCTTGTAAATAATGTAATAAGATTTTTTTGTAATTATTTAAATTAGTGCATGCTACTCTCTCATGTTGCTGTGCCTTCACAAGGTCCTTATTAATACAGTACAGTATAATGTCATCACAAAAAAACATAAGGAATGCAATAAATTATTTGAGTTTGAGTTTGAATTAATAGGACACACTTCCAGGGAGGGCCCATATTCATCATAATCCTGTTCGCATTCATAATATTAGTTAGATTATTTTTATGGCTAGGTTCTAATATTTATAGCTATAAATATTAGAACCTAAAAACTATAGCTACAAAACAAACGGCGATTATAGCATATCATGCTTATATTCAAACTGTTCTTCGATACGGACTAATTAGTTGGGGTAATAGTACGGAAATGAACAGAGCATTCATTGCCCAAAAAAAGTGCATACGTGCAATCAGTGGTGTTGCACAAGATGTGTCATGTAGGCCACTTTTTAAAACATTAAATATCCTACCACTGCCCTGCTTATATATATTTGAAATGGCAAAATTTATGAAGCAAAATCATAAAAAATATTATAAACAGGCTAAGGATGTGGTACAAATAAATACTCGGTACCCTGAAAAAATAATAATTAACGAGATTCCCAAATCCACGCGGTTTCAAAAAAACTGCTATTTCATGGGTAAACTAATATATAATAGCATTCCGACACATCTCAAGGATCAAGCATTCAATTGCTTTAAAAGGAACTTACAAATGTGGCTTCTACAATACTCGTTTTATTCCATTAAAGAGTTCTTGGATCACAAGGACAATTAAATGCATGCTTGCATGCATTTCTTGATTTATTCATGTCAAAATTGGATATTGTCAAATATTTGCATGTCATTATAATGACTGAATTAGGAGGATCTTATTGTAATAACACCTAATCTAATGTACCCTATTCAAGAGCAAATAAATCATATTCTATTCTATATTCTATTCTATTCTATAACAGCTGAAACGATTTCTTAAAGGTTGATCATTCCGCCCAGCGGAAATTTCAATTTATAGTTACTAGACTGTTGCTGCGATAAATTTACTTTAAATTTTGGAATAGAGCGTGCACCTAAAATCATTTGCATTGTCGTTTGTAAACGCCTTATTGTACAAAGTAACACATTTTGGTTTGTTTTTCTGTAAATGTAAACGTTACGTTTCATCCATTTATCTATTTTTACCAATTGTTATGTAACTATCAGTTAAAATCTCATGTAAACAACAAATTCATAGAACGAAAAATGTTTACATGTTATACCTTTAACATGTGAAGTTCAAAGTAACTTTGTTCTTGGAAAATTGATACGTGAGAAGTTCCTAAAAATCTTGATACTTGCAAATAAAATAAACATACACAAAAACACACACACACACACGTGTGTAATAGTAAAATGTTAATGTTGTGATCTGCAGCTTTAAAGCCCAATTTACAGAATGTTACTCAAGCAGAGATATCCGCTTGAGGACAGTTAAAAAGGGACAGCTTTATGTAACTTATATAGCGGCATCTCTTTCTATGTTCAAGCGCAGATCTACGCTTGAGCAACATTCTCAATTACGCCAAGAGGGTTTATACAACACGGTATTCCATACAAATTTTCAAGCCCGAATTTTCCCAAATGAATGAACCGATTCTAATGAAACTTTACAAACATAAAGCACGTTTATAGATCTTAAACTGAATAAATAATATTTTCGAAAACAAAGTATAACTACTAAATTAGATCGATTTTAAGTTTTCCATAGTAAAAAACATTTTGTATTTGTTCCCGCTCCCGTGTAACGTTTCTAACGTCTAGTGGGGTTGGATGGAAGAGATCTATTTAGAGATAAGCTCACCTTCGTTTATATGTTGTATGGAATTCCATGTGGGATAACCCTCTTAATAATACTGTGTTGTATAAAAAACATTTACTGTTTTCAAAATGTAAATATAATATATATCCTTGGACATACACAGAGCGCCATCTAGTTCCACACTAAGCAATTAGGCTTGTATTTTGTATACCAGATGGTTGACACCGAAGCACTCGTGGCGCAATCGCATTTTCTATTCGTTTTCGATTAGCGAATCAAGCAATTTCTCAAGCGATCAGTCCTGGGATGGGTGACCACTAGTGATATTTTAATAAGAGTGTTACCGTGCTTTGGAGGGCGCGTTAAATAGTTACTTCACTCGACCTTTCCCAGAGGGGTGGCACTATTTCCTTGGCTACACTTCCATTTGCCGAGGGGGGAAGTGGGAAACATTATTTCCGGCTTACTCTATTTCTTTCTTAATTTAGTCTGGGGTCCAAGGTAGCAATAGAGTCACGTAGGGTACCGTCTGCCTTCAGTTGGCGCCGTGTCGAGTACCACTGTTGATCCTGGCTTACAGGAGATACAGTGGGAGGGGTGTGGAGGCGGCATTTGACTGTCAGATGGCTGCTACTCTGACACAAGTCCACCGTCCAAGTTCGTCCACCACAACGAACAGTGGTGACGTGCAAGGTTTTTGCTGACACCTGTCTATCACAAATGTATAAATTATTGATGAATAAAAATATTCTTGTGGTGACACAGTACAATGCTGATGTGCAAAATGACACCGGTGAACGTTGCGCGAGCGCATCCCGCTCTCGCCAGTGTTCCCCCGTCGCGTACCTGTACCACTCGCGTTTGTGCACATCCTTCCACCACCTTTTGGAAAGTCGGTTAATTCATAAATCAAAACTGTATATGGTCTGCGGACTCTAAATAAAACAGCGAATAGTTTTTTGACTTTTATTGCATACACTAGTGAACTTACCTTTGATCTATATTAGTTCAGTCAGTTACAAATATACGTGGTGATTTTAAACATACCACCAACTCAACATTCTTTCAAAAACATCTCTGTAAAAGCGAAGCGAAAAGGAAGCGAAAAATGTTTTATCGTGACAAAATCGAATCGATTTTATAATCTGTCCATTAAAACAATCTATCTACCCCCAACACCAATCAAAACCCGGTCAAATTAATTGAAAACTACCCCCGAACCGGGCTCATAATTAATAAAGGTAATCACTCTATCTAGCGCAGGTGGTGCCAACCGAGGCCCGCTATGATCGAAGGGTCCGGTGAATAATGAATTGCGACCCGATGTAAATCCAAGACGATATGTCAGTTTGAAAGACTGTGGAATGGCATTTGATAAGCTTTTGTTCTGTGGTTGCCCGAATTTATTTTATGTAAAAATTAATAAACCTTATGAAACTTTTTACGTATAATCAGGACACGTAGATGATGGAGCCAGGAGGTGGATGGTGGAACGTTTCAGTGCTTTTTTATGATTAACTGGATACGCGTTTGACCACAATCTCACCTGATGGAACAATGTGGGCGAAGATGAAGCAAACGATCTCAGTAGAAGCCTATTGGGGTGTATGGAAGGAGCCTCCCCGTGGCGCACTCTGGAAGCAGCTAGGTCCGGTAACGCAGGACCTAGGCTGACCAATCCTTTCACCACGATGGCAAGTTCTAAAATGTGTAAACAGCCCTTATCAGGGCTACCTCAACGATCCTTTTCAGGACCCAACGACCAATCCCTTACTGCCTTAACAGTAGTAGTAGTAGAAGCCTATTCACTCTGCTGTTAAAGATCCCAAGGTTTCAGGAAAGACTGACGCCGGAAGGGAGTTCCATGCCTTGGCTGTTCGCATAATGAATGAAGAATCGAATCGCTTACTAATAAACCCTTCGAATTCGGGCTCACATGGTTCGTTTTGATGAGTCCAATGATATTTCACTTGGTGTTGAAGGTCTGATGATAGAGCCAGCAAGTGGATGATAGAACTCTACCGTGTTATTTTAGATTTTTAAAATATATAGTACTTATTTTGATTTGACTTGCCGTAGCACGTTTAATGAGTTATTGTCCGATCGATATGTCAATGCTCGTTCTGCAATATACGGGACATAACTTTGTCGTTGTATTATCTCGTGGCGAGACGAGATAATATTAATGTCTATATGTCTGTATCGGCAGCACACACAGCTCGTCGCTTGTAGACATCGTGATAGTTTTCATAAGTCTATACAAAGCTTCACATGAGCGCCATATTTTTGAATTTTGGCAGTTCCAGGTGTCATTTTGGTCGATAGTTTACGCAGACGACTTTGACCAAATCGTTGAGGTACAAACAAATGTGATTTTAAATAATGTTTACTTTTCAAGAAACACAATGATGTTTATTAAATTCTTCATTAAAAAATGAAATAAAATTCTAATGCAATTTTATATAAGTAAATAAAAAAAACTAACTTGGACAAATCACCTAAAGAGCCTGTGTCAGGTCTTTATTTAGTTTAGAAGGTGGCATTGTTTGCCCGAGATGCTGCATCACCTAGATGAATGGCCATGCTTCATCTTTGAGCGAGATGAATGCCGGCTCTTGGATCGCCGGAGATGTCCACCATGATAGTCGACAGCTCATTCTGATTTTTATGCATAACGGGCTAGCACTTGACCTTAATTACACCTGATGTGAAATGAAGATGAGGCCGAAGATGATAGCGTACTGACCCGGAAAATCTTATACCCGGAAACCCGAAAAATCTTATTTGAGAGACTGGCTATCATATCTCTGAACACAATAATGCTATTAACATTGCTGTTTGGCGGCAGACTTAGATAAGATGGTGATAACTAGCCAGGCGGACATTTAAAACCAACACCAACCAAATCGAGTACTTAAACATGGACCCCGCTGCGGATCGAACCCGCGACCTCCGAATCGAAAAACCAATGTTGTTTTTGAGCCACGGAGTCGGTTAAATAAATAAGCGGTGATTTCAATAAAAGACAATTTTATTTCTCAGTCACTTACTATTTTTCGAAAATATTATATTATCGGTTACCCTACCACCAACCAAACCGAGTACTTAAATATGTACCCCGCTGGGGATCGAACCCGCGACCTCCGAATCGTAAACCCAATGTTCATTCTTTGCAGGTTGGGACTACCTGCTTGTTGTTAACGTTAGGCCACAGAGGCGGTGTCTGTATAATGAAAAGAATCCCCAACTCCACCTCCGCAAAACTAAAGAACGAAAACAAAACTTGGCGCATTATTATACTACCGAAATCATAACGTACCAAATTACCGAAGCGGAGCCAGCCAAGGATTTTCATTGTAAGAAGCTCAAAGGTGCCTCGAGTTATGATTGAATAAAGGAATTGGCCAGTCAGCGAACCACCTCTTTAGCCAAGGAAACAAAGCCATGGGAACTCAACAAATGTTTGCTCAGTAGTCTGTTTCTTGAGTTTTTGTTGTTTTGATCCAGCTAAAGCAACTAGTTTTATAAATGGGAAAATTTCGATTTTGTTCGTTGCTCACCCGATTTAGTTGAAATCTGGCACACAGCTAGAAAGTTCGTTATTCAGCTACGAAATGCTGGAATAATATACCACCACCAATCAGAAATGCTGTTTCAATTCCTTCCTTTAAACGCAAATATAAAATGCACCTATTAATTTCACAAAAATGTAAGGTATAATTTAAGAACTGTGCCAAGTTGTATAACATGTATCGAAGCAAAATCTAAGTTTTTCACTTGAGAATAGTGTTACTTACGTAGCTGATTGTTGTATTAGCATTGCGCCTCTTTTATAAGCGGGTAATGAATAAGGTTGTGCTCTCTTTTCTTGACATGCTTGTAACAAATTCTCCTTTCGTAAATCCAATGAAATGCCATTGTACCACTTTATTAACCAATTCTGCGAACACTTTTATGGTTGCATACTAGTATTTGTGCTGTGCGGTGTTGTACTCTCCAGTCTCCATCCTCCGGTGTCCACAGAATACCAGCGTCGCGTCACTGGGCTCCGGTGTCGCGACATTATGCTGAGTGGATGCCTTTTTGGCACCACCATTTCATATATTTTAATTTACTTAATTTTAAGTTAAACAGTAATGGTGCCAAATAAAAACATTTTCTTTCTTTCTTTAAAGTATCTTGCAAAAAGACTGTAACTCTTTTTATCCCAGTAAGAAGTCTATGGATAATTTACGAAGATGACTCTTAATAGGCACAATGATAAAATTTGCTATTAAATGGGAAAAATACATAAACTTATTTAAAAAGAGCAACCCCTGAGTTTCTTGCTCGTTCTTCTCTGGGGAGACTGCTAGGTGAATGAGCGATAACTGTATGTCATGACGATTTCAAGTGTTATCCTTATAATAAGTTATATGTTTTATTTCGTAAGCGAAGTGAAACATTTTTGATTTGATTTGATTTATAAAATAATATTTTATCTACTCTTATATATTTGTTCACATTTCCCGGAAAGCCTATAAGCCACTGCAAAAATCTGAGCTAAGTACTGAATTTTGATAAATTAATAGCACAGTCTGATAACTTATTCATATTGTGATACATATAGGACAATTTGCTAGGGTAGGCACTGCCATTCTGCCTGTAAAGGGCACGCTTAGAGCTATAATAAATAAGAAGGCCACTGCATGTGAGAAAGTCTCCATCATTAAATGCTTTTAAAACTAACGTCAAAAAGCTCTCTGGTTCTAACGCGTTTTGAACGGTAGCTACTTTTGATGAATGACATCTCCGTATTAAATCCTCTCTTTAAGTATTTCCTTATTTATATACATATTTATTTATATGTATTATTAGTATGTAGGTATATATTTTATTAAGGTATAGTTATGTATCATGATATATTATTCTTATTACTTTAATATAAATATAGCATATATTTATTAGTACGTAGGTATTTGCTTTAGTTTGAATTTGCTGTAATTTGTATACGCCCAATCTACTGTTTTCTAACTAACCCTATGGTTGACTGGAAGAAATCCCTCTATGGGATGAGCCCGCCCTTGTACTCAAATTCTGTATCAATGCAAAATTAATGTAGTGCCTTTTTGTACAATAAAGCTTTTACAAACAAACAAACAAAAAGCCTTTTGCAACACCACCAAATTTTCACAGGAGTCCTAAATTACAATTCAAGATTTCCCTGAAAGACAGTCAAGCTAGAATATAATGTAACGACAGTTTTACGATAGTTAACCCTGAATACGTCTGTTTACTTATCTATAAATAACAAACTGCCGCGTCCACGACCAAATTGTGTTTTGTTTGCAATAAAATTTGAATACCAACATTGGTTTACGATCATTTTATGATCACAACTGGTCGTAGATTCGGATTGACTTAATTTATACTGGCAAATGAGTCACATGAGCAGACTGGTGTTGATATGCAGGGTGTAACGACGTTTCTTTTCGAAAGAGGTTGAGTAACGGGCATAGATAATATATAAATAAAATTTACGAAACCCTCAAATTATTTCTATCTTTTTGAAATATTAGGTCCTTACCTATGAAATTGGCGTTTTGTATGAAGAATTTCATTAAGACAGATTTCTCCCTACAAACATTTTTGATTTTTTTTTGGGAACGGCAAATCCAAATTTAGCTAAACTTTATGTGTGTTATCGGATAACATTAAGTTAAGTATCGGCAGCGTTAATTTTGAAAAGTAACCACTTTATAAAAGTTTCAGCGAATCTAAGAAATGATTATGGGAAGCACATGAAAAGAGCTCTTTTCAATTTTTTTTTATTATATGATTTAAATTAATGTAGTGCCTTTTTGTACAATAAAGCTTTTACAAACAAACAAACAAAAAGCCTTTTGCAACACCACCAAATTTTCACAGGAGTCCTAAATTACAATTCAAGATTTCCCTGAAAGACAGTCAAGCTAGAATATAATGTAACGACAGTTTTACGATAGTTAACCCTGAATACGTCTGTTTACTTATCTATAAATAACAAACTGCCGCGTCCACGACCAAATTGTGTTTTGTTTGCAATAAAATTTGAATACCAACATTGGTTTACGATCATTTTATGATCACAACTGGTCGTAGATTCGGATTGACTTAATTTATACTGGCAAATGAGTCACATGAGCAGACTGGTGTTGATATGCAGGGTGTAACGACGTTTCTTTTCGAAAGAGGTTGAGTAACGGGCATAGATAATATATAAATAAAATTTACGAAACCCTCAAATTATTTCTATCTTTTTGAAATATTAGGTCCTTACCTATGAAATTGGCGTTTTGTATGAAGAATTTCATTAAGACAGATTTCTCCCTACAAACATTTTTGATTTTTTTTTGGGAACGGCAAATCCAAATTTAGCTAAACTTTATGTGTGTTATCGGATAACATTAAGTTAAGTATCGGCAGCGTTAATTTTGAAAAGTAACCACTTTATAAAAGTTTCAGCGAATCTAAGAAATGATTATGGGAAGCACATGAAAAGAGCTCTTTTCAATTTTTTTTTATTATGTGATTTAGCCCAGAAATTAAAAAATATTTCATGTGAAATCTTGAAATAATATTTCATTTTCCAAATAAAAAACAAATTTGGATATAGCTTTGAAAATCGCAGGAATTGGTACATATGATTAACGAAGAAAAAAAACTCCAATTTCATAGGTAAAGACTCAATACTAGTAACAAAATTTAAATCACAAGGAAAACTCACATACGTATGTAAACACTGGTATTCCTGTATTTGCAGGCGGAAAGAGCATAATTAAATATTTTAAACTTTAAAAATAAACACGATCAGCATATTATTATACATTATAAATAATATAAATCTACAGTTTCATGTACATAACTTATGTAAACACTTATAGAATTAAATATGAATGAAGCTATTTAATAAGTAACAACTCGATTTTTATTTCAGTATATAACTAATAACTTCTCCGTATCTTTGTAGGACATCATTTTAGAGCTTCCTGGAACATTTACTGAACTATAAAAGACTATCGAAATTCACAAAAAATCTCTGTTAAAAGCTTCGAAACGGCTTAACTGATTTTCATCAAACATAACCTGTTCCCTCATTTAGTCTTTAAAAACAAAACGCACACATATCGGATACGCATTACCGAAATACGCATAAGTAATTAAACTAAACTAAAAAAACACATTGGTACATGGCCTGCCTGGGAATCGAATTCGGACCTCCCAAATTGGAAGACCGCGTCTTAACCTGTGAGCGACCGACGCTCGTTAATTAATATGGAGTGTAAATTATGGAGTATTACCATAATTTTATGGTATTTCTCCATAATTTCCTTCACAATAAGTAATATGAATCTAAACTACACTAATCTATACTAAATGTTGAATGGTTTGGTTGGTGGTAGGGCATTTTAAATGTCCGCCTGGCTAACTACCCCACCTTCTTATCTAAATCTGCCGCCAAGCAGCAATGTTAATAGCATTGTTGTGTTCCGGTTGTCACAGATAAGATAGCCAGTCCCCCAAATTGGGGTTTCAGGGTCAATACGCTTCCCCCTTTGACCTCATCTTCACTTAACATCAGGTGTGATTGAGATCAAGTACGAAACAGTCCCGCATAAAAAAAAAGAATTTGTAAAACTTCTTCCTCATTCTATGTCAATCCATATCCAAAGAGAGTATCTTAAAATTCTTTGCCTGGTAACAAACAGATATTCTGAGGTAAAGTTAAAAACTTCAGTCTATCCGACGTTATTTTTACGTTCCTGTCACCAGGTAATCTCCAGATATTCCTTAAAGCAAACGGTATTTCGTAAATAAGGTAGAGTAAAAATTTAAAAAAAAATAAAAAATATACAGTCTACAAAATGCCAAAGGAAAGGTGGAGAGGCAAAAGAGCTTTTATGGAACAACTTTGGCGTACAGTGTCGTACTGAGGGCGTTTACTATACTCGATGTGGGGTTCCACTTGTGGTGGTTTTATAAATAATATTCTTGTGATGTTTAATTCATATATATAACTTTACATTTTCATTTATTTATCTTACTTTAGTCGGGAAAACAACACAATAATATAAATTGGGCTTAAACTATTTACATAGATTATAAGTTGAATAAATTATTCATATTTTACAATATTGCGAGAGAAAGAATGTGTGTCGGAACTTTACCATAATTTAGCCGGAAAGTGATGTAGAAGATTTTAGGTATAAATTAAAAATGTTAAACTATAATTCGTTTGACAATGATAAATTTAAGAATTAAAGTACTCATTTAATGAAGAAGTAAATAACAAAGTAAAGAAGACCTAAATATCCTCCTAAAAGTACCTAAAATTAAAATTCATAAAATGAGAACCAAGCAATATTATCACTCTACTCAGAATAACCCATACAAGTTCATTTCCCAAACCATGGACAGAACAAGGTTAATTAATCCAGATTCTTCAAATAGACTTGTCTTTTGATTTTTTCTCATATATCATCATTTTACAAGTATTACATTTGCGCAAAATATTCAATTCATTGTGGTTTACTACAGCTGAATACGCGACTATACTGCGTTTCAGTGTGAAGGATTCAATACTGAAATAGGGAAAATAAAAACATTATTACATCGAGTAAGTAAAACTTTTACAAAATGAGCAGCAAATTTTTTATCACGTTGTCAAAGTAGGTCCCGTAACATTATTTAGTTTCATCTAGAAAATCTAACGCAATTTACCACTTAAAAAAGAACCACGTATAAAAACGTCTAAAAGCTAGATTATTTTGAATAAATGTTTTATCTATTTTTACCGCTAGCAATGTGACCCGCCCCTATAGAAACAGAAGGAAAAAACTGCACCGGCGGACGCAAAACGTCTACAACGACGACAAACATCGTTGCTTGTTCCACCGATCTCTGTAGATATGCAAAGCATCACCCTGTGTTACATGATCTTATTGTGTTAAAATTCCAAGACTTTCTAGTTTTACCTGATACACTAAATGATTTTGGAAATCACTTTCTGGATATCAGTAACTATCTCATAAATATTGGGTCTTTACCTATGAAATTGGAGTTTTATTTCTTCGTTAATCATATGTACCAATTCCTGCGATTTTCAAAGCTATATCCAAAATTGTTTTTTATTTGAAAAATGGAATATTATTTCAAGGTTTAATATTTTGGAAATATTTTTTAATTTCTGGGCTAAATCAAATAATAAAAAAAATTTGAACAGAGCTCTTTTTTTCTTAGATTCGCTGAAAGTTTTATAAAGCGGTTACTTTTAAATATCAACGCTGCCTATACTTAACTTAATGTTATCCGATAATACACACAAAGTTTTGCTAAATTTGGATTTGCCGTTCCTAAAAAACATCAAAAATGTTTGTATTGAGAAAACAGTGTTAATGAAATTCTTTATACAAAACGTCAATTTCATAGGTAAGGACCTAATACTATGCCTTAAAAAGAATTTTGTGTTGGAAAACATCTGTCTTTTATTTCTGTGTTATTTTAAGTAAAACTCTCTCTAATTTTGAATATTAACATAGAAGAAGATGAAGGAATTACCTACATAAACTATATAGAACAAATTAAGAAATGAAACATTGTCATACTCTGACTGACTGAGTTTCTTACTCGTTCTTCTCTGGGGAGACTGCCTAGAGAATAAGCGATAACTGTATGTCATGACGATTTCAAATGTTATTCTTGTAACTTACGAAATAAAACATTTTTGATTTGATTTTATTTCATTTAAAGAAGTCTAAGAAGTTGTATTATCGAAAGGTTAATCATCAGCTGTCAAATAAGATGACATTTCGTAAGTTGATGAAGAAATAAAAGTGTAATTGAATATTGCGCATACTGGAACAAAAATACGTGAAACTGTTTGTAATTCTGAATCGAAGAAATAATTAACAGGACCTTCTGCGTAGTATCGTTAGTGATAGATGAAAGATGGCAAGCGATAAAATGCGTGAAACTGTTCCGCTGCCAAGTCGTTTCTTTTGATTTGCATTAGTAAATATTTATAAATATTTAGTAAATAAGTTATCGAAAATAGTAAAATTAAAAGAAAGCTTTGAATTTCTTGGGATTATCAAAGAAAGACCGCGAATTTCCAAAGCCGTGGTTGCTTCAAAAAAGATACTATTTTCAAGTGTAGATTTTTACCTACGTAAATAAAGCAGAGAGATGTGATCATTACTCCACCGACACGAGCACAGCTATTAAATTGGAGAAGAAGAAATTAAGAATTATTTCATTCACAGCCAAAATTTATCTACCATGTTCAAAACAACATAACCTATGTGTCACCAGTCTACGAAATCCCAAGTACAATGAATTTTATTCCGCTAATTGGATCCTGCAAATGTGTGTAGTGGGAACAACGATAAAGACTAGTACAACAGAGAAAGCCACTGTGATAACAAAACTACGAAGAGAATTAATATTATTTATTTCAATTCTCTTCCGCATCTTTTTCCGTTGTCGTTGGGGAATCTCCTAGAATTAGCTTCATAGGTTCAAAATGTTGTGTACAACAATCCAGTCTTCACTGTGAATACCAAACGACTTATGTCGATTTAGAAATTTATTAGAATTCAAACCGATTTTTATGCGAAGCGCGAACCGTTCGACGTGAAACGTGCACGAGTTATTGTTGCATTTCGGCTTTGCATTCGCAACTTTACCTTAGTTTGATTTATGTAAGTGCCTAAATGTAACTGTTCTCGTATGTTGGAATCGACAGATTTTTTATTTCGTCTGTGTTTATTGTTCAAGGCTTGCAATGTGATGTGAGTCTTTTGTTCTGTAACCTTTGAATTATATGGTCTTTCGCATTTATCTTTGTAGTATAGCTAGTAATATATTTTGTTAGTTATTACATAAAAGATACTCCATGCTCCTTTTTTGGCACTTCTCTGTCATGATTTTACCATGGAAAGCAAGAATAAGGAAATGAGGTTTACACAGCGGAAACACGACGCGACACAAATAGGATGTCCGATTGATGCAGCATACCTCAATTACCCAGGGTATTCCGTGGAGCACAATTATAAACCACACGCTGGAGTCTGTGTGTATGCTGGCGATGACATCTGCAGTCGGCGTCTCCGGAATCTTGAAGATACCGATTTTCTGTTTGTACTTGTGGATACCGGAGTAGAGAAGATTAATCTTATTCCACCATCGCCATTTCATCTTACGACTACCAGGCGTGGGGAGGGATTCCACTTGTATATAGTTAACATACCGAACATTCGCACTTAGCGATTAGACGCTTCATTCTTAATGCTAACAGCCAAGGCATGGAACTCCCTTCCGGCGTCAGTCTTTCCTGTATGAATCTACTGAGATCACATGCTTCACCTTCGGCCACATTATCCTTGTTTATTATTATTATCATTATGAGATTGTGGTCAAAAGCGTATCCAGATAATCATAAAAAAATGATTGGTTCGGTTTACCATCACATGATAATAAAAATTTGTTCTAGGCTCAATTTAGAAAACTATACTTATGTGTCTATATTGCAGCATTTGTCTACATCTTCAAATGTTTTAACACATCACAGTCATATTGAGGTGAGATAATGCTGAACTGTTCAAAATCTGAAGTGCAAAGGTTTCCATCAGAATCTGAATACTTGAAGAATTCAACGGAGGATAAACTGAATTTTAGAACTGGACAAAAACTAGTATGCATTGAAAATTGGTTTTGAAAGTTGCTGAAAGCAGCACAGAAAGGAGATCTAAAAAATATGACAAATGTACGTTATTCTACTGAGCAGAATTTTGGAATATTATTTTGAACAGGTTGTTATTAGAATTTTGTATATATGTTGTATGTATGTTTTAACGCCCGATGAAAAACAACGAATGTTTTGTGTTTGTGTGCGTCCAGTTTTCGTCTGGATACATCTCATATTAAAATATAAATGAGGGAAAAGTTATTTACTATTAGGATTTCAATATCCTCATTATCCTATCGATACCAATAAGCTTTCTGTAGAATTCGTATAATAAAAGGTACTATATATGCGACGTCTTGAAAAACAGTGTCATTAAGGCATCCCAAACCCTACTCCATAACCACCTGAATCCCAAAACGCCGTCCCAAATCATCTATCACAGACCTCACTCAGTCCAAAACTCGTTTCGGTGTCCATCGGGTGAACCGCTGCGACAATGACAAGTCGAAGATTGCATCGAACGGGTGCAAATCCCAAGGGTTCTGTATCGAAATTGATCGTGGTAATTTGGCCGCGTGCGGAGTGTCAGGCGGGGGCGATTCGTCTTTGTTTGATGTGCAAGGGATAAGCGAGATGTCTATATTGGAATCATACATGATATTATTAATGCGATTGTGAGCTTGAGTGTTGATTTATTTTTGAATGGATAGTTTTATCGTTTTATTCATTGTTCAAGTTAATCCCCAATTAGATTGTTCATAGCAGATTTCTTTAATTCTATACAACATTCTGAGGTTATCGGCTCGAAGGACCACTTTCAGATAATGTGAAATAATGAGAAAAGAGCATCGCTAATGGTTTTCTGTAGTTTTATAGATTTACAAATTGTTGGTGTATCGAAGCAAACAATATTATTTACTTTTTTAAAAATTTTTACATACTTTTTTCAAAAGGTGAGATTGTGGTCAAACCCGTATCCAGTTAATCTTTTTTTTATGCACAACGGGTTGGTACTTTTATGCACAACTGGTGCAGGTCAGAGTCACTGTTTTGATTATTTAAAATTAAATCTTAATTTATCCATTGAGGCGCCACTGGACGGAATAAACCCTCTTAATTTATTCCCTGATCGTATAAGGACAGTATTTCAGAATGTTGCTCAAGCGTAGATCTGTGCTTGAGCATAGTTAGAGAGAGCTGCCGCTATACAAGTTACATAAAGCTGTCCCTTTTTAACTGGCCTCGAGCGGAGATCGCTCTTAGAGTAACATTCTGTTGACGTAACAATGGTTACATACTTATACTTTATTAATTAATTTTGACATAGTTACATATAATAATATGTAGATGCTAAATTTCTATCTTATTTTGTTCATTTTGTGACTTAACAAATAATCTAGTAATGTAATGTATGTGTATAGTTATTGTTTTATTGTTTTATGTTTGACAATCACTTTTACTTTAAAAATCATAAATTTACGGAACTGTATGTGTGACTTAATATTGTAAAAGTGAACTATAAATAAATCTAATCTAATCTGTATTATGGACCTAACAACAGGGCTTAACGATCGAAGAAGGTTGTTTGACAATAACGTTTAAACCCAAAATAACCTACACGAGATTATCACCCTATTTGTGGCCTCACACGAGTATCTTCCGCTTCCCTCCCACACCCGTACCACTGGTTCTCGAATACAACTGCCAATGATCCATAAAACACATTACTCAAACACAACGTGAATTCGTCACACTCGCGCACACCCGCCGAATAAAAATATACCAATTTTCTCGGTACGATCGTCTGTCTCCGTGTAATTTGCGAGAATACGTGGTACCCATTTATATACGTGTTATTCATATTTTACTGATAGTGCAATGAAATTCTATGCTAGCACCCTTTTTCAGATCGTCGGTTGTGGATAACACTTTCATAAACAGAGTGAAATTTAATTCGTGTAATTCTTGTATACTAGTTACTTCATTCATGATTATGAACAACTTTCCAAAAGGAGTGGAAGTCTACCACTGTACGTTTCTCAAGAAACTTCTTACCACGTACGACCACCCTGTGGAACGGACTTCCGGCAGCGGTATTCCCGAACGAGTACGAGATTGGAACCTTCAAGAAACGAGCCTACACCTTCCTCAAAAGCCGGCAACGCATCTGTGACCCTTTTGGTGTTGCGGGTGTCCATGGGGGGCGGTGATTACTTTCCATCAGGTGACCCGCATGCTCGTTTGCCGCTCTCTCACATAAAAAAAAAAAAAAAAAAAAAAGTAATCATAGTCGAATTCGATTAAAAAAATCGATTACTCTCCACATTTAATATGGAAATCCAACAATTTTATTATTCTTATTGGGAAAAAATATTATTCTTATTGGGAATAAGTACCGCCTCCGCCTCCGTGGCTCAATGTAAACAACATTGAGTTTAGGTTTCGGAGATTGCGGGTTCGATCCCCAGCGGGGTACATATTTAGTACGCGGTTTGGTTGGTGGTAGGGCATATTAAATGTCCGCCTTTTTAACTACCACCATCTTATCTAAATCTGCCGCCAAACAGCAATGTTAATAGCATTGTTGTGTTCCGGTTGTCAGAGATAAGATAGCCAGCCCCCCAAATAAGATGGGGTATCCGTGTCAGTGCGCTACCACCTTCGGCCTCATCTTCACTTACCATCAGGTGTGATTCGGGTCAAGTGCTAACCCGTTGTGGATAAAAAAATAAGTATGCTGAGTTTAGGGTTCTCCCACCCTGTTCGCAGCTTCCTCCGACAAGTCGTTGAGGAACTTGTTCAGCTTGTCCATTACTTATTTGTATTTTTCGTATTTGTATTTTGCGGAGGCCATGTTGGATTTTTAAAATTTTTTTTATGCACAACGGGTTGGTACTTGACCTCAATCACACCTGATGTTAAGTGAAGATGAGATCAAAGGTGGAAGCGCACTGACCCGGAAACCCTAACACATTTGGGGGACTGGCTATCTTATCTCTGACAACCGGAACACAACAATGCTATTAACATTGCTGCTTGGCGGCAAAATTTGTATCGTATGACACGCTAGCGATTAAGGCGAATCAAAGGAGACTGTACTTCAAAGTCGGTCAAGCCATTTAGACAACATGAGGTAAGATAGAGATCCTGGGGCTGTCAAGATTAGGAAGGCAAGATTAGGAATAATATATAATAGGAATAATAAGTAAACTAGCTGTTACCCGCGACTTGCTTCCACTAGAATATTTAATCAAAATCGGTTCTACAAGAAAATTAGCCAATATGGGTCCTAATCTATCTACGAAACAAATTTCATCTAAATCCGTCCAGCCGTTTAGGCGTGAAAAGGTAACATATATATATATATATATATATAAATACTACACACACAGAAACTTTCGCATTTTGGTATAATATTAGTTGGGATTGAAGTGCATTATTGTTATGGCCAATTTACCGACAGTGAACATCAAACGGAAACATGAAAGCGTTATTAATAGAACATTCTAAGTTATTTTATTTGGCAAATCTAAGTTTTATGCCCCCACCAGTCAACTAGGATTCGACATGTCGAAGGCTTTGCAGGCTAAAACGCCAAATTTACGTCTCCGGGCAGCTATAAAACGTCAGATTTGCCAAAATATAACTTTGGCTTGACAACGATTTTGGCAAGTTTACGTGTCTTTGGATTAGGCAATGCTGTGAAGTTTCCAAATTGTGGAGGTAGATATTGCTAGTGGTACGGAATACTAAAATAGATTTTATTATTTTGTTATTTAAATCCCCTAGTTTATAAATAAATGAAAATATTTCGGACACTTACATCAATCACTTTTTCCTGAACTTATCGCAGCTTGTATTTTGTAAAATAACATACATTTTAATTACAGAAGAGCTCTCGTATCGGTTTTGCCTCGATTGGGTAGGTACCTAAAGTACGATCCGCGGCTCAAAAAAAAATCAAAATCAAAATCAAAAATATTTTTATTTCCTAAGTTATACGAATAACATTTGAAATCGTCATGACATACAGTTATCGCTTATTCACCAGGCAGTCTCCCCAGAGAAGAACGAGCAAGAAACTCCGGGGTTGCTCTTTTTAAATAAGTCAATAGAAATACAATTTGAAATACCTAATTGTAAAATTTATGATTCGACAAAGAAAAATACAATATATTAGATAATGCCGAGCGCTTCATGTCCACGCATTCTTATCATCCAGATAGTCAGTATGCTCATGATCAAGCAATGGGAAACAGCCATTAAATTCAGTCACTCCAAAATTTTCAAATGGTGAACACGTCTAACAAGTGGTACCCAAGCGAGGCAGACTTCTTCTGCTCCTTCAAGCAGCCTCTTGTTTTGCTTTCGCCAGTACTATATGGGACTAGCCCGTACACTCATTTAGCAGAAAGGTAGAGCTGTCCCCCACAGTCCTAAACTAAGCAAAGCTACCATGGGCATGGGTACTAGATATCGAATAAACATACATAAATATTTATTTAAACATCGATGACTCGGAAATAAATGTTCGTATTTATTACACAATCATTTATCTCGTAATTAGCAACCGTTTGGGTTTGCAGATAGGTCACTAAACACTACACCAGTTGGTCGAATAGTCGTAAGTTTGAAGTTTGTGTAGGTCCAAAGTAACAATTTTCAAAACCTCCGACAACATTGATTGGACAAAATGATTATATCATCCAAGTAAATTAAACCAAAGGTGTTAAAAGCTAAATATCTTAAAACATATTTTTATCAAACATGGCTAAGAACCTGTACCATGAAGAAGAAGCGCGTTTAGTCTATAATATAAAAAAAAACCCTACTAAAACCCGACCACGCATTACTGAGATCCGTTCGGACAAACACTGAACACACACACACACACAACGCCGTCAAACAAAGGACACACGCAATTTTTCAGTCTGTTAAAAATTAACCTTCTTATATAAGATAAGATAATCTTATATACTTTAGAGAAGTCCGGATATATAGCTGGAACAAGCAGCATGTTACGGTAGTCATTAAAATTATCCCTGTATGACTTAAGAAGTCTCAAGGTCATGCAACGAGCTATGGTGAGGGCAAAACTCGGCGTTCCGCTACGTGATCGAATTAGGAACGAAGAAGTCCGAAGGCGAACAAAAGACCTCTATTCAGCGGATTAGTTAGTCGAAGGGGCAGTGGGCAGGCTACATACTTTTCTACAGGATTTACTTTCTCTTTTTGCAGTTTTTTACTCTCTCTCTCTCTCTCTCTCTCAGTTTTTTACAGGATGCATTTCGGGGAGTGTGCGTTGGAATTATATAATCTTATTCCACCGTCACCCTTCCATCTTCGGACCACTAGGCGTGGGGAGGGATTCCACCCGTATATAGTTAATATACCGAACTTTCGTACTAAGAAGTTCGATTCTTCATTCATCATCCGAACATCCAATGGATGGAACTCCCTTCCAGCGTCAGTCTTTCCTGAAACCTAGAACCTTGGGATCTTCAAGAGCAGAGTGAATAGGCATTTACTGGGATCGCGTGCTTCATCTTCGACCACATCGTCACTTTCCATCAAGTGAGATTGTGGTCAAATGCGAATCCAG
Organism: Oegoconia quadripuncta; assembly: GCA_949316235.1. NCBI lineage: Eukaryota > Metazoa > Arthropoda > Insecta > Lepidoptera > Autostichidae > Oegoconia > Oegoconia quadripuncta. Next base: position 36,424,310 of record OX438745.1, read on the forward strand.
TCAATCATAAAAAAAAAACTTCCAAAAACTGATGGCCGGTGGGGCATTAAAGCGCAGTGTAGGACGTCACTCACAAGGTAGACGGATGATCTGATGCAGGTCGCTTCCAACAGTCGTTCTAGAAATCTATGGGGAGGTTCTGTGGCTACATATGATATGTATGACTAATTATGAACCCGACTGTACAAAGCTACAGTCTCTTGACATTTACAAAGAGCAGGTTAGAAAATTTGCCTCGGCAAACGTGCTCCAAACGATCGAAAAAGCGATACGGTATATAACAAAAGTCATGAAGTTCTCTTTGAGTCCTTTTTATTCGTTCGGGAATAGGGAAAAAGTGTTCGTAAAGCCTTCCCCGTTCGCTTCTGTGTTCGCGAGCGATCCAGATATACTTTGAGTCTATACTTTGTGTAAACGACCGTTTGATAGGGGCGGCCGTTGATGTAAAGGACTACTTACTAGAAGCGGTATCGGATAAAATGTTATAATAGGTTTTAAAGTCGCACCACAAAAGGTTAAAACTGAATCCTTCATCATCATTATCATCTCATTCCGTAAACATCCCACTTTTCGTCGTCGTCACCGACGGCTCAGTGGTTGAGATGCGGTCTCCCAATTTGGGAGCTCCGGGTGCGATTCCTAGACAGGCCATGTACCAATGAGTTTTTAAATTTAATTTAATTACTTATGTGCATTTATCCGACTGCTCTTAAACGATGAAGGAAAACATCGTCAGGAAACCTGTATGCCTGAGAAATAAAAATTCAAAGGCATGTGAAGTCCCCAACCAGCATTGGGCTAGCGTGGTGGACAACGGCCCATACTCCCTCATTACGAGGGAAGGCCTATATCCCTGCAGTGGGATGTTTACGGGCTGATGATGATCAAAATTGCACAATGTGGCTGAAATATGTGTCGATGACATTGCGGCATAAAAGTTCTAGAGACGAGATCACATATTGGTAAGGGTAGCGTGTGGGACTTGTATAAAAATACCACAAGTCGTCACCCCACCTATCTGAGGACGGACCGCTCCTCGTCATTCGCTAATATAACATTTGATTAAATGCTTGTTTGCACCATCCAGTAGATCTATGCACACCACCTTCACATCGCAGTATCGCCCCCACTGAGCAGAGAGGGATTACCAAGGTCCCGGATTATATCCCTTTATGATAAAACGATGGTCTAATGGCGGCTCTGCCTTAATAAGTTGTTGTATAATTAATCTCGGGTTATGATTCACGTTTATGTCTATTTGGGTTGCGTTTACAGATCAGGTGATAAATTGGTTAAAATGAAGGAGACATCTTTTTCTTCGTGTCAATGCCTCCAATTATATTTTATGCTTATGGAATACTGCTGTCACCCCTGTGATGGTTCAGCCAAGTACCAACTAGCTGCACTCAATTCTGTGGAACGACGAGCCATGAGACTCATAGGTGATAATTCGATGACTGCTAAATTGCAGAGCCCTGAACACCGTCGCAAAGTCGCCTGTCTCTCAGTTTTTTACAGGATGCATTTCGGGAGTGTGCGTTGGAATTACGTAATCTTATTCCACCGTCACCATTCCATCGTCGGCCTACTAGGCGTGAGGAGGGATTCCACCCGTATATAGTTAATATACCGCACTAAGAAATTCGACTCTTCATTCATTATCCGAACAGCCAAGTCATGGAACTCCCTTCCGGCGTCAGTCTTTCCTCAATCCTACAACCTTGAGATCTTCAAGAGCAGAGTGAATAGGCATTTACTGGGATCGCGTCCTTTATCTTCGACTACATCGTCACTTTCCATCAGGTGAGATTGTGGTCAAACGCAAATCCAGTCATACATTAAAAAAAAATCCATGGGCAGGAGAGCAAGTACGCCAGGTTATGTGATGCAGTTCCACAATCGCAGTGCGTTTGTGACTGGTCAATGAATCCCCACTTCGCTAGGTTCGCTCCACAGACCAGGTGCTTGGGCCGCTCTTGGTTCACGAAACTCTGGAGGAGCTGGACATTTTGCATCACACAGTTGCTCCTTTGCAGACCAGACTGTCATGGCAATGGCAATAGTGGACCTTAAGAAGCATCTACGACTTAAGGAGTGACTTCAACTAGATTTGTTGTAAAGAGCACATCTACTTATTCTAGTCAAGGTTTGTGGTTTGTTTGGATCTACCTCAGAAACAGACTTATACCTGACAATTGAAAGAAAAAAATGGGCGCTGACGATATGGTGTAAGATATTGATGCTAAGGTTTGCATGGCGTCAACAAGTTAAGATCAAGCTTTTCAAAACTAACTGACAGGTCTTCTTCACTTGCAGCCTGTACGCTGAAGGTCATCAGTATAAGAATTGCATCAGGATGCTAATGGGAGTTCCTCAATTGTGCAATGAATCAAGTATGTTTTTTGTAGAGGAGCAAATCAACGATTGTTATACAATCAAGCGCCAGAAGACTGCTTCGTTGCTACGTAGACTGAAGGCCAATTCCAACCTCAAGACCATATGGGAAATACAACTCGCCTATCATACGCTACTTCGATCACGGTTCATCAATAGCAGATAAGCTACTGAAAAAATTTCAAAAATTCATCAAAATTTACAAAAAAATTTTGGGATAGGGATCATCTAGTAAGCATAAAATTACCTATGTCCATACCTACAATAATATTTATTTGTGTATATGTAAATCTGGGATGATTATGCTGGGGCTATACTAGCGTAGTGTGTACTAGCTAAGTCGTGCGATCCTGTTCTGCGATTTTGGTCTCGGCTTATAGCATTGGAACTACAGAGCTATACACGAGTATGTATGTTTGTGTATTGTAAATATTTCGGACAATTACACCAATCATCTAGTCCCAAACTAAGTAAATCTTATACTATGGATACTAGATAATGTATAAACATATAAATATTTATGCATAAACATCCATGACTCGGGAATAAATGTTCGTATTCATCACATAAACATTTACCCCTCGCGGGATTTGAACCCGCAACCGTTGGTTTCGCTGACAAGGTCACTATCCATTACACTAACCGGTCGTCGTATTACAAGTTCCTTACATAAAAATAACAATGCCGCAAAAGCGATAAATTTATAGACAAAAGATTATAGCTTCGAACTCACAAGACATTGGTAAGGAAAGGTTATGGATACTGATTAAGTTATATATTTTAAGAACGCTTCAATATCATTGTAATTAATGAATGTATATCTGCTACTATTTTATATGTCTATAAATTACTGTACTAACATCACAGACTAACATAGCTTGAAAGATCAGTAAATGTAACCTGACTTTTTGAAATAAAATTAAAAATAAAACTCATTTAATTTGCATAATTCTTAACATTTCTACAATATTTATAAACAATAATTACACAATTAATTATTAAAAAAAAATACAAATAAAAACTAGCCCCAAGTCTCTGGTTGGTGGAATGGTACCCAGAAGGCTGGCCGCGTTGCCTCGCTGTATAGCAAGGCCGATTCTTTGACCAAAGTATTAGCCAGCCCTCCGATCGTGGGATGCATCAACAAGACGCTCAGATAACTCCCTAAAAAGAGTGTAAGCACCCCACGCCCCAAGCGTTTCCATTTTTCCCAATTCTACAGATTTCCATCTCTACAGATTCCCATGCCTACAGTATCCTATTTCTACAGATTCCCATGTCTCTACACCAAACGGCACAAATAGGTGATCTCCACTAAGACCATATAAAATAAATAAATTATATATATTATTAAATATCTCCATCTGAAATAAAATAATAATAATATTCATTCATATATAAAAACTGTTCTCATATAAAATGTTAGAATATTATCTGATCCTGTAAATCTGAAATGCCATCTGCGAAAGGTTCTCCACAAATTGCGAATCACAATTTGAGCACGGGCGCAAAATTGCACCATTTTCCAAGCATCAGAAATTCGCGCCCATTCCTCCACTAGGTATAAAAATATCCACAGTTCTCTTAAACGGCTGCCTCAGTATGAAAGAGTCCTTTCAGACGTACAGACATACCTATCGCTGTATATATTGACAAGATTTGGTCCACGGGTTTGCTTGTGATGTTTTGTCATTTATATTTATTAAACAAATATACTATGTTAACTACTTATTAAGTCAAGTTCACTCCCGTCTTGTATATGTACTAGCTAAATTCTCCAACTACACAAACTAGAGAAGCTTAACTTACCGCACAATCGTCAGCTTTAGCATTGTGAACTTCAACCCTGACATCGGCAGAATCATCGTGCACAACGATGCAGCCATAACACTAAATTGGAATTGGAAACAAATCTACTATTAGTTCTTTAGGCTGAGTATAATGCTGAGTCCCACTCCTCTTTGCCACAGTGCCTCAAAATTTGTTAAGTTTGTCTTTTTATCTTTATAAGTCAAGTTTCCTTTGTACATTTAGTGTGTGCCTACTTGTGGCGAATAAATTATTTTCTATCTTTATTTCTATTATTATTGATATAATGAGTGATTTGTTAGGCCTGGCGTATGGCGCCAAAAGATGCGGGTTCCAATCCCGCTGCAGAAGAGTGTCATGAATGAGAACATTTAACCCAAGTCATGGAAGTTTATGTAAAGATATATATTTTATTACTAGGTTCCGCTCGCGGCTTTGCCCGCATGGTATTACTTAATCGCGGACTTTACCAGAATGAATGGCTAGAGTATTTCAAAGCGATCGGTAGAACAGTTAAGTCTTGAATAGGTAACAGACAGACATATTACTCGTACTTTTAGGTTTTTAGAGTGTACCGTGAGTGTATTATAGATCTATGTTGTATTTGAATAGAAATTTTAATTTATCAAGTGGCTGGATTCGATGCACGTGTTAAGACATTTCCCAACAGTCACGGAAAAATATAAGATAAGATAAAATTTATTTCTGTATTAACTAATCTACAGGGTGTAACGGTTAAGTGTAGTCATATTTTAAGGGCTTGTTCTACCCATCAATACGAACAACTTTTACTATGGGGGCAACTTCGAAATCGCGAAAAAAAAATCAGCTGTTTCATACATTGCATCGGGAGGTTATTGAAATTTTCTATGGAACAGCTGATTTTTTTTTCGCGATTTCGAAGTTGCCCCCATAGTAAAAGTTGTTCGTATTGATGGGTAGAACAAGCCCTTAAAATATGACTACACTTAACCGTTACACGGTGTATATACAGAAATAAATTTTTACTCAATCAGCGAAACCGACGGTTGCGGGTTCGAATCCCGCGAGGGGTAAATGTTTGTGTGATGAATACGAACATTTATTCCCGAGTCTTGGATGTTTATATAAATATTTATGTAATTTTATCCGTTATCTAGTATCCATAGCACAACCTTTGCTTAGTTTGGGACTAGATGATTGGTGTAAGTATCCGAAATATTTATTTATATACAAATTGAGCGTAGCAGATCAAAATTATTTAATTGATTATATGACTCGACCGCATTGATTTATTGTATTCTTTATTGCACATAAAAAAACATGTTGACATTTATATGTTGTAGATAGTTATATGGTCGCGTAAAAAAATCTTTTTAATGCTTTTCTTAGTAGATGAAACAGCGCCATCTCTTAGAATCCTCGAGAACTAGTAGAACTGCTGAGAATAAGTTTTTTTTAGTCTGTGTTCACTACCTGTAGTCGTTCACATAAAAGTCCAAGAATAAAATTACAATATCGATGAAAAATATTACAATGAGCTTTGCTAGTAATAATGTTTGTCATACTTAAAATATATACTCGCATGTTTTAGTCCCGTTTCTATAGTAAGTGGTGCATTTTTTTACAACTAACTAATATGATAAATGCGAAAGTGTTTGTTACTCAATCACAGCGACACAATTTGGATGAAATTTGGCATACCTATAGGTAGAATATACCCTGGATTAAGACATACGATATTTCTTATCCCGATAAAGTGAGTAGTTCCCGCGGAATAACCAAATTTCCGCGATAAAGTAACTCCACGCAGGCGAAGCCGCGGGCGGAAAGCTAGTATTTGATACGACATATTGCGAACGAATTTGATGTATGGCTAAGGTCCCGTTGGTTCTAAACTCTCGTTTTAACACCAATGAAGTGTTGCCTTTTCATTATTTCAACGACCCGGTCCCTACACAGTAATGTATTACATGTATAGTCTATGCTCGATCTATTATTTCTCTTGATCGTAAGTCATTGCGACATAATCTTGAAACGTTTGTAAACAAAAATTATGACCAAAATTCAACATCACAGACAGACAATTGATGTCGTTATTATTGCTATAGGTAGAGCTATGTAGCTCGCTGAATTGTATGCGAAATCTCCCGTGAAATTGACGCTCGCCGTCTGCTGTCTATTCTTATCGTCGAATAGAGCGATGAATCGTCGTTGGATTGAATTTTTTTCAGCTCTTATAATTTTTAAGTCTGTGGGAGAAGTATTTGTTAGAGATTCTCTAATCCCTAAATAGATTAAAACAAAGTTGCTGTCTACTTTTGATTTTCACAATGATTAAGAGAATTTATTCCGGCATGTTTATATGTAAAAACTTAAAATATAAAATTCAACTACAGGTTATACACCTATCCACTCAACCGTCCGTGGTTAAACCCGTAACCAAAAAAAAAAGTCTTTTTTCTCTTGGTTACAATAGTAACCAAAGCGCGCTACCTTCATGCGGTTCGAAACAATTACGCCTGTATTGCTGAAACTGTTTGGGCAAAAGAAAAATCAGTGTGACCACTAATAAATTATCTTACGGCATACGTTCATAGCCGGTCGTATTCGGCATAATTTTACAATCGGTATCGGCGCTGATTAACCTTCCGTGTACGAGGTGGGGTCCTATAAACCCCAGCAGCAGTTTTGTGGTCATATTAACCTTAATTTTGCCGCAAGCAGCGTGTGGATCTAGGTATTCCTAACTAAAATTATGCTAGACGAGATCGTATAACTAATTCTGTGTAACTCCCAACGGATTAGGAGATAAAGGAATCTGGGGTCTGCAGGACCCCATGTCGTACAACGCGTTATTAAAAAGTAAGTAAAGTTTTTTCGTTATTATAGCTTTTTTATTAGTTTTGCTGATAATTGCTGATATTTATTTTTATATTGTGCATGTTTACATTATTTTAAAATATGGGGTGCATGAAACGAGCCTCCTCGAGTGGTGTACAATTTTTGCTTTGGCACCCGGCGCACTCTGGACAACCAGCTAGTTTCACATTGCTGATTGGCGAATCCTTTCACACAAAACTCAAATTTTCCTATAAGATATGTTTCTTACAGGAAAATTTGAGTTTTGAACCATTTTTTTTTTACAGGTTGATTTAAAATGGCTAGACTAAGTGATATTGATATAGAAAAATATCTCATGAATGAAGGAATTGATGACGATGCAGTTGAACCAGAAGATGATTGTGTTTCGGACAATGTGAGTTACCACAGTGAATGCTTCAGTGAGCAAGAAGCTGAAGATATTGGAGCACAATCGAATTCTAGGAAACGGAGACGGCAAGAAAACTTGAGAACGGCAGCAGCACATGAGGAGTCCTCACAAATTGATGACAACTTTGTCGCCAAAGATGGAATTACATGGGACAAACAACCAGTAAGACGACAGACACGCACTAGATGTGAAAATATTATGGAGTTGATGTTGTCGATAAATTGGCAAGAACATTTGACGTTTCCCGAAATTCAAAGCGGTGGCCACTGACAATTTTTTTTTCTCTTCTGAACCATGCAGGAATTAATGCGATGATTGTGTATTTGCTAAATAATCAAATAGATAAAAGCAAAACCGATACTAGGAGAAATTTCATTCGCCAATTGGGATTATCTCTTATTGCAGATCACTTAAAAGAAAGGAAAAATAATGTGAGACTGCCAAAAGATTTACGCAATAGACTGCATCAACATTTCAGAGAGTCCAGTAACGAATTTCCGAAACCGGCAGAAGATCAAGGAAAAAAAGTAAGGTGCTCTTTTTATCCTAGAAATAAAGACAGAAAAACCAAAACCCGTTGCCAAAAATGCAAAGTCCCAATATGCATGGATCACTGCAATTTCATCTGTGGTCAATGTGAAAATGACGATAGGGATTAAGTTTGAAGAATAATCATTATTAATTTTAATTTCGCTATTTTTTAAGCTTTAACAACATTTATAACCTATTTTTTCTTATATAAATGATCCAAAGATTGATAATTTTGCTTTTATACTACTGCCATTTTGATCTCATGTTTTCACTGAATAAAAAAACTCTACTTAACTTGTTTCATTTTGTGGTCTCAATTATTAGCCAACATACCCTAAATAGTCAATACATTTAATATATATAATAATACATAAGAGATATAGTTACATTTACATGGGGTCCACTGGACCCCACCTTACACACGACGTAATTTTTTTCACCTCGTACACGAAAGGTTAAGCGATATACGTTTATGTTGGAGTATACGCTACAGTTAAACACCTAAATGAGGCAAGGTTAGCAACATACTACACCAGTCACATATTGATATAATTGTCACCGTTCTTAAACGGCAATTGTCACGACTTTGCTACAATTATGTCGTTTCTTGACAAGTAAGTCGGATTGTAATTGGTGTTAAACGGGGCCCTGGTCTCCGTAACATGACATTGTGTGTCGCACGCGACGCGACGCGAGAGTGGGATAGTTGAATATTCGAACGAATGAGCAGATAGGAGTTGTAGAGCTCCCAGAGCTGGTATTAAAAAACTGATTATTTTCAAGTGTAAATTTTACCTATAAAAATAAAATGTTATTGATTGATATTCCTACATACGACGCCTTCAATCTTACTTAAATACCGTTCCACCTATGCCATTAGACAACTTTTTTAAAGTTAAACCCGCACAAAGCCGATATCCAATGGAAAGGTGTCTAAAATCAATTACCTGTGCCGGCGATGGGACAATTTGTAGACTAATCCCCTGGCGACGATCGATATAAGCTAATGATCTCATCAGGTAGCCTTCCCGTTAAACGGGGCTTAATCGCTTGCCAGGGTAATGAGAAAATGTACCTACAACGGCATTGATGTATAGGTGAGGGTGATTTTGTCTTGTATAAAATTCGACGAAAAACGAAGAGTGTTTTGTTTTTGATGGTGGTGTGTGTGTTCAGTTTTTTGTCCGGGTGTATGTCAGTAACAGTAGCTTAGCTTGAGTCATATGGTATCTTGCTGTGGGGAAACGCTGCTGATACAGATAGCATATTTGTCTTGCAGAAACGAGCTATTCGTGCAATTTATAAATTAAGGTCAAGAGATACATTAAGACAAATATTTAAAGAAATTAATATTTTAACATTTTCGTCACAATATATATATATGAAAATCTTGTATATGTTAAGAGAAATATATATTCATTCGAGAAACATTGTGATCGACATAATGTCAATACAAGGAGCAAAAATCAATTAGCTGTACCTTTTAGTAGACTTAGCAAAGTTAGTAAAAAATGTAAAAATGTAAAAAGGGATATTACAAAATTTCAGACTACATTAATGATAATAATCCATGGGATTAAACGGCTCCTCTACACAATAATATATAAAAATTGTTGTAACCTTTCTTGATTGTAAATGATTGATTGAAAATAGACAAACCCTCTGAGTTTCTCGCTAGCTCTTCTCAGTAGTGGTCGCGTTCCGAGCTAGTGGTAGTTTAAAAAACAAATGACTTCTTAAGTGCATATTGTATTGTTTACATGAATAAATGATTTTCATTTCATTTCATTTCATTTCATTTCACTTCATTTAATGTGCTCGTGATTCGTGTGCAGTTTTTTTATATTAAAGACTATGTGGGGACAGGTTATATAGACATGAAAAAGTAAAAGCGAAAAATAATTTTATGATAGGATATAGTGATGGGTTTATCAACAATAGCCTATCGTCGATGGTACCTCACAATAACCAATGTTGTTTGTTATTGTTTTTTGGCTTGCCACTGCACTTTATAAATGGTTATATTTATATTTCTTAAATTATAGGTTCATAAAAATTGTGGAAACTAATAGATCTAAATTTACTTCTTTTTAAGTTTTGAATTTGTTTATAAACGACTGTTTGTTTCATAATAAACAAAATAAAAAAAAATGATTTTATTGCAATGTCTACAAAATAAAACAAACATTCATAAACAATTTTGAAATATCAGACTTACTAGCTTTACCCCGCGGCTTCCCTGCGTTGAATAATTGTTATCATACAAACTCCATCATCGTCAGTATTTTAGTGATAAAAGGCTAAGGTGAAGGTCCAATTGCCATGAATGAAATAGGTTTAAATATACGAGTTATTTATATTATTCATACGAAAATAAAAACGATGATGATAATAAAAAAAAATTAAAACACATCGCTATAAATGAGCAGTATAATAATAAATAGGTAATTATAGTTAGTGTAATTTCAAAATAACAGTGTGTATGTTGATGCACTATGTGACTTCGGCACGTAAGAAGTATAGAACTGCAACCAGTCTCTTCCCGTGGGTATCGTAAAATGCGACTAAGGGACTTTCCACTAAAAACCATCTATAGATTTGCACGTTTCAATGCCAAAATCAAAATCAAAAAATCTTTTATTTTGTAGGTACACAGGGTACACTTAAAATAGTCAGATTTTACATTTTTTAAGCTACTGCTTGTTTAAAAGCTACTTTTCCCCTGAGAAGAACAAGCAAGAAACTCGAGAGGTTTTATTTATTTTAATTTTTTTTAATATGAGATGAATGAATAATGAATTTGCCGCCCAAACGAGCATGCGGGTCACCTGATGGAAAGCAATCACCGCCGCCCATGGACACCCGCAACACCAAAAGGGTCACACAGGTTGCTCTTTTTTTTAAAAAAAGGTTTTTTGTAACAAAATTATTAATTATTATTTTATATTATAATATTTCATTATTAATTGTGAAATAGCCTGGTTACGCGAACGGGCTATTCATGTCCATGAATGTTTATCATCTAAATAATATGCTTTCTTAATAAGATTCTGTTTTATAGTATCTTTAAATTTATTGAAAGGAAGATTTTGTATATCAACAGGAACCTTATTAAAAAAGCGTATATATAACCCTTTGAATGAATTACTGACTTTGCGGAGGTGACTTATGTGACCTGCAAGTTTATCTTTATTTCTTGTATTGACATCATGTTTATCACTATTTTTCCTAAATGATGCTATTTTTTTTTGACATATATTAGATTTTCAAAAATGCAATGTGACGAAAAGGTTGGAATTTTATAGTCTTTAAATCTGTCTCTAAGTGACACTGCAGGTCTCAATTGATAAATTGCGCGAACGGCTCGTTTTTGTAAAACAAAGATTGTATTTATATCCGCGGCATTTCCTACTGTAAGACATCAGGCTATGGAAATAACTAAAATATACTAATCTAGCAGTATTTACGTCCGATATTTGTCTAATTTTTTTGACTGCATAGGCTGCAGAGCACACCCTTATCACATGTGCATTTCTGTATATTTCGAACGGTGATAACAGTTGATGTTACAAACATGAAACCTTTAATGTTCGGGATATCTCTGACCACCCCATTTGGGATATAGATCGTGACGTTACGTATGATGTAAACCTAATATAGATACAACCATGTTTGTTCACAAAATTTTACTCTATTGATAATTTTATTTCCACGTGCTAGAAAACTGCGCGCCAAATTCGTCTATATACCTACTTTGTCAAAGGCTTACATAAGATCTGAGGGCATTGGGGCGACCTTCACTCGACATCAATTCAGACGCAATGCAGACCTACAAGTAGGTATGTATAAATACCATATACAATGTACGTAAAAGCAAAAAATAAAGATCAATTTTTATAAAAAATTAAAGTTACAATTACAAGAAATAAGATGGCAATTTATGGTAGCTATATAAGAAATATTTGTGTGCTGGGTCACCAGAATTTTTCCTATTTAAGAAACAAAACTAATTACACTTATCTAATTATTTTTTTTTTTAATCTAAAGTAACCTGTACTAGGACAGATAAATAAAGGTAAAATAACTATTTAAGTATTTAAAAACACTATTTAAGTTTATTTAAGTTTTATGGATACAAAATTTAATAATTCACGTGTATCAGGAAATACTACTTTTACATGTCTTAGCTTACTTAAAGCTGGTACATCGGTGCCGAAACTACAAATAGAAGAGTAAAACAAAGGTAAGGCGTTAATGATAATAATATGTAGGTATACTCGTGATGTGTGTTATATGTAACTGTGCATCTGTGTGTGTGTGCGTGTGTAAGCGTGTGTAGGGGTGCATGTGTTTGTGTGTGTGAACGTGTGTGTATATGTATGTGTGTATCGGCGTACTGCATACCACCTGATAAGTAAATAACTGCACGTTGTAAATTTCTAAAAAATATCGTTCACAACATTGCATTTATTATATACATATATACACACACACACACACACACACACACCCACACACACCACTGATACACACTATACACACATACGTCATCACACACATACACACCGCTGATACAGCTACTGATCTACTGATCAGCGGTGTGTATGTGTGTGATGACGTATGTGTGTATAGTGTGTATCAGTGGTGTGTGTGAATGTGTGTGTATATGTATGTGTGTATCGGCGTTCTGCATACCACCTGATAAGTAAATAACTGCACGTTGTAAATTTATAAAAAATATCGTTCACAACATTGCATTTATTATATACATATATACACACACACACACACACCACTGATACACACTATACACATATACATCATCACACACATACACACCGCTGGTACACACTATACACACATACATCATCACACACACACATACACATACACGATTTTGTAAAATGTATTCTTAGGTTAAAAATTTTATAAGACACTTTGTTTTGTAAAAAAAAAACTTTTGTTAACCTATGATATGGAAAAGTGGTTCCTCCTACTACAGACTTTTCTAAGCTTAAAAGGAGGATCCTACAACTTGTATTGCCAATAACTTACTTTATTACTTTAAAAAAAACGTATTTGTGTACCACATCCACTATCTGGTATCCATAATACAAGTCTAGTTGCTTAGTGTGGAACTTGATAGCGCTGTGTATGTCCAAGGATGTATGTTCGGTATGCATTCACCTGGAGGGCGATCGCGCTAAAAAATTTCAACCAAATTGCAATTGAACCACGAACGAAACGCAACTTTTTGAACGTTCCGTATCGCGCTAATGATTTGACAGCTGGTTGAGACGCACTTTGATTGCAGTTGTTTAGTTGCAGTCGAAGTGTAGTAAAAACCGCCTTCGAGGCTCAATGTAAACAACATTAGGTTTACGATTCGGAGGTCGCGGGTTCGATCCCCAACGGGGTACATGTTTAAGTACTCGGTTTGGTTGGTGGTAGGGCATTTTAAATGTCCGCCTGGCTAGCTACCACCATCTTCTCTAAACCTGCCGCCAAGCAGCAATGTTAATAGCATTGTTGTGTTCCGGTTGTCAGAGATAATATAGCCAGTCCCCCAAATGTGTTGGGGTTTCCGGGTTAGTACGCTTCCACCTTCGACCTCATCTTCACTTAACATCAGGTGTGATTGAGGTCAAGTACGAACCCGTCGTGCATTAAAAAAAAATCGTATTCATCACACCATTAACCCCTCACGAGATTCAAACTGAACAACTGAAAAACGAGTTTCGCTGACTGGGTCACTATCCACTACACTAATCGGTCGTCATGTCATGAGAATATATATTAAATTGCCAAGTGTAATGAAAAAAGAATTGATTATATATCAACAAAGATACCTACCTATTTTAGGAGCGTACCTACCCCATCAATCTCCAAATTCAATATATTTTATCGGGAAAAATAAAAAACGCTAACCATTCGATATAGATTGATTTTACATGCTCATAATGATGGATCGACAAGGCTTTTACCATTATAAATGATTTCTATTAACTATTTACGGTCGGTTATATCTAAGAGCAAAATATCATCCATTATGGTAAGTGTTTTGTACAATGTTACAATAAATTATGTAGGCGAGCTATTGAGATGGGTCAGATGTTCTGTCTGATGATGTTATAGGTCGAGATGCGTAGTTTCAGGTTACAAAGTAATATTAATTTGTGTAAATTAACACTATTTTGTACACTACTCGGTTTTTATGCTCTGGTTCTTAGCCATGTTTGATGAAAATCGGTTAAGCCGTTGCGTAGATATTTATTTATTTATTTATTTTTTTATATGAGAGGGCGGCAAACGAGCATGCGGGTCACCTGATGGAAAGCAATCACCGCCGCCCATGGACACCCGCAACACCAAAAGGGTCACAGATGCGTTGCCGGCCTTTGAGGAAGGTGTCCACCCCAGAATAAGTAGCGCAGACTGAGCGATGAGGGATTCTCCAGCAGTGCTGGTACCCTCCTGGGGTACTAACTCTTTAAATACCGCTACCATTCTGGAGAGAGACTGGAAGGTGGGCCTCCGGCGCCCTCGCTCACCGGACTTTTTTAACTTTATTTTAACTTTAACACAGTTTTTTTTCGTGTATCTCGTGGATATCGTAGTCTTTCGAGGGCTTTCTATTATTTACCCGATAGGTTCTGAGCCATGTTTCATGGAAATCGGTTAAGCCTTTTCGAAGATGTTTAGCTGATAACACTATCTTTTGATCTAGTCTACCTGGACGATATAATCATTTATTCAAACAAATAACAATAAATAATATAATATAATCATTTATTTTTATTCTCATATAGCATTATTAGTACAGTAGTGTTAAATATAGCTTAAGAACTATATAATACTATGTGGGGTTGTCTGAACTAGGAAAACCTGTGTCTCAGGGCTAACAAATTAGGACATTAAAAAAAAGAAAAGTTAACATTAATAAAAGAAACAATGGAAACAATTATAATGGTAATGTTTTCCTACTTCAATGCTCAGGTTGATTGGAAGAGATCTCTTAAAGAGATAAGTCCACCTTTGTACATGACCTATTGTTTGTACTCTGTTATATGTAATTTTTTGGTGCAATAAAGAATATTGATATTGATAAGTAACGTTATAAGTAAAGTTGTTATTTATTACACTTGCCAATTTCGAGCCTGTCCTGCAGTAGGCCGCACATTAATGATTTCTTTGTATTTTATATGCCACTGTTCCAACTTGAATTTCCAAAATAAATGACTGCTCTAATGAACCCACCTCTTAGATTGAGTCCCTACATAGAGGGTGATCATTATGCAAATGCCGGGTCCCGGAATTTTAAATTCCCCCTTTACACTTATTTGATTAGGAGGCACAAATTGTTTCATCAACCCTTGTTTACTTCTGTATTACGAACTCCACTGTTACTGGCTTATGGAGGGTTTTGTAAAGGTAACGTTATAAGCGACTTGTAAAAAAATTAAGGTGGAGCTGAATGAGGTATAAAAAAAGGTCATGTCACTTCTTGTGGATTAAAAGGTAACTTCTTAATTGTTAGGAAAATCGAATATGTCGGGGAAATGCGGGCGTTGCTAGAGACTAGGACTGTGCCAGCCTCTCGTGGTATAGGGACACTCGGAAAATTGCTATATCATTAAGAATGGGATACCAGAATGATTCTAGGATTTAATACCACGATTAAATATAATATTAAGTAAGTAAGTTATAATTTATATAATTAAGTCTATTAATGTGATATTATTATTATATTTATGCATACTTATTGATATTTATTTCTTTAGTTGGTAATATCGTTCACCCTACCTGTTTTTCTACCTACAAATGTCCCATAGCTGTGGGCTGTCTGGAAGAGATCACTTTTAGTGATAAGACCGCCTAATTGTGTTCTATTGTTATCATCAAAAAATATTGTAAATTATTTTGCGCAATAAAGAGTATTTGTATTGTATTGCATTGTATTAAAATCAGTGGTACATGGCCTACCTGGGGATCGAACCTGGACCTTCCAAATTGGGAGACTGTGTCTCTTACACTGAGCCACCGACTCTCAGAATCACTTAGGTTTTCGCAAATGATAGTTGAAGAATCTTAAGCATTACATTTTACTACGAGGAAAATAAAACACCGCGGAAGTTAATATTAAATGATATAACCAAGTACCTAGCACACCAAAACAGTTGTTATCAACAACCCAGGTAGAGAAATGTTGATTTGGTTCGCAAGCAAATCTTGGCGGATGCGAATCTTACAATGTAGCGGATGTTCTGCAGATGCAAAGCGGAATTTACATCTCTAGTTTAAATAATTTCGCAGAGCGCTTGAAGTAAATATACTCGAATGCGTTCAAAGTTAGTAGTTGTTACCTTTACAATTTAAGTGTTTATTTTCTGTTTATATACCTTATATATTTTATTTATTTATGTTAAAGAAAACCAACAGCCATGTTAAATCACAAATAGCAATGGAAAATTATACCTGACGGCTAATAACAGGATCTCACTTAAAGAAATATTGTAGTCAAAAAAAGGTCGAGTATAAATAGTCAAAAACTTTGTCCGTTTTTCGTTTGTTATCCTAGCGTCTCTCTAATCGCGAAACAATCTAATAATTAATGAGACTTGAATTCCCACTAGTTCCACTCTCGATAAAAACGGATTAGGTTTAGTTATGGGTATTAGTATGAGGTTGATTAGGTATTTATTATTTGATTTATTATTTAGTTAATTGTTTCATAAGTATCTATTATATGTATAATTTTTTGGTTACGCATTTTTCATTTGTTCCCCCACACGTGTAATGTTCCTAACCTCCGGTAGGGCTGGAAAATATCTCTTTAGAGATAAGCTCACCTTTGTACAATATTTTCTGACTATAATCTCTTTGTATTTCTTGTGCAATAAAGAATAGGCTCGTAAGTACTGCAGGTGTAAGTTACAGGTATTTCCAAGCGAATCAATGATTTTGTACATCATATATTAACATAACAGGAAAGGTAATTGGAAAAAATTATCACAAAATGGAACACGTGTTAGATACCCGGATAACCAGCTCGTTTGCTTTCCAGGCTATTTCACAATTAATAATGAAATATAAAAACCTTTTTGTAATATAAAAGCCTGGCTTTAAAAGACCAACCCTTCGAATTTCTTGCTCATTCTTCTCAGGAAAAAATTGCCTTTTGAACAAGCAATACCTGAAGAATGTTTAGTTTGTTTAGTTATACCAATAGCTTAAGAAATGTATAATCTGACTATTTAAATGTACCCATACAACATACAAAACATTTTTGACTTTGACACTTTTTATGAAATTGAAAAATAAACAAATAAAATTAAAATATACTTCTACCTATCTGACGCTTGACAGACGGCGACGCTACGGGCGGTCCAACTATACTTAATTTTCAATTATTTATTTTACTATAGCAACTTTACAAGATTCTTTAAAATATTTTTCCTGTAATCTATATGATTGATACTTAATGGTTTCCCAAAATTTCATTCGCAGATTTATACTCTGTATTAAGTTATGTCCAACTAAGTGTAAGGAAGAGTTACTGACCGCAAAATATGCTATAAAGCATAGCTTCTTTCGACCATCTTCATTCCATTAACGGAACTAACATGTACTTGCCACCATTCAACCCGACAAGCACAAATTCCGGCAACTTACCTGTAACAAAAAAATAAATTAATAAATACAATTACTTCGTTTAACTTATTACAAATCATAAATACAGATAGTTTATTCATAACCCACAGCTTAAACGTCGTTATGATCTGTTATTATATTTCTATATTAAATATTAATACAGTTGCAATATAATATTATAATATAGGTTTTATTGTAACCAAAAATAAATGTCGCTGAATATAATGTCCAGTCCAAATTGCCCTTTGCAAAAGTATTTTAAAAATGTAAAATTTGACTATTAAATGTACCTTGTATAGGTTGCTATAAAATAAAGATTTTTGGAGTGTTTACTTTGAGTCTATTTTAGTATTTCATATACTTATATACTGCGTATGAACCTGGTCGCTGAAATAATCACAATTGCACCTACTCAACTGAATGTGAACCCAGTCGCACACCGATTTTGTTCGCGAACTGTCATTGAATCAATTTTTTTTAATATTTATACACAACCTCAATCACACCTGATGTTAAGTGAAGATGAAGTCGAAGGTGGAAGCGTACTGACCCGGAAACCCCATCTTATTTGGGGAACTGGCTATCTTATATCTGACAACCGGAATATTATTGCGATAAGATGGTGGTAGCTAACCAGGCGGACATTTAAAATGCCTTGTGTTTAACAAAAGTCTACGTAATAAAATATGAGTTAGTATTTATTGTTATTAAGATACAAATTAAAAATAGGGTTTCCTAAAAAAATCTAAATCAAGTGCTCGTTTTTTTAGGCTTAATTATTCTAAATTACATCTCTAATATACAGAGTTATATTAGAACTTTTACGGCTAATTTAGTAGCTTGTTATTTAACCCAGAGAAAATACGGTAAAAAATTTGCTTAGCTAGACATCACGTAAAAATGATTTGTTTGCGCGATCTGTGGCATATAAATCAATTATGTTATTAGAATAATATGTAGTTATAAAAAAATAAACGAAAAACACGCTAGAGTTTCACCATCTACCTCCTGGCTCCATCATCAGACCCTCGACACCAAGGGCAATATATTGGACGTAACGAATCATATGAGCTCAATTTCGAGGAGTTTACTTGTAGCCACTGAAGATTTCCACCATCCACCTCCAGGCTTCAACATCAGATCAGCTGCGAAATACCAAATTATAGTATTGTCATCCGAACTATGTATACATACAAAGTTTCATTTCGATACGACAATTAGAAGTAGGTTAAAATTTACTTCCAAGATTTGTTAGTCGGTTATAAGTGAAGCGTATAAATATGTAATGTCACGCCTGTATTTCGTAGGGGTAGGTGGAGACCACAGACTAAAAAAGCTAATAAAAGCATATTAATTAGAAACCAACTGAAGTAAATAGATTTTATTATTATTATTATTAAACTCTTTATTGCACACAAAAATAAAATACAAAGAACATTTAACATAGATGATGAAGTGAAAAAAGTGGTCTTATCGCTGATAGCGATTTCTTCCAGACAACCTCGGTTAAAGAAGCTTTTTAATAAGTAGTTGGATAGTGCAAAGATAGATAGAAAATACATGCAAAGATAAACACTTACTAAAATAAACAAACCATATAAATAAGTACAACAATAAAATACACATAAATATATATAACAGTATATACAATTCATTAAAGAGATAAATAATATTCCTTTAGACGCAGTTTAAACACTGCAAGCGATACTGCGTGACGAATATTTTGTGGTAGTGCATTCCACAACTGCGCAGCCTTAATGCCAAAGGATCCCGAGTAATAATTTGTACGTCAGCTGATGGGCTTAAGCAAAGGTTATGTTCCAATAATGACTTCATAGGATTTGTATCACTACGAACAGGAGGTATAGTCTGCGTTATCTCCAGAATATGAAATAGTATTTAGTGTTACTATGATATATATGTACGCAAAAGCTAAATCTATTACGTATGCACTATAATACTAATCAGAAACCAATTAGTTATCCAGTGCGACGTTCCAATTCACGTAATGTATGTACAACACGGTTAGATAATGAAACAATCTGTTATAGAATAGCAACAATAAATTGGTAAAATTAGAATTTACATGAAAATATTGATAGTGGCAATGGAATGAGATAGTGTAAATTAAAGTATGATTTATCGTTTATCAATATTAGTAGAGATTTAAGTACAAATGTTCATAGAGTAGGTACAGTAAGGCACAGAAGTACATATTCCTCGGCCTAATTAGAAATCAGACTCAAAATCAAAAAAATATTTATTTCGTAGGATAAAAATTATCACTTGAAAACGTAACATTTTTTATCTTATTATTAAAATTTTTGACATTATTGCTCATTCACAAAGCTGATTCCCCAGAGAAGAACGAGCAAGAAACTCAAGGGTTGCTCTTTTAAAATAACTTTGGGTTACAATTATATTATATTGTATAATTACACTGAAGCGGTCTATGTCCATCCTTGCTTATCATCCAGATAGTCAGAAATTTTATAATATCCTTTGGTAAATAATGTCTGTTTTATGAGGGTTTTGAATTTATTTAAAGGTAAATTTTGAATGTCCACTGGAACCTTATTATAAATGCGTATACATTGCCCCTTAATTGACTTAGTGACTTTGTGTAAACGGCGGACATGAACAGCAAGTTTATTTTATATCTGGTATTAGTATTACTAATCGGTATACCTACATAGAAAAAATACAAACGCGAGGAATTGTAAATTTTGAACTTACTCCATCAAATACAAAGCATAAAAAGAATGATCGGAAATTAAATTTAGCCGTGCTGCTCATCCATGCTTACACGATCCTATGCACTGGTTCTTGTAATTAAATTTCATAACTGGCTACAAAATGGGAAATCATTTCTATTTGGTAACCGGTTACAGAATGGAAAAATGGATTAAGGTTCAAGATTCGAAGCATTGAATGTTTATAACCTCCGATGAAACACGAGGGGTGTAATAATTTTGACAACATTGTATGTGTTGAGGGTTCGTTAAAATGGTATATCAGAAATGCGTGGCCCGATTTGACTTTTTTTTTAAAGACTACACGACGGGACAGTATATTAGCCATCTGTTAAGCCGTTTCGAATATATTTAGCTTTAGACATTTGTTTGGTATAAGAAATTGGATGTTACCATAGCACAGTTACAGGTGTCATTAAGAGAAAGCTTACTATTATATGTCTTTTCAGACTTGAAACATTATATCCGTAAACAATAGCTATATTTCTAAAAACTAAATTTTGTAATTGACTATAACCGCTTATGTATGGAGAATACCTTTGTTCCCATTTGGTAACTAAATTTCGTATTTCTCAAAAGATGTCCTATTTCGTAACCGGTTAAGGAATAACTTGAGCCATCTAGCACTACAAAATGTATTGTTTTTCCAAGTAAATCCCATCCATAACGAAATTGTTAACTAAATAAAACACTATAAAGCTAATCCATTTACGTGGAAGCCACATCATTATATGTACCATGGACGTGTTTTCTATTTGTTTTCGAAATTGACCCCCCATTACGCTGTTACCCACTAGACACTGAAAAACAGATGCAATTTGCGTTCGACGTACAAAATTGCTATGTTCGTTCAGGGCGGCGGTGATACGTAAGCGCTTTTTGTGCTAGATCCAGCGTTTATAGAATAAAATTGTGTTGATGTTTTAATTCATAGTGATCTGATAGTGTTATGTATTTGACAGAGTTGTGTGCTTTTTCATGACTCCACCGACAAGAGCATAGGCTCTCACATTGAAGAGAGAGAGTTTTTGATGGTAATCAGTAAAGCAGTTTTGAAGATATTTAGCTTTAAACACAGTTTGGTTCATCTGGATGAGAAATATAATTACATATTTTTCTATATTTTCAATTTATAGTTATATAAATAAATATCCTTAGACATAGATACAGCGCCATCTAGTTCCACAGTAAGCAACTATAAGCTTGTGTTGTGTACCATATGGTTGATATACAACATAAATAATTTTTTTTTTGTAGGTAAATAAATACTTGGTATAAATGAAAACATCCATAACTCCCGTACACATGTCCGTATTCATTACACAAAAATATGCCCCTAGCGGGATTCGAACTCGCAACCTTTTTGGTATACTGGCCAGAGTGCTAACCACACAGGTGATACACACATGATATCATTTGTTGGAAGTCAATTTAAATCTTCTGGAAATAATAAAAGGGCTTATTGCATTTATCTGTCACTCAGTATGTCAAAGCTTCTACCGTTCGGAAAGGGAAATCATCTGCGGTCTCCTGCGCGGCCTTACTGTTGTCAGCGCAATCATCCTCCCCAAACAGCGCGATCTCGCTGAACAGAAGTGACATCGTTGTTTCAGCGTTATTACTGCTTTTTAGCCACAATTACGTGTAATTGAAAACGCAGTAATTATGTGGTGACGTCACAATGCAACAATGCAGTTTATTTTTCCACCCCGACAAAGAGAAAGGAAAAGATTTGAGTTTGATTTATCTACGGGTTTGAGTATAGCGGCCTTTCTCTTTCTTGAGAATTCCCAGTAGATTCATTATGGAACTAGTGTGAGTGGAATAGCGATAGTCAATTCAGTCTGAATAACATAAGTTTTACTGTTAGCGGTAAGGCCGCCTTTTTGTGCGATTAATGATGTACGCTGTATTTTTCATGTAGCTTTTGTTAATTGTGCAATAAAGAGTATTTGATTTGATTGGATAAGTTGAAAATTTGGTAAACCTCCGAGAAAGTAATAACAGCCACGGCAGAATAAATTATTGATATGAGTTTAATTAGATATACCAGTGTGCGAAGTGCGAGTTTAGTCTCGTTTTTAACTTTACCATCGCGTTCGCGTTTACATCGTTTTGCAAACTATCCGCTAGAGGCACTGCACATTTCTTCATACAATTCGTCACGTAAACGTGAACGCGGTAGTGAAGTTAAGTCGAAACAAAACTCACACTCCGCCCTCAGATGAGTTTTTTTACCGTAAGGAAAAAAATATAGGGCATATTAGGTAAGTGAAATAGAAGGTATTTTAGGTACTTTTTTTTTTTTTTTTTCAACCCCATCAAACAAATTGTTAATTGTGTCATTTTACGGTCGCGTTTATAGCCTATTCCACATAATTAAATCATTCAATTAAATAAATAAAGAAAACTTGGAGAATATATGAGTTCCAAATATAATAGGACTCCTCAGAATCCCGCCAGTCGCACATCAGAAACTGAGCGGCGCGCGGCGCGGGCGTTATTGAAAAAATAATATTTAACTACCTTCTAATTCACTTACCTAATATGCCCCATTTTTTCCTTACGGTAAAAAAACTCATCCCGTATATTGTTTGATTTATTTATTTATGTATTTGTATATTATGTACGATCTAGCAATCGTAACGCATCAATGTGACACGCGGTCATTTCTCCTTTACGTAATTTAAGCCAGTTCACATCAAAACGCCCTTATGATCGCAGCGCGGCACGTGGACTCATCATAGCAATCTATCAGTTTATTTGTTAAATTAGTGATTAAATCAATATATTGGACAGCAGACTGTCAATTATCATCCTCATCATCTTACTGTATGGTTTAGCACCGTACAGTATATTTCATTAATAATTTTTATAACATTATAAATAGTTTATGAAGTTTACTAATAAATGTAGTTGGAAATTGTTCTCTGTTTTTGTATATAATGTCTATTTGTAAGTTACTCCTCAATTGTCACTTTACTGAGGTTCGTTGGAAGAGATATCTTATAGAGATAAGCTCGCCTGTTGTATATTTTTAGTATTGTCCTGGTTTCTTTGTTTAATATGTATGTTTATATGCAATAAAGTGTTAAAATTAATAAATTACTAAATTAAATCGTTTCTTGGATCTGCATTATTATTTTTTTGTTCCCCATCCCGTGTAACTTCTCTATCCAATAGGGTTCACTAGAATTATACTTCGTCGTTACATCCTCGGCATTTAAGTTCACCAGGTAGTCCACTCTTCTATGTACTAGGCATCAAGCACAATTTCAGAGCTGAAAATGCTAAAAAAAAAAGTACAAGTTCCCTCCTCCCGCGCCCCCACCCGGCCCCGACTCGTGCGCCGAAACGTCATTTCTTTAGAGTTTACTGGTATTTCGCAAACTTATGTGGGGGATACGGGTTATGGGAGGGTTCTTAAATGCCTTCGGATGTAACGACTCATATAATTATGGTCAAACTTCACTTAGGTAAGTTTGTTTAACCTTTATGAGATATCGCTAGATTATCTCATAAAGGTTATATGTTTGGTGTAGTGGTTAGCAACTCTGACCACTATACCAAAAGGTTGCGGGTTCGAATCCCGCTAGGGGCATATGTTTGTGTGATGAATACGAACATGTGTACCCGAGTTATGGATGTTTTCATTTATAATAAGTATTTATTTACAAAAAAAAAAGGTATTCATGTAGTATATCAACCATCTGGTATCCACAACACAAGCATATAGTTGCTTACTGTGGAACTAGATGGCGCTGTGTATATGTCTAAGAACATTTATTATTATTTATTATTTATTTTATTATCAAGATACTTATGCTCACCTTTGTACATATTTTATGGATGTGTTCTTTTTGTATTTCTTGTGCAATAAATCCAGTACAATCCAGCATTGAACTATATATTTGATCTAATGTGCTGTCAAAATTGTTACGAATCCCAATTCTAATCTAAATATATATAACTCAAATGTGACTGACATAGTGATCTATCAACGCCCAGCCCAAACCACTGGACGGATCGGGCTGAAATTTGGCATGCAGGTAGATGTTAAGACGTAGGCATCCGCTAAGAAAGGATTTTGATAAATTCTACCCCCAAGGGGATAAAATAGGGGATGAAAGTTTGTTGTTTGTATTTTGATAAAATCTTCCACGCGGACGAAGTCGCGGGAGGAAAGCTAGTTAATATTATAAATGCGAAAGTGTCTCTGTGTGTATTGTGGTGTACGTGGTTTGTCTAACGGTGTGACGTATCAGTCATCAAGATGAGCTGACTGGCCGTACGTGTATTTCGTAGGTATATGTATGTAAGCTGGGCTTCTCTTCTATTTGAATGATCAACTTTTATTTAGGGCAAATGGGTACACCGTTTCTCGCTAAGATATTTTTTTTCTTGTTTTTGAATTTAATAATTTTTATGTAATCTATCTGATGCATGCGGTGTTTACGTATAATTGTTTGTACTCATCTCATTTATTTATTTCTCATTTATTTTGGTCATATAATGCTTGCTTGCATGTAGCTTGTAGCCAATGGTATTGTAGTGTGCAACAACTTCTGACGTGTTATGCGTTCTGTTATCAGTGAAAGCACGAGGTGGAGAATGAAAAACAGCTGCTTTGCTGAGGCTCCAACCTATTTGTCCACTAAGTCAGAAAATGTTACTATATATCATGTAGTATATTTTTTTAAGTGGATGAATAAAATCTTTTTATTTATTTACCGACTTCACAGTATGTATGTATGTTTGTGTTTACCTCTTTACGCCTAAACGGCTGGACGGATTTAGATAAAATTTGTTTTGTAGACAGATGACCTGGAATAACATATAGGAAAAAAAATTACTGGACCGATTTTGATGAAATGTCCCACGCGATCGAACTCGCGAGTAACAGCTAGTGAGAAATTAATGCTTACCTTCAAAATTTAGCTACAAATTATTGGCCTAGCTGATCAAAACCATTTTAATACGAACACCTTACTCGTTACAATTCACTGAAAATCCCATCCCATTCTTCAATTCACGAAACACACTTACGCCGCATTTTAAGTGACTAAAATACGTCCAATTCATTGCACAAGTGCATACTCGTAGTTGGAGTGTGAGGTGAGACGAGGGCTGTATTTAGCGAATGTTCATCGCGGGCGTCTCTAGAGTCTTGGTGTATGGTGCTATCTGCGAGCGAGAGCGGAAATGAAGAAGCATATTTTACTATTTTTAACTTCGATATGAGCGATTCGATATTTGACGACCTGTTTTGTGTAGTGGTTAGCAACTCTGACCACTATACCAAAAGGTTGCGGGTTCGAATCCCGCTGGGGGCATATGTTTGTGTGATTAATACTTTCTGAGATGATTCTGACAGGGATTTTATATTTAACTAGCTTTCCTCCCGCGACTTCGTCCGCGTGGAAGATTTTATCAAAATACAAACAACAAACTTTCATCCCCTACTTTATCCCCTTGGGGGTAGAATTTATCAAAATCCTTTCTTAGCGGATGCCTACGTCATAACATCTACCTGCATGCCAAATTTCAGCCCGATCCGTCCAGTGGTTTGGGCTGGGCGTTGATAGATCACTATGTCAGTCACCTTTGAGTTATATATATTTAGATATAGCTCATAAAATGAATAATAAACAAAATATCCTTAGACATACACACAGGGCCATCTAGTTCCACACTAAGCAACTATAGGCTTGTGTTGTGGATACCAGGTGGTTGATATACTACATAAATACATATTTTTTTTGTATTTATGTAGTAAATATCCATAATTCGGGTACACATGTCCGTATTAATCACACAAACATATGCCCCCAGCGGGATTCAAACCCGCAACCTTTTGGTATAGTGTTCAGATTTGCTAACCACTACACCAAACAGGTCGTAATCGTCGAACGGCTATATACAACCCATGCCAAGTTGGAGACCTTTTTGACTCCATCAATGAGACACCGACAATTGGACACAAACACAATGTTTACTTTTTGTGTCTCGACTGTGTAATACTTGCACCTGATCGTTTGTGTCATGAGATGGGTTTAAATCATTTTTCATTTTTCTTCTTTTTTAAAATAATCTATAATATTAACATTCTAGGTATTACTATACCTATTTGGCATTAAATTACTACTTTACTTGTTATAACCGTGGTTTGATTGGATGTTCCTGAAATGAGGTTGTTTATAATATGGAAAATTAGGAAATATTTTTCGAATAATAAATATTTCTACCAAGGCTACGACTTCTGTTCCGGATACCTAAAAACCCACTTTCCGACTAACGTTTCTTTTTTAGGAACTTCGAGTCACTATCTGACAAAGTCTCGAAGTACGAAGTAAGTACTACAATAAATGACAGCCTGACTAACGTTGTAGAATATTCATCGCTTGTTACAGTCAACTATAAGTAAGCTTAATAGCTAATCCTTATCACGACTCGTTAAGGTTTTAAATTGACCTAATTATTACGCTTTTTCAGACCACGACGCAACCATATACAAGCAGCAACGGAAACATGGAGCATAGTTAAATACGTCAAATTCTTTGTTCTCATGTTATAGTGGTACAATTCATAAGCGAAGACAGAGTAGACCGAAATTGGCTTTATTAAAATATATTCTTTATTGCACATAAAAAAAACATGTTGACAATCAGTCGGAAATATTGTACAAAAGTGAGCTTATCTCTAATAGAGATCTCTTCCAGCCAACCTCAGTGGTGGTTAGAGCATTGTGCGGGACGGTGAAGAAAAAGTGCAGTTATACTATACATATGGGTATATAATATAATAAGTTATTTACATACATACACTACTAGAATACAGAAATACACTTAGTTATAAAATTACACGTGATTATTAGTAAACTATATAATATATATAAATAAATATCACATATATAAGTACATAATAATTATATAAATAATATATCTTAAATCATGATAAAATGATAGTGCTCTTTCAGCCTCTTCTTGAATACTTGGACGGAGGGACCCTCTCGGATCTGTGCAGGAAGCTTGTTCCACAACTGTGCACGTTAATTGGAAACCTTTTAATTATTATCATTGATGTACAACAAACAGCAATAATATCCAATTATTGTATCACACAAGGAAACCTGAGTAATAACATAAGAAAAGAGACGACACAGATGCATAACCACTTACAGCGATCTCTTTCAGGTAACCTTTAGGTAACAAAGCGTTTCATACATAATAAAATAAATAAAAATAATATTAAAAATATATTAAATTTGACACATAAGCAAGTAACAGATCGCTAGCCTGTACCTAGTGTGCAGTGAAAGGGCTCTGACTCAGAATATGCTGCAGTACAGACAGTGACCCAATACCACAGCGTTGGCAATTCTTACGGAAAAACGCACGCAACATTTCTATAGCGAAAGCGATACAATAGTTTCCGCTACCACTCATCGCCAACTCCTACACCTTAGCCCGACCACTTTAGATACAAAGGAGACGGATGCAACGGTCCCCCACAAACTTCCCCGGGACAAGCGAACGGTTTAATTGTTTTCCTGCGCCGCGAAAAGCTGAGAAAACGCAGCTAAAAACTCGCGTCAACGGCCCGAGTGTACTCGTCCTAGTTTCTACCCCCATTTGTTTTGAGAGGTCTAATTTTTAATTTTTAATAGAAATTGTTGTAGTATGGTTCCTAGTGGAACGATTTTCGTAACCAGGAGTGGAGTCACGAACTAAATTTAAAGCAACCGTGTTAAAGGAAACATCTGAACTTTTTACCGGCTGGCGGTATTTTACCCGCCTCCGCGCTCCCCCCACTATAACTCCTGTAAGCCAGGACTGTCCTTATACCCAAAGGTTGCCTGGAAGAGATCGCTTTTCGTGATCAGGTCGCCAAATTGTACCACTTTCCTGAAACTGTATTTTCTTGTCTGTTCTGGCGGTAGGGTATTTTAAATGTCTACCTGGCTAGCTACACTATTTTATCCCAGTCTGTCGCCAAACAGCAATGTCAATAGCATTGTTGTGTTACGGTTGTCAAAGACAAGCCAGTCTCCAAATGAGTTGAGGTTTCCGGATCAGTACGCTCCCACCATCGTCCTCATTTTCACTTAACATCAGGTGTGATTGAGGTTCAATTGCTACAAAAGACTAGTTAAAGCCAAAAAGTGAGTTGGTTAGGTTACCTAGGTAGAAGTCATAGACAGTTGCGCCAGGTGAGCTGATTATCTTTTATACTATCATAAATGACACTATACTATTGTGCCATAAAGACGACTAGGACAATTTATTCCCTTTATTAAACTCTTGGAACAAATTACTAAAAAGAATGACCATGTTTTTTCATTTGTCGTACTCGTAAAGAAGTTGAACGACTCAAGAATCTTGAAGAAGGCTGTATAAAGGCGACGAAATTTCATGGAGTCGGTGAAAGTGACTTTTACCGGACATCGAACTTATGTCGTAGAGGAAAGTGAATAATTATTCAGACAAAGGATGAAGTATAATAGCTTTGGTGTTAATTTTGGTTCTTGTTAAACCCCGATGAAAAATTACTATTGTTATTACTTAATGTATGTGTGTCTTTGTCCGGATACAATACAAATTTTCTTTATTACACACGCAAATATAGAACTTAAAATATGGTAGGTACAATAGCGGCGTTAACACTGGAAGTGATTTCTTCCATGCAACCACTGGGTAAAAGGAGTAGGTAATACTAAAAGGCAGTGTACTGTACTGTGGCAATGGCAGGATAAGAAAACTTTTTCCGAGTCTCTTATTTTTTTTGTTTATGCACCACGGGTTGGTACTTGACCTCAATCACACCTGATGTTAAGTGAAGATGGCGTCGAAGGTGGAAGCGTACTCACCCGGAAACCCCAACACATTTGGAAGACTGGCTATCTTATCTCTGACAACCGCAAAACAACAATGCTGTTAACATTGCTGCTTGGCGGCAGATTTAGATAAGCTGGTGGGAGCTAGCCAGGCGGACATTTAAAATGCCCTACCATCTACCTAACTGAGTACGTAAACCCAATGTTGTTTACATTGAGCCACGGAGGCGGATATAAATTATTAAAAGAAAAAAAAAACAGGAAACAGAGTATAAATATAAATGCTATTATGTACGTACGTATTACGTCCGGACCTATCTCAGTAATGGGTATAGTATTTACTACGTTCTTTAGCTTTAACACAGTTGGTGTGTATATTTTAATTATATATAGGTACTCAATGGTATACCCTTAAACATATTATTTAAGATTTTAACTGTAAGACACCTACGAAAAGGGTGTAAATTTAAGACGTTCCGCAGTTGCACCTAATGCGTGTGTGTGGATACACGTAATACGGAAACACGCTTGTTTTTACCCGACTGCCAAAGGAAGAAGTGTAATGGTTTTCGAGTGTATGTAGATTTCTATATTACCTTCTGTTGACTAAACGGCGTGACTGATTTCAAAGTGCATGGTGCGGGGATTCGTCTTGAACCCAGGAGTGTCATATTTTATGTTAAAAAGTCCAAGATGGCGCCCGTAAAAATGCTGTAGGGCTTTTTTGCTTACGGATAAATACACAAGACTAAGTAATTAAATTACATTTAAAAATTCATTGGTACATGTCCTGTCCGGGAATCGAACCCAGACCCCCTAAATTGAGAGACCGCGTCTTAACCGCTGAGCCACCGACTCTCCCTATGTGTGTATATGTGATGTTCCGGTTGTCAGAGATAAAGATAGCCAGTCCCCCAAATGTGTTGGGGTTTCCGGGTCAGTACGCTTCCACCTTCGACCTCATCTTCACTTAACATCAGGTGTGATGAGGTCAAGTACCAACCCGTTATGCATAAAAAAAAAGAAAAAGTGTTAAATAAAAATTATATAAAAAGTATTACCACTATGAATACCGTAAACGAAATTACCACTGTGAATATCAAATTCTTTTTTTTTTTTTTACACCAACAGTATAACATATCACACTCTTATGAAAGCTTGAAATATATGAATACCTCTTACAGGCGTACACAAAATTGATAACATAGCTACACTAGTTACATAAGTAGTACCTACAATATATTATTTTAAAGTACTTAATTATTTAATTATAAATAAGATACCTATTATGGTAATAATATTGTAGTCAGAATTACAATAAACTAAATATTAAAGATTTTGAAAATTATGGATTAGAAAGAGAAGCTTTGAGGTGTTTCAGTATTTCATAGACAAAGGGTTGTTTTGTTTTTATTCTATCACTGAAAGGTAATGTATCCATGTGCAAAAAATTAGGAACTTTAAGATTATAGGAAGTAAAAAACGTTCGCATACTGGTCTAAACTTTCACCACCCTATACCAGGAAAAATAATACCTACCTACCGTAAGAATTCGCATAAATTCATATCAAAGTAGTTTGAACACGTATAGCGTGACTGACGCAGCGTAGGCATGTTAATGTTACGCTGAGTTTTTTTTTTCTCAAGGCATTTCTACATCATAACAGTATTTTCCTAGTGCATGACCTGTCAATGTAAAGTATTTCGCTTAGGGTCATTTAACATACTGGATAAGAACACCGGATTTACAATAAATTCTTGTTCGCGTGTTTAAAGGTTTCGTACCTCAAATTCGGAACATTTATATGGCCAATCTGTCAAAACGCTTTTTAACGATACCTTCCACTTTAAAATCGTTCAAGCATACGCTGTTGAAGGTAACATTTGGTTGGTGGTAGGACATTTTAAATGTCCGCCTGGCTAGCTACCACCATCTTATCTAAATCTAAGCAACAATATTAATAGCATTGTTGTGTTCCGGTTGTCAGAAATAAGATAGCCAGTCCCCCAAATGTGTTGGGGTTTCCGGGTCAGTACGCTTCCACCTTCGACCTCATCTTCACTTAACATCAGGTGTGATTGAGGTCAAGTACCTACCAACCCGTTGTGCATAAAAAAAAAACATAGAAAGCTACATAGGTACATATTATTATTATTATTAGGAGTCCATACTGTCCCACTGCTGGGCAATACATGTATACGCTCGGAAAATATTACCTTCCATTCTGGAGTAGTCTGCTAAGAATGTCACTAGTAACGGCAGTCGTCGCGCCTTGAGTACTTCGTTATCCCTATTAATTTTTTTTTTTCGGGAAGGTGGAGAAATTTTCATAGGACACTTTCCGAGTAGACATCACCCGCAGCTATAAAGGTAGTGCCGGTCACGTACCGGCTAAAACTGCCCCTATTAGCCACACCTTTACGACAGCTGTCTGGAAATCACTATTCTTCTTTTTTTTTTTTTTTTATGCACGACGGGTTGGTACTTGACCTCAATCACACCTGATGTTAAGTGAAGATGAGGTCGGAGATTTGGGGGACTGGTTATCTTATCTCTGACAACCGGAATACAACAATGCTATTAACATTGCTGCTTGGCGGCAGATTAAGATAAGATGGTGGTAGCTAGCCAGGCGGAAAGTCTTCTTCTTCTTTTCGTGTCGAGGCAAGTTTCAAATTTTATTGGACCAAAACTTAGCCACTCTAACAGCACTGTCTATGGCGTTAAGGAGGTCGTCAAAGGTGCAGCTGTCAGGACATGCGGGGCAAGACAATACGTGATCCATTGTCTGTGGGGAGACTCCGCACTCGCATCGATCACTCCCGCCATCGGAGAAGCCCCACCTGCACAGATTATCTTTGCTGCGGCCATCCTGAGTTCGAAGCCGATTTAAGGATTTCCATGTTGGCCATGTCAAATCGTGTCCAGGAGGAAGAGACTCCTTGAGCTGGAGGAACGACGCAAGAGAGTATCTTTGCCGCCACAGGCTGCAGCGAACATCCGAAGCTACACCTTGTACGGGAGCAACGCACTTAACAATCCCTATTAACTCATACATACAAAACGTCACGACCTATATCCCAAATGGGGTGGTCAGCGATATTCCAAAAATATGCGTTAAGGTGTTCAAAACATTAAAAGTTTAATGATTGAAACCACGAGTCATATTTTCAAATATACAGAAATGCACAAGTAACAGTGGGCTTACCACCGTGCCACGTGTGCATTGCGCTTGAGATTGGGTAACATAATATTCTCTTACAATAGTGATTAATGTCCCCTACATTTTTCTCTAGTTGATAGTATCGTGCACCTTATATCTGTTTTTCTATCTACAAATTTACCATTGCAGTGGGTTGCTGAGCGTCGGTGGCTCAGCGGTTAAGAATGTAGAAGGTCCGGGTTCGATTACCAGGCAGGTCATGTACCAATGAGTTTTAAAATTTAATTTAATTACTTATGTGCATTTATCCGACTGCTCTTAAACGGTGAAGGAAAACATCGCGAGAAAACCTGCATGCCTGAGAAATAAAAATTCAAAGGCATATGAAGTCCCCCAACCCGCATTGGGCCAGCGTGGTCGACTATGGCCCATACTCCCTCATTATACAAGGGAAGGCCCTATATCCCTGTAGTGGGATGTTTACGGGCTGGTTATGATGAGTGTGTTGTCTGGGAAGAGATCGCTTTTAGTAATAAGACCGCCTAATTGTGTTCCACTGTTACCATGAAAAAATATTCTAAACTGTTTTGTGCAATAAAGAATATTTGTGTTGTATATTAGTAGTAGTAGAGATTCAATTTATAGTTTGGTTATTTAGTTATTTTAGTTTTACAATCTAAGAACGCTTTTGATCAAGTCATAATCTACCATGCAGTAACACTTGAAGTTATGTAGCATTCCATTCTCAACTTACATACAATTTAATGGTTGAAACAACAACAACGGTTCATTTTACAAAATATATAAAAAGGCACACGCGTCGGGGGGTGCGCCCACCGTTAAAATGTGTATAAGGTTAGGTGTTGATCTCAATGAAAGCCAGTCAAAGGTTACAAATATACTGCCTTTATTAGCACGAATCAATACATTATATTATAAGCTCTACCTACACACACATAGATATAACATACTTACACTCTACACGTGCAAATCTATAAATGTTTTTTGGTGGAAAGTCCCACAGTCGTCGTTTATGACACCAACGGGACGAGACGGGTTGGTTGTCCTTTTAACATGCCAAATACAGCACTGTAAGTTCACTAAAACCTTCATAATGTTGCCTCCAATAAGGCCACTTTCTTTCTACGATGCTTTGTGCACAGTGTTATAAATCGTGGAGACGCGAATTAGACGCACTGTGTCATTGCGGATGTCAGGTTTAATGTCAGCGGATATGAGTCTTCGGCGGGTCATTAAAAGTGACGTAACCACATTTTAGCATTGATTATGGGTGCATGCATAAGTTAATAACGTTGTATTTTTACAAACTTTTATATTTAGTTTGCAATGTTCATAAGTAGTAAGTAAGTTACCCGTTTCAAAATTTGCAAACCATCTTTCAATCACTTGCTATGTTGCCTCCAATAGGGCCACTTTCTTTCTACGATGCATTGTGCACGGTGTTGACGGGCCTTAAGCCTGTTTTGTTACCAGATTAATCCTGTGTCCATTGACTTGGTATTTTCAGGATCGTATTTAGCTTGAAATGTTGCTGCAATTTCGTCGTCTTTAATACCTTTAAGACATTGACCTAACAATGTAAAAACGAGTAATGTTTGATTTATTGTATTTTTTAACGAAATTGTATGTTGTAAGCTGTATTTAAACGCTATTGTTTGGGATATCTCCGACCACCCCATTTGGGATACATGTCGTAACATTATGTACGTATGTATGTAATAAATAACCACTTGTTTTATTTAAATAAAGAAATTTACTTGTATTATGCTACATATTTTTGATATAAATCTACCAAACTAAGTTCATCCACAGGTTACTGAAAGGTCATTTCTCAGGCATTTAACTTCATTTAACACACCCGAGCCGTTAATTGAAATAAAGTAGCTGTTTTAAATTAGTTTCTAACACCGTTACGTGAACTTTCTAGTTAAGAAAAAAGAAAAAGTCACGAACTTCCTCTAAATTCAGATCTATGAAAGCATAAATTATCATCATAACATTCGTTAGGCTTTTTGGCGGGATCTCGGCGAGTGATGTTGCATTTTTCTTTATAATTCTTATAATTTGTGCATTCTAACTTTTGAAGCTTAATATTGGCAGAATATTGTGCAGCAAACGTTAGTGTTGGTGTACAGGTGAAAGGAAGTGTAAATTAAAATGCGTAACGGAGCTTTCGGGTTTCCCACAAGAAGCCGCCAAAATCTTTTGTAAAGCATTCTGCCACTTTACTGAAGAATGACTTGACCGTGACTAGACTCTGTATACGCCAAGTATACGACGAATTTCTTGTTTTGACTGAGACTGACTTATAAACTGAAGAAATAAGAGAAATAAAATTTTTCACTCGCAACTGGCAGTAATGTCCCTCGACAGTGAGGTTGACTGGTCAAAAATAAGAAGAAGAACATTCGTTAAAAGTCCACTACTGGATATAAGCCCCTTATAAGCACGATTTGCATAGCCATCCATAGGAGGATTTGCCTTTGTCCTCAAGGGTAGGCGGGTTAGTGATGGCAGATATTTTGGTAGCAATAATAAATAAATATATTTGCACATACACACAGCGCCATCTAGTTCCACACTGAGCAACTAGGCTTGTATTATGGTTACCAAATGGTTGATAAACTGCACATATACATTTTTTTGTAAATGAATACATATGTATATAAATGAAAAACATCCATAACTCGGGAACACATGTCTGTATTCATCATACAAACATATCCTAGCGGGATTCAATCCCGCGATCTTTTGGTATAGCAGTCAGAGCTTCTAACCACTACACCAAACGGGTCATCTAATGACCTGTCCATTTTAGAAGACACTTGGGAAGAGACGGATTGACCCTAGTCTTCTCTACCGGGAATCACACGGCCATTTAATAAATAATATAGATTATTAGTTAATGATAAGGTACTTTGATAATTTAGAAACCCCCAAAAGACTACATCATCCAAATACACCAAACAACTGTGTTTGAAGCTAAGCTAAGCTAGTAACGTGTACATTCGATTTGAGCAACGTAGTCAATAGATGGCACTGTCCAATTTTAAAACGCGCTATCATTGTGGTCTGTAAATTTAACAAGGTTGCATTATGGAATATGTTGTTTTAAGCCTATGTGAGTTTCGACAACCACGACCTTTAATTTTTTGGAGGACCTTCTTTAATATAAAAAGCGCACTCAAATTGGATCACACATTAACAAGCAACTGATGCAGTATCAAGGGTTTATCTAACGGACCTCGATTAGCAGAATTGAGATTTTTTTTTAATGCACAACTGGCTAGTACTTGGCCTTAATCACACCTGATGTTAAGTGAAGATGAAGTCGAAGGTAGAAGCGTACTGATCC
The DNA here is from genome assembly GCA_949316235.1 of Oegoconia quadripuncta. Taxonomy (NCBI): domain Eukaryota; kingdom Metazoa; phylum Arthropoda; class Insecta; order Lepidoptera; family Autostichidae; genus Oegoconia; species Oegoconia quadripuncta. The sequence goes on from OX438745.1 coordinate 36,460,074, forward strand.
AGAAACCCCTACATTTTATCTCTGTCAAGGCTCCATCCACCCAAAAATAGACGCAATTTAGACGCTAACGTTATCCGCCGCCAGCCCGCATTAGTCCGCCTTTATGTTATCATATAACTAACATAGTGGCAGTACACATTTGATGTATAAAACTAAGTCATAACTTAAAACAAGTTACTAAAGGCCGACGTCCCAACTCAAAGCGTCCCCACACATAAATTATATGCTGAAATCCAATTAAACATGTCCCCAACATAAACAAACTATCAAACTCGACTAATTCAAATTAATAAACTTTGACAATAAATCGTGGAGACGCGAACTAGACGCACTGTGTCATTGCGGATGTCAGGTTTAATATCAGCGGATGTGAGTCTTTGTCGGGTCATTAAAAGTGACGTAACCACATTTTAGCATTGATTAAGGGTGCATGCATAAGTTAATAACGTTGCATTTTTACAAGCTTTTATATTTAGTTTGCAATGTTCATACTGCATGTACAAGTAAGTTACCCGTTTCAAAATTTGCAAATCATCTTTCAACCACTTGCTAGTCTCTGATTAAGCTGAAATATTTTTTTTTATGCTCGACGGGTTCGTACTTGACCTCAATCACAACTGATGTTAAGTGAAATTATGGCACATAATATTTATATAAGTGCGGTGACAATATAATAATATGGTATCTGATGATGAAGCCGGGATGTAGGAACTGGAACTCCATCATGGCAAATGGCAAGATAGTCGAATTTGGGCTATCGCCATGAGCACTTTCCATTACGCATGAGATTTTCTTTTTTTTAGTTAATTTTTTTAATAAAAGCTTGCTTTTAAAAATCTCTTTTTACTATTTCTTTAATCCCCGATAAAAAACAACGGCGTTGTGCAAGTATGTCTAGTCTTTTCCCGGGTGTATTTTAATAATGCGCGGTAGGATTTGAGAGGGGCTTTAACAATATTTAATACCAGACTAGGGGCAAAGTCCTGATCTATGTTTGATGAAAATCAGTTTAGTCGTTTCGAAGATATTTAACTTGTAACACACATAGTAAATAAATGATTACAGCGTACATTATCAATTGCACAAAATGGTGGCCTAACAATGATCTCTTCCAGGCAACTCTTGCGGTAAAGATACAAGCTTTTTTTAAATCCGCAATGATGACTTACAATTTTACGGACACAGATTCAAATATTACTAACATCCCTTCGTACTATGATAAATGAGTACATATTATAGTTTACCAACTCTCTGGATAGATCGAGGAGCGGTTGTCAAAAGTTTGTTTAATTACATTAAGGTTTCTACGTGTGGAAATCTACGACTAAATATTCACGGTCTTCGGTTTATTTGTTACATTCTCTTTAACCGCCTCCGTGGCTCAATGTAAACAACATTAGGTTTACGATTCGGAGGTCGCGGTTTCGATCCCAGCGGGGTACATGTTTAGTACTCGGTTTGGTTGGTGGTAGGGCATTTTAAATGTCCGCCTGGGTAGCTACCACCATCTTATCTAAATCTGCCGTCAAACAGCAATGTTAATAGCATTGTTGTGTTCCGGTTTCCAGAGATAAGTTCGGCCTCATCTTCACTTAACATCAGGTGTGATTGAGCCCAAGTGCTAACCCGCTGTGCATAAAAAAAACGTACTCTACACATAAACACGCATATTTGTACACACACATACTTCCTTACATAAATTTCAAGAGCAGGGTGAATAGGCATCTGCTGAGATCGCTTCATGTTCGTTACATTCCATTAGGTGATTGTGGTCAAAGGCCTATCCAGTTCATCATAAAAAAAAATTGTCCATTACTGAAATAAAAAGTTATGGCACTCAGGCAGAAGTTCATATATGCAAACCTAGCATAATATTAATTTTTATAATGTTACTAACGTAGTTGCAATAAGACATACTAACCCAACGGATCTTTGTTATCTTTTAATGAATTAATGAATGAATAATAAATTAAAAAGACCGATATTTACCGTATTTACGTTCGGTAACCACACAGTGTTGATAATTTTTTGAACAAGTCTTTATTTTTGAAATTCGCCTTGCAGAATGTTGGAATTTTAATCATGCAGGTATATGGAGAGGCGTTCGTTTCTGAAATGATGAGAGATATATAATAATAAACTTAATTTGTAAATATTGTCATATCATTCAACATTTCTTATCTTTCCAGCGAAAGAAATAGCACAATTAAATAATTAGGCCTCAATCGAGGCTTTTGGTATTCAATTATCACTATAATATAAATTTTCTAGAACCTCTGTAATAATTTGCTGGCTGTTTAAAAGTATAGTGTTATGTGTGTCAAGTTTTAGTAAACTTTTGTTTACTATCACAAAATAAAAATTCCCCGTTTCACGTCTACCACAACCTGTACGCATTTTATTGCTATCCTAGAAATTCCACCTTTACATATAAATCAATTATAATCCATAAGTTAATATAAATTTGAAAATGTAAGTACAAAACTATCAACTCATCTACGTACGTTAACATACCAATTGTGATGAATACTGAATATTTTGGAAACAGATGAATTTTATTAGCATGAAATGTAACTAAGAACCATTTCGTGAAGACCTGCCTTCGTTGAGAAGAATCGATGCTTATATAAGCACATCGGGTTGGAGCCTGATCTCAGTCACACCTGATGTTATGCATAGATAGGGTCGAAGCTGCTCTATTGGCTTGAGAAAGACATATAGATGAACAAAGACTTCCATCACATAAGATCACTCCTTGCGTTCGGTTCAAAACAGGTTTCAACCCATAAAGAACACAATATATTGTAAACACACAGATGTATTAAAAGAATTTACCAAGGGACAAGCAAGAAGCCTAAAGGCTTTTATCGTCTGACGTGATGAGTGATCGTGAACACGCTCTGCAAGAAAAAGGGAAAGAAATTGTACGTTAACGAAACGTAGGCGTTACAACATATTATAGGTAGCTATGTAGTTCAGGGTAATGGCATTAAGCCGAAATGCGTGGGACGAAAATTCGCTTTCATCAAAATGTCTTTTAGTGATGCTGAAAGAATTGGAAATAATGTTAATAGGATAATTATTTATTAGTTATGCATATTGTGTTGCAAATTAGAAATGTTATCAGGGTTTCTTAAGATAAATCCGTATGAGGAGTGTGAAACTATGAGAGGTATAGTTAATTATGTGTAAGAAATTACGTGCTGGATTTTATGGATATGAAAAACTGCGGACAAATATTTTTAAATATTAAATCTCATATAATTAGAATTTTAGATAATATTCAAAGAATAGAATTGATTTCGCGGCCTTCTATTGATTTAAACTGTATCGATTGGTGATATCATAATATTCTGTCATAAACGTAATACTAATTTGAAATCATCTTTGCAAATATTTTCTATTTCTTTCTTTCTGTCTTAATTCGTAATATATAATATAAATGTTTTATAATGTTAATTTGCTTTGTACATTTAGTGTATGCCTACTTGTGGTGTATAAACTATTTTTTTAAAGATAAATATGATTAATTATTTATTACAATAAAGATGGGTAAATTTATTAATATTTCTACAATATTTATAAACAATAATTATACAATTTATTATAAAAAAAAATCACAAATAAAAAACTAGCCCCAAGTCTCTGGTTGGTGGAATGGTATCCAGAAGGCTGGCCGCGTTGCCTCGCTGTATATAGCAAGGCTGATTCTTTGACCAAAGTATTGGCCAGCCCTCCGATCGTGGGATGCATCAACCAGACGCTCAGATAACTCCCTAAAAAGAGTGCGAGCACCTGGTCCACACGGCCCAAGCTTTGTAGGTAATAATAAATAAACTATTTTCTTTCTTTCTTTCTTTCTCATAACACGTCATTATCCCTGGTCCTTAGATTTTCGCATCTAGCTACCTCCCGACACTTTTTTCAGATGTTCATTCCGACTAGCCGACCTAAGCTTTACGTCTCTAGGATTAATGTACAACATTGTTCATATTAAAGCGACAATCTCTTGGAGCATTCCAACTCCTTCAAAACGATTTATCACATGCACTACAAAATAGTTTTTGTCAAAGTTAGTTTCCTTTTGTCATTCCATTTGTACAGTCGCCAATACAAGTACTATAACTTCGTTATCAGCTTTCCTATCTTGTTCCAACACAATAAAGTTTACAGTTCACAGGACTTGTGCTGAAGACCGTAGAGTAATTGATGAGTTCGCTATGTCCAAAGTTTTTGGCGCTGCGTCTCAGTTGATAGATGATATTTATCACAATGTGTCAGATGAGTCTGTCTTCACTTAGCTGAACTTGTAAGACAAAGAGATTGTGAAAAATAGCTGCAGATGAAATACAAACAAATGTTTCAATTATTTCCAATATGATTAGTTAGCTGGATAGAAAAACAATTTTATTTATTACATCTAATGACACAGATAGGTAAATACTACCCAGTCCATAAATAAACTTCAAAAAACACAAAGTTAACGAACGGCCAGTAGAAAGTGGTGTATGTTGTCACATAGGATGACCGATAAAAAGTATTCAAACTAATAGTATTTACCGTTAAAGACAATAATGAGAAGAAGAAATGCATTTTTTTTTAAATATACAGCATCAATGGGTAGGCCCATGATCAGCAGCCGACATCCTGGGGCTGATAATATGATGATGATGATACAAAATAATGCGACAATTGTATGCAATTTTTTTTTGAATCCTTACATTTTTTTACGACCTGTTTGGTGTAGTGGTTAGCAACTCTGGCCACTATGCCAAAATGTTGCGGGTTCGAATCCCGCTAGGGGCATATAGTGATGAATATGGACATGTGTACCCGAGTTATGGATGTGTTCATTTATAATAAGTATTTATTTCCAAAAAAAAATGTATTTATGTAATATATCAACCATCTGGTATCCACAACACAAGCCTATAGTTGCTTAGTGTGGAACTAGATGGCGCTGTGTGTAAGTCTAACGATATTTTTTTTTATATAAAAACGTTTTGCGAAGAACAAAAGCTTAATCATGCGTGCGTGGAATATTTTACTTTACCATCAAATCCTTTGAAATTTCCATTATGATATACCCAGTTTGATCATAATTGCTTCTTTGATGTTGGTTGAATATCGCTCTTCTAAGAAAATAAGTGGTATAAAATCAGGGACTTTATGGAGTTTCGGGAACGTTAGATTTTTCAAAGATAATACAGCTGTAATAATTATGTAATATAATTTAGACTTCCTTTTTCGAATCAAACATACGGCCTTGTAAATATATAGAAATAAATAATCAAATATAGTCTTTATTTTATCCACAAAGATTTGCACATTACAAGACTTAGCATGGCTATGACAAAAACGTAAAAACAAACAAGAATCTTTGATATAGACTGGTGTCTGAACGAGGTAATGCCCTGTATTTCAGGTCTCCAAGTCACCTCCAAGTGCGAAACTACTCAAAATGCAAATTTATTCAGGTCTACTGTAAAAAATATTAGTATTTATGCATTTGTCTATTAGTCAGTCTGTCCAAACGGCTACTAATTCAGAGAAACATCTGTGAGATGCAGCAAAGAAAGCAGAATATTCTGCGGGTATAGCAAGTGAAGATTCACACCAACTATCGGCAATTAAAAAGTTAGAATACCCTATAAACGGAATTTCACAGAAAAACAAGTAACCAATTTGCATGCAATGAAACGTACAATTGTGTAAATAAACCAACAAACGGTTTCGAACATGTTAATGATTGACTGGGCACAGAAATTAGCATATTTAGTTTAGAAATTGAAGCAGACACGTCGGCCTAGTTATTAAAATTAATCACACAGCATTTCACACAAAACAAATACAAAGCAATACTCTTTATTGCGCAAAATAATTTTCAATAATTTTTGATGATAACAATAGAACACAATTAGGTGTTATTAAAAACTAAACTATAATAATGTTTTATGGATAAATAAAGTAAAAAAAAAAGGTCTCCTCCATAGTTTTCCAGAACGATTGATTGGAAGCAAGCTTCATGCATACTCTTGCGAGTAGAGTCTTATGCCAGAGGGATTGGCAGATAATAAAGATTTCCACTGGTTTCGTTCCTAACATACGTCTCTCGCATCATACACGTTCTCCAGTTGCTTCGTTCATGCCAGACAGTTTATGGTATGAACTTGGCCTTGTTTCAGCACTTAATGTGTCCTTTCTTTGATCAAGATCTGTTCACCGATTGATCATCCTAAATCTTGCATTCAAACTTGCTCTATGGAGTTTGTGCGTTAATCTCCTCTCAGCTCGATGTTAACGAAGAATTTTCAAATGTTGTCACAACATCTATTAGGTCCTTACCTAAGAAATTGGCGTATTGTATGAAGAATTTTATTAAGACTGTTTTCTCCATACAAACATTTATGTTTTTTTTTGGGAACGGCAAATCTAAATTTAATTAAACTTTGTGTGTATTATCGGATAACATAAGTATAGGCATAAGTATAGGCAGCGTTAATTTTTAAAAGTAACCGCTTTATAAAAATTTCGGCGAATCTAAGAAATGATTATGGGAAGCACATGAAAAGAGCTCTGTTCAAATTTTTTTTATTATGTGATTTAGCCCGGAAATTAAAAAATATTTCATGTGAAACCTTGAAATAATATTCCATTTTCCAAATAAAAAATTAATTGGGATATAGCTCTCAAAATCGCAGGAATTGGTACATAACCTAAACGAAGAAAAAAAAAACTCCAATTTCAGAGGTAAAGACCCAATATTTGACTCGTCAACATTTACTTGAAATTAGCTTTTATAGCATAAAAATCCTGTGGCTTGTGGTCCCGCTCTTCCCTATGTATAATAACATTTACGTGTGTTTGTAAATCTGCCTGCCTGCCTCTAACCTTTCGTTATTAATGTCCATGTCTCACAGGTGTATAAAGCTATACTAAGAAAAAAATTAGACATCTAAAATTTTCATCCGCGTCAATGTACACGTCTACTAACACTTACAAGTACAAAATTGTATCTAATTAAGAACAACTTAAGTTTTAAGACGCTGTTAAGCCTTAAGTGACGTTCTTGTAGCCTTAACTAACTTTCAGCCACCCATTATTCAGTTTCAAAACTGAATGGGGTCATATTAAAGCGACAACGTCTTTCCGTTTGAATTCTGTGGGTCTTTCTCGTGAATTGTATGTTAATTTACTCGGCAAAGGCCAAGAAGTTAAGCTTGTAAAGGAGAAAGCAATAACTTGTGAACAGATACAAAGTTGCCGAGTTAATGATTCATATTGAGATAAAGATTATTTATTTGTTAGTTATTTTAATTTTAATTATATAAGACTATCATACAATATGCTGTCAATAGTATCACGTTGTTTAATGAGAATCCTAACTAATATTAACTCTATTCATACATAAATATGCTCACGCCTATTTCCCGCTGAGGTCGGCAGAGACTTGCTTTTGCTACTTTTGCTTCATCCACTCTCATCAAAAGCTTCATACATGCTCGTTGGTTAATGGTTGACCGCACCTGAACTTTTATGACTACGTCAGTCACTTGATTGACTTACTCAATTCATCATCATCATCAGCCCGTAAACATTCCACTGCTGGGATATACGCCTTCCCTCGTATAATGAGTGAGTATAGGCCATAGTCTACCAAGCTGGCCCAATGCGGGTTGGGGACTTCACGTGCCCTTGAATATTATTTCTCAGGCATGCAGGTTTCCTCACGATGTTTTCATTCCGTTTTTAAGAGCAGTCGGATAAATGCAATTCAATTAAATTTAAAAACTCATTGGTACATGGCCTGCCCAAATTGGGAGACCGCGTCTTAACCGCTGAGCCACCGACGCCCTCAATACTCATTACTCAATTCAATTTAGTGCAATTCTATAAATAAACAATTCAGTAATTATCAGTGGAAAATTATTTTCTGAGAAAACAAGCGATGATGTCATCCAGATAAACCAAACCAAATATATCGAAACGTTTTAACCGATTCCCATCAAATATAGTTAAGAATATATATCCTCGTTTAGTCTTTAATATAAAAAAAAACAGCGCTCAATTCGGACCACGCATTACTGAGATACGTCCGGACAAAGACTGAACACACACACACATACAACACACAACGCCGTCAAACTTCTAAAACCAGTCACTTTTCGTCGGAGGTCGATGAGGACGATGCTTCCGACAGATTTCGGCCATAGCGACCACATTGACTCCGCTTTGACGCTGGTGCGCTTGAAGATGGCTAGCATAGCCGATATTTCCCATTTGAATAAATTGATAAACCAATAATAAAAGTCTGTTTATCATCAATTGAAAATCTTGGAAATCCACAGGACTATGAAATTACTTAAATATACAAATTGTGTTAATACCTAGCTAAATATCTTGTAAGATGAGATCTGCGCATACCAACTCAAACAGATAAAAACTGCTCCCAAGTTGGCGCTACGATGCTACAGAGAGACACTCAGATACACAAACGCTAAATTCAGAACACCTCGTTTATTTAACGATATAAGAACTAAAAAAACAAATTCATATATACTGGGGCTCATCTCATTAAAAGAGGACTGTAGTGACTACTACAGTAATTATACAAGTCTTTTTTTAATTCCTTACCTGTCGACTTCTAGAACCCAAACCAACGGTTTTTATAAGTAGATCATTAACGCAACGATAAACAATATGCATTTTTCATCATGTGTTAACGGATTAACATTAACTTGCGTTAAATCTTCCGAAATTAACTTTAATAACTGAAAAGTGACTAACGACTTTAAGTACTTGATTAAAGGTGACGTATCTTATCTAAAGAACAATCGACTTCAGAAAACCTTCAGAGTGCATCTTCATCTAATTTATTGACCACCTTGAAAATTCTTGAAATCACAAATGTCGAAAATTCGTGGACATAAAATCGGTTAAATACAGTTGAATTGATAACCCTCTCTTTGGAAATCGGTTAAACGAGGTAAGTAGTATTGAAGCAAAAGCTGTAATAATACTGGCTCCTTCAGACAGATATCGTTTCTCCTGCATAATCGTCCTGGTAAGATATTCAGAAGGGACAATGTTGCTGGAATATTCCGGGCAAGGCGACATCTTGGACCAAACTCGCAAACTTGATTATTAGGGGAAGAGGGACAGGGTTGGAGCTGCTTGCTTATATATCAAGATGATTTTACATTTTTCTTTGTGAAATCACCATTCAAAAAATCAAAATCAAAAATGTTTTATTTCGTAAGTTATAAGAATAACATTTGAAATCGTCATGACATACAGTTATCGCTCATTCACTAGGCAGTCTCCCCAGAGAAGAACGAGCAAGAAACTCAGGGGTTGCTCTTTTCAAATGAGCCAACACAAATAATAAATATTTCGGACTAAATTTAATCATAAATTTAAATTTATGATTCGACAAAGAAAAATAAGAATAGAATTTACTGGATATTGCCGAGCGGTTCATGTCCACGCATTCTTATCATCCAGATAGTCAGAATTTTTTTTCTATTTTTACTGTACTATTTTAAAATAATGTTGAACGTACGACGCCGACCTGTTTGGTGTAGTGGTCAGCAACTCTGACCACTATACCAAAAGGTTGCGGATTCGAATCCCACTTGGGGCATATGTTTGTATGATGAATACGGACATGTGTACCCGAATTATGGACGTTTTCATTTATAAGTATTTATTTACAAAAAATAAATGTATTTATCCATCTGGTATCCTCAACACAAGCCTATAGTTGTTGTTGAACTAGATGGCGCTGTGTATATATCTAAGGACATTTATTATTATTACTATTACATAGATCGAAACTGAAACGACATTCATCATGAAAATTTATAAAAAAAATGTAAAAAATAAATACCCTCATCCATTATAATAAAGGTTTTTAAAAGAAAAATCCGTTGACATTTTACTCACGGTCGTCGTTGACTGGGCCACAGTAAATAAAACAAATAACAGTAAACCTATTGACCATATTTATATTATATTATATTATATTATGTTATGTCATGTCATGTCATGTCATGTCATGTCATGTCATGTTATGTTATGTTATGTTATATTATAATTATACCTTATTAATTTATAGTTTTATAGGAACATACAATCACACTTATTCGCATATTAGGATTCATGATGATGATGATGATGATTATGTTTTTAAGAATAACTTAGATTTTCTAAGATATTTTAAATTCTTGTACAGAATCGATACCAGCTTAAAGGTCCTCGATGAAATTTAAATCGTTTGAAGTGAGACTACATTTATTTGTCAACTACGGCATGTCGAAATGGAACGGTTAAGTATAATTTTAGCCAGCTAATATATGTTTTATTTATTCTAAGTAGTTTATAGTATTAATATCACAATAAAAATTTCTACACACTAAATAAAACTTTTTTTTTTATTTTGTGAACAACGGGTTACCACTTGACCTCAATCACACCTGATGTTGAGTGAAGATGAGGCCGAAAGTGGTGACGTACTGACCCGGAAACCCTTTCATATTTGGGGGACTGGCTATCTTATCTCTGACAACCGGAACGCAACAATGCTATTAATATAATTAATAAATCACCACGCCTTTCGGCCAGAAACGGAGCAAGTGAAACGCTTTGACAGACTTGTGTTACTGATTTCTATTTTACAATAACAACCGAGTACTCAGCTAATGAATGCAAATTTCATCAAGCCATGGACGCAACACACGCTTCTCGTAAAATGTTTAATTTATAAAAAAAAAAACAAAAAAGCCAACTTTACATTATTAAATCTGTGAGTTACGTTTATTTAACACGAGTCGTCTTGTTAATGAAAGTGCAGTTTTTGCGGTGGAAATTACTTGTTTTAGTGAATTTTATTCTGTAATTATGTTTGCACTCGTAAAGCCGAATAGTTTGGTGAAAGTTTTCGAATTAGAAAGTGTTGATTTGAATAATGATGTTGCTGTTGGTCATTTATTAGTTACACCAGTTTGTTATTACACCAACAACTTGTAAAGTTCATTCTTTCTAAATATATTACTTCTTCAAGTTGGTACCTGTTTATTTCAACATAAGCTGGGTAACATTTTGAGGGCTAACACACGTAACGGTGCGGCGCCGCATGCATAGGGTGCGTAAACCAGCGAATCAAAATTTTAACGACGACCTTGGTAATCCTTCGAGTCTTGGCGTCTCTAACACTTTACACACGTAGTTCCGCAGTCAACAGTGGCTTAGAGAAGGAAGTGTACGTGCGTGTCCATTAAGACTGTAAATGATAGTCCTCACGTCTCTTTCTTTTTTATTTACAGTATTTTGGTCTTTTTATCTAATTTTTCCACCTCCCTGTCTTTGAAGGCTAATTCTAACAAAAGTAGATAGTTAAGTACTGTTTTTTATTGATGATTCTGAAAGCTGAGAGTTAAGCGCATTTTTTAAGCCTACTAAGAAACCATGAAGTCACCTGTTTAGATTTTTAATTTAAATTTGAAAACTTAGATCATAAATCAAGAAACGTATTTTTTTCTCTTGAGAGCAACATTTACATAATTTTTATCAAAGTTATGAAGCTGATTATTTTATGTATAAAAGTACAAACCATGCTGATACAGTTACAAAAAAAAAATTGAAAAAAGTCTTCTACTTTTTGTTTTAGATTTTTTTAAGATAGTCAGGTGGAAAATTCTCAAAAATTCCGAAAAAAATTCATAACTTGAAAACCGTGAAAAATTGCGGAACATACATGGGGGTGATTCGAATACCCCACGACACGAGGGACCTGTTTTTTTTTCTTTGGACGTCAATCTTCCGGCCACCTGTATAAGCCGCATGCAGTCCGGAGCAGCGATGCGTCCGTCTCTACGCGCGGAGGAGCGGTCCACGCACGCTGCGGCATGCAGCACCTTGTGTAAGCGCTCTTAGGCCCGTATTAATTAACAGTTCTCAAGTTGACGCTTGAGAATCTGTTGCATATTAAAACAGCATAAGAAAAAATGGTCTTGAGACCGAGACGCGATCTCAATCTCAAGAACGATTTATTAATACGGGCCTTAGTGAATGTAAACCTAGTAGGACTTACTTGCATTTATCTGTCAATAAATAGGTCTGCTTTGTAAGGAGAAATCACCTTCGGTGAAAAAAAAAAGGCACTAGAAATCAAAAGAATTATTGATCTGTTCTGACTTTTCATTATAGTTTATCTGGGTATCGCGTAGAAGCCTATATTTAATAAGGTCGAGTTTGTTGGGGCACCAGATGTGCGATAGTCGCAATAATGTGGCGAAAATTAAAGTTGGCCACCTGGCAGCAACTTTTTTGTTACCTTACTAGAGATGGACAAGTCCATTAGTTTCCGGTCATTCGTATTTATTTATCTAAAAAGTTACAAAGATATATTTACAGGTGTCACAAAAACCTATGTCATCATCGGACACATTACATTGTTATTTTTATTATCCAGCTTATAATTAGTAATTTATCTCCCGCCTACAGGTACCAATACCATCTATAGATATTTAAAGTTTAATACTTGATAATTTTAGTGACTCTTTCTGCATGTTTTTACCCGACTGCTTAAGAAGGAAAGGTAATCTTTTTCGAGTGTATGTATGTATGTAGGTATGGACGTTCCTTTCGCGCATCCTGTAGCCTAGCTTGACAGATTTCGAAGTGCATGATATGGTTAGATTATAGTATATTGATAACCACGCCTTATTTCGGTGTTTAACCGTAGCGTAATGGTTTACTGCAACATAAACGCATATCGCTTAGTCAGCGCCGATACCAATATTATATATACGCTTGTAACGAATTTAAGGTCTCATATAAATAAAAAAAAAAAAAAAAAGGGTTTGTTCGTGCACCATCACTATAGACAACTAGTCTTATTTACGGAACCCCCCGTCCTCGACTAACCACCATCTTTAATACCACATGGCGACCAACTACGTTACCACAAGATTCGTCTTGATACCTGAAGTGTCATAGGATACATTTTATGCATGGTAATGAAATGCAATATATTGCATATCTGAATAAGATTTTTCTTTTCTTTCTAAGCTTATTCAGATATAGGTATGCATCGGGTCGTCATCTTCTCACATTGCTGAGCTGATGATAGAAGGCACAACTCCCTAATGGCTAGGAGTAAGGGGATAATTCTTTAAATACTCTACAGTATTTAAAGAATTATCCCTTAATAATTATATGTGCCTATATGCACATAAGACCGTTAGTTATCCTCCCTTAAGTTATTGCACTTACACCATGGGATACTATATAAATAAATAATAATAAATAAATATTTCGGACAATTACACCAATCATTTAGTCCCAAACTAAGCAAATAGATAACAGATAAACATACATAAATATTTATATAAACATCGCATGACTCAGGAATAAATGTTCATATTCATCACACAAACGTGACAGTATGGGCTCCTAATAATAATAATTCATCACACAAACATTTACCCGTCGCGGGATTTGAACCCGCAACCGTTGGTTTCGCTGACAGGGTCACTACCCACTACACCAATCGGTCGTCAAATAAGCTATATAATATTCAGTTATATAATACTGGGTGCGCGTGATACATCTTCGGCTACATTGTCACTTTCCATCAGGTGAGATTGTGGCCAAACGCGAAACCAGTTTTTAATAAAAAAAAAAAAGTTTAGGTTTGTATGGAAAATTTGTGGAGAACGTCGGTGCGATTTCGTGAATTTATTTATTATCAATAAATATGACATATCCAAAATCATCAGGTCAAGCAGGTATATCCCAAATGCCATTTCAACATTAGTACGCTACTAGGACTCTGTCGAACATTCGCGACTTCTTCATTTCAAACCATAATCATTAAAGTCGCTTCAAGTTGTGTGCCTTTGAGTTTATGTATCAGGCTCATCGCTAATTTTCACTTATTGTAAGTCGTAAACGACAAGCTGACGATGTTTAGTACTGACGAAATGATATAGAACATCACTCCCGCTCCCATCTCCCCTTACGAGCGTATGAAAACAACAAAGTACAAGCAAATCCACCGAACCGAGGATACGGCATTTCATTTAAACTAATTACTGAATTCCGAGTTGCACAAACAATATAAACAAGTAACAAAACCGTTCTGAACTGCAGGTAGGTGGCAACGTGACGAGCAAGTGTGTTAATTAGACAAACTTTATCTGCGCTAAGCAGTGAGATGATGCTTTGAGACGCAAGTTAGAGACGCTACATACTGCCGACTTGTGCTTCCAACTGAGCAAGTTAACGAGCTTGATCAGTTTCTTGATTCACTTTGGGATTATTTTACTTATCATTGACTGCTGACTGAATTGTTGATTTCCGAGTTGCACAAACAATATACAAGTAACAAAACCGTTCTGAACTGCAGGTAGGTTGCAACGTGACGAGCAAGTGTGTTAATTAGACAAACTTTATCTGCGCTAAGCAGTGAGATGATGCTTTGAGACGCAAGTTAGAGACGCTACATACTGCCGACTTGTGCTTCCATTGCAACTGGGCAAGTTAAAGAGCTTGATCACTTTCTTGATTCACTTTGGGATTATTTTACTTATCATTGACTGCTGATTGACCTATCTGTTCCATCTGACCATTCGTACCAGGCGATAGTGTTTGTGACCAGTGATGGCCCAAAAACAGCAAACCAACCTGCCTTAAGGATCGTCATGCAAAATGATATGAATTATGGAAAATGATATGAATGAATTAAAAATATGGAGATTTCAACTTTCAACTTTAGAGTGGCTTAAAAGTGTTTAAACTACTACTTTTCTTGTGGTCGGTACTTCTTTATCTCGATCTTTTTTCAAATCACTAAGGAGTCCCTATTGTGAGATGCAAATGACAGATACAAGGACTTGAAATTTAAAGCACGCTTTTATTAGCTTCATTTGTAACTAACGATGTAATCAAAACTTGAAAGTTAATTTAAACTTACTTCTCATTGTCGTATCGAAATGAAATGTGGCTCAATGTAAACAACATCGGGCTTACGATTCGAAGGTTGCGGGTTTCGTTCCCCAGCGGGGTACATTAAATGTCCGCCTGGCTAGCTACCACCATCTTATCTAAATCTGCCGCCAAGCAGCAATGTTAATAGCATTGTTGTGTTCCGGTTGTCAGAGAGAAGATAGCCAGTCCTCGAAATGTGTTGGAGTTTCCGGGTCAGTATGCTTCCACCTTCGACCTCATTTTCACTTAACTTCAGGTGTGATTGAGGTAAAGTACCAACCCGTTGTGCATAAAAAAAAAACTTTGTATGTATATGTAATTCTGATGACAATACTATAATTTGGTATCTTGGTGCTAATCTGATGATGGAGCCTTGAGGTGGATGGTGAAACTCTTCAGTGGCTGCTAATAAACCTCGAGTTTGGGCTCATATGAATCTAATATATTACACTTGGTGTCGAAGATCTGATAATGGATAGTGGAAATGTAGCGTGTTTTTTCAGTTTATTGAACTACAAATAATCGACGTATTGCGGTTATCATCTTTCTCTAGCATATATCCTTATCTTTCACTCATCATGTTTTGAGTATTAATTCTTTTTCTCGATATTTCAATCTTCCAATCCGTATGTCCCTAGTCTTAGCGCTGCAACGCTCCTGAACTAAAATCCTCTTTCGTAAGAAGAGGGAAGCTGATTCAGATTAAACTTTGAATATGTACGAGAGACTTAGTTCGGCTACATTGTTGGATATTTCCTCTGTCTGGACGTTTCCAAACTATTGTCACTATGACGCAGTGCTGAGTATTATATAACAAAGTTGACTTCAACGTCTTTCAGTTAATTAGGAATCTAAAATTGCTTCGTATCTGCATGTTCTTGGTAAAGCAACAATATGGCTTTAAAATGTTAAGTCGAGTATCCTTTTGTACTTGTCGTGCATTTCGAGACTATTCTACATACCTACTTTATCATCATTATTAACATCCTTATACACGTTGGGTCAGGTCAGCGACAAACAAACCAACAAACAAACAAACGATCATCTAATCTTTCGCATTTATAATATTAGTTTTAATAGATATGTGATGAAGCAATAGTATCAAGACATATTATATCTTTAAGTTATATACGTTATGTATTTAAGAGATCTATTCCAGTCAACCTGAGCATAATATGAATGGAATGGAATTTTAAAATAGCAACCGGTCCAGTTTCGTGCTTGTTCTTCTCAGGGGAAAGTTGCCATCTGAAGAAGCACTACCTGGACAAATATAAAAACTCACCATTTTAAGCGTACCCTGTCTACTACTAACAAAATAACGATTTTTTTTCAATTTTACTGTACTATTTTAAAATAATGTTTAACATACGACGACGACCTGTTTGTTGTAGTGGTTAGCAACTCTGACCACTATACCAAAAAGGTTGCGGGTTCGAATCCCGCTAGGGGCATATGTTTGTGTGATGGATACATACGGACATGTGTACCCGAGTTATGGATGTTTTCATTTATAATAAGTATTTATTTACAAAAAAAAATATGTATTTATGTAGTATATCAACCATCTGGTATCCACAACACAAGCCTATAGTTGCCTACTGTGGAACTAGATGGCGCTGTGTGCATGTCTAAGGATATTTATTATTATTATTATTATTACAGCATCCCATGTTAAATCCTGACATTGGTACTCGAAGAAATCAAGATGATTTTATATCGAAGTACATTTCATCTTATTGCTAACCTGAAGTATTTTGTAATGTACATATACATAATTCCAAATTGATGCCGAATTATTGTAACTGTAGATTCTATTCCATCTCGTCTCGTCTGCATCAGGTGTATTTGTCAAGTAATATTTATGTATATATCCGCGTCCAACTCCAGCCATACATCACCCAAATAAATAATGTATTGCATTTTAACGTACCTACAGGAGAGAACTTATCGCGAATTCATTGTGCTCCGCGAATAGTTTTTGCTCCCACGTTAATATTTATTTTCTACTTTGGCAATAAATAATACATGGGCCACGGCTCCGAGTTGGTTGTTGCTGAAGAATAAATGAAGAAATAATTTATTTACGTGGAAGAAACATGAGACCCAGGTGTTTAAAACTTCTTTCATTTTACCTAATTCTACCCTCATATTTATTTCTGGCGTCAAGCATTAATGTCCATGTGTGAAGTGCGAAGAATGAGAGAGTCACTGCAATTAGTGTGGTAGTGGAGTCGGTGGCTCAGCGGTTAAGACGCGGTCTCCCAATTTGGGAGGTCCGGGTTCGATTCCCAGGCAGGCCATGTACCAATGAGTTTTTAAATTTAATTTAATTACTTATGCGTATTTCCCAAATGCTCTTAAACGACTTAAAAAGCTGCATGCCTGAGAAATAAAAAGGCATATGAAGTCCTCAAACCACATCGCGTGGTGGACTATGGCCCATACTCCTTTCATTAATACGAGGGAAGGCCTCTGCAGTGATGAGAAGATGAGAAGATGATGAGGTATACCTTTTATTCAGTTTCAGGAAGACTTGAATATATGACATTAGTACTAGTGGCATTTTAATGCTTAGATTGATTGCAAGAAATCTCTTGTAGATATAAGTCTACCTTTGCACATGACCAATCGTTTGTACTCTTTTCTAATGTCATAACTAATATTGTAAATGCGAAAGAGTGGATGTTTGATTGTTGCTCAAATGGATTTGAATGAAATATAGATAGAGCATACCATGGATTAAGACATAGTGTATTTTTTATCCCGACCAATCCGAACAGTTCTCGTGGGATAAACCAATTAAATATCCTCGATAAAGTTATGCGAAACCGCGGGTGGAATGTAATATTTCGATGCAATAAAGATTAGATTAGATTTATTTAGTTCACTTTTACAATATCATGTCATACATACAGTTCCGTAAATTTATGATTTCTAAAATAAAAGTGATTGTCAAACATAAAACAATAAAATAATAACTATACACATACATCTTAAAGATTTGTAGAATTATTAGATTTTTTTAATATAAATATAATGTTAAGTCACAAAATGAACAAAATAAGATAGAAATGAAACCTATTACCATATTTTCAATAAGTATGTCGTTAGACTCTTAAAAATTGTAACCATTGTTGCGTCCAGGTCAAACATGAATAACACATATATAAAATAGCATTATACATCAACATTATACGTCAACGTCATACTATTTTTGAATAATATAAATATAAAGAATATAACATCTACTCTTTAATCAAAACTTTATGGTTGAAGGAAGAAATCCCTCTATGGGATAAGCCCGCCGTTGTATTCAAACCTGTACCTATGTTTTTTTTTTTTTAGTGAAGATGAGGTCGAAGGTGGAAGTGACCCGGAAACTCCAACACATTTGGGGGACTGGCTATCTTATCTCTGACAACCGGAACACAACAATGCTATTAACATTGTTGCGTGGCGGTAGATTTAGATAAGATGGTGGTATCTAGCCAGGCGGACATTTAAAATGCCCTACCACCAACCAAACCGATTACTTAAACATGTAACCCGCTGGGGATCGTACCCGCGACCTCCGAATCGTAAACCCAACGTTGTTTACATTGAGCCACGGAGGTGGTGTACCTATGTAAAATAATTGTATTTTCTTTTTGTACAATGAAGCGTTTACCAACAGATTACTTTTTTTTTCCAAATCTTCATCGGAAGATTCCATGTAACTATTCTATTAAATTTAACCGTTATTCAAACACAAAAACATTTCAAACAAGATTTAAACGCACTTCCGAGATTAATTTACTCAAAACCAAGGCTATTAATAATTCATACACAAATCATGGCTCACCATTAATATAAATAAAGCATGCGCATTCACCTCGTTATGGCAACTTGGAAACATCCAAGGGAGCTATCAAGTGTCTTGAAAATTAATTGAATCGTTGAGAAGTAATCCCCTAAAATAATTTCAATGTTACTTCCCAGAGGTGTATTAAAATTTGAAAATCTTTATAACGAGCATCGGTGGCTCAGCGGTTAAGACGCGGTCTCCAAATTTAGAAGGTCCAGGTTCGATTCCCAGGCAGGCCATGTACCAATGACTTTTTAAATTTAATTTAATGACTTATGTGCATTTATCCGACTGCTCTTAAATGGTGAAGGAAAACATCGTGAGGGGAAAACTGCGTGCCTGAGAAATAAAAATGAGAATGTGAAGTCTCATACACGAATTGGGCGGACGTGGTGGATTATGGCACATACTCCCTCATATACGAAGGAAGGCCTTATATGATGATGATGATAAAGTATGCATTACAGCTTTCTAGTACTAAGCCTTTGCTAAGCCGCGGACAGATAAGCAGACAGACGGACATGGCAAAACTATAAGGGTCCCTTGTTGACTACGGAACCCTAGCAATGAAGGAAGCGATATTCAGTTCATTATTTTATTGCTTTGTCGAATCATAAATTATAAAAATACTTAATTAAATATTTAAAAACCAGAAAACCCGACAGCATATTTTCTCTTTTGTGGACGCCATGTTGGATTTTTTATCATAAAATGTATCCTAAAACACTCTCAAGACCAATTTAGGACACCATGCAAGCCGTTTAGGTTACAGGAACGGACATACATACAAACTTACGTACATACACTCGAAATCATTACCATCCTTTCTTGGGCAGTCGGGTAAAAAGATCATCCCGAGGGTTTCATGACATTTTAGACGTTATTCTTGTAATTTACCAAATAAAACGTTCATAGTTGATTTGAGAAAAAAAAATAATTAACTTAAATCTCAGTGAATAGTGTCACTCGCTTACAACAAAACTTATCATTGCCATATTATTGAAATTGTATAATTGTCATTATTACATGAAGAAAGAAAGAAAGAAAGAAAAAAATCTTTATTGCACACAGCTTAAAAATATACACAGTGATATTATTTTAACAGGTGTACAAAGGCGGTCTTATCGCTTATAGCTGCTTATGAAATAGCTGGTTACTCAATAAATATCCTATCATTGGCACATACATCGGCATCAAGGTCCAAACTAAGCAACTAGGCTTGTATTATGGATACCAGTTCATATACTACAAAAGTACATTTTTTGTTTTCAAATAAATACATATATAAATGATATGTGTATATTCATCACACAAATGCTGCTAGCGGGTTTAAAACCAGCGATCTTTTCAATCGTACAGCAGTCAGCGTTTCTAACCACTACAAAAACAGTTCGTCGGTAATATAATGACATATTTTCCGCAGTGCTGTGTCAACACAAATCGACCTTCAAATACCAAGAACGCAAAATAAATCACTTCCAACCTCTTTTAATCGGCCCACATCGGGAAGTACGAGGCAGGGCATCGGAAACCAGCAAAGAAACCCCCGAATCCACAATTACATGGCATTTAGTCCACGATTCCATTACATTCAGTATTCACACAGTCATGCAGTGACGGAATGTATAAGGGGGAATGTAACATCAAAGGCAGTATTCGATCAGCGTGTTTCGGTATTTTTTTGGTTCATTTACCACGGGCCATACGGTTTGAGCTCGCGTTACCACAAAGTCGGGTGGGGCCATGCGGTATGAGGGAGTTTTTTTTTAATCTAATTTTAAAGAGCTTGGTCGTTTTAAATGACCATGTCGCTCTATACAGCCTCTATAAGGGAGTTGTGTCACTGTAGTGTGGTGTGAGCGGGACGGAGACTTTGTTTTAACTTGTAACCTTTTCGTCAGTAAATCTAATATATTTTTGTTGTATTAATCTATTAAATTTTTGAAAATCTAATATAATGTCGTCGACCTGTTTGGTGTAGTAGTTAGAAACTCTGACCACTATACCAAAAGGTCGCGGGTTCGAATCCCGCAAGGGGCATATGTTTGTATAATGAATACGGACACGTGTAGCCGAGTTATGGATGTTTTCATTTAATATAAGTGGTTATTTACAAAAAAAATGTATTTATGTAGTATATCAACCATCTGGTATCCACAATACAAGCCTATAGTTGCTTAAAGTGGAACTAGATGGCGCTGTGTGTATGTCCAAGGATATTTATTTATTTATGTCAAAAGAAATATACCGAGCATCATTTAGGAAAAATAGTGATAAACATGATGTCAATACAAGAAATAAAGATAAAGTTGCAGGTCACATAAGTCGCCTCCGCAAATTCAGTAATTCATTCAAAGGGTTATGTATACGCTTTTTCAATAATAAATTTCAACATTGAATCACTCGTGGCGCAGTCGCATTCAATACTCGTTTTCGATTAACAAAGTTAAGCAGTCTTCGGATGGTCGACCATTAGTGGCAGTTTGAGTGTTTTCGCGCTTCGGAGGGCACGCTAAGTAGTACTTTTCGGTTGTTTTCAATTGAAAGCTGTTGGTAAGTCAAGTCGAATACAGAATCGGCTTAAAAACACTGACTGTCAGGTGGTCACTAGACTGACACAAATCCACCAATCCGCACTCAGGATTGGCAGAACTTCATTGTTAAAGTGCTGATATATACATGAAATAAAGAGATTTATTTATTTAAAGATACTATAAAACAGAAACTTATTAAGAAAGCATATTGTTATAACATATCTATTATCTAGTATTTATTTATTTATCTAAAAAGGTACAAAGGTTTACAGGTATTACAAAAACCTATGTAGGTTTATCCGAACACCATATGTATATCATTACCGGTCATTCATGCATGACGTAGCGTCATTCATGTATGACGTAGTGTCATTCATGCATGACGTAGTGATTTCTCTTATCTAGCTTAAAGTATGTCATTTATCTCCCTACATACACCTACAGAGAAACGATGGTATTCTTAGATGATTACGTCATCATAGACATTTCAGTACAAGAAAGATTATGGAATTAAAGTAGAGACTCACCGCCTCCGTGGCTCAATGTAAACAACATTGGGTTTACGATTCGGAGGTCGCGGGTTCGATACCCAGCGGGTTACATGTCTAAGTACTCGGTTTGGTAGGTGATAGGGCATTTTAAATGTCCGCCTGGGTAGCTACCACCATCTCATCTAAGTCTGTCGCCAAGCAGCAATGTTAATAGCATTGTCGTGTTCCGGTTGTGTCAGAGATAAGATTGTCAGTCCCCCAAATGTTCCCGGGTCAGTACGCTTCCACCTTCGACCTCATCTTCACTTAACATCACGTGTGATTGAGGTCAAGTACTAATCCGTTGTGCATAAAAAGAAAAAAGAGAATAGCAACAATCCAGAAGGCAAGACAACAAAAACGTAAACAGTATCCATGTAGGTAACCTTTTTCTTCGATATTACATTCCATCATTGATAAATGCGCCGCAGGTGATTTGCGAATCCATCGCTCCTTCACCTATACCGCGATCACGTATAGCTTGCACCAAATCGTTAATGTACGGTTTATGTAAATATTATGAGAGTTTAACTATTCAGTTATTCACTTAGCGTCAGTTCTCTCTTGGCTGTCTTTTTGTATCGCGGGGCCGAAATACTTCCCTTTTCCGTTGAGTTAAATTGTTTTTTGTCGTGCCATCCAACTTTTCTAAGTCGATTTAAAATGTACTTGAAACGATTAATTTGATTCCGAGTCTGAAAGTTTGGAGTGAAAATTGAATTTAACTACATACATTTTAGGAAAGTTCGTTGACAGGAACAGCGGGTTGTTTCTTATTCAAATTTCAGTTGAACTAAGCGTCTTTAGAGAATTTAGATGTTAGAAAACAGGTTAGTGTTGTGTAGAGTGAGCCTGTCAGCGAAACAAATGGTTGCGGATTCGAATTCCGCGAAGGGTAAATATTAGTGTGATATATATATATATATATATATTCCCAATTTTTGTGTATTTGATATGCAATCAATGTATGTAAATAAATAAATATCCTTAGACACATAGCGCCATCTAGTTCCACAGTAGGCAACTATAGGCTTGTGTTGTGGATACCAGATGGTTGATATACTACATAAAAACGTTTCTTTTTGTAAATAAATAGTTATTGGTTTAGTGGCGGTAAAATACGACCGATTGGTGTAGTGGATAGTGACCCTGTCAGCGAAACCAACGGTTGCGGGTTCGAATCCCGCGACGAGTAAATGTTTTTGTAATGAATACGAATATTTATTCCCCAGTCATGGATGTTTATTTAAATATTTATGTATGTTTATCCATTATCTAGTTTCCATAGTACACGCTTTGCTTATTTAAGACTAAATGATTGGTGTGGGTGTCCGAAATATTTATTATTTTTATTATATGGAAGACATAATTATTGTTTCCTCGGAGTTTTTTTTTTTATTTTCAATTTATAGTCCTTAGGGTATTGAACAAAGGGTGCCAACGATATTTTATTGCCACAGAATAACTAATTTACTAATTTATACTGTCACTAAGCCCATACAAAATTTATTGCATTGGCGTTTAGCCCTCGTGATCGATTCAATAATGAAGTGAAGCACACGTGTGAACTTTAATTAATTTTGAAGATACATACAAACAGGTCCCGTTCAAACCAACGGGTATCTACAATCTAGTTACCAAACACGCGTTAAGTACATACCCGACTCCAGCAGCTAGACTGAATTAAGTTGAACTTAGTATAAGGTCATAGAATGAGCGAGAAGCGGATCGCTTAAGCTTTGCTTTAATCACTCACAAGTAACATATTAAGGACAAATTAAGATGTGGTAATGGGGTGACTGTGTGTACGTACATAAAGTTACGCCTGTTTTTTTTTGCACAACTTGACCTCAATCACACCTGATCTTAAATGAGGATGAGATCAAAGGTGGAAGCGTACTCACCCAGAAACCTTAACACATTTGGATGGCTATCTTATCTCTGACAACCGGAACATAACAATGCTATTAACATTGCTGTTTGGCGGCAGATTTGGATAAGATGGTGGTAGCTAGCCAGGCGGACATTTAAAATGACCTACCACCAACAAAACCGAGTACTTAATCATGTACCCCGCTGGGGATCGAACCCGCGACCTCCGAATCGTAAACCCAATGTTGTTTACATTTGGCCACGGAGACGGTTTCCCGTAGGGGTAGGCAGAGATCACACTCTTCCACTTGCTATGCTCCTGACACACCTCATGTGTTTTAAGATAACTTTAACTAGGCCTTTCGTTAAGACGTCCCTGATTTTATCATGGTATGTTCGCCGAGGTTATCCCCTACCAACACTACCATCCACATTCGCGTCGTATATCTCTTTCATTAGTCTTTTTTCATTCATTCTCTGCACATATCAAAACCATTTTAGCATACCTTTTTCAATCTTTGTCACTGCTTGTTTGTACAAAATTCGATATGGATATAATAGTGCCACAACCAATAGTTTTAATTGATTTTATTGCTGTTTAAATTTTATACACTTTCCAAGAAGTTCTATAAACTTTGAATGTATATTAAAATTCTCCATTTTTGGAGGGTAGAATGATGTACCAAATTAACATTCACCGAAGAACGGTTCGTTGAATGACGCATACATTGCGAAGTTTGTTCATGACCATAGTTTTTTTATTAAAAACAAACTTTACAATGTACTCTGCATTCGGCGAATCGTGCTTTGGTGAAATGATTATTCGGAGAAGTGTATACCATAAACTGATACATTATTTATTAATTGTACTTAAAAGTTATGATAAACCGAATCCGCTTCCGCTTCCGCTTCCGCCTTTCTTTATAGTTACAACCTGAGTTCGCAGTCAGCTCACGTCCGGTTCTCCGCGTCTAGTGTGTCCACCTTGCGAGGGACTTGCTTTCTTACTCGGATTAAGGCGAATTAAGATCTCCGTTACGTATCTTTATCTTTGGACAGGGGAAATAAAAATCTAATATGGTTTTGCTGAGAAATGTTTGAAGCGACAGACATAGAATAGCGCGTTATTTAATCTCGCTAAAGAATGTTAGTAGAGTGTAAGAGACTAATATAAGTAATTGTCAGGTAGCCTATAATTGGCTATATTTACAGTTAATATTTAGTATTGTAATTAGAATTAGTAATTACAGTTGATTTCACGCCTTTCGTGTTCCTATTAATTGTTCTATGAATAACAGACAGACAACTGATTATATTTTTTATGCCCACCGGGTTAGAACTTCACGAGGCCGAAGGGGGACTGGCTATCTTATCACTGACAACCGGACCACAATAATGCTATTAACATTTCTGTTTTGCAGCAGACTTAGATAAGATTTAGTACTCGGTTTGGTTGGTGGTTGGGCATTTTAAATGTTCGACTGGCTAGCTACCACTGTCATATCTAAATCTGCTGCCAAGCAGCAATGTTAATAGCATTGTCGTGTTACGGTTGCCTGAAATAAGATAGCCAGTCCCCCAATAATGATGGGGTTTCCGGTTCAGTACGCTTCCAACTTCAGCCCCATTTTTACTTAACTTCATGCGCGATTGGGATCAAGTGCCAACCCGTGGCAACCCGCTAAAAAACGAACATGAACGCTAACGTATTGTAATCCATTTGGCAGGACAGGTCGTCACAAGTCGTCACGCGTCGCAACTCTCGAACTTGTATCTTTTTGATAGTACACGCACTTAAAGTTATTGTTCATCTATACACCTGTATGGTTCATCAACATTATACATATTAAAAGTGAATAACCATGTCAAATATTCAATTAGATGGTCCGGAGATATCCAACGTCAGTATAAAGTCGCCAGCGCTATCTACGTACCTATGTACTGTAATGTTACGATAGATAGACAGAGTAGCTCACTGAAGTTGTATAATTCGCGTGCGTGCCGGCGACAGGCCGTTCACACGGACTGAACAAACGGTTGCCATTTCAATAATTCTATTGCAAACATTTTGTGTGATGGCAAGTTGAATGTTCGCCGGATTTATGCGGACAGTGACCGTTGATGCATGATTAGTGCTTATAGCTAGCTTTGTTTGTCGATGTTTTCGTAATTTATGTTTTAATTGACTTCAAAATCGTAGAGAACCTGTATGTATTTGTTTTTGTCCTTTGTCCAGCAGTGGATGTCTTTCGGCTGATATGATGATGATGATGATGATGATGATGATCGAGTAGTTCGGAGGGTAGGGTCGTGAAGAAGACAGAAATTTTCATCCGGAAAGGAAATTGCCTGCAGCAGAGATGAGAACGTTAAGATAGATGAGTGGAGTGACGAGGATGGTTAAAATAAGAAATAAGTATGTAAGAGGGAGTTTAAAGGTGGCACCCGTGACAGAAAAGGTGAAAGAAAAACGTTTGGTCAGGTATGGACATGTTACGAGGAGGGAGAGGCATGTTATTATGAGGGTAATTCTTACATTTTAATTTAATTTCGACATTGTCAAGAGCCACGCCTAAGCATTCGAAAGTCGCCCATACTTTCTTTGGTGGCAGCAACTACTCTGCTACGGTGGGGGGGGGGAACACTGAAAATCAGCAACACTGCCCCATTCATCACAATACTGTGGTTCTCGATTCTATGTATGCTTGTGTTTTCTATTTTGTGATGAATAAATACCTTTTATTTCTTTATTTATTTATTTTAATGAATATGAATGTCGATGGATAGAGAGGAAGAGGTAAACCACGTAAAAGATGGATGAATTGTGTGAAATGAGATAACGGCTGATAGAGAGGAGATTGGACGCAAAAGGATTACTGCGCCGACCTCAAATAAATTGGAACCAAGGCAAGATGACGTATAGATCATAGTGGAGATCAGAATTGTAGACATAGTCACTGTAATTACGTTATATCGCAACTTCAATATGTCTCAATTTAGCAGTGTAATTGCAAATCCAATATGTAGTGGCTATACATGATTCAAGCATCATTCGTGAACTCCGGGTGCAGTTGCATTCGTTTATCGTTTTCGATTACCGAAGTTAGCGATGTCTGACGAAACCTCGTCGGTTACTCCTTGGATTGGTGACCACTACTAGTACTAATATATGTAAAAAAAAATATAGCAACATTTTGGAAAAATAGTGATAAACATGATGTCAATACAAGAAATAAAGATAACCTTGCAGGTCACATAAGTCGCCTCCGCAAAGTCAGTAATTCATTCAAACGGTTATGTATACGCTTTTTCAATAATAAATTTCAACATTGAATCACTTGTGGCGCAGTCGCATTATTATTATTATTAAATTTTTTATTGCACACAAAAATAAAATACAAAGAACATTTAACATAGAGGATGAAGTGTACAAAGGCGGTCTTATCGCTGATAGCGATTTCTTCCAGACAACCTCAGTTAAAGAAGCTCAATTCGTTTTCGAAGCGCATTCAATACTCGTTTTCGATTAACGAAGTTAAGCAGTCTTCGTATGGTTGACCATTAGTGGCAGTTTGAGTGTTTTCGCGCTTCGGAGGGCACGCTAAGTAGTACGTTCCGGTTGTTTTCAATTGAAAGCTGTTGGTAAGTCAAGTCGAATACAGAATCGGCTTAAAAACACTGACTGTCAGGTGGTCACTAGACTGACACAAATCCACCAATCCGCACTCAGGATTATGTCTCATACCGTCAGGGTTTCTAAGGACTACATCAAGTAATTCATCGTGTTATACCAATAAAGATTATATTGGGTCTTTACCTATAATAAATAATAATAAATATAATAATAAATATTCTTAGACATACACACAGCGCCATCTAGTTCCACAGTAAGCAACTATAGGCTTGTGTTGTGGATACCAAATGGTTGATATACTACATAAATACATTTTTTTTTTGTAAATAAATACTTATTATAAATGAAAAACATCCATAACTCAGGTACACATGTCCGTATTCATCACACAAACATATGCCCCTAGCGGGATTCGAACCCGCAACCTTTTGGTATAGCGGGCAGAGTTACTAACCACTACACCAAACAGGTCGTCAAATTGAACCTATGAAATTGGAGTTTTTTTTCTCCGTCAATCATATGTACCAATTCCTGCGATTTTCAAAGCTATATCCAAATTTGTTTTTTATTTGGAAAATGGAATATCATTTCAAGGTTTTCACATGATATATTTTTTTAATTTCGGGGCTAAATCACTTAATGAAAAAAATTTGAACAGAGCTCTTTTCACGTGCTTCCCATAATCATTTCTTAGATTCGCTGACATATTTATAAAGCGGTTACTTTTAAAAAGTAACGCTGCCTATACTTAACTTAATGTTATCCGATAATACACACAGAGTTTAGCTAAATTTGGATTTGCCGTTCCCAAAAAAAAAATCAAAAATGTTCGTAAGGAGAAAACAGTCTTAATGAAATTCTTCATACAAAACGCCAATTTCACAGGTAAGGACCTAATATTATCCTTTTTTTTTTTTTTTTTATATGAGAGGGCGGCAAACGAGCATGCGGGTCACCTGATGGAAAGCAATCACCGCCGCCCGCTACACCAAAAGGGTCACAGATGCGTTGCCGGCCTTTGAGGAAGGTGTCCACCCCATAGAATAAGTAGGGCAGCCTGAGCGATGAGGGATTCTCCAGCAGTGCTGGTACCCTCCTGGGGTACTAACTCTTTAAATACCGCTACCATTCTGGAGAGAGACTGGAAGGTGGGCCTCCGGCGCCCTCGCTCACCGGACGAAGCGCAGTGGCAAAATGCCACTACTCAGACGTCGGTCTTCTGCTAGAGGGTGGTACTTCCCCAGTCGAGCCGGCCCATTCATGCTGCAAGCTAATAGCTTACAGCGTGGCTCTACCACTACAGACTACGCCCTACCGCTTACAGCGTGGCTCTATCCTACTCCTTGCCTACAAGAATTCTAGCAAAGATTTCTCCAATTTACAAAGCAAAAACAAAAGATAGTTCTTTCTCCACCACGTTGTGAGGCAGTAACGTAAACATATCTGCAACTAACGAAAATACTATAACATTGTAGAAAATAAACCTATCTGGGGAGAACATATCGTGAGAATGTCCGGACGCTGCCAGGTGCAAAGGGTTTACTGCAGCATGGCTACTTGTGTATAGTGAACGTAGCGGGAATATTCTGTATTGCCCACTGAGAAAAATATTACGGGTTTCCCCCTGAATTCACACTAGAGTTTAATCCGTCAACGCAAGCGTAGAAGGACTTTCAGAGTACGAGAAATAGAATTTGCAGGGTCTTGCTGGAAAAAATCTCTTTTTAGAGATAAGCTAGTGCCTTTTGTACATCCTGTATCTAGTATGTATTTGACTTTTATGTGTACTCATGTGCAATAAATCATAAATAAATAAATTAAAAAAAAAAGTACATTAAAAATATGTACTTTAATCATCATCATCATCAGCCCGTAAACATCCCAATGCAGGGATATAGGCCTTCCCTCGTATATGAGATGTACTTTAACAACAAG
Source organism: Oegoconia quadripuncta (assembly GCA_949316235.1). Lineage (NCBI taxonomy): Eukaryota > Metazoa > Arthropoda > Insecta > Lepidoptera > Autostichidae > Oegoconia > Oegoconia quadripuncta. The sequence goes on from OX438745.1 coordinate 36,489,417, forward strand.
CTTTTAATGCTTGATCATGGTTATAGCATATTATTCTAGTATAACCGTGAATGCAAAATTTCATATCAATGCTATTATTTTCCAACCGCCTCCGTGGCTCAATGTAAACAACATTGGGTTTACGATTCGGAGGTCGCGGGTTCGATCCCAAGCGGGGTACATGTTTAATTACTCGGTTTGGTTGGTGGTAGGACATTGGAATTGTCCGCCTGGCTAACACCATCTTATCTAAATCCGCCTCCAAGCAGCAATGTACGCTTAGTACCTACGCTTCCACCTTCGACCTCATCTTCACTTAACATCAGGTGTGATTGAGGTCAAGTACCAAACCGTAGTGCATAAAAAATAACGAAAAAGACAAATAAATAAACGTAAGTCTAGAAAATCTTACATGGAGTTATTTGACATTTTTGAATATTTGACATTTCTAAAATTTTAGACATGAAATTTTTTTACATTTTTTTGTATTTTTTTTTTTTTTTTTTTTTTTTTTTAATTAGAATGGGATCGCTCTTGACCCTAATCTGGACTAATGTCGAGATAAGGTCTACGATGGAACGAGCTTTCCCAGAAGATGCCTATTTAACCTGACTTTAAAGAGCTGCGGGTTATATGCGATTGGAAACACAGACGGAGGCAATGCGTTCCACTCCTTAGCCGTGCGCATGAGAAACGAAGACCTAAAACGCTTGGTCCTTATAAATGGCACGTATTTAATATTAAAGAACTACATTCAAATCACTCCCAGGGTGAACGTACGCTGTATCATTATAAAATAACTCAATAACTCAAAATAAACTGTGAGCTTCCAGACAACACCAGAGCCTGACTAATTTCCAACAGCGCTCCCGTCTTGGTTAGTTGGTTAGTTAGTTTAAGCGCTGAATTCTACATTTTCCTGAAAATTTACGGAAAAATTCTAAGTTGGCATCTCTTGAATATATAACTGGTTCGGTTATGTCGAATACCTAAGCCGGCTTGAACGATACGAGAAAGAGCGTGATGCGATGGAAATAGTCATATAATACTTTGCAATTTTTTATCGGCTTTTACAGGAGTGTGCTATTGCTAGCCATTGGACAGCGCTTTGAGTAGGTTAGAAGTTACAAATAAACGCTTTATCTATCTATCTAAGTTGACATTTGAAATTTAACATTTTTCTAAATATTATTTCTATTTATCTCTCATTATATTTCTATTATTGTTGTATGACTAATTTTATACTAACATAAACTAAGACTTACTAACCTAATATGGAATTATCCGAAATAAAATATTTGAGATGATTTGACATCTTTTTGGTTATGCTGTTCCTTTTTTTTGTTGGAAAATTGGAATACTTTTTGCTTTACAATTATGTGTATGAACTAACTTTAAAAATATTACTGATAAGGCAGTCGAAGAAATGGGACTGGGGTAGTCAGTTCTGCAGGTGCCTTAGGAAAACTGGGCCAGGATGTACATGTTGGGACAGAAGTGCAGAAATGAGGGTGCGACGAGATATATGCTTTCAATGGACTGGAGAATTATAGCACTGGATAGAGGTAAGTTCATTGTAATAGGAACCCTTTGGCGGGTTTCCAATATTTAAGAATGTAGTATAACAATGCGCTTATTAAAGTTAAAACAGAATGACCACAAGCTGAGGCTTCTTTTCTGCAAATTCTATTTTAAATTCTAGAGTATATTTCAGAAATAGTTTTCTATGGGATACCGAAGTTACTTCATTCTAAACATTTGCTATAAAAGACTTACCTGGTATAGTGGCAAGGAAATACTTAATAGATATCTGATTTTGTATTACCGTTTCATCAGAACATTCATTTAACTGCCATACCTACATTTTTTTATGCACAACTCGTTGGTACTTGACCTCAATCACAAATTGAATCGTACTGACCAGGAAACCTCAACACATTTGCGGGACTGGCTATCTTATCTCTGACAACCGGAACGCAACAATGCTATTAACATTGCTACTTGGCGGCAGATTTAGATAAGATTGTGGTAGCTAGCCAGGCGGACATCTAAAATGCCCTACCACCAACCAAACCGAGTACTTAAACATGCAAGTTACTACCTACCGAGTACCTTAACAAACCGCACAAGCGGGGTGCTGGGGATCGAACCCGCGACCACCGAATCGTAAACCCAATGTTGTTTACATTGAGCCACGGAGGCGGTTGTTTACATTTAAAATACCTGGAGAATGTTATGTAGATTATGGATAGAGAAATAAAACTGGATAAAAACAGTTATTTCATGAAGCATTTAATTTTATGAATAATATAAGTGGGAGATCGAATGCAGAAAATTGCCTGAACCATGCAAACACCTTTAACAATTTTAAAGTTTGCCCGACTAATTTGAATTCTCTATCTAAAGAAATAAATACATTTATGTTAAATAAGTCAAAATTTTCATTGTGAAAAAGGACTTTATAATTTCAGACTTGTATGGGAAACGAGACCTCATCAAAATTGCACGAGGTTGAAGTTAAATCTTTGCCAGTGTCAGAGGTACTCGTGTGCAGAATTTGAGCCGTTTGTCATGTCGCTATAGGCGGTTGTCAACGATGCTGCAACAGCATGACGGGAGCAGGCATGTGCAGTGGGATGTATTCACACCGTCGCGTAACGTTCCAATGCTACGTCTACTGCTATTGCTAGATGCATTGTTATGTTATGATGCAAGAACAAATTTTTATAAATATGATTAACCCTTACACAATTTCATAGTCATAGAGTCGGGTCGTGTTTCCGTCTTCCTTTTTTTTACTCCATGTTTTAATGAAGTAATTCTTAATAAATAATATAATATAAGAAAGTCGTGAAAGTCTCTTAATCCTCTATATCCAGCCCTCACCTCATCTTTGCTTTATTCCACCACAATATTTGCTTTAACGTGTTTCACATAATACTTTATCATTCTGTGAAACTGTACCACCTATCTATTTACCTAATCCTAGTAGAGCATATAGAGAGCAGAGCATAAACCTAATAGAGGATAGCATTGGTATTTTAGCAGGGTATATTGTTCATTTTGTCCACTTCCTCTCTGGCCATAGGAAAATTGAAAGTATTTGTACTTTATTCTGCTAATAATATCAATTTTTTTTTGTTCAAGTGGGCGATTTTCTGATCGCTTAGTAAGGTAGTTCAAAGTGTCTCGAAAGATGGCGCTAACACACTGGGCCTCTTATTTCTTACATTTTAATTTAATTTCTACATTGTCCAGACCTTGCCGAAGCATAGAAACAAATATAAAAAAAAATGTTAGCCATTGGAAAGTCGCCGATACTTTCTTAGGTGGCAGCAATTACTCTGCAGTCGGGGACTGAAAATCAGCAACACTGCTGAGTCCCTACCCATTCATCACAATACTGTGGTTCTCGATTCTATGTGTGCTTGTCTTTTCTTTTTTTTGATGAATAAATGCCTTTTATTGTTTTATTATTATTATTATTAATCCCAATACTCGGTTTTCAATAAGTCTTTGGTATTAATTCGCAAATGATCTGATGACGTCATAAATATTTATTTGACGCATCGCTTCTCGCGACTATCGCTCCACCAGGTCCAATTCGGACAGGTCCCTATAACAGCGAATGTCATGTGCGGTGTGACAAGTCGCCTTCGGATACGTCTGCGTAGCGCGCTCAGATTTATTGCCGTCTACCCTGTGGTCGGTACGGCAGACACGTCTCAGCTTGATGTATACGAGACGTTGGGATTTATGCGACGTTTATTGGCGGAATTAAAACTAGATGCCTAGATGTAGTGTAACCGTAAAGGCTTACATAGGAGTACGAAAGTTGTAGTTAGTGAATATGGAAGTGAAGAACAATTTAACTAAGTTAAGCCGAACTTATGAGATAGGCTAATAGAACGTCATTAAAACATAAAGTGACGCCCAATTGGTGTAGTGGATAGTGACCCTGTCTGCAAAAAGGAAGCAAGAAGACTACTACTAAAAAATACGTCATGTTATTCGAGAAAGCATACGTCATTTTATTTTTTTACTTAGAAGTTATTTATGCTACAGGTAGGTAACAGAAAACTACATTATAAGTTTAGCATCTGATTGGTACATTGAAATTCACTGTAATATGCTTCGCAATTCAAACAGAATATCCGAAACTTGTCTAATTACGCAATTAGGACATCAACTCAGTAATTACAGCACTAATCATACCTCATCAGATTCTCAATCAACCCTAGTTCAGTTTCAATCAAATGCATGACCAGGCGAGTAATTGCCTGGCCCCTGTCACTTACATATGTAATATATAACGCAGTTGGTGTTTATGTATGCTAATGGGAAGCTGGAAGCCAGCAAGCCTTGAATATAGATTGCTTTTACTTGAGTCTGGGATAAGATGCAGTTTAGAGACGAGATGGACTGCTCTGTTTGTATTAAAATTGGACAAGTTCTTGTACTTAATTCCAGACATGTAACATTACCATTTAATTGAGCACGTACAGTTAAGGTAGCAGGTCTCTATTTATAAATATTGTATATAGGAGAAAGTGACAATAAGTTACACTTCCTGTCACGTGTGCATTCCTGTATATTTCAAAAAGTGAACAGTGGCTGTTGTTTCAATCATTAGACGTTTAATGTTTAGAACACCCAAACACTATTGTTTGGAAAATCTCTGACCACCACATTTGGGATAGAGGTCGAGACGTCATGTATGTATGTTATTTAAGTTTTTTTTTTTATGATTGACTGGATTCGCGTTTGACCACAATCTCACCTGATGGAAAGTGACGATGTGGTCGAAGATGAAGCACGCGATCCCAGTACACTGATCAATGTACAAAGGAAAATATAATCCAACAAAGATCCATCAAACAATGTCTTAAAAATTAAGCCTACTACCTTAATTGTGTCGCCGACTGTAACTAAAATAGTTTCAATTTGCTATTTTCTAATTATATACAAAAAAAAATAAGCAAAATTGTACAAATATGCCGCATGAACCTATACAATACAATGTGTACAATTTTGTAAGTTTTTGACCTTTATATCGTTATCTTCCAAAAACAAGCAGTGCTCTTGTTAATACTTTTCCAGTGTTCCTGTTAATTCCTGAAGCGTCCAAAGCAACAAAACAGAATCGGCTCCTTTGTTTTTGCATCCACTCGAGATTTCTTATCGAAAATTGGTCCCTCGAAAACAAAAAGTCGAGTGCTGATAAAGTGAAAGGTTTGCTAATGCGACATCGATTGGTATACTGGATGCCAGGACGTGATGAGACCTGACAGAAGTGTAGTGACGTGTGTCATCGACCAGTCAGATGATTTGACTTAGATAAGATTTAGTACTCGGTTTGGTTGGTGGTTGGGCATTTTAAATGTACTCCTGGCTAGCTACCACCATCTTATCTCAATCTGCAGTAAAGTCAGAGGTAAGGTAAAGGTAGCCAATCCCCCAATCCGCTTCCACCTTCGACCTCATCTTCACTTAACATCAGGTGTGATTGAGGTCAAGTACCAACCCCAAAAAAAAACATTAGTATGGCTGTCACTTTTACACTTATGAGCAAGTGCAAAGGCGACAAAGCTATGGGTGTATATCGATCTTGAAATGTCGAATCTGCGAGAATCAGGGGCCTGTCGGCTGACTTGTTTGGTAATCGGTAGTACAAAATGGAGATGACTATACATAAGAAAAACGTGGCATAATGAAATTTTGCGTTACTCATACGAGAACATGTCATGGGGTCTTCAAGATCCACCCTGCGGTGGATAGACATCTACAAAGATCGCGTACTTCATCTTGGACCACATCGTTACTTCAAACAGGTGAGATTGTGGTGAAACGGGTATCCAGGCGATTATAAAAAAATTGTGTCTCTTATTTTATTTAGGAAGGAAAGAAATGAATTGAAAATATTTTATTATTGCAAAACAATATCCATAAATAACAAATTATTACTTCAGTGCATAAGGACGATCTTTAATATATGAGATAGGTTTTGGGGATAGCATATTTCGAGTGTTCTGTGCGGTCTCCTCACTAGGCAAGCGTGTATCGAGGACAAGTTGTTATTACCTCAGTGCAGTTACTTACGCATAGCGACATAAAGAAGACCGGCAATCCAGCAATAACCCCAATACATTCAACGACGCACGAAACGCTGACGCTGCGAAACGTGCAGTGTCGACGGCACTCAGCAGAGCCGCCAAATTTCCATTGTTGATTCATTCCATATTCATACTTCGAATTGGCAACTAGGTTAATATTAGGCATTATAAGTATTTTTGTAATTTCTTTTAATTAAATTTATCTAAGTAATTTTGGTTTTTTTTCGGACCTCCGACCGCAGCGTGCGTAATTTGAAGACAATAAAAATAAAAAAAGGAATTAATTAATGAAAGAAGAAAAAACAACATTAAATGTACACTTAGAGGGCATAACCAATCCAACAACAAATATTATTAAGTTTACGGATATGCACATGAACTGTAAGTACAGGTTTTAGATTTAGATTGTATGTATAATGGGTGACGAACTCCATCTTATCAGAAGCCAAAATGACACGTCTTGTTAGCGATATGCCTAATTGTCATGAAACAAGACAAAGCAATTTATCGGTCGTCTCTCTCTCACAGACCACATCATCATCATCATTACCAGCCTGCGGCAGTCCACTGCTGGACATAGGCCTCTCCCAAGGCGTGCCACTCAGCCCGATCTTCAGCTTTACGCATCCAGTTACTGCCAGCCACCCTGCGCAGATCGTCGCTCCATCTAGCCGGGGGGCGTCCCACATTACGTTTGCCTAAACGCGGTCTCCACTGTAGAACTCGCTTGCTCCAACGATCGTCAGTCCTACGACAGATGTGACCAGCCCACTGCCACTTTAGCTTGCTGACTCGAGCGGCTATGTCGGTAACTCTGGTTCTCTGGCGGATGACTTCGTTTCGAATTCTTTCACAGACCACGCAAATATGCAACTATGATGCAATATGCAACTATGATGCGACCAGACAAGCAAATGTGATGTAAACTTTCATGTGCAATTGTGTAGACGGGACCAGTCTGGGAGAAAAAACGCAATGGTTTTTTTTTTCAAGCTTCTAGCACCTGTCCTGTCACTTTACGCAACCACATAAAGTGTAAAATTTCTAGTAAGAATTTTTGTTGGTCGCATTTTGATGTTTAATTTATTTTTGTATATGGTGAAAGAACGCACTAATTCTGGATTATGCGATTTTTTTTTATGCACGACGGTTTCTTACTTGACCTCAATCACACCTAATGTTAAGTAAAGTTGAGGTCGAAGGTGGAAGCATACTGACCCGGAAACCCCAACACATTTGGGGGACTGGCTATCTAATCTCTGACAACCGGAACACAGCAATGCTATTAACATTGCTGCTTGGCGGCAGATTTAGATAAGATGGTGGTAGCTAGCCAGGCGGACATTTAAAATGCCCTACCACCAACCAAACACATGTACCCCGCTGGGGATCGAACCCGCGACCTCCGAATCGCCGTTCACCCCGCTACTTGCGTTGTGTAGCTCAAGACGACAGATTGTATTTATCTATGTATGTGTGTGTAGGTATATGTATTTATTAGTCATACACTACAGCACATATTAAGAAGAAAAGCAAAAAGAACTTTTGCATCGATATGATAACCATCTTAAAAAAGCCTCATCTCTTTAAACGTCGCTTGAATGGAGCAGGAAGCACTCCACCACGATTACATCTGATGTGATGATAAGGTGCATGATTGATGTAACTTTATGCAATTCCAAAATGAAAATACTTTTGCTTCGGTTAAAAATACTTAGATCAAAATTCGAATTTACTTACTTGCAATTTTTAACGAACAATTAAGAGGGCTTTTCTATCACACACGGCATTACATACAAAATTTGAAGTCCATCCAATTTTCAATGTATCCAATTTAATAATAATATATTTCATTTTCTGTATTACTATGGAAAACTTAAAATCGCTCTATTTTATTTTATTTTTATTTTATTAAATAGGTTTACAAACGCTTGTTACATCGCTTAGAGTAATGAAGCCTTATGTATATTAGTTATTAGCTAAATGTATACACAATTATATGTAAACACGGCATGCATCAGATAGATTAAATAAAAATTATTACATTCAAAAACAAGAAAAAAAAAATAACTTGGCGAGAAAAAAGTGTACCCATTTACCCTAAATAAAAGTTGATCATTCAAATAGAAGGGAAGCCCAGCTTACATACATAGTAGTATCACATTTAGTATTAACAATTTTGTAGTTCGACTCTTTTTCGAAAATTTTCTCTACTAATTTGTTAGCTCTATGTGGGTGATTTATGCATATAAAGTTTAATTAGAATCTGTTTATTCATTACGAAAAATTTGGACTTGAAAAATTGTATGAAATACCGTGCAGAATAAACCCTCTAAAGTAAGATTGCACAACTAAATAAATAAATAGTAGCTCTAGGTATAAATGTATTGATACAAAGCCTTGATGGGCAGTTAATATATCTCCGACGACGCAATAAAGTTCAAAGTGGTAATTTTAAACTAAAAGTCTACATTTTATTGCTACAACTGACAGGTCTCTATCTTTGTGCAAATAATTAGAATCTTTAAGATTACAGGAACTAGTTCGCATACTGGACTTAAGGCTGTTGGTTAAGTTGCACGAAATACCCAGACAACCGAGCTATAAATTGAATCTCTGTAAGACCACTACATTAATAATAGTAATAGAATATTAGATCTGTTACCTAATCTCAAGTGCAATAGTAATTAATTGCGACGTCTAAGCATACAAGGTTATTATCATTAAACCATCAACATTAGGTTAGAAGCGTTTAAACATTTGGACATAGTTTATTTGTGTAACACTCGTCTGAAAATGTCACAAGTGGTCACCCATTTAAGAACCTTAAAGCTACCCGCCCATGGCCGTTAACCGGTGACCGATTTTTTGAAGGAGAAAAATGGAACGTTCTGATTGCAATGTTCCAAAGCCCATGTCCTACAAAAAATCGGTCTCAATATCGATGATAAATAAATAATAATAAATAAATATCTTTGCACATCACACAGCGCCATCTAGTTCCACACTAAGCAACTAGGCTTGTACTATGGTTGATATACTACACAAATACTTTTTTTTTTTGTAAATAAGTACACGTATAAATGAAAAAAACATCCATAACTCGGGAACACATATCTGTATTCATCATGCAAACTTATGTCCCTAGCGGGATTCGAACCCGCGACCTTTTGGTATAGCAGCAGAATGTCTAACCACTACACAAAACAGGTCGTCAAGTATTGATGATAAAAGTATTGAGGAAAAAATCGGCCTGATTATAGGTCCTACAACACACTAAGGGTAATCAAAATCGAATAGTGAAAGCGACTACGCCACCAGGACTTAATGATTGCCATGATAATATTCTCCTTGGTTGAATGTTAACAATATCTGATGTAGGTCTATAGATAAACACACAGTTTTAAGTAATTAAACAAATAATTTTAAAAAGGTATAAAATAAATTTTAGGTGATCATCCGAATAATATTTCATCCTCGGATGAACCGTGGCCCTTTTCAAATTGTTAGGCAACGAATTTACCTCAAGTGGTGTCGCTAATGGATGAGTTGTTAGTTAATACTAATGTCACCATGTTTCAACCAAAATAAAAATATACTTGTTTATAACATCATCTTCACTTAACATCAGATGTGATTGAACTCAAGTGCTAACCCGTTGTGCATAAAAAAAATAAAAACTACGATTGCCTAAAAATACTTTTAACCGCCTCCGTGGCTCAATGTAAACAACATTGGGTTTACGATTCGGAGGTCGCGGGTTCGATCCCCAGCGGTGTACATGTTTAAGTACTCGGTTTGGTTGGGTATTTTAAATGTCCGCCTGGCTAGCTACCACCATCTTATCTAAATCTGCCGCCAAGCAGCAATGTTAATAGTATTGTTGTGTTCCGGTTGTCAGAGATAAGATGGCCAGTCCCCCAAATGTTTGGTGTTCCCGGGTCAGTGGGCTTCTACCTTCGACCTCATCTTCACTTAACATCAGGTGTGATTGAGGTCAAGTACCAACCTGTCGTGCATAAAAAACATTGGTTTTGACATAACGATTGCTTCAAGAGTCTATATTTGTATCTAGTGCGTATATTTGTAGTATAATTGTGGTCCTCGTATTAAATTATATTATGTATAAAACCTCCATTCACATACATCGTTATATACTCACATATACATGCACAACTCGTACCAGTCACCATTACACACATCCAAATACACTCACACATAATTCTTAACCTCATTTACTTAGTGTCTCCATACTATTAACATGTTATTTCTGCGTAAATTTTATTTTCTACCTGGTGATAATACCAATCATGCCTGAGGAATCACTGACTCTGATAATACTGTTTAACTAGTTTCGGAGTCAGAGATCTACTATGCTAGTTGACTTCAAATGTGTTATCCATAACTCTAGTCATTAAAAAGGTAATGAATAAATTATTATTACTATTATCTGCTCCAACCGCCATCGACTTTTGATTGTGCAGTCAGGTTGATAAGTTTTTGGACTATTCGATAACCTTCTTTCCTATTTTGCCTCCAATAATAACCTCGTTGGTCGCGTCAGTATGATGTAGAAGGATATTATGTCTACAATACTTGTATATTTCTATATCAAACAACTATCTGTGTAGACTATTTCTGTCTATGCAATGACTATTTTGTCCTACTTTACATTATAATATAACGACTGTCAGTTTCCCGAAAATAAATAAATAAATAAATTACTGTGTAGTAAACTGACTAAATGTGTGATAAAAATTCAATCTCTCTCCTCGTGTACACCACGCCGTTGTGACTTGAAAATCAATGGAGGTGTGACAAATGACGTAGATGGCGGTTGTGACGGGAGATCAGCGTGTGTCGAGTGACGGATGCGTCGCACCCTGGAGCCGTAGGGTTGACATCAGTTGCTACACAACAATTTTTCAGGATTTAGCGAGGTTTTAACACAATGCTGCTGATGCATGCGTTTTCAGAATTTACATCACACGCCGTGTGCTTGTATGTGCGTTACAAGCTAGAACTCGGCTAGAGCTTTCAAGGCGCAAGTACGACCAATCATATCCTGTTAGTTCAATCAACTAGGATTTTCTTTGCTCGAATGATGTTCCATAGCTACTAAGCTAATTTCTGCGAGAGAAAGCTGATAGCTGTCAGAGTGAAGATGCAAAGAGATTGAGATGTTGTATATGGAATAGTAATGAAAATACTCGGCATTTCACTACGGGATCTAATCAGGAATAAGAATATACGTAGTCGGACGAAGGTCGCTGACATACACAGGTTAGCAGGTTGAAGTGGCAGTGGGCAGGGAATATATCTCGAAGAACTGATGGCCGATGGGGCATTAAAGTTCTCGAGTGAAGACCACGCATCGGCAAGACAGCCATGGATGTCCACTCACAAGGAGGACAGACGGCCTGATAAAGTTCGCGGGAAATCGCTGGATGCAGGCCGCTTCCAACCGATCACTCAGGAATAAATATTTAATATTTATTCCCGCGAACTTTATCAGGCCGTCTGTCCTCCATGTGAGTGGACATCCATGGCTGTCTTGCCGATGCGTGGTCTTCACTCGAGAACTTTAATGAGGGAGGCCTATGTTCAGCAGTGGACCTCCTGTGACTAACATGATGATAAATACATTCCCTGAACGCATTGCAAGCACGTTTAGTATAATGAGATCTATTTTTTTAATGATGATCAAAAATTAGTCACCGATTGGACAAAAATTAGTTAGTCACCGATTGACGAATTTGGACACATGTATAGTCGCGGAAAGAAAAGATTCGTCATCTTAAAGTTGAGTTTTTCTTGTACATAAGTTGTTGATTTGTTGAAAGTAAGAAGACGACCGATTGGTGTAGTGGATAGTGACCCTGTCAGCGAAACCAAACGGTTGCGGGTTCGAATTCCGCGACGGGTAAATGTTTGTGTGATGAATATGAACATTTATTCCTGAGTCATGGAAGTTTATATAAATATTTATGTATGTTTATCCGTTATCTAATATCCATAGTACAAGCTTTGCTTAGTTTGGGACTAGATGATTGGTGTAAGTGTCCGAAATATTTATTTATGTATTATTTATTATTTGACATTCGATAACACTGGCAGGTCAAACCAATTAAAAGGTTTTATTTCAACTATTCATAGTCAAGGGACACCAATTCGACTGATGAGCCCTGTCATCAGAGTTAAGCATAATTTTCTATGCAAGACTTGGGTGTGTTACTCAGTTTAGAAAGGAAACATGTGTGCTTGCTAAGTGTCAAATTAAAGTATTCGAAAACTGACGAACCTTTTCATTCTGTGACTGTACATGAGTTAGTGAAAAGCGAAATAAGTGACATTTTTGCATTTTTTCTATATTTTGCATTATGTCCAGATAGTGAAATGTATTATCCTTTTGTGTTTGTTATCTTTCCCCAACAGGAAACATAAATTTTTGAGAACTCCAAATTTTGAACAATTTTCTTTTTTAAACGCACCGTCAACCCTAAGACATACATTGCAATGCATTGTACTTTATACATGTACACATTGTACATTGCAACAATTCCAATTGAAATTGTATACTGTATAAAACATTCTTGGTCCTTAATATTTATTAATTTGTGTTTGATTCTTTCTTGTGATTAATTCTTTGAAAATCATTTTTACTAGGTATATTCTTAAGAATAGAATAGAATATGATTTATTTGCTCTTGAATAGGGTATATTACATTAGGTGTTATTACAATAAGATCCTCCTAATTCAGTCATTATAATGACATGCAAATATTTGACAATAGCGAATTTTGACATCAAGAAAGTCAGCATGCATTCAATTGTCCTTGTGATCCAAGAACTCTTTAATGGAATAGCACGAGTATTGCAGAAGCACATTTGTAAGTACTTATAAAGCTATTGAATGGTTGATCTTTGAGGTCTTTAATTGGCCTTATTACAAAATGTGATTTAAAGTTAGTACAGTCAGCTACAGCTAAAAGTACACTCCTAACGCACTAGATCTATTCTGTTAATAATATCGTGCAAGGCAAAAGAAGCTATGGGTATCAAAATTTCATGTGCTGACAGTACTCATGCAAGCTGCATTACGCACCGGCTTGATTTTCTTCATCAACAGCCTTACACGTCTCCACTATTGGGGTACAGTCCCCGCTCACAGGGAGAGGGTTTGAACCACGCGGGCCCAATGGATTTCTGTCAGACTTGGGACCATCTGACAATTAGTGTTTTTAACCCGCCTCTGTAGTCCACCGACTTGGTTTAACGTATGCCTTCAATTGAAAAAAACCGGGACCGATTATTTTAAATTTAAAATGCCCCTGGTGTTCACCCATCCAAGGACTGATCGCGCTAGATATTGCTTAACTTCGCTAACCGCAAACGAATAGCGAATGCGACCACGCCACGAGTGCACGAGTGATTTTCTTTGCAAGATAGATGAGGGTATACTTTTAGTTGCAGCTGACTGTACTAGGTGTCACTCCTAGGTGGTACTGGGTTTAAACCATCACCGACTCACGTAAATTCTTGGTAAATCACGGTATAGTGTTACTGGAGTAGATTTCATTATACTCAGGAATTGTTAAATAAATTACATGAAAACGGATATAATTTAAACGTACAAAGGATAAAAAATACTTCTTAAGTCTTAGAATTATCTAAGACTTAAGAAGTATTTTTTTTTAAATTAGTAAATAATAAATTTGTGAGGTTAATGAAATTTACTAATGAAATTAACACTATTTAAAGGTTAAAATAACTCATCCGGATGAATTTTTTTACCGTAAGGAAACCTCATAATCTCATTAAAAATATACCACCTGTTAATGTTTCGTTCAAGTAGGTACAAAAATTCGAGCAGTTACTTGCCAGCATTCACTTGTCAAATCGTTTCACTTTCGCAATATACACAGGAACTTACCTGTAACAAACATGCAATTATAAGTACAACATTTACGTTTATTAGTTTAATATGGATAGTAACAATAATTTATAATAATACATAAACAATTTTATATTACATTTCATTATTTTACATAAATGATTTATTATGAAGTAGCTCTCCAGGTATGTTCTTCTTAGTCCGCATATTGTGAGGGCAAGTATGGAAACCTACACTACGCGCGACCCGACACGCACTTGACCTGTTTTTGTAACTAACCGTGACGTCAATCCATGAAACATAGACAATTTTCATGTACCATTTGACGTGCAAACGTCTGGAATACTCATGCCCTCTTAGCCAATGGAAATCATGGTGTGGGCCACGAAACATGCTAGCGATAAAGCTTCCTTTTTTTTTTGTTAAGTGCTCTGGACAAAAACTTATAATACGGATAATTTATGGAATCACGTCTTTGTCGGTTGGTGTGTAAACTCAGCTAACTTGGAAAGTTGTGTGAAAAAAAAATGTAAATTCCACTGTAAGTTTGCCATTGCGTTAGTTTGGTTGTAAACGCTTTATGTATTTCATAAAATTTGAATCGTGCAACCCTCGCTCACGCGTGCACTCCGCCACCACCTATTATGTTGATTTTACGGGCACAACACCTAAAATGACATGGCCCGACACAAAGTTTGCTAACAAGACAATAAAGCCGGCATAACCCGGCCTAGCAGGAAGTGTTTGTTAGTGTTTCACGCGAGAGAAACTCGACTAGGGGATGTGGGTAGAATTATTGTCGCGGGTTTACTTCATTGTTTTAGATTTGCTAGTGTATTGGAATTTTATGTTGGGATTTTGTTCTGTTTCTATTGTAATTGTCTTGTTATGGCAATTCCAAATGTACCTTAACTAGGTGATTCCACTGTCTTATACAGCTTTGGATAGGTCGTTAATTATCAGGTAAAAGTATCTATACTCTAAAAGTTCCTAATTTGAATTTTGTGACTCAGTATTTTTTATTTTTTTATTTATGCACAACGGGTTAACACTTGACCTCAATCACACCTGATGTTAAGTGAACATGAGGCCGAAAGTACTGGTCCGGAAACACAAATATTTGGGGAACTGGCTCTGGTAACCGGAATACAACAATGCTATTAATATTGCTGTTTGGCGACAGATTTAGATAAGATGGTGGTAGCTAGCCAGGCGGAGATTTAAAATGCCCTATCACCAACCAAACCAAGTACTAAACATGTACCCCGCTGGGGATCGAACCCGCGACCTCCGATTCGTAAAGCCTATGTTGTTTACATTGAGCCACAGAGGCGATTAAAATTGTAGTATTGATGCATTATCGACTTATGTCAAAGTACATTAGACTAATAGGATTTCTAATTGTATGAAAAAATTTTTATCAAATTCAGTACACTTTGGTTGTCCAGGTTATTTCCTCCAATACAAAGATGTTAATAGGAATGAACCGATACCCATAAAGAAACTAACAATTTCATTCATTCTTGTGGTCAACTCACGCTTGACCAAAACATTAAATAGTTTTCCTGTACTTCATGCGATTCTGGATTTTCTTATAGGCACTGATGAAAAAGATACTGTGGATTAAAAGACACAACTCGTATATCGTTTTGGATTCGCAATATTTCAATTGTAGTTATAGCTAACATATTATAATGAAGAAATTACACTTTTTAAACGACTTCAAAAAAGGAGGAGGTTCTGTATGCGGGGCGTATTTTTTTTTTTTTTACTAATATTAGGTATTTACCTATGAAATTGGAGATTTTTTTCTTTGTTAATCATATGTACCAACTCCTACGATTCTATAGCTATTTCTAAATTTGTTTTTTATTTGGAAAATGGAATATATTTACAAGGTTTCATATGAAATATTTTTTTTATGTCTGGAGTAAATTACATAATAAAGAAAACTTGAGCACAGCTCTTTTCATGTGCTTCACATATTATTTAGATTCGAAAAACTTTTATAAAGCGAGTACTTTTTAAAATGAACACTGTCTATATTTAAGTTAATGTTATTCGATAATCAAAATTTTAACTAAATTTGAATTTGCCGTTCCTAAAAAAATTTCAAAAATGTTTCAAATCAAATCAAATCAAAATATTTTATTTCATAAGATAAAACTATCACTTGAAAACGTCACTATTAATATTACATTTATATGGAGAAAACAGTCTTAATTAAAAAAAATCATACCAATTGGCCAATTTCATAGTAAAGTAAAGTAAGTAAAGTATGTATTTATTTTCATTCTCACAAATATTACAAAACGTACTTGTTTATACTAAATATGGAGGTTGACAATCATTTGTTGACATAAGTTATTTGTGAGAATCTGGCGTCTGTAATAGGATGAACCTGTGGCACAGATCACCAGGTTCCCACCCCTCGGACATTCGTACTACAATCTTGATTGTGCTAACTTAACCAAGAATAATACTAATGTTTTTAAACTTTATAGAGTTAAGCTAATTTTTAAAAGTAATTAATTTCTAACCTGTTAGCGTTAGTAGTAAAAAATAGATATATGTTGATATATATAAGGTTTCATTATTCATAGGTAAGGACCTAATATTTTAATTATTGTCATTCGACAATGGATCCATTTATCGATACCCCACAGAGGTAACGAATTTTGAAATTGGGTGTCCTTTAATTCCTCCGTTCTGACTAGACAATTCAACCTCACTTGACTACTAGAAAACAAATAAAACTCAGCGCACATATTTTACTTCAAGCTCAGCATTAAAGTTATATTTGCACCTAGGTATATTTTGCAACAGCAAAAAGTTCGGAGGTGTGTTTATGAGGGCAGTTTTTGAACTGTCATGTATTGTTTGCAGGTCGTTAATTACAGAGAAGTGTTCCTGTAAGCGGTGGAACTGTTTTTGTTTGTCTCTTTTATGATATGGTGCCCTGGTAGCATTTCAACGTTGTGGCAGTTAACAGAGGGACGTGGTTTGTTTGTTACAGTTCTCCTAGATTGTGGACATATTTTTATAGGCTCTATGTTTATAACGATTGAGACGGTATTGTATTGTATTGTATTGAGAATTAATGTCTTCTCTCTATACCTTAGCACAATCCTATTGTCCCTTATTATTATTATTTTATATATCAATAAATATTTATTTAGTACACCTATATATTTACGTTTGTATTGTGTTGCTATTTTATAGATGTTATGTTTAAGTAGGTATATTTGACTATTGATCTATATATCATTGTGTTTGTTGTTTGCATCTGCATCCCTATTTAATACTGTATAACCTACCTATTTCAAATGTACTGTCTTTATACTCAAAGGTTGCCTGGAAGAGATGCCTTTTACCAAATTGTACCAAGTGGTAAGAATAGAATCTTACCACTTTTCTGAAACTGTATTTTCTTTTCTGTTGTGCAATAAAGTGTCTTTGTATTGTATTGTAACATAATAGTACCACAATACTGTAAATTTGTTGCAAATGGGTTAATTTCTTAGAGTTAGAAGTTGATAGTTGATGCGTGTAAGAAAAGCCAATCGAAGGATGCTGATTTTAGTATAAATAATACGAAGACTATTGAAAATTTAAAGATTAATAGAATATAGGAAGGAATATTATTTTACCTCAGAACAATAGCATTTGACTTGACATTTCTATTTGTTACTTATTATTATAATTATTATTAAGAGCCCATAGTGTCCCACTGCTGGGCAAAGGCGTTTCCAGTCGTTTTTGTTCTTGGCGAGCACAAAACATCCCTTATTAAAACTGTCAAGTTCGTCTCTCCACCGCTTTCGCGGTCTGCCACGTTTGCGTCTGGCGGTTGTAGGAGTCCAAATAGTGGACGCATTTACCCACAACTCGCACGGCATGCGGCCCACGTGACGCGCCCAGTCCCACTTCAACGTTTCCGCTTTTTTCCCTACGTCAGAGATCCGAGTCCGTGAGCGTAGTGTAGCATTTCTGATGCGGTCGATCAGTTTGACTCCCAATATGCTACGTTCCATGCTCCTCTGGCAAACCCTGAGTTTTGATTTCTGACGTAGTTAATAGAATATATAAAATACGATGTACTAAACAGCAAGCCTAAAGATAGGCATTAGCGTCGTTAATGTGCCGACAAAAAATCTACCTGCCCACCGTGGTGATTAGCGGAATTCCTATCTTATATCCAACAGTGAACATCTATAAGCTATTAATGCGATAGAAATCTATGCAGTTCTATGCACAGACATACGTATAGATACTAACGTAGCTCAGTCTAAACCCAACTACACAATACATGTCAACCCGACTCATAAATTGACAGGTTTTTCAAAGAACTTCGCCTACTTCCAGTAACACGGAAACCTACGACTTCCCACATCACATGGGAGGATGTCCCCAAAGCCCAGATACACGCACAATATGAAACAAAAGCCTCAACAACTGCCACGCGGCTTCCCTCAACCGGATGGATGGCTAGTTCACTTCTTTCCGCTGGCGGCTCCGTATGTGGGAGCACAATAGGAGAATCTATGAAATAGAGGGTTGAGTGAATTCAATACAAATTGTTGCTGCGATTCCCTTTCCTTTTTTTGTTATATATTTAATTCCTTTATTTTTCATTTATGTATTTACTATATATCATCATTACACACAGTCCTACTATACACATATTTGGATGCATAAGTTTCAATGTATTGTCCTGCAATCGTTCACTAAGCTTCAATTCTGTAATTTGTCCTTAACTGTAATCCGTGGATAACTGTAATTGGCTTTCTACTTTTAAAATACCTCGTTTGTAATATCATCTATACAGGGTCACCTGATGGAAAGCAATCACCGCCGCCCATGGACACCCGCAACACCAAAAGGGTCACAGATGCGTTGCCGGCCTTTGAGGAAGGTGTAGGTTCGTTTCTTGAAGGTTCCAATGTCGTACTCGTTCGGAAATACCGCTGCCGGAAGTCCGTTCCACAGGGTGGTTGTACGTGGTAAGAAGTTTCTTGAGAAACGTACAGTGGTAGACTTCCACTCATCCAGGTGATGTGGATGGAAGTTTAAGTATCGGTTAAATTGAGCAGCGGGTATTAGCTCGAACAGATCTATCCTCTATCCATAAATTGTATTACCATCTCAATATCTGTATCAATTACTACCATATGGTTACATTCAAATCTCAAACTCTTCCATATATTCCGGTTTATACGAAATATCTCACATCAAAAACCAAGAAATCCAATGTATGAATATTTGCCTTTTACGTGGCCATTGAACAAACTAACTCGGCCGCTATAATCTGTAACGGACCTGTATCGCTCGGTTAGTGGTACGTAGTTTCTTTTAACGATAATACCCCACTATGAAGGCAAGGAAGTCTGTATTAAAGTACTTGGCAGTAATAAGGACGGTAATGATAATTGAAGACTGAATATTGTGTAGTAGGAATAGACCGAAGAAAAGTAGACGCTAAGGTGAAGCGAGGATTTGGAATTTGCTCATGCAAGAACACTCTCCTTTAATGCCCCAATAAGTTTCTTTTCCTTCAAATAAATAAATATCCTTTGACATACAATGCCATCTAATTCCACACTAAACAACTAGGCTTGTGTTGTGCATACCAGATGGTTGACATACTACACAAATACATTTTTTGGTAAATAAATGCATGTATAAATGAAAAACATCCATAACTCGGGTACACACACACTCGGTATTCCCGAACGAGTACGACATTGGAACCTTCAAGAAACAAGCCTACACCTTCCTCAAAGGCTGTCAACGCATCTGTGACCCATTTGGTGTTGCGGGTGTCCATGGGCGCCGGTGATTGCTTTCCATCAGGTGACCCGCATGCTCGTTTGCCGCCCTCTCATATAAAAAAAAAACACATGTTCGTATTCATCATACAAACAAAGGTCAGAGTTTCTAACCATTATAACCAAACAGCACTATAATTGCAAACGCACTATAATTTCTTTTTCAATGTTTAAAATTCATTACTGCATTGTATTGTTTTTTTTACTCGAACCGGGACCATTGAGATAAGTCCAATAAGTTTGGCATGTACTACTAGGAGTCCTTAACTAAACAGCGAAATGCAAACGTGGAAGAACTGCCGATACTAATTTGGTCGATATTGCTTGTGCGATTAACCATACGACGAACGACGGTAGCTGCGAAAGAACTCCGGGAGTTCTATGTTCTGTGAGTCTATGTTCGACCTAATTTCGCTCCCGCCTTAACCTTCTGAACCTAATCAAACAGTGAAGGGGTGCTCCGACCCTTAGGTCTCTTCCGACATACACCAAGACACCAAAAACAAGCCACTTCTCTCGATTTCTTACCGTCTACGGGGCACGCAGAGAGACGCGTGTACAGAGGTCGTTGTGCACAGTGGCTTTACCTTGATATGAGCCGAAAAGCCCTTTGCCTTAATGGAATACCCAGACATGAATATCAACACTCAAATTTTTGTTGATCTTTAAACAATACATGAATTGCATATAACCTCCCAGATTGAACAAAAGGAGGCAGCAAGATGTATTTAACTTCATTAACTGCGTAAAAACTATAAATCAGTCATCAAACATATCTTGGGCTTGCCCTTTTTTTACGCGGGGAAATGCGTTGTGCATACCGCTCTCCTGGGGGACGGCGAGACGCTTATGTGGGACACCCTACCGGGAGGGATACCCACCAAAACCCCGCGGCGACCTTCCTCGGCAGTAGGGAGGACCTGGGAACGCATAAGCAGCTCCAGGTCCCCCGTCTGCAATCTGAAATTATGATATCTAAAAATGATATTCTGAAATCCTAGGCATGCCGCTGGTTGTGCATGAAGCATTTATGGATATATCTGCTAGCTAGTCATCATGTAGAAGGTATGCCTTAATAGGCATTGACTAATGGCATGACGTTTTACATACAATGTTCATTAGAACATTGTATGTAAAACATTGTATGTAAAAATTAGTCAGTGTATTACCTCGTACTAGTTACAGGCATGCCTTCCACAAACCTGCCTTTTACAAGCATTCGTATTTTCAACTCAGTGTTAACTCAAAGTCGATCTCAATCATGAGTTCGCTTTATTAATACAGGTCTAAATGATCTAACCTTAACACAATCAAGTTCTTTACTCTCCTCGGTCGGTTTCAGAGTTTTCAATTAGCCTGCAATTAGTACCGTCTTAATTTCGTTCCGTTTAATGTCGAATAAGTCGCTAGAAAAAATAATGTTGAATCCACTGAAAATAGTGATTTCATATATTTAATAGAATTTTGAAAATATTTTTTTTTTGGAAGTAATTCAAGAAGTAATCTAACACTTCCTAGAACTCCGTGTACTACTTGCTTATATAAAGTTTAATGAGGATAAACTCAGGCATTTCAAAATAAAATGTATGTAGTTTTGGGAAAATTGTCCAACATAACTTTGTTTTTTTTTTATTTTCTTTTATTACAAAATTATTTTTAATAGTCTATATTTATAAACAGTAATTATACAATTTATCCTCCGATCGTGAGATGTATCAACCAAACGCTCAGATAACTCCCTAAAAAGAGTGTGATCACCCGGTCACCACGGCCCAAGCGTTTCTACACCAAACGGCGCAAATCTTCATAACTTGCTATAACTAACTATTCTGTAGTAATAACTATTATGCACTCCCCATCTACAGATAAAGTGATGCGGTGTCCATAAGATAGAAAGTTATAGTATTTGTAATTTTGTTGAAAAACATTAGAACGTAATTAATGACGAATCGATAAAAGTTAAGTAATAGATCTGAACCACGCCAAATTTATACATATTTGATTAAAAAAAAAATAAGGCCGGCAACGCATCTGTGACCCTTTTGGTGTTGCGGGTGTCCATGGGCGGCGGTGATTGCTTTCCATCAGGTGACCCGCATGCTCGTTTGCCGCCCTCTCATATAAAAAAAAACACATGTTCGCATTCATCATACAAACAAAGGTCAGAGTTTCTAACCATTATAACCAAACAGCACTATAATTGCAAACGCACTATAATTTCTTTTTCAATGATTAAAATTCATTACTGCATTGTATTGTTATTTTTTTACTCGAACCGGGACCAATGAGATAAGTCCAATAAGTTTGGCATGTACTACTAGGAGTCCTTAACGAAACAGCGAAATACAAACGTGGAAGAACTGCCGATACTAATTTGGTCGATATTGCTTGTGCGATTAACCATACGACGAACGACGGTAGCTGCGAAAGAACTCCGGGAGTTCTATGTTCTGTGAGTTCGACCTAATTTCGCTCCCGCCTTAACCTTCTGAACCTAATCAAACAGTGAAGGGGTGCTCCGACCCTTAGGTCTCTTCCGACATACACCAAGACACCAAAAACAAGCCACTTCATTTATATATGTATTTATTTACAAAAAAAATGAATTTATGTAGTTTATCAACCATCTGCACTGAGAAAAATGTACCCCTGGTTTTAATAGGAATTCTAAATTATTTATGAGGTATACCTCTTAAAAAACGACTAGGCGTCCAACCTTAGATTATAACAGAAAACTGATATTATGTCATGTACAATCCGAACGTCCTGGGATCATATATTAATAGGCATGTACCTGATTCCGGCTACGAACCATCACGACAAAGTGTCCGATATAAACTGGAAAAGTATCAGGAAATTAATGTTTTTTTGTAAATGCAGACTGTTACATTGAAATGTATTCATGTTCCGTTTACCGATATAACGTAAATACGTACTGTTATATTATCAGGAAATCCCTATATTGCCACTAAAACTAGACTGTTATTACTTAAAGTCTTGTTATTTTTACCTATAAGTTATCTGTGTAATGATAATAAGAAGTAATATATTAACAGGAAATCCTGATAATATCACTGAAACTGTATTGATATATTTAAAGGTATAGCTATGGTATAGTATTCTGTCCTGATATATTTACAAGGATATTACGTGTCTATTTAGGTTCTGTGTGCTACTTTATATAGTGCTTTTCCTGTATAATTTTCATTATTCACTATAATTTAATGTGAGGTCCAGCGCTGACATTCAGTGTAGGGCGTCGTGCGCCAGTATATACACTGGTAACTAAAGGTGCGTGTCCACTGGCACGTAAAACGCTACAGGTGCGTGCTTTGTGGACGCGTCGCATTTTTAGGCCGCATGCACACGAACATTTTGTCCGTGGCTGGCCGCTGCTACCCTTCTGAGTAAAAAGAACAAAAAGCGCTTCCGCCTTTTTTACTCGCATGGGTTGCGCGGACAGCCATGGACAAAATGTCCGTCGTATGCACGCGGCCTATAGGTGCGGCGCGTCCACTAAGCACGCACCTGTTGCGTTTTACGTGCCAGTGAATTTGCACATTTAGTTACCAGTGTATATACCGACGCGCGTCGCCTTACACTGCAGGTCTGGCGCGATCTACAACATAAAGAGATTATATAAAGCATTAGATAACAGACCTCGCAAGTTCGTACCTAAATAAACAACAGTTAGATGTAGAGGGAATTGTAAGGGTGGATTTTTGGAACACCGTTTTAATAAAGTAGGCTCCAAATCTCTTTCAAATAAAATAGCATTTATCGAAATGACTTCCTTTAAAAGATCTAAGAGCGTTTAGAATTCCATCCCAAGATAAGAGAAAAAAAACATAGTTATATGAGCTAACAATAACTGTGTTTCAATGAATCAATGAAAATGCAGCGGATAGTTACCCACGAATTATTTATTCATTATTGACAGAACATATCAAGACAAGATCAACATGATGAAATTCAAATCATTGACTTCCATGTAGTCCAGGGTTAGAATCTAGACGGTGAAAGTACTATGATGAATATGAATAACTTTCGATAGAGGACCAACTCTACTAAAAAATATTGATCTCCCCATACAAAATCATCGATCAGTCGATACATTTTGTATGAGGGAAAATTTTTTTGGGGTTTTCACAGTTGGTCCCATAGTAAAAGTTGTGCATATTCATTAGTAGTTGTTTATATTTATTAGTACCTTCAACACCTACAAGGATGCCAATAATATAAATTTCACCCTGTATAAGTTTTACATTATTATTAAAGCAATACAAGTGAGCTGTTGAGTAGTGTTTAATTTCCAGTCAGTCTTTATTCACATCTGCCCCCACCAATTCTACCATTCTGTTTATTCCCGTCCACCACCACTGGAGACGGATAGGACTTTTCTATTTCTGTCCATCACCACAGCACTGGTAGCGGATCCAACTTACTACGTTACCTTACTACTTACTTACCGGTGGCGGGTAGAGAATAATTTGTTGCTTCTGACATGATGGTGGCGACAATACTAAAAGTTACCATCAGTAGGTAAAATACTAAAAGTTCTACCATCAGTGGGATCTACCTACCTACATCTACAGTAGGATTGTAGCCACCATGGTGGCAGAAGCAACCAAAATTTTTTCTGCCCACCACCGGTGGCAGACGGGTATAGAAAAGTTGTGTCCGCTAAGAGTTTACGACCTTTTTTACGTTTCGGTATTGTGTAATCCCTAATACTTTTACAGATACAATCGCGTTCATAAATGCAGTCCTGCACCCAGTTCAAACTAAAGCTTTTCGAAAACATTAAAATTTGTAAAGAAAACGTTATTGTACACAACGAATATAGGACCGCACTTATGAATGCATTACATGGCGTTATAATTCAGCCGTTTGTTTTTCAATAATAAAGGTATCCTTACAACTAAAATTATAACCTTTCTTTGGTACTTATATAAATATCTAAATATTCAGAGTATCTAAATATATTGTAAGTCTAAAACAAGTGTTCAAAACCTATAGCCTAACGCTATGCGTCATTTAAAGAATTTAATCAAATAAACACAAGAATAACCTTGCCCTACGGGGTGAAAAGCTACATTACCTTAAACAACAATATATTAACGTTTATTTCTTCAGCACTTTCAATGTTAGAATTTGTTGAAGCGCACTCTTCACGAATTTGGGAGAAATGCTGTAGCTTAATATGGCGACGAAATGCATCGACAGATGAAAACTGTCTCAAGCATCCACTTTCACCACACTTATAACTCAAGTTTATTATGGAGTACAATGAACAATCTTTTTTAATGTGCTGTAAAAGATCCTCACAAAAAGAAAATGTTTTCTTACAAGCGTAACAAGCCAGCATCGTTCTTTTAGGCCTAGGTCAACTAAAGAGGATTTTACGGATGATGTTAGTCGATCATAGACAGTATCTAAATTGAAAAAGCCTCTCTGGATCAATAACCAAATATCATATGATTCTTGTGGGTATTCTACCCCACATGAGTGGAATATTTCAAAAGTGGTATCTACAGCAATCAGCAAAGTAGGAACTTCATATAGGGCATTCAATGTGCATTTTTGTGGGATGCTGCTTTTTTCTGTGCAATTGTAATAGTCCGTTGGCAGTATGTTTCAAATGAATTGACATGACATGGGTAAAGTCTCTCAAAGTCTTAACCATAAGTTGGTAACCCAAAGGCTTCTTTAGAATGGTAAAACGGTCAATATAATTTTTAAGGTAGGTACCCTTTTCATAGTACAGATACCTTAATCTGGCTTTGGTCGTGTCTCCCCATAGGGCTTCAATCCTTTGCCATGGTTCATTCTCAATGAGGGCGTTTTCTAATATTGTAAGCTTTTCTTGCACAATGTCTGCCTCTGATTCTTCCATGCTGCTAGGTCAATACCTACAGGTACAATACTGACTGATTGAGAACTGCTGAACACATTTAGGTAGTACTCCGAACCGCCTTCTCTTATTTGTGTATGTGCTATAAAGAAGTCCTGAAGATTTCCGTTTTGGTTGAAAATTAGTAGCCTTGATATAAGGAGTATAAAAAACTACAGGAGACTCTTCTGTAAATATTTCATCTCATAAATGTTGGATTTGATATTGTGGTCTTAGGATTTTCATCAAATAATTTTTTTATTACCAGGTTACTTAATTTTCGTCGAAGTTCTGGTGTCAACAATCTATTTTCTTGAGCAAGAATTGCCCTACCTTCGTGAGTTTTTTTTAGTATTCCTCGCACCTGTAACCAAATTCCAAATAAAGCCGATTATATGACACGAAAGGGCATTGAGTATTAATGAACTGCACCCTCCACCTACAGATTATTTTTTTACTCCAACACCATATACAGGTATTTCATACCATGCATAAAGGCTTATACTACATACACAAATGAATTAAACTAATTAAATTTTTTATATTATCTTTGGTCTCTTATTGAAATATTTTGGTATAAATATCAATTTAATGCATACATTTTTAGCTATTTTTATAGCTAAAAATGTATGCATTAAATGTGTCATTTTTGACACATTTTATCTCCACATGGATAGTTATTGCTAAATTGATATTTAAATGGCTGCCATTTCATTCAGGTTGGAGAAAAATGACATATATGAGCGATTTTTTGTCGATTAAATTGATCACATTACATAAGCACCATTACAGGCTCTGTCACTGAAGACCGAACACACTGTATATTCGTTGTACACTCAGATGAGTAATAATTTATAGCTGAAGATTTCTTTTAATAACCTAGCGGTCAATCAGGTCTTCAATATAAATACATAAAATGAATAAGCCATATTTGTTATTATTTATATATGACTTATATGCATTTTGAGTTTGATTAAGCTCCGGAATGCATTGTCAGAACATATATTAAAAATTAAAAAAGAAATTACTAATAAAAATAAATCTATTTGAGAAACTCCTAATTATTCATAAGTCGGTTAAAAATTTTATAAATAGCTGCCATGCTCTACATTCCAAATATTTTTTTTAATAAATATTTTGGACGCATTCACCAATCATCTAGTCCCAAAGTAAGCAAAACAGTTTGTACTATGGACATACATACATACATATTTATATAAACATCCATGACTCGGGAAAAAATGTTCGTATTCATCACACAAACGTATACCCCTAGCGGGATTCAAACCCGCAACCATTGGTTTCGCAGGCAGTGTCACTACCCACTACGCCAATCGGTCGTCTAATGATTTAACACTTAACACCTAGATCCAAAACAATATATTATGTGTAAATATTATTATCATTATAGCAATGTATTCGGGTACCATTCTGCAAGTTATTTCTAAGAGATATTTACAAAAACTATACAAATGTGTTAAGTAGCAGAACTTGTTGTCATGCAACTTTTGTTAAGTATGTAATTATTTATTCTGTGCCTGTACCTACCTACAAATATATATTAGTTTTGTAATTATATATATATCTTCCATTGTAGAGGGTCAGCCAGCACACCGGTGTAGATGAATGAAGAGATCGAATCCTGTATAAAAAGATACATGTTACATCAACATTATGATGACGCAGGATAAAATAGGCAAGTTAAAACTGATTAACCAGTATAATATAAAAAAACTGATTAATTAAAAAACGTAAAGTGAACTGTCAAGCCAAAACAAGATCGAGGTGAAATTAACAAACTATTCAGTATATTACACTACACATTGTATTGTATTGCAGTCGGGTATTTACAATATCTTTTTGTTTTCAACATTTGTGCCCTGACTGCAATAAAATACAGATCAGACATACACGAGAGATGTATGTAAATAAATAAAACACAATTTTGTGCCTTGTAGTAAAACAAGTACCTAGGTAAGGGTTCCACATCAGGTAGTCCCAAATTGCTATAATGTTAACAAAAAGCAATCAGGCTGAACTACTTTTGCTAACGCACCATTTCCATTCTCTTATAGTTTAGCTTGTCTTTTAGGTTCTAGATCAGGTGATCCAGATCATCAACTATATTCAATTAAATCCATATTTTTTTGGGGCAGCAGTGTAAAAATGTCAGTAGTGAAATGATTATGATTAGAGTAAAAGAAACAAAACTCTTACAGAATTGTCTGCAACATCGTCTATTTGTAGTTTTTGTATGCTGGTGGATGGTGTCGACGTGCTTGCAGGATAGTTCAGAGGAAGGTCCAAGTCCAGCAGGTTACCAATTATGGTTTCAGTATTAATAAACTCATCATAATTAGGCTCTTCTTCCTGCAAAAACATTTCATTTATTACCCACTGCACTACTAAGCCAATTTACATAGGAAAGTTCTGCAAATAGACAGCGATGACATTGAATGAACCACACATTCGGTCTTCTATATAAAAACAAATTATTTCATCTGAAAATCAAATGCAAAAAGAATTTAATGATGGAATCAAAACACGTTATATATACAATAAGTGACCATGTATAGTAGGTATGTATATAATATTAAATAAGATTTTTGTTTTTAAGCCCAGAACAACATACTTTTACAGCAGTTGTACACCAGTATGGGGTAAACATACAGTAGGTACTAATTTAAACTTGATACCTCAAGTTGCTTCTGGAAAAACAGACAGTGAGTTTTTAGGTGCAAATAACTCATTATAGGTACTGAATTAAAAGACATAAAAAACAGACCCTAACATCCTTCGATTTTGAGTTCTCCTCCTTCCATAGAGCTAGGTTGCATTTAAATTTAAGCCGGTCTCCTATGGGACCAATTAATTCTTCAATTTCTCTGTCGCCTAGCATCTGCATAGCCAGTATATCAATGTGTGCTCCTACACGGGCAAGAGAGATAAAATTAGACAAATACAGATTAATTTTTTGGAAAATAGAAACGAGAGACATCGGTCAAACTATAAATAAAAATAATTACTTAAAAAATTGAAGTTGAGGCCCACTTGAATGTATGAGATATGATTATTTGGTTGAGATATGATTATTTGGCTGGAGTGTAGCTAAGGGGGCACCGAGGAAAAATAGATTAAAAGTTAGTTTCTTTTTGTTACAATTCAGAACCACTTCTGTCTTAGAAATTCTTTTTGTGCCCCCTTAACAAAACTCTGACCCACTCTTTTGTTAACTGCAGAACAGAGGTGAGAATTTAAAATGCGTTTACAACGGCAAACGACACCTAGAAAGAAGACATAGAAACAATGTAGGTATTCATACTGCGTACTTACCATCAAATATATTTACATATTTCACTAGGCCCCATTTGGCGAAATCGCTTGTATATTGGTCCATTTTTTAGCTGGAAACAAACACTAGGTACTCAAACCAATTTCCAGTATAAAAAGGTACATACACTGGGCAAAAACGCAACAGCAACATGGACGGCAACAGCAACCACAAGAAAAAGAAAGACGGACGCGACGCGTGTGTTACCGGCAGTCTAACAAGAAAATGTTGTCAGAAACTCAATCAGAAATTACCCCAAAATTACCCGTTTTGCAATCACCAGCTAAGAACGGATTTCCGGATATTCCCTCGTGAACGGGAAATATGGGAAATTACCATGGGATCGGGATGAACGGGAAGGTTCAGGGTAAACACTCGCTAAAGTAAAATTTTGGAAAATTTTAACGAGAACAGGATTTTGCGAGTTAAATTTCTATTTATTTCGAGTTCCACGCGGATGAAGTCGCGGCCAAAAAGCTTGGATATAGGCTAAAAATGGGGTGTAGATTTCAGATTTGAAGTCACATTTTAATTTCACGGCAGTCGTCTTGGAAAAACTGTGTACGTACAATTGTATTGTGTTTTGTAAAATGTATGTCCTCCTTTTGTACAATAAAGTGTATTTGTATTGTATTGTATTGTATTGTATTGTATTATCAAAGGCCTTATATTTCGGTGCTACAATTGTATAAATGTGTTAATGTTGGCCCAACCGAACGATGCTACCATTTTTTTGGTCACAATTGTGTCAACTTGGGCCTAAATATTATTCTCTTGAAATAATTAAACAGGCTCAAAAAATAAAAACATTTATTAAGTTGTTGAAATATGACTAGACATAATTTAGTGATAAGACCGCCTAATTGTGTTCTATTGTTAACATCAAAAATTATTGTAAATTATTTTGTGCAATAAAGAGTATTTGTATTGTATTGTATAATGCGGTTTATAATCGTCTCTGTATTCGAACTACGAATTGACAATGGCCAGATCAAACAGGTGCAGTATAACCTTTCTTGGTACATCCTGTAAGTAAGCCCTGTACATCTCCATCGTGTAGCAAATGTCGGCGCCACCCATAAATGAATTGTAGTTCTTCACTATTGCCGGACTATTGATCTAAATATACTCTGGACTCTGCTTCTAGGCTCTGCTCCAATAGCAGTAGATATCATCAGTACATCTTTCCATTTTACTACACAGATCACTGCAACCAACTATCTCTTCGTCTTGGCCTCTAGTTATCTGTCTATCTGTCTTTAAATCATACCTTATTCTTTTCTTTGTGTTGATTCTATTCATCTATATTTTTCCTGTTCCTTCTATATTTCTTGACATCAGCTGATTCATCAGATCAATTGATGTGAAGTATCGGTTAAAATAAAGGAAACTTCCATCCGGAACTGACATAACTAAACGCAATATTATAGCACCCACTACTTCGAATTAACCAATGTCAGGCAAGTTCGTGGTGAGCCCGTGCTAAATTTCAAAGTCCAGGACTTGTCCTTTAAAAGAAGTTCTTCTGCATGTAGTTTATTCTTAACAGCAACCTTCACTCCTGGGGCTCGGCCAATAAATGGAATCATTTGCTCATCCACTGAATAGTTAACTGCATCGCGAGGTAGTTGCAGACAGTGATTTCGGACAGCATCAATCAACGGCTGTATACGCCACAATTTATTTTTCTCCTTCTTCGTTTAGATCCAATTAAAAATAGGGTTTTCTAAAAAATGTAGACTAAGCGCTCATTTCTTTTTAAGGTTAAATTATTCAAAATTACATCTCTAATATACCTCTATAAGATAGCAATTATATAAGTCGGTTTTGAATTATGTCTAGTTAAGTTAATTTTTTACCGTATTTGCCCTGGGCTATAGTTTATTAGAGCACGATTGCAAAATTACATAACATGATAAACTCTGTAAAAAGTTTTTTACACCAGCAGGTTTTCGTTACCTTGGATAGTTATTTTTACAACAAAAGCAAAGCCCTTCGAAAAACTTTGTTTTGGTAGTTTATGTAGAAATTACATTTCAATGCTTGTAAATGTTCATTTCCTTTGACATGCTTTCGGACAAGATAAGACAAAATATAATGTTTTATTTTGAAATGTGATTGTCTCAAAAATTATCCCACCATAACGTTAGTTATAACAATTTCTCCCAAAAGTTAGGGGTAAAATTACAATTTGGCAACATTTTGAGTTCACAAATCCAGAGAAAACTAATGTAGGTAGGTAGCGTGGGTAGGTAATAGTTGGGAATTTTTCCTGATAATTCTCAGTGACAGGAACGTATGATCTAAGTGGAATGTCCATATTATTCTTATTGTATGGACTCAATTATTACAAGGTTCAGCATATTATTATTTCATAAAAACCTATTAAAAAACATGTCCTCATGTTATAATAATTTGTACTATACCAATAATATAGTAAGACAATACCGATTATTGATCAGTTTTTTGACCTCATAAAAGTAACAATATAGTAATGTTTCGTGATGCGTTCGTCGTGTAATTTTATCAGTACGAGACGAATTACCTACTTAATGGTTACGGCCATCGTGAGAAATTATCCGGTATATCAGCATAATATATCGGTATGAAATGACAGATTAGTAAAGCGTCACGATATAATACGGATCAGAAGTTTACCTATCATTTAACATGACGAGGTTGGATAATTTAAACCTCCCAGCGGTATATGTTTTAAATGACACATAATGTAATCTAAGGACGGGATTAGCGTTCTGATAAACTGTTAGTAATACTGAAAGTTCCGCTGTAGAACTTACAATTTATAACGATACCGATCTAATTTATTATCTTAGCGATAATTTGGCATTACAACAATTTGCCATTTTTCTCAGTGTGGTATCTATAATACAAGCCTAGTTGCTTAGTGTGGAATTATATGGCGCTGTTTGTATGCGCAAAGATATTTTATTTATTAATTATCGTTAAAAGTGTCCATGATACTGTAACAAACATTGTTTATTTATATGCACGACATATTTACAAACACTTTTTGAATTTTGTAAATAAAATTAATGAGGCATTAAAAAGCTGAGGTTCCATTCACTTCAATATCTCCCGTAATTTACTGTAACGATAAAAAACCTTAATTTACGTGGTGTTCACACACCATTGCTGATTCGAAACGTTTAGTAACAACTTTACTGCTTATGCTTAATGACATGGAAACTTTGAAACTGATATTAATTTCGGCCGCTCGTGTTTTAGCGAGTTTGGTGGTTACGGCGTCGTAGATGCATAGAATCACATTTGCGGTTAACTTGCATGTTATTGGTAGAGAATTTGTTAGATATAGGTCTTTGCACATACACATAACGCCATCTAGTTCTATTCTAAGCAACTAGGCTTGTATTATGGATACCAGATAGTTGATAAACTACAAGAAAACTTTTTTATTTTGTAAATACATTCGGGATTCGAACACGCGACCTTTTGGTATAAGTAGGCAGAGTTTCTGACCACTGCACCTGACAGGTCGTTAATTGTTTGTGTTTTGAAGTTTTTGCGGCTACACCTTGTGATACGCGAGGGGGCTGCTGTCAACACAACAGTTTAATCGAACAAATGACTAATTTCAATCATTAAACTTTTGCCATGTACCACCTTACCTACAGTCATAATAAGAAATTACTACAAGATTTTCTTCAAAATTTTACCTACGAGGATACAGAGAAGTTATTGACTGTCTTGAAGTAATCTTTAAGCATAGATTTATTCTGTATATCTAGTTTATTTATAGATTTTTAGCTTATATCTATATGATTATATTATTTTTAGTCATAGAAGCCCTAGCTTCGCCTGAAACACAGGATTTTCCTAGTTCAGGCACTAGTGTTACAGTTGAAATTAAGTATTATTATGTAGATTTTATGTTTTAATGTACCATAAGAATTAATAAATATATTTGATTTCATTTGATTTCATTTGATGTTTGGAACGCCCAAACACTTATGTTTGGGATATCTCTGACCACCCCATTTGGGATAAAGGTCGTGACGTTATATATATGTATGTTTGACTAATTTCGAATGAGTTATTCGATATTCCAGTCAGCTTATTGTATTCCTGCTCAGTGAAGGCCACGTAAATAACAATCTTGAAGGTCAATGGAAATGTGATGCATGATGCTAGAATTCACAGTGGAGTTCCGGTTATTTTGACAATGTAAAACACTATGCTTAATTAATAATCATATTATTATTTTTATTGCTTTCCAGAATCTGTGTAAAACTTATTATTACTAATATAACATTAACATTAATTTGTACTGAGGGTTATTTAGAAATATTGTACCCGTCTCCCTCTTTAAGGGTAATAGCTGAAAATCAGTGTTTTGCTCTTGAGCAATCCGACACTGAGCTATGGCCCATTTGTGCCACTGCAGCACACATATACTTTTATATCCCTATATTTTGCGTGTACCTTTATATGTTCTGTTTTTTTTATTTCAACTTTACTGTAGTCTAAATTATGTGTAATAATTATTTATAAATAATATTTAATGTATGTGTGTGGCTGGAGTAACAAATAAACGTTTATCTATCTATCTATCTATCTATCTATCTATCTATGCTGAAATAGAGCTAAATAGTTTCCAATGGAAAAGATTGTGACACAGTTTAAGAGAAATCAATATGTTAAGTGAGTGAGTAGTGAGCAAGTTTTTTGGCATTGTCAATTTTTTTGTTATTTGCAAATAACAGTTTTACATTATTATTTTTTTACCAACGGCATTGCACGTTGATAACCGCATTAGTCATAAGACTGAGTCACAGGTATCAGCGCCCAAACTCCAATACTTGAGGATCAGATGCTACAAATGAATGGAATTAAATTAAATCCAAGGGGTAAATAAAATAGCTCATTTCCACTTTGTGTATTACAATACAATACAATACAATACAATACAATACAAATACACATTATTGCACAACAGAAAAGAAAATACAGTTACAGAAAAGTGGTAAGAATAGAATGTACAATTTGGCAACCTTATTACTAAAAGCGATCTCTTCCAAACCACCTTTGGGTATAAGGACAGTACATTTGAAATAGGCATGTTGTGCGTATTAAATAGTGATGCAGATACAAACTACGTGAATATATTTCATATATTTAAATACACATACTAACATAGATCGATAAACAAATACACGTACGTTCGGAATGCAGCACCCCGCCTCCCGCCTCCCTCAGCTAATTGACAGAATTAGTTCGGTACAGATCAAACATTAGCCGTCTACCGGCTGTGTGATCGACAGCTATATTGTATAGTTATACATTATGCTCCAGAGCAATGGGACATGAAGGGAAATATCAGTATTAACATTTTCTGTCACAGCCGTTTATTTCAGACTTGCCTTTCGCCCGCAGCTCTGCCCACATGATACCAGTTTAATGACCGATTTCTTTCAAAATTGGATTAAAAAATCTTGATGATAGCACTATGACATGTTATATCCTATGCCATATCTCATTCAAATCTGTTCAGCCGATTATGCATGATTGACAAATAAATATTCAAATATCTTTTCGAATACTCGTATGTATACATAATGTTACGCCTGTTTCCTGTAGGGGTAGGAACACAGACTTCCACTTGTTATGATCCTGACACACCAATTTTGCTTCATTCAGTCTCTAAGGTTATTCATACAGGCATGCTTGAGAAATAAAACTTCAAAGGCATGTGAAGTCCCCAATCCGCATTGGGCCAGTCTATTGGCATATGGCCCATTCTCCCTCATATACGAGGCTTATATCCCTGCAGTGGGATGTTTACGGGCAGATGATGATGATTTGTCACGAATGTGTAATACTTCTACCTGATTGTTTGTATCATGACATGGATTTAATGAATGTTTTTCTTTCTAAATAGTTTTCAATGTGTTACTCCAGAAACTTGAACTTTTTACAGCAATACGGAACTGAATATTCAGTTTATATTTAAGACTAATACCTCTAGCCGTTTCTAAGAGAATTAACCCTTCAAAAGTTTGTCAGTGATTATGTCAGGAACCCTTAGCGCCCGAGTACAAAATTTCAGACTATATTAATGAAAGTAATCCATGGGATTAAACGGCTCCACTACACGATATATAAAATTGTTGTAACCTTTCTTGATTGTACATGATTTATTGAAACGAGACAAACCCTCTGAGTTTCTCGCTAGCTCTTCTCAGTAGTGGTCGCGTTCCGAGCTAGTGGTAGTTTAAAAAACAAATGACGTTCATAAGTGCATATTGTATTGCCTACATGAATAAATGATTTTCATTTCATTTTCATTTCATTTTCATTTCATTTTCATTTCATTTTCATTTCATTTTCATTTCATTTTCATTTCATTTTCATTTCATTTTCATTTCATTTTCATTTCATTTTCATTTCATTTTCATTTCATTTTCATTCATTTTCATTTCATTTCATTTCATTACTACTTTTGTCTTTTTAAGGATATCGGAGAATTTTTTTGGGAATGAGAATTTTGATATGTACACTTTTAGGGATCCAAAACAGTCTCTCTCATTTCTTCACGTAGCGCACTCATAGCAGAAATATTTTCCATTCCTTGTCTTTATGATTATAGCTGATTAAACTAGTCGATCTATAAAGTTTTATGTGTTCGATTGGATACTTTTATAGCTCGAGGGGCCGGTTGGGTTCTTATCTATATGGCGCATGCATGCACTACGGACGCAGTTCGGTCAACGGTATAAGCTTATTGTTGGATCTTATTGAAGGTTTCGGATCTCTGCTAGAATATTGCTTGATAAGGTGACAGGAATTAAGCACTGGTGGCGCAGTTGTATTTGCCAATCGTTTTTGATTAGCGAAGTTAAGTAAAGTCTAGCTGGATGGGTGACCACTAGACTCGAGCTTTTAGAAGCCAAATCGGTGGCCTACAGGGACGGCTTAAGAATACTGAATTTCGGGTGGAAAACAAAGTCATTGATGCAGGCCTAGCAGATTAGGATTTTGGATAGGCAGTGGGCAGGGCACAGCTGGTAAAACTGATGGCCGTGGAGGCATTAAAGTTCCAAAGCGCAGACTACTCATCGGCAAGCGCTGTGAAGGCCGCCTTTTAACAGCCTCAGTGGCTCAATGTAAACAACATTGGGTTTACGATTCGGAAGTCGCAGGTTCGATCCCCAGCGGGGTACATGTTTCAGTACTCGGTTTGGTTGGTGGTATATAGGGCATTTTAAATGTCCGGCTGGCTAGCTACCACCATCTTATCTAAATCTGCCGCCAAGCAGCAATGTTAATAGCATTGTTGTGTTCCGGTTGTCAGAGATAAGATAGCCAGTCCCCCAAATGTGTTGGGGTTTCTGGGTTAGTACGCTTCCACCTTCGACCTCATCTTCACTTAACATCAGGTGTGACTGAGGTCAAGTACCAATCCGTTGTGCATAAAAAAAAAGGCCGTTCAAATTTGTGGGAAGTCACTGGTTGTGGGCCACTTCCAATCGGTCGCTTTGGAAACCAATAGCAGAGGCCACTTTTCAGTGGTGGACATCCCATGGCTACGCCGACGATGGTGAAGGTGACACAGTTGTGAAATCTCTGCCCTTAGAAATATTTAAAAGGATATTTAAACAGTGGCTGACACAATGCTGTTTTTACTCAGCAGATGAATATTTTGATTTTTACAAATACCCAAAGTTATGAATACAATTTGAAAGTATTAGTAGATACCTACATAACTATATAATTTTGATTTCTGTGAATCTGATTTTGTAACTAAATAATTAATGAAACGTATAATGTGCAAGTGTAAATAAAATTATAAATTAAATGTGTAAATATAATTAAATGTTGCATGCCAATGGTGTCGATTCGGATGTACACCAACTAAACTAAACGAAACGAAACTAAACTGAAACCGTTTTAAAGTAGTACTGTCTCTTTCTCCCTGGAACAGTATACGATGCGACGGCACCACTCCAAAACTGATTTTAGTTTAGTTTAGTTGGTGTACATCCGAATAGACACCAGTGTCTAGTAAAATATATGAGACTTTATAATTGTGAATGAGATCTGTGTACATTTAGGGCAAAATAAATGTCTTTGGTATTTATATTTTGTGATGCTGTAGCATTCGCAAAATCCAACGCAGGCAGTCCTTGGTTTGATATTTTGGTAACCAAAGTTACCAAGGTAAATATAAGTATTACCTTGATTCTCTCCTAATTCCGAAAACTCCTGGTTTATTTGAACCGAGAATATATAAGATTAAATCATTTTTTTTTTCAATCTAAATCCATTCCAAAAGCCGTTCTGTTATCTAACATTCATTAATATAGTTAAACCGATAACTGAAACGAAGTGGGCCACTATTCATTACCAACTATCGAGTCCGCAACTAAATCCGCTCGGATACCGGGTTTGATTCCCCGTTTAAAGTCGAATAGGCCGGAAATCGATTGCTTTGGGAACTTTACGTTCGAATTGTTGGTGAAAAGTTGCGGATGTCCATTGGAACTGGAAGAGCGACAATTTGATTTGCATCTTTTATTTTCATTTGCTATTTGAGTTTCGAACATAACGAGTTCCATGTTTGAATTCCTGTGCTTATTTCCCATTTTCACCAGTGGCCTTATCACTTATTGGTTAATGAATTCATTGCCATCTCTTACGCCATTCGTCGAATTTGATATTTGAGCTTTAGTGTTGGTCAAAATTTACAGTCGGCATTGTAGTCAATGTCAATTGAAGTTAGACAATTGTTTTGGTAAACTTAGTTAAAATAGGGACTAAATATTTTAATTGTATGACTCAGGTATCATTGCTCAGAGCTCTATAAGTAAAATATAACTGTACTGTTACTTTTTTCCATCAACTAGGTATAATTTTTGTGTTCTATTGTTATCATCAATATTGAATGTACCTAAATTATTTTTGGTAACAGAGTATTTATAATCTTTTATATTAAATTCCACTTCACTGAAAGCCAGCGTTGTAGAGAACAACTTCAACCCATGTTCAATTGGAGACCTTTTTGAATTCACTTTGTAAAACACCATATTTACTTCTTGCAATGTCTTGTCTGTGTAATACATATACCTGGTTATATGTGTCATCAGATGGATTTAAATAATATTTTCATTTTTTTTAAATTAATTTGAAAGAAATTTCAAATTTAGCGAAATCAATGTGGCAATTTTTCGACAATTTTTTTCACCGTTTTATTGGTATTAATTCAAGGATACGATGGGGTTTCCGGGTCAGTACGCTTCCATTTCGGCCTCATCTTCACTTAACATCAAGTGTGATTGAGGTCAAGTGCAAAAAAGTATGTGGACGTTAAATGCACATTTATCAAGAAACAACTTTACACAGAATTAGTCTCCAAATCACAATTCTTACTTGTCTCATTGACATATCCATCAGTTATAGGTGCACGTCAGTCTGCGCGAACGGAAATAACGCGCTTAATAGATTCGCTTCGGCTCACAAGTGCGCTGACAACTGGATAATCTATTTATGAGGGAAAACTGGCCGTGGACTGTTTCACAGTAATGTCTGCATTTGCATAGTTGCCGGAGTTTTAGGCTTTGTTGTCTGTCACGTATCGCGTGGATTGACGCTTCTGTTTGCGAATTTTTTTGGAGTAATGTACTGGAAATTGGAATTGTGAAAGAGTTTATACAAAATTGCTGTAGCATTTGAAGTTGTATTCAATTATAATAGGTAATAAAGTAATTTAGATAGAGTAATGTAAAGGGTAGGGAAAGGTTAGAGGCATGGTGCTGGAGACGAATGGAGGGAATAAGCTGGACCGAGAAGAGAACAAATGAAGAGGTGTTAATGATGGTAAAGGAGAAGAGATGCCTGTTAGCCACAGTTGAGAACCGAAGAGGAAAGATGATAGGTCACTTGATACGACACGACATTTTTTTGAAGAACATAGTTGAGGGAAAGATTGAAGGGGAAGACCTAGATGTAATTACTTTGACCAAGTGAAAGAAAAAGTGAATGTCGCGTCGTACTAAGAGGTTAAAACGAGGGTGGAAAGTAGAGAGACGTGATCATTACTCCACCGACAAGAGCATAGCTCTTAAATTGAAGAAGAAATATAACTAAAAATCAATTTGCGAATTAGCGAATTGAATAAATAAAATGTACAATTAAATAATTGCTACATATGAAATCTGAATTGTATATATTTTATCGTTTCTCTCCAGGTGTGGCATAAACACGCACTTGAACCCGGTCTCCCTCTTTAAATTGCTTCGTCACAGCACCCACGGGTACCCGTCGAGCTACGTTGGAGCCGGGCCGGTGACCGCACATGACATGTAATGTTGTACGAACTTCTCGACCAAACATTAGTTCATAAGGAGTGTAGCCCTTGGAAGTCGGGGTGCGTCGATGGACGTTCTTGAAAA
The DNA here is from genome assembly GCA_949316235.1 of Oegoconia quadripuncta. NCBI lineage: Eukaryota > Metazoa > Arthropoda > Insecta > Lepidoptera > Autostichidae > Oegoconia > Oegoconia quadripuncta. The sequence goes on from OX438745.1 coordinate 36,528,882, forward strand.
TGAGAATTTTATCCATTAAGTTGCCAGGTTGAACAGCCATAGAGTGTAATGATTTTTTAACTGTCTGTACGACACGTTCAGCTTGCCCGTTCGTAGCTGGATGGTACGGTGCGCTTGTTCTGTGTACAACGCCTTGTTCGTGAAGGAAGTGTTCAAATTCCGCCGACACAAATTGCCGACCGTTGTCAGAGACAAGAAGGTTTGGAATCCCGAAGGTGCAGAACATCTCTCGTAATTTATTAATACACCAACTGCTAGTTGTAGTTCTGGTAGGAATTACTTCCACCCATTTGGTATAGGCGTCGACAATGATTAATAGTTGGTGGCCTGCAATTGGCCCAGCGAAATCAATATGTATTCTTTGCCATGGCCCTCCCGGTTCTTCCCAGTGGTGTATGGGAACCTTCGGGGCGTTGTTTTGGTGTAATCTGCAGTGTCGGCATGAAGAAACCTCATTCTCTATGTCTTTGTCGATTCCCTTCCAATATACGTAACTTCGCGCAAGTAGTTTCATTTTCACGATACCAATGTGTCCCGCATGAAGTTCGGCTAATACCAACCGACGAAGACTGTAGGGTATCATAACCCGTATGCCTTTGAGTATACACGCATCTTGTAGGGTTAATTCATTATCTTTGAAGCCGTGTCGTGTTAAACTTTCCCCTTCACGCAAGGCTCTTAAAAGAATTGCCAGTTCCATATCATTTTCAGTTTCACGTGCAATTCTTTCTTTTGTAACAGATAACTGGCACATGTGGCCAATTTGAAAAGTGGCGTGTTGATCTACATGAGATTTGTGACCGATTTCCACTGGGAATCTTGAAAGATAATCAGCATTTGAATTTGCAGCTGATCGGCGGTATTCAATGTCATAATCGAAACCAGAAAGGAAATGTGCGTAATGGAATAACCGCATGGTACTTAGCGCAGGAAGGGTTTTATGGGGATGAAAAATAGAAGTCAGTGGTTTGTGATCTGTGATTAAAATAAATCTCCGCCCGTAGCAGTAATGAAAGAATTTTTTTAATCCCCAATATATCGCAGTAGCTTCTTTATCAATCTGACTGTATTTTTTTTCACTGGTTGTAAGTGTTCTTGAAGCAAATGCAATAGGTCTGTCAGAGCCATCGGGTAGTCTATGTGATAAAACTGCCCCTAGACCGGCAGGTGAAGCATCCGTAGCTAATACAATGGGTTTGCGTGGATCGAAATGTATCAAAACATTCTTACTAGCGATCGCCTTCTTTATATTGCTAACGCTCTTCTCGCACTCAGGTGACCATATGAATTGAGTTTCTTTCTTTAGTAATTCGTTTAGAGGTTTGGATAAAGTTGCTAGATTTGCAATGAATTTATTGTAGTAATTGGCCATGCCAAGAAATGTTCTTAACTCATTGACATTAGTCGGGCGATGTGTATTCAAAATTGCCTTGACCTTGTTTTCGTTCTTATGTAATCCGTCTTTATCGATTGTATGTCCTAAATAGTTGATGCTTTTTTGAAAGAAATGGCATTTATCTTTGTTAACCCGTAAATTACTCTCTCTAAGTTTTTCAAATACCAATTTAAGCCGATTCAGTAGTTCTTCTTCATTCTTACCCTGTATGATTATGTCATCAAAGAAACATTTGACTCCTTCGATTCCCTGTAGCAGCTTATCCATGAATTTTTGCCATAAATTTGGAGCCACTTTTACTCCAAACATGAGCCGGTTCACCTTGTAGGTGCCCTTATGAGTACTCAAGGTTTGCAACATAGCACTTTCGTCGTCCATAACCATATTTAAGTATGCTTGGCAGATGTCAAGTGTACAGAATAGTTCACCTCCATTCATTTCCGCCAGAATGTCTTCAATTATTGGGATCGGATATTGCTCATCTTTAATCACCTGATTTAAGGTTACCTTGTAATCCGCGCACAATCGAATAGTTCCGTTAGGTTTGACGATAGGTACTATAGGTGTGCCCCAATCAGAATGGTCGACCTTTGTAATCACGCCCACCGAGCAGAGTCTTTCGATTTCATCATCAACTTTTCCTTTTAATGCATACGGAACTCTACGTGGTTTGAAGAATATTGGTTGAGCATTTTCTTTGATGTTTAAATGACCATAGAAACAAGGAATTTTCCCTAAATCAGGTTTGAAGATAGAGGTAGCGTATTCTTTCAGGAGTTCATCCAATTTTGGGTAGTGTTCAGCATTTAAAATTCTAATATCAGCAAGTTGCAACTTTATATCTTTCATCCAACTTCTACCGAAAATAGCGTCAACAGGTTTGTTAATTACGTACAGCTTCCCGTGAAATGACTGTCCTTTGTATTCCCATTTCACGTACGTCACACCAATAGGCTTAATAATTTCACCAGTGTATGTTTTCATTTTTATATCGGTCTTGAATAATTTGTTTGGAATATTTATCTTTTTATATTGTTCCAGCGAAATCGAAGAGAGAGAAGCGCCGGTATCGAATTCCATAGCAAGCATTCGATTTTCTATATTCACTTTAATCATATATTTGTCTGTGATATCCGTACGTAAGATGTTAATATCACAGTCACTTTCTTGCCTTGTGCTCTGTTCATCGATTTGATTAACTTCTTTCTTTCTCTGTAAGCACACACGGCCTAAATGACCTTTACGGTTACATTTGAAACATGTATCATTGATAGATCCACAATCCTTTGAATGATGGTCGTCCTTCCCACATCTATAACATTTTCCTCTTAAATCTTTTACAGTAACATTATGTGAAGTACGATTTCGAATCGGAAAGTTAACTGTTTTCTTAGTTGAAGTAATTTTGTTTAAACTGTCTGTTGCTTGTTTTGATATTATTGTGTTTTCTGTCTTTCCCATCTCAATGGCACTAGCTGTCTGAATTAATTCCCGGAAATTTAAAGATTTTCTGTCTTGCAAAATTCTAGTGCGTATTTCTCCATCCCGTAGACCTCTTATGAATTGCAGAATCAAAAAATTTTCTGAAATTGACTTACTGCAGTTACGGCATTGAAATTCACAATCAGTGGTCAGTTTCCTCAATTCCGAAGCATAAGTCGAAACAGTTTCACCATCGTGTTGTAAACGTGAAATAAATTGGTGTTGTAGAGCCCACTGACTGGGTAATGGGTCTATGTAATCGCCTAATATTTTGGTAAGATCTTCAAAGATCATATTGACTGGTTCTTCAGGTGAGCATAAGTTGTACATTCTTTCGTGTAATTCGGGCGATAACGTTGACATAAAAACATATACTTTCGTCTTCGGATCATGAATACAATTTAATGTGAAGTATAAGTTTATTCTTTTCACAAAACTTTTAAATGATTCTTTTTCTTCAAAAGGGCGTAAAGGTATTTTTGACACGGTATTGGCCACTGGTGGGAAAATATTGTTACTGACTGTACTTGTAGACTGTATCTGTTGTTGAACCGTAGGTTTCATTTGACGTTTTAATATATTTACTCTCAAACAGGTGTAAGCCTCCAGAAAGTCAAATCGGTATTGTTCCTCTATTTCTAATTCTTCGTCTGCTGTTTCCAATTCAATGTCGTGTTGAATTTTCTCAAATTGTTGCATGGTACCAGATAATACATTTAATCTGGTAGCGACTTCGTCTTCTGTAAGTTCCGTAGTAGAGGATATGTAGGTATCCATTCGTGTAAGCGTTCCCCGAAGCGAGCCGCGGGTTCTTTTTAGTTTTTGACTAATTTCTTTAGCCATCGTCGCCAAATTGTACAATTAAATAATTGCTACATATGAAATCTGAATTGTATATATTTTATCGACTGACAACGTCAACACAACCGTCACACCAAAACCCCGAGAAAAGAGGTATACATCATAAAATAAAAATCTTTGAAAGATATTGAAAGGAGAGTGTAAGCAGGAAACTGTGTGAATGGGGTCTTGCGTGCCGTTGTGGTCCAGTCAGTCATTGTCAAGCAAGGCAAGGGTAGCGATCCGCAATGGTGTGTTGGAACCCACGCTGATGTATGAGACCGAATGTTGGGTATGGCATCGCATGTCAGGATGATGATAGTGTTGAAGTAAATGCTTGTAGTTTGATACCTACACCATGTACCGTCGTTGTACCGTGTACCGTTGAACACCGTCGCAAATCGCCTGTCTCTCTGTTTTTTACAGGATGCATTTCGGGGAGTGTGCGTGGGAATTACATAATCTTATTCCACCGTCGCCCTTCCATCTTCGGACTACTAGGTGTGGGGAGAGATTCCACCCGTATGTAACTAATATACCGAACATTCGTACTAAGAAGTTCGACTCTTCATGCATAATCCGAACAGCCAAAGCATGGAACTCCCTTCCGGCGTCAGTCTTTCCTGAAACCTACAACCTTGGGATCTCCAAGAGTAAGTGAATAAGCATTTACTGAGATCGTAAATGCTTCATCTTCAACCAAATCATTATTTTCATCAGGTGAGATTGTAGTCAAATGCGTATCCAGTTAATCATAAAAAAATGTATTAGAAATGACACTCAGAATGGTCCTTATTATTATTTATGCTAAAAGAAATATTGCATTCCAACGGCATAGAGTAATGCATCACTGTGATTAATCATTACGAGTTACAGAATGTGCGCCAAAAATGGCCGACCAAAAACACTCGCGTGCAACAAAAACGGCGCAAATTAAATGCGCACTCAATCATCAATCAGTTAATGGCGTACCGGCATTACTGCGTTTTATTTCGATGATGTATGCCAGTTTCATTGCAACCATTTGTAGTTGGTCCATTTGGGCGCGCTGTTTTACTGCACGATTAACGACAGTTTAAAAATAATGTATGTAAATGTATGTAATTTATTCTTATGGAGGAATTATCATTATTATAGTTGATGTGATGCTGAGTTGTTGGAAACTCTTCGATTGCTCTGTCTGCTTGCTCGCTGGATTTTCATGATAAGTGGAACGAAAGGATACCTGATGTTAAGTAGAGTGGAGGCTGATGGTGAAAGATTACTCACTCGGAGTCTCCAACTTATTTAGGGGACTGGCTCTTTTATCTCAACCAGTTGAAACACAACATTGCTGCGGTAGACTTAGCAGATGCAGCAGCAGATGGTAGTACCTGACAAATAGCTGGCTTCTACAACAGATTTAAATTCTTAACCTTTGTTACAAAGGATCCAACCAATAATAGACCATCAGCATCAGCATTATACGCTACATAACGTCTATTGTTGAACATAGGCTTTTAGAGTTCAAGAGCTACCGGAGAGACTCCCAGGACCGTTCATCTATCGTAGTCCTTCAATGATGGAACGATGATAGAATCAGCAGTCTATGAGGAGGTACGTTTTCTACCTACTTGTACTAATAAATATGTGGCTGTTCACATATGACGCAAACACGCACAAACAGACATGATATAAGTACAAGTTTCGTTTTTCGACATATAAACACGGAACCCTAAAAAGAAATAATGCGATGATAAATTATCCAACAGTATCACTGATGGCAGTGAGACTCTGACATAAAAAAATTAATTGTTTTATTTTCCAGTATACGAACTGAAAATATGAGATTGAAAGAAAAAGGTACGTCTTTTTCTTTCAATCCCCAAATCAATTGGGACCAGAGCCAGAAGATGATGATGATTTGAAAGGACAGGCTGCATAGGACGTCCACTCACAAGGTGGATAGAGTCCTGATGAAAGTCGCGGGAAGTCACTCGATGCAGGCCGCTTCCAACCAATCACTGTGGAAATTAATGGGAAGGCCTATCTTCAGCATTCCCATGCTGAAGATAGTACTGGCTACTTAGTGGCTGATATGAAGAAAACGTGCATTGTAAACTGCCGAAGTTTAAAATATGTACGTTTTAAGGAAAATGTTTCAAAAAAATGATGTTTGTTTTAAATAGAATCAAAGGTTTTCTGAATATTAGGATATAATTACGCCCTTAACTATGAAATTGGCGTTTTGTATGAAGAATTTCATTAAGACTGTTTTCTTCATACAAACATAGGTGATTTTTTTTGGGAACGGCAAATCCAAATTTAGTTAAACTTTGTATGTATTATCAGATAACATTAAGTTAAGTATAGGCAGTGTTAATTTTTAAAAGTAACCGCTTAATAAAAGTTTCAGCGAATGTTCAAATTTTTTTTCATTATGTGATTTAGCCCAGAAATTAAAAAATATTTCATGTGAAACCATGAAATAATATTCCATTTTCCAAATAAAAAACAAATTTGGATATAGCTTTGAAAATCGCAGGAATTTGGTACATATGATTAACGAAGAAAAATCTCCAATTTCATAGGTAAAGACCCAATATTTGTTACTCAATCATGGTGTACGAATTTATATGTCTTATTGCGACCTTAACTAGGTGACCCTTTCACTTTGCTTGTGGGTGAACGTCCTACGATACGCTTGCATGCGAGTCTCCACTCTGCAACGATTCCACGCGCTATATACACTTACAGCCACTTCAACTTGACCATTCGCTGAGCTCTGTCGGTGATTTTCATTCTTCAACCAATTTCATCATTCCTCATTCAATATCGTAATAAAGCGCTGAGCATCACCCTCTCTATACATCATTGCATGACCTAGAACCTTCTTATGAGGCCTGTAGACAAAGATCTTGCTTAAATTCCATTGCGTAGCTTCCCGAACGCTTGTCATCTGAGTCCAACGCAACGCATTAGGGATCGCAAATTTTTGGGCGTTGGCAAGGATCATGAACGGCATCTTATCTATCGTTCTCTATTTTGTAATGTAGATAGATGGATAGATAAAGCGTTTATTTGTTACTCCAGTCACACATATACAAACTTATAATGTAGGTATAACTACAGAATGATGTCTATTCACTACAGAATGTCGAGATAATAATAAAACGTCTATTCGGGCCGATACTGCGTCCAAGTAATATTGTTGAAATAAATAAATTGAAATTCCAAACTAAATGTATGCATACAACTTTCAACATATTCACATTATAACGATGATGAACCGGCCAACATTTTCATCAGCTAACATGATAATCCGTCGAAAAGGCAGTGGAAATTTTGGAATATTATTGTTCAAAAGAGTTGCATGCAGGCGTTGATTGAGGCGAATTACGTTTTGAGGAATGCAATTGCATTAGTTAATGCACCGGTTGCAATGAAAAACGGCTTCGTGCGCACAATATTGCAAGAATAGAGATATAATGGAAGTGACTTTGAGCGCGGTCAGATAAAACAAGAGATATTAAAAATAAGAATTGTTTATTTGACCCATTTAGCGTGGTTATTAGCAGTCCAAATAAAAAAATTAAAGTCACTCGGCTATGGAAACAGCTGTGATTATAGTCTCACTACCTTTCTAATGATTAATTATCAATTTTTATATCTGGGATTTTATATTATGTATTATTGTGTGTAATATCTATATATTTAACCGCCTCCGTGGCTCAATGTAAACAACATTGGGTTTACGATTCGGAAGTCGCGGGTTCGATCCCCAGCGGGGTGCATGTTTAAGTACTCGGTTTAGTTGGTGGTAGGGCATTTTAAATGTCCGCCTGGCTAGCTACCACCATTATTGAGACCAAAAAAAAATAATTTTTGGTCTCATTAATTTTTCTCTTGGTAATTTTATATCTTAATCTTTTATTAATTGTGTTCCGATTTTTGTTTTCTTAATTAATTTTAAATTTTAATATATTTTCTGGAAATAATCTCTTACCAAAAGGATACGGGCCGATTCTACCGCTCATGCTTTATTAAAAGGACAAAGGTAACCATTTCTATTCCTGAAGAGATAATCGTAGGAAGTCGTTATTAAGTATCAATAAACTTTTCTTTCAATACGTCTTGATTAAATGCTCTTTATCTTTTATCAAATCTATGTAAAGCATCAAGAAAGCTATGATAATGAAACGCAATTAAATTTAAGGTATTAAAAAGTTATTATAAGACAGCCTTTGCCACTTAAATCATAAAAAAGTTATACAGCACTAACTTCAAAAGAAAACGGAGGGAATTCATAAGATTTCCAAGAATTTCTTTTAACAACTAAATGGCTTTTCCATGTTTATAACGACTGAGTTATAAGCGTGAATTATTGTGAGTACTTTTTGCGAAGTTGTTTTCAAAGAAGTCAGGTGACAATCAACTGTTATGAATACAAAAGAAATACGAGCGATAGCAATATTCTTCCTTTTTTAAATTATATATATATATATATAGTTAATATACCGAACATTCGTACTAAGAAGTTCGATTCTTCATTCATCATCCGAACAGCCAAGGCATGGAACCCCTTCCGACGTCAGTCATTCCTGAATTCTACAACCTTGGGATCTTCAAGAGCAGAGTGAATAGGCACCACATCGTCACTTTCCATCATGTAAGATTGTGGTAAAAGGCGAATCCAGATAATCAGAAAAAAAAAATTGCCTTGATTGTGTAGTGGCGATGTTCGCTCGAAGCACAAAAGCACTCATAATTCAGTCGCAATCGCTAGTCGTTTTCGATTCATCATTATCAGCTCATATACTTCCCACTGCAGGGATATAGGCCTTTCCTCGTATAATGAAGGAGTATGGGTCATAGGCCGCCACGCTGGCCCAATGCGAGTTGGGGAATCCACATGCCTTCGAATTTTTATTTCTCAGACATGCAGGTTTCCTCACGATGTTTTCCTTTACCACTCAAGAGCAGTCGGATAAATGCACTTAAGTAATGAAATTAAATTTAAAAAGTTATTTGTACATGACCTGCCTGGGAATCCCTCGACCTCCCACATTAGGAGACCGCGTCTTAACCGCTGAGCCACCGACGCTTCGATTAGGGAAGTTATCTTTATATCTTTGAATGGGTGATATACTAGTGACATTCTCATTTCTGTATTCATCCAATCAACAATCATTAGTCCTGATTGTTTTCTTTAAAGGCACTCAACAGTCGGTAGCCACGACTGAAAACGCTAGATCATTTGGAAGCTCTGTGAATGCGACCGGCTTCAGCATCAAGGTTCTATTCATCCTGCGAAGAAGAACCCCGCTCCATCGGTTGAGTGCGTAAAGCCATGCCAATAAATTTTTCCAATCCATTATTTTTTTTTGTTTGCTGGTTAGGTATTCTAAATTCCCAGTACGGCCCTGAGCCTTTCTGCGGTATCTCAAAAAGCCTAATTCGCTTTACCCTAAGGAACCGGTGCACCCAAGCAGCTCTTAAACTCTGGACGAATACGCCAGGTTTAACACACTCCAAATCACTAATCAAAGCCTTCAACAAGAAGGCGGCCGGCGAAGCGCTGGCACTCAGTAGGAACAATTTACGCATTCTCACAAGGGCACTAACGGGACACTGCTGTCTGAGCAAACACATGCTCAACATAGGGCTCCGAGAAACAGGAATGTGCAGATTTTGCCTCCTCGCAGAGGAAACACCTGCACATCTGCTGTGTGAATGTGGCCCGCTAATGCGTAAACGCAATATCCACCTGGGCAGCCACTTATTACACCCGGATGAGATAAAAACCATCGGTGCCAGGAAAATTATCCAATTCCTCAAAGAGCGAAACCTGAGCAACGAACTGTAGGTTAGTGGCGATCACAATAGATCGGCAACGGTCGCAGTGATACAGGTCTCCGTTGACCTGCAACAGCCAAATACACATACAATACAATAGGTATTCTTAATAGGCTTTGTTGCCTGCCTGGGATGTACTCTCTTCGGCAGCGTCTCGAAACGTAATAACGAGCAGCCCTAGTCAAGACCCCGTAAAGCAGTTATAATTTTCAGTTGCAGGCTTTAGCTGTAGTATATATACAGAGCGACCTTCTATAAATCGACTTGTGTCCCTTAATTCACACTTCGATACAGTTAACATGCTTGCTCTATCCCCATGTCATTAAGAAATCTGTTGACCAAATTTTGAAGCAATTCATTGTATAACTCGCTAAATCCGAAGGTGATCAACGGTTTTTATAAGCTTTTATTTAGTTGACATGTAAGTGGTCCATTACAAAATTTGCGAAGCACTTTTCAACCACTTACTGGTATCTGATTGACCTGAAATTTGGCATATTTATGTAAGTTCGATGGCAATGCAATATTTTATAGCATCGAGCTGATCTGATGATGGAGCCGGGATGTAGGGACTGGAACTCCTTAATGGCAAATGGTAAGCTAGTCGAATTTTGGCAAGTTTGTTTTTTTGCCATGATCACTTTCCGACACTGATGATGGTCTTAAGATGGAGCCAGAAGATTGCCACTGGAACTCCTTGATGGACTTCATATTTGTACTAGAATAATATGTGATAATTATGCTGGAGCATTAAAAGCTTGTGTTTATAAGGATTTCTAATGTAGCTCTTATGGATATTTAGTTCGCAACGAGCACCGTAACGACTGCTGTACATCGGAATCAATTCTATCTTAATAACCTGTGGATAACCTTGTGCGTTATCCAAAGATTTATCATTAATATTATTATATTACTTTATTTTTTGTAACCTTCCATTGCGTAACTGTTTGTTGTTCAAAGTCAAAGTCAAAAATGCTTTATTTTGTATGTACACAGAGTACACTTAAAATAGTCAATTTTACATTTTTTAAGCTACTGCTTGTTCAAAATGCAATATTCCCCTGAGAAGAACAAGCAAGAAACTCGATGGGTTGGTCCTTCAAAATCAGGCTTTGATTTTACATAAAGGTTTTTATATTTCATTATTAATGAAATAGCCTGGCATGCGAACGATTTGATTATGTCCAGGGATGATTATCATTTAAATAGTCTGATATTTTATAACATGCTTTGTTAATAAGTGTCTGTTTTATAGTATCTTTAAATTTATTGAGAGGAAGATTTTGTATATCAACTTCCAGTTGATATATGTATACTGTATATGATGATGATGATGCTGATATATAATACTTATTGAAAAAGCGTATACATAACCTTTTGAATGAATTACTGACTTTGCGGAGGCGACTTATGTAACATGCAAGTTTATCTTTATTTCTTGTATTGACATCATGTTTATCACTTTTCCTAATTTATGCTATATTTTTTTTGACATACATTAGATTTTCAAAACGTACTGTGATGAAAAGGTTAAACACTTTAAACCTATCTCTAAGTGACACTGCAGGTCTCAATTGATAAATGGCGCGAACGGCTCGTTTTTTTATAAAACAAAGATTGTATTTATATCCGAATTAAAATGCCGTGTTACGTCACATATAAACACTTCTTGTTGGCTTCGACATCCTCGCGACCACATTAGCCGGCTCGCAACCGAATAATGTTCAGTTTCGGTTGGAAATTTTCGGATTTCGTGTAATTGTGATTTAGTGCAGTGGATCTGATACGCGATAAAGTTATCGGTCGAAATAGCCGTGGATTTGAAAGCCCCGCCATTCCGCTAACACGGCAGTTTGGCGCCCGAATTTCAGTGATGTATAAGTAACTGTGAGCCGACTAGTTGCGAAATTTAGCCGTTGATTTCCAGTTGGGTTGCTACAATGTATATCTCTTTGTAGCGTGATTACAAAGAGATATTCTTATTCATCGTGAATGATAATGGAATACAGCTGGTGGTTGACATCTTTGTCTTTACCTAACTAACGGCCTCCGTGGATCAAAGTAAACAATATAGGGTTTACGAATCGGAGGTCGCGGGTTCGATTCCCAGTGGGGTACATGTTTAGTACTCGGTTTGGTTGGTGGTAGGGCATTTTACATGTCCACCTGTGGTCCGCCTGGCTAACTACAACCATCTTATCTAAATCTACCGCCAAACAGTAATGTTAATAGCATTGTTGTGTTCCGGTTGTCAGAGATAAGATAGCCAGTTCCCCAAATATTTGGATTTCCGGGTCAGTACGCCGCCACCTTCGGCCTCATCTTCACTTAACATCAGGTGTGATTGAGATCAAGCGCTTACCCGTTGTGCATAAAAAAACCAACACTGGTAATATATATGTATAGATGTGTACCACCATCTTATTTTGTATCTAATTTGGTGTTCGGGTGTGAAAGAGATGATTGGGTAAGCTTCTTTGTGTTGTTCTTTTTTTTTTAATTATTGCATTTTCAGTTAATTTAGCAAAGAAAGTAAGAATTTTATTGTCACATTCATTTCAGTTTTATCTCTCATGTTTTATTTGGTGACAGCAATCACCTACTGGCGATGACTGAAATTCAAGAGCTTCGATAAATCACTACCCTTTTATCAAAGTTTTGTTCTGGGTAGGTGTAACACTTGTTTTATTTACTTTGTCAATGTGATTCTCAGTCTGTTCTTCAAATAATTTTTCCTAACTTTTCAATATGGCCATCAGAAAGCGATACTTCACTGACCTCGTTGCAGTAAAGTTGCATGAAATCCATAATTGCTCACTGTTTCTTTTTCTATATTTGTATTACTAATAAAATAAGTTTAAAAAGTTTGATTATAAAGCTTTTAGGCACTCCTCGAAAGACATTCAAATTAAGAACAATTTTTGCTCGCCGAGTGCGGGATTAGCTTATTCTATTGTTGTCACGCCTGTTTCCCGTAGTGTATAGGCAGAGACCACAGACTTCCACTTGCTACGATCCTGACACATCTTTTGCTTCCTTCACTCTCACAAGGTTGTTCATACATGCTCGTCGGTTTAGGGTACGCTTGACTTGACCTTTCTTTAAGTCGTCCCCGATTTGATCATGGTACGTTCGCCGTGGTCTTCCCCTACCAACACTACATGCTATTTATTATCACGTATTCCTTCTTAATCTTGAAATTGAATCCCTGAGGTGATTTTTAAAAACCCTGATGTGAGGAATTTTTTTATGCATTTGTCATATCGAGTTCTTTCATTCTTCCTCTCCACATGTCCAAACCATCTCAGCATACCTTTTTCAATTCTTGTCACTACGTCTTCATTCACACTGCTTAACTCCCTAATAACACTATTCCTGATTCTATCTTTCTAATGACATGTTCCATTGAAAAGTTACTATGAGTGAAAATTTGAGTTTTGTCATGCTTTTGTAAAAGTAAATTATCAGCCTTGCATTGGTTGATTTATAATAACACCCCTGTTACTCTCTTCGTTAGAGCTCCAAACTAATACTCGATGAAATAATACAGGGTTTTTTTTATACCAGTGAATTCATTTTGACACTGTATTGGTACCATTAAAAACAATTTATATTCTAGGACATTCTGAAATGTTGCATATTTTTGCTGTTTCACACATTTTGTTTGAGAAACGTTGTACTTTTGTAAGCTGAAAAACAAATGTCTCGTTTTAATGATATTATGAAAACTGTGTTAAGAGGTTTTTGGTCCTTTAAAAGTAACCCTGTCGGATTTCTAAGACCTAAATAATTATGTTTCTTGTTATTGTGTGCGTGTTTAGTTATCTTCTTATATGAGCCCTGAGCCTGGCATAAGTTATTTATTACAAATCACTTTACTGCTTGATGCAACAATACAATACAATGCAATACAAATACACTGTATTGCACAACAGAACAGAAAATAAAGTTTCAGAAAACAGAAATAGAAAACAATCTATTATTACTAATTTAGAAATTAGAGAGTTACGAGGCAATCCCTTCACTTGAAGTCAAAGCGTCGACCGACACTATCAATATTTTTGTCCATACAAAATGAATAACATTAAATGCCATAAAATTAAAGGAACAAATGAATCGGCTATAATTTGTTAAATTGGTCTGGTAATTACATATCGCGCTGTTGAAAATTGTTGAATTTTACACATTGAACCACAATTTTCGGAGCTAGTTGCACATTTTTGATCATTTACAGGTGGCCTTCGGTATAATGCCGGGTCAGCTTAGCTCAAGACTCTTTGGCGGAGCTGTAATGGAGAGGGCGATGCTTGATGTTTCACTACTAGATCGGATCACAAATGAAGAAATCCGTACAATGAAAGTCACTGATATAGTCTAACGGAATATTAAGATGAAGTGATAGTGAGATACTGGACTGGAGCCTGGACACATATCACGTAAGACTGATTTTTTTTATGGTTAACTGGATACGCGTTTGACCACAATCTCACCTGATGGGAAATGACGATGTGGCCGAAGATGAAGCACGCGATCTCAGTAGATGCCGATTCACCCTGCTCTTGAAGATCCCAAGGTTGTAGGATTCAGGAAAGACTGAGGTCGGAAGGGAGTTCCATGCCCTGGCTGTTCGTATTATGAATGAAGAGTCGAACTGCTTAGTGCGAATGTTCGGTATGTTAACTACATACGGGTGGAATCCCTCCCCACGCTAGTAGTCTGAAGATGAAATGGCGATGGTGGAATAAGATTGTGTAATTCCAATGCACACTCACCCAAGTGCATCTTGTAAAAGACTGAGACTGTAAGAGACTGAGAGAGAGAGAGAGAGAGAGACTGATGGTCCTAGAACGGAGACCTCGCACGACAAGCGCACGTGGGACAACTTAATGAAGGTTGCGGGAACTCGCCGCTTCCAACAGGTCGCTCTGGATATCTACAGGGAGGCTTATGTTTAGCTGAGGATATCCTGTAACTGATATGACGATCATGTTGATGACGGCTTGTAACCCTGGCAAGCAATGTATTACTGTATATATCCGAGACGTATCCATGCCGTACTGCATCGTGTGGACTGGCCCCAACTGTTGCAAAATCACCGCGAAACTTTATACCAAGACTAATATTTTCCAAACGATATTTCTAATAATAGAACGCAGAACGCAATGTGAAACATTAAAAAATCAGATCGCGACCGCATTAGCTAGCCAGCAACTGTTAAACTTTATGATTTCTTATGTGATCCCGTATCCACATATTATACGGGAAAATTGGAAAAAGTTAGCAAACGAACGATTGAAGAAACTACGTGTACCAACTTCTAAAAGCTAAAGAAATGTGAAATTGTCTAACCAAAGAAATACAGCAAAATATACAATGAAATAAATCATACCAAGTGAACATCGAAGAGACTGACATTAATATCCAATCGTCGGAAAAGAAAAACAAATCTAAAATAATGTGTGATTATTCTGCTAGAGGTAGTCATGATTTCTCATATTAGAGAGTATTTATTCTAGATGCTGCTGATTCATATAGGTTGACGATCACACATTTAGGGAGTTCAAAAGTGAGCTTTGTTATCTATTCTCGATACACAGACACATGAGAGTATCTGATATTTGACAGGAACCACACGGCAAAATTCATTATTTGCATTACTATGTAATAAAGAATAATCTAGTCATTCAGGAGTATCGTCATCATATACCAGATACCCCTGCGACCATTTGGAAGTGCAATTAAAGCCATTTGACTAAAATCGTCCATGTAAACTGCAAATTGACCAGCCGAATCATGCGGCCGCACGCGGTCGGACCCTTTATCGCAATCGACCCGTGTAAATCCGGCATTATTTCAAGGTTACAAAGGGTTAAAGGTCTAAAGCCGCAGAACACTAAAGAGCAGCCCGTAATTAGATCTGCAAAGGATCTGAGACCCTACAAGGTTAGAGGGTTTCAAGATTTGTTGTGCTCATTCTTGAGTGACGTCAAAAGTCGTAAAGTGGAAACACTCGCCCATCTTGGCGTGTTTCGGCGTAATAAAATGTAAAATATTTACAAGAGGTCATCTCTCTCGGGTTACGATGTAGTCGGGGTATGCTTCACTAAATGTTCTGTAATGTCTTGTATATGTATCAAACTTGACCTTTTTGTTGTGCACATTTTGGTACGGCGGTGGTCAATATTTTTTCCTTATTGCCTTAAGTGACCTCAGTTTGCTTCAATTTCCTTATTCCATTATATGCCTAACTTGTCTCTTCCCGTGGGTATAGTGAAAGGCGACTTAAGTGATGGTGAGCGTAACAGCATACCTACATGCGCAGCATCATTTTGGTCGGCTCCCAAAATTCTGCGATCGCCAACCGGTTTCAGGCGATTCAGGCTGGTGACTCAGGCAGACTCTCGTGGTAATCGACCACAATCACGTGCAGCAGCAAAGCATGTCCCATTTGATCTCACTCATGACCTTTTGCTTTCAGTTGCATTTCACACAGAAATTGCTAATTTGTATCAGTTCTATAACACGTTTAGATATTGTAATACCGTTTGCCTAATTCATTTCAAAAGATCATAGCAAATAGTTAAATTCAAGCCGTGTTCGTAAACTTTCAAGCATAATTCCGTAATAAATGCAAGGTACAATGGCAATAATTTTATATGAACCATAATACCATAATAGACCAATAAAGTTTTACTTCGCCAATCCAATTTAAAACGACAAAATAAATATAAATGTTCTTGAACAAAACAATTCTTTCATATTACAGATTGGAATAAAATAAAATGCCATCAAAGAATTCGATAGTAAATTTCCATTGGTAGCATTGTACCAATTTAAAGCTGCTGCGTCGAAACGAATACTGTTTCCGAAACAGGGCGCCAGATGTAAGGAATAAATATAGCAATAATTTTTACCCGCCAACATAGTGCGAAAGGAAAAATCGCTAGTGCGGCTGTCTGTAATAAATACCAACTGAATTTTATAGGAAAGGACCTAGTGATGTACCTTGGGGAATACCAAACTTATTGAGGAACAGGAAGAACTTTGTGGCATATTCACTCGTTGTCACTGCCTTTTATTGAGAGCCTTCAGTATTCTTAAGTGAAGATAAAAGTGAATATATTTTCGTATTGATCGCAATTCTTTTGTCGGGAAACCCAACAAAGTCACTAAACTAATTTACCTTACACTAGTTTTTCACATTTATGTTTTTAGTGAAATCATTAGTAAAAACTTACGGAGGTCAAATATGAACATAGATGACACAGTTTGTTTATTAAATCAAAGTTGCTCAGTTGAGGTGTCGGATTCTGAGTGATAAGATGAGAAATTAGACAATTGGCCAGAGAATGAGTGTTGCTGACAGCTCAGAGAATTGGTAAGCTGAAGTGAGCAACATTTCTGGTCTCTTCGGTTCTGGAGTGGAGACCACACCTCGGCAAAAGTATGAAGCATCCACCTGCTAAATGGTGAGATGACATATGCACGGCGTCTGACAGTACTTGGAAATGGAATACCGAAGACCGTGATCTAACGACCTTTAAAAGAGACCTATCTCAAAGATCGGTAATGGTTATGGTTCTCTGCACACTTCAGTGCACACGGGGTACAGCCATCAAAATGATGATTTCCTGCGTAAGCTAAGTATTTATTATGTGTGTTATTTACTTAAGTGTGTCTTGTTTTCCCCTCTTTATTTCGGTCTTTTGTACTGTACAGTGATTAAATGTACAAGAATATGCTGATGATGATCATTACTAGCATCAAAATATACTTTGACAACTTCAAAATACACTTCAACTCTGTCCATCGACAGTAAAGCCACCCCAATGAAATATAGCCGACAAAAAAGGCAAACATCCGGTCTGTAGATTTACGAGGACCGTTCAAAAGTGCAGTATTCATTATACGTTACTTGCGGAAACAATTACATTTGCAGCAGATGCCGCTCCAATAATTCATCCGATTTATTTCGCATTCCCATAGCTTTTTATTCGTTTAATTTTTTTATTTCCCCCTCTTGCGTTCGATTGTTACGAGCAGATGTTGCACTTTAAAGTCTAATTGGGATACGATAACGTTGGCAGGTTAAAATTAACTATGAAAAGATTAGATTGTTTCACCTTGTTGCCAGGATAACATTTGTTTAAATATTATACTACCTATGGTAAAAAAATTGTGAGTTCTATAGTGTTTAATGGCATAATAATAAAGATTTTAATTTTTTTTTATTTTTTTTGTAACGGTGTCGTTCTTTTGAGCTGATACTCATTGGTGGGTTTGGGTTATTGGAGTTCAAATTCGAAATTTTAAACTGACTGACTGACTGATGAACTGACGGATCCTTTTTTTTGGCACATTGACTTTCAGATTTCAATTCAGTCGCACCGTTATTTTAATCATTTTTTTACATCTCAATAGTTATTTTTTTAGTTTTAGGGGCCTCGGTCTAAGCTACCTGTTTCACGCAATAAATAAGTTGGTGTGGTCATTCATTTTCTGTTTTGACCCTGGCTTGAGCTGTCCCTCCCCTTCTGTACATATACACCTCGAGACTCGACCCAGCTGGGCAAAGGTGGGCTGGGAAGGTCACAACCTCCCTCCATTTGCCAGAGCATGAACTGGGTGGATAGCATCCTCTTCTCTATTTCTATATTCAAAAATTTGCTTGCTCATAGCATAACAAGAAAATTACAAATGGCTTCGTTTGTATGCCAAGCTTTTGCACAATTAATAATGAAACATTATTGTGCCTTTTTATTTATTTCTTTATCTAAAATGTTACAAATATATATTACCAGGTGTCACAAAAACCTATATCGAGTATATATAGGTTTTTGATGGTTCGTAGCCAGTTACGGTTGAAGAAAAAACATCTTCATAAGATGCTTTACAATACCGTACCTAAGTCATCATCGGAATTTTTTTGTTTACGACTGTAAACAAAAGTTTACTACAACTTGACATATAGAGGTACTTACTATAAACAGGAGTACGTCTAAATGATTTTATTTCTACATAATACCTACTTGTATGTTAATTCGTAACCACTTTTGGTGGTGAGAGGTGAAATTTCTCACGCAGCATTTTCTACGAAGCTAACCTCAAAGCGAGGGGCCACGCACCCACTGCCTTTAAATATTCATATTCACTCAATACTCTCAGCAGCTGAGGGTTCCCCGTCAGCCTTTTAAGCAAATGCAACACTTATTATAATGGAATAGAAAATTTTTACGTCATACAAATAAGAGAAGATAATAACAGAATTCCAGCATTTATTTTCATTTAATAATTTAGCTGACGTACAATCAGTTTTTAAATCAGTGTTTCAATGGGTAAAATGTTTATATATTAATAAAATTACTGAAATTACTGCTTATTGATAAAGCTGACTCCCCAAAGACGAAGGAGCTAGTAACTCAAATGTTGCTTTTAGTGTTGTTGAGTAGGTTTTGGGTTGTAATGTGTAATTTCAACAAAACAATATAAATATACATTACAGAGAAATTATCTGAGCGTCTGGTTGATGCATCGCGCGATCGGAGGGCTGGCCAATATTTGGTCCAAGAATCAGCCTTGCTATACAGCGAGGCAATGCGGACTTGGGACTAGTTTTTTATTTGTGAATTTTTTATCATTATTATTCCTACAGCTTGTAATTTAAATAAATATTTTCATTATAATGAACATCGTCAAGCATTCTATGTCCATGCTTACTTATGATCCATATACTTACTTATAATAGTCTATATGGTTTTGAATTTATTATAACAGCCTTGGAGCCTTACATTGCATTGGACTATGAATCATCCTATTGAATGATATGATCCTATTGAATCATAATTCAATAGATAGAGCTTTTTCCATTAGTGTACGGAGAGAGTATAGGCCGTAATCAACGACGCGGGCCTATGTTCTATTTGATGGAGATAACCAGACAGTCAGAGTTTTGAATCCGCCTCTGTCTAAGCCACGAACTTGGTTTGGTCGAAGGTGGAAGCCTACTGACCAGGAAACCCCAACACATTTGGGGGACTGGCTATCTTATCTCTGACAACCGGAACACAACAATGCTATTAACATTGCTGCTTGGCGGCAGATTTAGATAAGATGGTGGTAGATAGCCAGGCGGACATTTTAGCGACTGCCTAAAATTAAAAAAAAACTGAGACAGTGAACCTTTAACGTGCCTTCCGCAGCATACAAACTCTCGTAAGGAAATGTCTATATTATTGAGACTATGTGATATCAATGGTTACGTGGATATGTAATTTATATTATTAGACATGCTACCATAATCTGAAATTGTATACTAACCCTCTTATACATGAAAAATTTACAAACGCTTTATAAGCCTGTTTTAGTTAAAGTATGTTTTGTCTCTGTCGTTCATAAGGAAATGTTGTAATGAAAGAAAGTGACAAAACATACTTTAACTAAAACAGGCTTATAAAGCGTTATGTAAATTTTTATGAGTAAGAGGGTAATATAATTAATGTTGTACTCAAAACATTTTTGTTTTGTTGATAATTTTATTTTGGACTTCATAAGGTTCATGAGGTTAACAGAGCATATTATAAAATATCAGACTATTTAGATGATAATCATCCCTGGACATAATCAAATAGTTCGCATGCCAGGCTATTTCACAAATAATAATAAAATATAAAAACCTTTATGTAAAATGTAAGCCTGATTTTAAAAGAGCAACCCTTTGAGTTTCTTGCTTGTTCTTCTCAGAGGAAAATTGCATTTTGAACAAGCAGTAGCTTAAAAAATGTTAAATTGACTATTGTAAGTGTACTCTGTGTACCTACAAAATAAAGCATTTTTGACTTTGACTTTGACGGTACTATTTGGCATTACCCTATAAAAGTAAGAAAGAGATCTAATTTAATGCAATCCTATTCAATACAATACAAATACATTTATTGCACAAAACACACACATCTAATCCCATCCAATCTCATCCAACCCCATCCAATCCAATCTCAACCAATCCAATCCACAAAAATCCATGTGAACGTTGCTTAACCTTATTTAGCCCCAACCAAGACCGAGACCGCTACTTAAACCAAACAATCTTTGCTTATCCAACTTTCCCACAAACTCACAATTTGCAAATTCATAAAATATTTCAGCGAGGAGGATTCCTTGCCTTTTAATTAACATTTTCAATGCAAATCGATTCTACACTTTTCTACCCGAGAGTACTGAATAAATGAAAATCAGTTCAGAAACTTTTTTTGCATCTAATGAAAATTTTATATTACGAAGCAGACGGGAGCTGTGACCGACCGTGGTGACATACTGCTTTGGGAGCAACGACCTTGATAAATGGACTTAGAACGTACTTTTGACCTGACCATTTTATTGTATGACCTCCATGGAGTATGGAAGATGGATGACGTAGTTATATGCGTTACCTCGCAAGCCTTTATTACGTAAAAATATTAATATTTTATGCTGGCTTGTTCTTTCACGTACACTTATATATACGTTAAGCATAGACAGATATAATGGAGAATTTGTTCAAGAGCAGAGGGGGACGCTACTTAACGACTATGTTCAGTTGAAAACTGATACCATTAAAAATCCAAAACATTGTAAATGCCACTAATGGTAACCCATCCAAGCATGACCAATGTAAATAACATTGGGTTTACGATTCGGAGGTCACGGGTTCGATCCCCAGCGGGGTACATGTTTAAGTACTCGGTTTGGTTGGTGGTAGGGCATTTTAAAATGTCCGCCTGGCTAACTACCACCATCTTATCTAATTCTACCGCCAAGCAGCAATATTAATAGCATTGTTGTGTTCCGGTTGTCAGAGATAAGATAGCCAGTCCCCCAAATGTGTTGAGGTTTCCGGGTCAGTACGCTACCACCTTCGACCTCATCTTTAACATCAGGTGTGATTGAGGTCAAGTAAGAACACGTCGTGCTTAAAAAATTTCAATTTAATTTCATTTTTAATTTCATACATGAACATAAACAATTACAAATTCTGCCAGTGCCTTTTACGAGATATCAGATAACCGGTCGTGTCTTATAGAGGACATTTAAAATTATTCATACTTAATTTCGAAATCTCTTTTTGTGTGAATTCATCTCGGAATGGCTGTTAAAATTCAAAATCGTTTGGAGCCGAGTTGCACTTCACAATTTTCCACCAATAAGGGCAGTTACACGCGACCGCCGTAAAATTAGAATCAAATCAAAAAAAGGTATTCTCATGTTAATTATAAAAAATTACATCTGACAACGACGACTTATAATTACAGCTTATCCACAAGGCTGACTTCCCAGAGAAGGACAAGCAAGAAACACGAGAGTTGCTCTTTTTATTTAAGTATTTTTGCCATTTACGAGATAATTCGACAAAGAAAAAAACAGTAATCGACTAAACATACACACGTCCACTTGCTACGACCTTTTTAATGTACTGACAATTTGAAAATATATTAATTAATATTTGCATACCATTAATTATAATAAATCTATATTTCCGACATTTACACCAATCGTCTAGTCCCAAACTAAGCAAAGCTTGTAAGTACGTAAAAATCACGTAAGTACCAGGATCTACAGGAAGATTACGTATTCGTACCGGTTGTGGTCTAGATGATGGGATCCTGGGGCCCTGAGGCAAAACGCCTGGTTCAAGACCTGTCGGCGCGTCTCATCGAGGCTTCTGGTGACCGCAGAGCGGGAGGCTTCCTAGCTCAGAGAAAAATGAATACGAACATTTATTCCCGAGTCAAGGAAGTTTATATAAATATTTATGTATGTTTATCTGTTATCTAGTATCCATAGCACAAGCTTTGCTTAGTTTGGGACTAGATGATTGGTGTAAGTGTCCGAAATATTTATTATTATTTATTATTAAAAAAGTAATTCTAACATAATTCAGAAAAGAGCAGAATAAACGACAGGAAAAAAAATTATGTGTGTTTGTTTATATATCGTCTGTTATAATTGGTACAATATAAGTACATATAACTTTTTAACTGTACTTCCCATATGAGCCCATCATAATATTTAATTAATATGAATGATACTTTCAATAATTACACTGTTATTATTGTTATCGCTAGAACTTCAGCCCTCGTACACTCGGCTTTAGTGAAGCGCCCTATTTCTAACTGTAAATTATTCATAGCCTTGAAGGCACCGCTAAGTACAGCCTGTTGGCGGGCGAGTCTGGAGTTTCACCTTGTTATAGAATAGAGATGTAATTTAAAGATAAAGTTTCATATAGCATCATACATAATATGGCTTCTAGTCGGAAATCGCGAGAATACATCAGCTGTTTTTAATCGAATTAAACAATAAATAAATAAATATCTTTGCACATACATACAGTGCCATCTAGTTCCACACTAAGCAACTAGGCTTGTATTATGGATACCAGATGTTTGTTAAACTACACAAATACATTTTTTTTTTGTAAATAAATACATATATAAATGAAAAACACCCATAACTCGGCAAATATCTGTATTCATCTTACAAACATATGCCCACAGCAGGAGAACCCGCGATCTTTTGGTATAGCAGTCGAGTTTTTTACCACTACACCAAACGAGTCGTCAAATCAGTTCAACCATTAAGGCCCGGTATTGACACAGACCGACACACAGATAGACAAAAGTTTCACTCCTCTTAGCGTCAAAAAGATAAAATTCAAATATCCTGAAATAAGCACCTTCGAACAATCTAATAGCAAAATATATTCAGTTATCCATATTTTCTGGCAGAAGGGTTGCGACCTTCGCGTGGCAATGAATTTATGTAATAGTTTATCTGAACTTCGGTGACTTTGTGAAGACAAAGTTATCAAACCGCCTCCGAGGCGTATATAAAAACATAATAAGTAATAATAAATATCCTTGGACATACTGTCTATCATAACTGTCACACACACAGACACTCACAACACACATATTTAGTACAGATATTTAGTACAGTATTTATGGATCTATAATTTTGACATTTTCATTTGGCTTATGGTTGTTTGGTTTCTTTAATTTGACTTTCAATACTATGTACCCAATTTGGGCATATTAACACAACGACTCGTATATCACTGAGGATTTGATTTGTTTTTATTGATGTTCATATAATAATATTATTAATTAATAATGTAATAGTACCAATTTTAGAATAATTATATTGTAATTTAATTAAAACAATTTCCCATTCAATTTTAACAGTAACCATTGTCAGTAACATACTCGTAATAAGAATCTTTAATTGGCATAAGTTTGGTGTTAGTTTTCTGCATAAGAATTTGTAATAATGCTGTTGGTTCTATGTAAATGAATAAAATAAAAATAAAATACACATATCGTCAACTTGTACCACTTGTGGATACCAGATGGTTGATATACTACACAAGTATATTTATTTTTGTAAATAAATACATATATAAATGAAAAACATTCATTATTCATCATACAAACGTGCTTATAGCGGGATTCGAACCCGGGACCTTTTAGTATAGTAGTCAGCATTTCTAACCACCATACCAAACACATCGTCAAAAAAGATTACTTCATTGGTGGTTGGGAATTCTTTAAATGAAATGTCTGCCAGATCATCTTACTAACCAGCAATAGCCCTATTGAATTTCGGTTGTTTGGGATAAGATAGCCATTGCCTCAAATGAGCGCTGTCACTTTCGGCTTAATCTTCACTTAATCTCAGGTGTGATTATCGCCAAGCACTAATCGATTGTGCAACAGTGATTTACCTACACTATGCAATCTAATTCGTGTAATTCGCTGGGAACAGTGCCTTTACCATGGCTGGTGAACTGAACCAGTACAGAATCTTTTCTGATTAAAATATAAATAATATGGTTGAATCGATGCAAATAGTTTAAGCCATTCAGGACATTTCATTCGAAACTGGCTAGCTACAATCATCTTATCTAAATCTGCCGCCAAACAGCAATGTTAATAGCATGGTTCTGTTCCAGTTGTCAGGGATAAGATAGCCAGTTCAAATAAGATGGAGTTTCCGGGTCAGTACGCTTCCACCTTCGGCCTCATCTTCACTTAACATCAGATGTGCATCAAGTCAAGTTTTTTTTTTTTCGAAAAATTTTAAGCAACAATAAAACAGAAAGTATCAAACAATTTATACTTATTGAAACGACGTTTCCGTTCGTAATATCTACAGCAGAAGGTCATCTTTCAAATTTATTCCATTTCACACAAATATACTACCCGACACTGCGGGATACCTCCCCGTAGCAATATATTCACCGTCAGCCTTGCCCAAACTCACCCGTTCCAACTTCTTTATTCAATTAAGGCGCTAAAAAATTACAACAGCGCCCATGAATCAGGCTTAACTGCCTCCTCTATTATTTATTTATGTTAAATAGGCTTAAGTACGTATCTACCTACGGTGCTTGTACCGTTTGCAAGGAAGCAGGTACCTTCGCAGTTTGCGGAGAAAACGTGTTTATATCGTGCTGGATTCTTTCGAGTACTTTCTGGTTTGGTACCTATAATTATGAGACTTGAGTGGGGCTTAGACTATAAGTATTTACTTAGTAATTTGAGAGTTTGGTGACCAAAGTCTTACTTGTTCTAGTAATATATAAAACAAAGTGTGTATTTGTTACTCCGTCAAACATATAACGGATGAGTTTTTTTACCGTCAGGACAAAAATAAGGCTTATTCGGTGAGTGAAATAGAAGTTTTTTTACTTATGACATTATTTTAAACATTATTAATACTTCAATTAGATTGAATAAGTAAATAATTAAATTGTCGTTTTTTTATTGGTATTTGTATAAATAAATTTGTAGAATTATAAATGTTTATTTCTTTTTTTATATACAAATTCAATACGTAAGGTTAAGACTTCCTTAATATGTGTGCTTATAATAAATGTGCCAGGAAGCCCATAACATCTAACGTACGCCTCTCCATGCCAGTTTATCACACACTTGTGCGGTTTTTAACAGAATTATCTATTCTCCAAAATATCTTGATAAAGATTTTTGCGACACCTAAAGCCGACGGAGAGTGGTCACCAAACATTATAGCATTTTAGTGAAGGCGTGCATATTGCATACTCCTTTCGACGACAAGCCCGACTTTCCTGGCTAATGGACTAAGCCACTCTGAAGTTTTAACGATCTTTACTTAGAGCTAATGTTGCTTTACAAAATGTAGTCTCGCAAATGGTTCCGTACGTACTTTAAAGTTGAACTAAATGGGATAACGCGTTGAAGGTATTTCCTGTACGCAGCGGGACGGAGTTTCGGTGTGGGAATCTAAGGAAGTTTGGACAGGTAATGTTATTATGCAGAATTATATTCTATTACGTTAATTTTGGGGTCTTTTACCGAACCGTAGTTTCTCAATATGGGCTTCATAAGAAGGCTCAAAGTCATGCAACGAGCTATGGTGAGGGCGATGCTCGGTGTTTCACTACGTGATAAAATCAGGAATAAAGAAATCCTTTGGCGAACCAAGGTCATTGACATAGCCCAGAGGATTAGCAGTCGAAGTCGGCAGGGTACATATTGGGTCTTTACCTATGAAATTGGAGTTTTTTTTCTTCGTTAATCATATGTACCAATTCCTGCGATTTTCAAAGCTATATCCAAATTTGTTTTTTATTTGGAAAATGGAATATTATTTCAAGGTTTCACATGAAATGTTTTTTAATTTCTGGCCTAAATCACATAATAAAAAAAATTTGAACAGAGCTCTTTTCATGTGCTTCCCATAATCATTTCTTAGATTCGCTGAACCTTTTATAAAGCGGTTACTTTTAAAAATTAACGCTGCCTATACTTAACTTAATGTTATCCGATAATACATACAAAGTTTAGCTAAATTTGGACTTGCCGTTCCCAAAAAAAATCATAAATGTTTGTATGGAGAAAACAGTCTTAATAAAATTCTTCATACAAAACGCCAATTTTATAGGTAAGGACCTAATAGCTTGAAGAATTGACAGCGCTAAATTCTCGTTCGCTAATGCTTACAAAATTTACATTCATTACATCATTACTATAAATACATAAGACAATATAATATTTTCCTCAGCACCTAATCTAATTACATATTTGTTAAGACTAGAAGTACTTACATAAAATAGAAGAAAAACAGCAACTTACCTGTAACATAAATATTATAATTATTATTTTGGTACACAATTTTAAAAGCCATATGTAACAATATTTGTATTAATTACGTACAGTCAGCTGCAGAGGAACCGGACCCTCCGTACTTGCAGTCATTGTAAATTGGGGGTCTGGTTTCTCTGCAGCTAACTATACATGGCCTATATATTATTTAAAAAATAATGTGCAACTTTCTAGGTTTAATTTAATGTATTCTTGACTTGAGGCAATAAACAATTTATTATTATTATTATTATTCCAGGAACACTATACGTGATTTAACAGATTCCGGGACATATCACACATCTCGGCATAATAACAACGTGTTAACATTTAAAAATATGGCTTGTTTACCGGTTTTGTTTTTAATCCTAAATCAGCGTCAAGTACGAAGGAGTGTTTTGTTTAGGTTTGGTCCTACCTTAAAAATACCGGTTTTCATAAGGACCGAAACCAAATGGGTTTTGAATCAATTAAGCTATTTTTAATGGTTTTCATTTCGCTCTTACCGACGACTCTATCGCTACAAATTTCAAATGACGCCGACACGTGCACTGTCTGTCTGGATTAAACCGGTTTAATATAGTTTTAGGTAGCGCTCCGAATCATTTCTATCATCTATCTCTTCTAAAAACCTTTGTTTACCGGTATTTTCAAAACCGGTTACAAGCCCTGCTTAAAAGTGTTTAAATGTATCAATGTGTATAAAAATCCGTGACTTGGAAATAAATAAATCAATCAAGTACACTTTATTGCACAAAAATTCTACAATGCACTTCATAAATAAAGCTTCAAAATAAAAATTGTACAACCAGGCGTTCTTATCCTTATTAATTATTTCTACCAGAAAACCTTTGGGTAGAGAAAAAAGTAGAAGGGGATAAAAGCACCAATGACTCAAAAAATATATAAAATAATTGATACCAAACAATAGATATAAACATACATACATACGTTAGATATGAACATCAATTTACATGCAGTGATAGTGTAAAATGTACCTACATATATAGTGATAAATTGTTATATATACATATACAATATATGTGACACTAAACAAAGAAAATATTGGAATATAAGAAATAAATGTTCGTATTGTTAAGACAATTCGTTTTCCATCGAAGCAATGTCCGGC
Organism: Oegoconia quadripuncta; assembly: GCA_949316235.1. Classification (NCBI taxonomy): domain Eukaryota; kingdom Metazoa; phylum Arthropoda; class Insecta; order Lepidoptera; family Autostichidae; genus Oegoconia; species Oegoconia quadripuncta. The sequence goes on from OX438745.1 coordinate 36,556,723, forward strand.
GCGGTCTGTCCTTGGATGGGTGACCACTAGTGATACTTTAATACGAGTGTTTCCATGATTCGGAGCGGAGGGCACGTTAAATAGTCGGTTCCAGTTAATAAAAAGTAAATTGAAGGGAGTCGTTACGCCAACAGCCTACAGCGGCGGCTTATAACACTGACTGTCGGTGGCTACTTCTGAAATAAATCCACCAATCCGCGCTGGCCCCTGATGGGTGGTGCACAACGTTTTGTCACAGAGTAAGCTGAATTATAAAATTTGCTATTAAATGAGAAAAAATACAAAATAATAACTTAATCTTAATCTTAAAGCAATTATCACAAGTGTTAGAATATTTTCTGTTCATATCATTATGATCAGCGGTCTAGACAATGCATTTCGAGGAAAGCTTAAAATTTTCCAAAGGTAGGTACTGTCTTTCTGCCTCTGAAGCTGCGTTAAAATAAATAAATAAATAATAAAAGGTATTTATTCATCACAAAAAAGAAAACACACGCATACATAGAATCGAGAACCACAGTATTGTGATGAATGGTTAGGGACTCAGCAGTGTTGCTGATTTTCAGTCCCCCCTGCAGAGTAGTTGCTGCTGCCAAAGAAAGTATGGGCGACTTTCCAATGGCTAACATTTTATTTTTGTTTTTATGCTTAGGCGTGGCTGTGGACAATGTAGAAATTAAATTAAAATGTAAGAAATAAGAGACCCCATCTGTTAGCGCTATCTTTCGAGTCACTTTGAACTACCTTACTAAGCGATCAGAAAATCGCCGACTTGGACAAAAAAAAAATTTGATATTATTAGCATAATAAAATACAAATAGTTTCAATTTTCCTTTGGCCAGAGAGGAATGGGACCAAGTGAACAATATACCCTGCTAAGATACCAATGCTATCCTCTATTGAAAATTAAAATAAGAAAATAAAAGGCGAAAGTGATAAAAGTGCGAGATGATCATTATAAAATTCTGTGAGTTTGATAAGTACCTATTTAGGTATACACAGGCATAACATATCATAATGGCAGAGAAATACGAATACACTGACAAATCCTGCACCAACTAATTAATGATATAACTAGTAATTTACTTTAAGGCTTGTTGATGATTCGTAAAGACATAGTACTCCTAGCGGAATTGGAACTATATCAATCAGTCATGTAGCTCCCGTGTCCGGTCCTGCTATAACAACAGTACACAACCCTAAAATACTTCGACAAGTCCGTATCTCTGCACATTGGCAAAGTTCGATTAGAAACTAAGCCAGTTCGCGAGTTCGGCAAATGAACTTGGTTGTTTTCATGTCAATACTTACAAGTTGCATGTTACTTGGTGTATTAGTGAAGAAACATGTAGTTTTGTTTTAAAGGAATACACCTTTTAAAGATTGATTTTAGAAGTCAATGCGTGTTATGTACCTGCCTTGAGACTTGAAATATTACTATAATATATAACATAATAAACAATACATAATGTCACTAGCTTTATCCCAAATGCGGTGGTCAGAGACATCCCAAACATTAAAAGTTTAAAGCTTGAAACAACATTCAAGGTTCCTTAAAACCCCACGGCGACCTCCTTCCTTCGGCGACTTCCTCGGCAGTAGAGAGGACCTGGGAACGCATCAGCAGCTCCATGTCCCCCATCACAAGGGGAGGACCGTTCCCGGCCTTAACGAGAACGAATAAACAAAGCCTTAACACGAAAAATTCGAATGTCGATCTGTACCTGATTTAGATTCCGATATTTTAAAGTACTACAACCAATTTAGTGCTACTCAGATAACCGACAATCGTTGAAACGGTTTTCGGTAGCCACGTGATTCGTTTTAATAGTTGTGGAGCTGTCTGATCAATACAAAGCTATTTCCAGTACTTTAACCCTTAATTGGTCGCATCTCAAAAGTTACGTAAGTGATCGCAAGGGGCGTGTAGCCCCCAAATTCTGTCATTCAAATAAAATACGAAAGTAGAGGTAAAATTTTTACAAAACTTCAAATCATTAAATTCCTAATTATCACGAAAACCATAAAATTTGTCAGTCAAAATCATAAGTTTATTTTGTAGGTACTGTAACACGTTTGTCCAATTTTTTATAAATTCGTCAAAATTCTCTTCATTTTGACCCGAAAATGACATTGGCACTTCTATCTTTTGTTTTTTTTCGAGCAATGGTACTTTCGCAATGTCGTCTTCGCGCTGTTGTCATTCGAGCTATCGTCTTTCGCTATTGCGTAGTACACCTGGGTGTGACACCCCACACGCCCAATTAAGGCTTAAAATCATCGGAATCTAAATCAACTACAGCTTGACATTATTGATTTCCCTGTTAAGGATTTGTTTATGAGATTTCTATTATTTAGTTGAGTGGCTGTACCGCGCGATTTTCATTTTATGCGGTACAAGATTTTTACATAATCTGCTAATAATTCAAACGAATCCTGAATGGTAATATCTCCGAATACCAATACAGCACTCGCGGAAATGCCATCCGAACTAATAATAATAAAAAGTAAAATGCGAATGTCTGTATGTTTGTTACCTCCCTCTTCACGCCTATACGCCTGGACGGATGAAATTTGGTGGGTAGACAGATTATGACCTGGATTAACATATAGGCAATTTTTTTTGCTGAACCGATTTTGATAAAATCTTAAATCTCAATAAATCCTATAGAAAGTTTTAATGTCTACACTTTTCACTTATGTATGGCTATTTTTTTACAATCTTTTATTTAATTTGCAATGTTCGTATGTAAGTTGGCCGTTACAAAATTTGCAAACCATTTTTCAGCCACTTCCTGGTGTCTGATTAAACTGAAATACAGCATATTGAAAGTTCAATGATAACGCTATATTATGGTAACATCGAGCTGATCTGATGGTATGTAGGAACTGGAACTCCCTGATGGCAAATGGCAAGATAGTCGAATTTGGGCTAGTTTGTTTTGTTGTCATGAGCATTTCATATGATGACGAGGGACTGTTGGAGCCAGAAGATTGACATTGGAACTCCTTGATGGAATTTATGTGACTCGTATTTGTAATATATTAATATGTGATAATCATGATGGAGTATTAAAAGCTTGATATTAAAGTATTTTTAATGTAGAACCTATACTTATCATCATGGAAACAGTCTGCGGGGAAAGAAGCGGCGCAAGAAGCCGACAAGATCATTGGGCCGTTCCTTTTTGCGAGCAAGTATTAGGTCCTTACCTATGAAATTGGCGTTCTGTATGAAGATTTTCATTAAAACTGTTTTCTCCATACAAACATTTTTGTTTTTTTTTTTGGGAACGGCAAATCCAAATTTAGCTAAACTTTGTGTGTATTATCGGATAGCATTAAGTTAAGTATAGGCAGCGTTAATTTTTAAAAGTAACCGCTTTATAAAAGTTTCAGCGATTCTAAGAAATTATTATGGGAAGCAAGTGAAAAGAGCTCTGTTCAATTTTTTTTTATTATGTGATTTAGCCTAGAAATTAAAAAATATTTCATGTGAAACCTTGAAATAATATTCCATTTTCCAAATAAAAAACAAATTTGGATATAGCTTTGAAAATCGCAGGAATTGGTACATATGATTAACGAAGAAAAAAAACTCCAATTTCATAGGTAAATACCCAATAATATTGCTATCGATGTATGTATCAGGCCACGCAGAAAGTTTTGCAAAAAAGTTTTAAGCATGAGACACTGGCGAGTTATAATTTACATCAAAAATGCGATACAAATGAAAATAGGAACGTTCCAATTTCATAATTTCCCTTTCCCAAATATTTCTGAGTGACTCACGTATGTGTGGGTACTTGTGTGTGTGTGAGATTGTGTGTCCAATATGTTCTAATATAAACTAAAATTCATGATACGAGTTTAGTCTAGTTTTTAGTTTAGTCTTTAGTTTACAAGTCGTGCCAATTCTCGATAGCCCTAACGTAAATGTAACCGAAAAGCTTAGTTTAGCATAATAAAATAGATTTACCAACATTTCGGGCTTCGTGTATTTTCATATACCCAAAGCGTGTTAATCTGAGATCGGGCCATCTGCATCTAAAATTTCATTCGGCTCCAATAAGTAGTTACCGAGTTTCAGACCCTTCGGGGTAAGACGGACAAATTCTGTAATTTTACCCTCTAGGGATGGAAGGAGTTGAAAGTTTGGATTCACTTGCCTTGAATTATAAATAGACATTAAGCCCAAAGGACAATGTTACAAACATTTCTATTAGCAATATTAATAATAGGTCTTTACCTATGAAATTGGAGATTTTTTTCTTCGTTAATCAATGTACCAACTCCTACGATTCTATAGCTGTTTCCAAATTTGTTTTTTATTTGGATAATGGAATATATTTTCAAGGTTTCACATGAAATATTTTTAAAGTCTGGACTAAAAAAACTTGAACAGCTGTTTTCATGTGCTTCCCATATTTTACTTAGATTCGCTGAAACTTTTATAAAGCGGTTACTTTTAAAAATTAACACAGCCTATACTTAACTTAATGTTATCCGATAACACACACACAGTTTAGCTAAATTTGGATTTGCTGTTCCCAAAAAAAATTACAAAATGTTTGTATGGAGAAAACAGTGTTAATGAAATTCTTCATACAAAACGCCAATTTCATTGGTAAGAACCTAATGTGATAAGTCGACGGGTATAGGCTACCATTTTCCCTTAGCACAAGGATATCTAAATGGTTAAAAGATACGGGATACCTTTTCTCCTTCGCAATATATCGGGAAATTCGAAGGATACAGGCAATTTTATTCCCTTTGCACAAAGATATTATGTGAAAGGTAGATGGATACAGGCTACCTTTTTTCCTTTCCACAAAGATATATGAAGGGTATAGGCTACCTTTTTCCCTTTGCACAAAGATATCTAAAAAGGCCACCTTCTTCTTTTTTTTTTGTTTTATCCACAACGGGTTAGCACTTGACCTCAATTACACCTCATGTTAAGTGAAGATAAGGCCGAAGGTGGTAGCGTACGGACCCGGAAACCCCATCTTATTTGGAGGTCTGGCTATCTTATCTCTGACAACCGGAACACAACAATGCTATTAACATTGCTGTTTGGCGGCAGATTTAGATAAGATGGTGGTAGCTAGCCAGGCGGACATTTAATATGCTCTACCGCCAATCAAAAACAAACCGAAAAATATACGTTATTATACATTTTATAGGGTGAATTTGAATTCGTGTAATTCCCATTAACTGTAACTGGTGACGCCACTCTTGCTTACGAACGACTTTCCCAAAGGAACCAAAGTCGAGTTCGATCAAAAAATTTTCGATTATCCATGTAAAGTTTCTCTGAACCCACCATCCATCCATTCTGAAACCACCTTTGGTAATGGAGGTCCAACAATTTTCGGCAGAGTTCGGCTATTGTTCCTAGTGAACAAGCAGTAGCTTTAAAAATGTAAAATCTGACTATTTTAAGTGTACCCTGTGTACCTACAAAATAAAGTTTTTTTGATTTTGATTTTAATTTTTGAGTGGAAAGTTGTTCGTAATCAAGAATTTTGTCACCAATAAACAGGAATTACACGATTTCACCAAGGTAAGTACATGTGGGATAGTATGGGCTCCTAATATAATATACAGAACGGACTGAACAAAATTCATGACTGAATGAATTTCAATGAATGAATTTTTGTATGTAATGGCTTCAAGAAAACGCAGAATTTTAAAAAAAAAAGGTCTCCAGTAATTTACAAATGACCGTGTTAAGACAAGATTTGATTTTACACGGTGATATTGGAACTTATATTTGGAACAAACCACTCTGAATGTTTAAATAAATATGCTTTTAAATATTTATGGAGTCATCAGAAACTTACTACGAAAAATTAACAGAGATAATGGTGTCGATTCGGATGTACACTAACTAAACTAAACTAAAACCAGTTTTGGAATGGTGCCGTCGCATCGTGCTGTACTACTTTAAAACTGGTTTTAGTTTAGTTTAGTTTAGTTTAGTTGGTGTATATCCGAATCGACACCAATTTTGTACTAAACACATATTTTTTTTATTTTTATTTTTTATATGAGAGGGCGGCAAACGAGCATGCGGGTCACCTGATGGAAAGCAATCACCGCCGCCCATGGGCACCCGCAACACCAAAAGGGTCACAGATGCGTTGCCGGCCATTGAGGAAGGTGAGAATTATGAGAAAAGGTATTATGAGAATCTTTAAAATCGAATACGAACTAAACATGTGCTCGGAATCGAACTGATGACTGTCGCATTTGTAATCCATTGGTATTTTATTCGCTAAAGAAGATATTTTAGTGTTAACATAACCTTTCCAGCCTTATTTAGGCTATCCATCATAATCGGTACCAGGCTCGCACAAGAAACAGGCAATTCGCGATAAGTACGGTTCGCATTGGCGTTTTATTTAATAAAAACGTCATGTTGGCAAATAGCACGCGGATATTGATTAGGGTTGTGAGCAATAGATCTCTTGTTGGTGAAAGACATAGGCTGGAAGCGGAAGGGAATTATCACAAAAACCTGGATTGTCCAACCTATTCAAACTTATTCAACAGCAATATGAAAGGATTGCGTGAATTTTTCGGGAAAAGGTTTGACGGGAAGTCGTTCATTTCTGTCGGGTCGTTTGGGCGCCGCATGTGACACTTCGAAGAGGCAGGTCGCGTGTTTTGCACTCGGTCTGGATGGTGGTATGTTTATGTTTAAATGGTCGCCTGGTCAAGCCACCATCTTATCTAAGTCTACCTCCAAGAATACCTTCTTAGTAAATATATAAATTCCTCTTAGCGGTATTTAATATATATTGAAGCAAATAAAAGGAATCGATGCAGTAAACACTTGACGCCACGATGCCAGCTGCTATATAAATCGAGTCGTACCGATCACACGGCTTATTCTACTACGTATTTTTGTGCGACAACGAAGTATTGTCAGTCAGTTAATTTTTCCTAAGCTAATTCATAGAATTAATATAGTACTAACTAAAAAACACCTTTCCACATTGAAACTTTATTTTGAACTTAGTTTGTATGAAAACTATTATTTAAAATTACCTTGAAAACCCGTAACTTAAACCACAGTGGTAGAACGTAGGTACGGGCTTGGCCTGCCCTATCTACAGCGTATATCGCTTGAGGCGTCAGCCTTTGTAATTGATTGATACATCCACCGTTTAGCTTTTATGTTTGTTATTTTATAACAAAGAAGACCTTTTATACTACGCTTTGTATCGGTTTTGAAATTTATTGTTAGGCAATGCCGATGTTTTGTCAATGTCGCTTTGTCACAGAGAATTTTGTGTTGTTAATAATTTTTATTGTTTTTCATTTGCAATAGTTTCGATAAGGTACTCCACGATTTCAACCACGCGTTAATCTTATCATCAGCCACTAGGGCGTAATACCATTTACCATTAATACCATTTATTTTCCACACACACATAAATATAAATATAAGCACATATGTACAATGTTTATAAACAACTTATTATAATATAATACAATTTATTACAAAAAAAAAAACAAATAAAAAACTAGCCCCAAGTCTCTGGTTGGTAATATAAGCTGTATATAAGTATAACAAGACATTAAAGAAGGCTCGTACTAATAAAACTATCCCAAGACTGAGAAATACTTGAGATTATTCTATTTCTTCAATCTAATCTGAATTTGAACAGTATCAAATATATAATATATTATTGAAAGTGAGACTCGATCTCAATCCTGAGACTGCCCTTACAATTTTTTTTTGTTATATGAGAGGGCAGCAAACGAGCATGCGGGTCACCTGATGGAAAGCAATCACCGCCGCCCATGGACACCCGCAACACCAAAAGGGTCACAGATGCTTTGCCGGCCTTTGAGGAAGGTGTAGGCTCGTTTCTTGAAGGTTCCAATGTCGTACTCGTTCGGGAATACCGGCCCTTACTTAAAAAAAAGAATCATTTGGTTGGTGGTAGGGCATTTTAAATGTCCGCCTGGCTAGCTACCACCATCTTATCTAAATCTGCCGCCAAGCAGCAATGTTAATAGCATTGTTGTGTTCCGGTTGTCAGAGATAAGATAGCCAGTCCCCCAAATGTGTTGGGGTTTCTGGGTCAGTACGCTTCCACTTTCGACCTCATCTTCACTTAACATCAGATGTGATTGAGGTAAAGTACGAAGCCGTTGTGCATAAAAAATACAAAAAGAAGTTATTTTACAAAAGATAATAAATAAAATAAAAAAGATATGCATGCGTGTGTGGTGGGAACAGACTCTGCGGCTGCTGGGCGGCGCAGCCACACAGAACTGATTTTAAGCCTGACCCTGACTACAGTAACAACAGTTTTTTTTATTTATGCACACATCACAAACAAACATCTCTCAATAAATATTAAATATTATAAAGTAGGATTTGCTGCTACACAATAATGAAACAAAAAAAAAGAAATACCCAACTTTTACAGACTTTTACTTTTATTTCTTCTTCTTATTTTTGAGGATGGCAACCCGTCAACCTCACTGTCGAGAGACATTACTGCCAGTTTCGAGTGAAAAATTTTATTTCTCTTATTTCTTCAGTTTCTAAGTCAGTCTCAGTCAAAACAAGTAATTCGTCGTATACAGAGTCTAGTCACGGTCAAGTCATTCTTCAGTAAAGTGGCAGATTGCTTTACAAAAGATTTTGGGCGGCTTCTTGTGGGAACCCGAAAGCTCCGTTACGCACTTTAATTTACACTTCCTTTCACTTGTACATCATCACTAACTTTTGCTGCACAATATTCTGCCATTATTAAGCTTCAAAAGTCAGATGAACAAATTATAAGAATTATAAAGAAAAAGCAACTTCCCGCCAAAAAGCCAAAGACGCTTTGGTGCAACAGTGCCTCAAGCAGCACACACATTCGCACTAAGAGGTTCGACTCTTGATTCATAATCCGACCAGCCATGGCATAGAACTCCCTTCCGGCGTTAGTCTTTCCTGAAACCTACAACCTTGGGACCTTCAAGAGCAGAGTGATTAGGCATCTACTGAGGTTTATCTTTGGACACATCGTCTCTTTCCATGAGGTGAGATTGTGGTGAAAAGCGTGTACAGGTTAATCATAAAACCCGCAGAAAAAATCCAAAAGTAACATCTGCATTTAACCCTTTCCCGGTACATAGGCAATTTAAACGAAAGCAAAAGGAAAACCCAACAAAGGCGCATGTTAGGTAAGCCCTTTTGCAATATAAAAATGAATACGCTCGAACCTGATAACACATTAGTTCACTTCGCATTGACCTTCCAAAATAATCCTGTCATCTCGACCCAAAAAGGCAACACTTGGGTCGCTATCAAAGCAGGTCCGTTCATTGTCACCCACAAAAGACTCGAAAAATAATCTAGAAGCACATATAGGGTTGCGGATTTTAAGCGTCTCGTGTACTAGGGCTTTTCTCCTGGCTTTGCTTATCTTTGAAATTTTCCAATCTAATGTAAATTGTTTGTAATTGATCTATACTAGCCAAGTTAAGCAATGGCTGCAACGCTCAGTATTTGGATGGGTGACCACTGGTGGCATTTTAATACGAGTGTTTCTATGCTTCAGAGGGCACGTTAAATAGTCTGTCGGTTTGGAGTCAGTCGTTAAGACAAGTCGGTGACTGACCGTCAGTTGGCCACTGATCTGTCCTCCACCAATCCACACTGGGCCCGCGTGGTGGATTATGGCCCATACCTCTCTCCCAGAGAGTGGCCCAACAGTGGATACTTATGAGGCTGTTGATGATGATCTATACAGTAATATACTGCCGAGCATATATTTATGCAATACTTAATTGATAATATAAATGTAAAATCCAGAGGTAACTCGCAAACTATAACAAAATAAATTACTGCTGCAGCACACAATTCGAAGTAAGTATATACATATTCAATATTAGGTTCAATTTTAACACAATAGCGTAGATGGTTATAGGTATACAAAACAAATAGATTTATTATCAAGTGTGACGTCAGATCCCACCTCCGCTCTCCTCCCACTCCTGTAAGCCAGCATCAACAATGGTACTCGACAGGGCGCCTACTGAAGGTAGACGGTACCCTACGTGACTCTATTGCTACCTTGGACGCCAGATTAATTAAAGAAATAATTTAAGGGTGAAAAGTAGGGAACAAAGAAAGTCCCACCTCCCCCTCAACAAATGGGAGTGTAGCTGATGTGACGCAAAAAGTCAAAGCGGCTAACTCTATGGGGGAGAGAGTCAAGTGAAGCTCGACTCCCTAATTTAATACACCACGGACAGCGCCAGACCGCAGTGAGCGTTGATGGTGCGGTAGCCAGAAGGCTACCGTAGGTAAAAGTGCCAATAGTAGGTATGGCAGAAGCGCTGTGACGGCAGAAGTATGACGTCAGACGCAAAGGTGTAAAGTGACAAAATATTGATAAAGAAATGCTAAGATGGTTTGCCATGTGGAGAGGATGAAGATAGGAAGACTAACTAGACACCTATGAGACGTGAATGTGGATGGTAGTGTTGGTATGGGAAAATTATGGCGAACGAACCATGATCAAATCAGGGACGTCTTAAAGAAAGGGCGGTTTAGTGTATAAGCCGCGGAGCATATATGAACAACGTTATGAGAGAGTGAATGATGCAAAAGAGGTGTGTTAGGATCATAGCAAGTGGAAGTCTGTGGTCTCTGCTTACCTCTACAAGGAACAGGCATGCATAACCCATGTTTCTAAGTGCTTAACCTGTTCATTATTTAGTTTAAATAATTTAATAAAAACAATATTAAAATTTTTAACTCTAAACAAAATTAACGATCGTATAATCAAATTCATGTACGCTCCTGAAACAACGTGGTTTACTGCAAATATAAATTAACATTCTATAGGAGCTGTGATGTAAAGTAATTTTTTATTGGAGAAATAAAAAATTTGAAAAATATGTTAAATACCTAAGTTTAATGTGACAGCATATTTTAGCGCTCCGAATTAGGGCACGTGAACATACGCTTACTTTTATTAATTTACTCGAAGCGCTAAAATGTGCTATCACATTTATTTTACTTAAATATTTTTGCAGGATTTTTATCATGAAACATCTTAAATACGGCTAATCTATATTAGCATTAAACTATATGGTTTTAGGAGGACACATGACATTAATTACATCCTGATATTTATAATTTTAGTATATCTTTTTATCATTTTAAAAATTGTCCTAATAAAATGAATTATGAGGAATGTTTTCTAAGTTGATAACCCGTTGTTTTTCTATATATATATATAACTATTCATAATACGTTCTTTGATGAAGTTATAAATAAATAATAAATACATAAATATCTTTGCACAAACACACATCGCCATCTAGGCTTGTGTTATGGATACCAGATGGTTGATAAACTACACAAATACATTTTTTTTTGTAAATAAATACATGTATAAATGAAAAACATCCGTAACTCGGCAACACATGTCTGTATTCATCATACAAATATATGCCCCTAGCGGGATTCGAACCCGCGAACATTTGGTATAGTAGCAGAGTTTCTAACTACTACACCAAACAGGTCGTCAATCAGTAACCAATCAATAATCAGATTGTCAATACTTACTTATACTTTTTTTATTTCAGAGTTGAGTTCATAATAAAAGTTATCAGTTTTAATGATTTCACCCGCTTTATAAAGCTATTGCTCTCAGATACATGATGAGCAATTTTAAATTCCAACCACCAACACCAACCCTAACAACGTAAACGTCGTACCGTAGCGACGTACACATTCAAAAATCCTGAGGCGGAATAAAAAGGTTGGCCCCCATTATGTGGGGGTAACAATAGCCCCAACTGAAAAGTACTCCGGATACCAGCTGCAACATTATAATAAAAGGTAACTGCGAATAGGTTTCCGGGATAAAATTTTATTGTGAACCATCGACAAAGGACCGGGCTGTGAACAAAAGTCGCGAGAGGGCGCTCCCAGCGAGATAATTTAGGGGACACGGCTTAGGTCGGCTGGTAATGCCGTGTTTAGCTGAAATACGGAATAAGGATTCTAGAATTTCTTTTTCATAAACAATGCTTTTTTTTTAATATTAGGTCCTTACCTATGAAATTGGCGTTTTGTATGAAGAATTTCATTAAGACTGTTTTCTCCATACAAACATTTTTGTTTTTTTTTTTGGGAACCGCCAATCCAAATTTAGCTAAACTTTGTGTGTATTATCGGATAACATTAAGTTAAGTATAATCAGCGTTAATTTTTAAAAGTAACCGCTTTATAAAAGTCTCAGCGAATCTAAGAAATGATCATGGGAAGCATATGAAAAGAGCTCTGTTCAAATTTTTTTTATTATGTGATTTAGCCCAGAAATTAAAAAATATTTCATGTGAAACCTTGAAATAATATTCCATTTTCCAAATAAAAAACAAATTTGGATATAGCTATGAAAATCGCAGGAATTGGTACATATGATTAACGAAGAAAAAAAAGTCCAATTTGAAAGGTAAAGACCCAATATATAGTTTTGAAATTATTTTACACGATATCAAACGCTACCAATTTCAAACCACGGCCGTCAATCATTAAGCGCTTTTATTTTATGTACAACGGGTTAGTCATCATCATCAGCCCGTAAACATCCCACTACAGGGATATAGGCCTTCCCTCGTATATGAGGGAGTGTGGGCCATAGTCAACCACGCTGACCCTATGCGGGTTGGGGACTTCACATGTCTTCGAATTTAATTTCTCACGGTGAAGGATTATGTGACTTGGGGTGAGCATGTTGCCTATAGATGTGTTTTGAAACATTTGAATCGACATAAACTTCGAGATGTCAGCGTACTTTAAAAATATTTCATGTCCAACATAATCTTCAGTGTACAAAATAGTCACCAAAGCCTCGCTCCTACAACTTCACGCCTCTGTGATTTGATATGGAACCTCCAACGGGGCTATTTTAAATAATTACTCGTAAGCCCGTATTAATAAACCGTTCTCAAAATTGAGATGACTTTAAGTTGACGCTTGAGAATCTATCGCATATTAAAATAGTATAAAAAAATAGTATTGAGTCTTAGACGCGATCTCAATCTCAAGGTCTACTTATACTACAGATATCAAATATCAAAATGTAGAACAAGTCAGCTAGCTACTCGTAGTAACGTAATTACTACAAGCGCATGTGTGCGAACCTCGAATTTGATGTGTGAAACTCCAATAGGGCTATTGTTAATAATACTCTAAGGCCCGTATTAATCAGCCGTTCTCAAGATTGAGACGACCTTAAGTTGACGCTTGAGAATCTGTTGCATTTTAAAACAGTATAAAAAAAAATAGTATTGAGTCTTAGACGCGATCTCAATCTCAAGATCGACTTATACAACAGATATCAAATATCAAAATGTAGAACAAGTCAGCTAGCTATTCGTAGTAACGTAATTAGTACAAGCGCATGTGTGCGAACCTCGAATTTGATGTGTGAAACTCCAATAGGGCTATTGTAAATAATACTCTAGGGCCCGTATTAATCAGCCGTTCTCAAGATTGAGACGACCTTAAGTTGACGCTTGAGAATCTGTTGCATTTTAAAACAGTATAAAAAAAAATTGTATTTAGTCTTAGACGCGATCTCAATCTCAAGATCGACTTATACAACAGATATCAAATATCAAAATGTAGAACAAGTCAGCTAGCTATTCGTAGTAACGTAATTAGTACAAGCGCATGTGTGCGAACCTCGAATTTGATGTGTGAAACTCCAATAGGGCTATTGTAAATAATACTCTAAGGCCCGTATTAATCAGCCGTTCTCAAGATTGAGACGACCTTAAGTTGACGCTTGAGAATCTGTTGCATTTTAAAACAGTATAAAAAAAATAGTATTGAGTCTTAGACGCGATCTCAATCTCAAGATCGACTTATACAACAGATATCAAATATCAAAATGTAGAACAAGTCAGCTAGCTATTCGTAGTAACGTAATTAGTACAAGCGCATGTGTGCGAACCTCGAATTTGATGTGTGAAACTCCAATAGGGCTATTGTAAATAATACTCTAGGGCCCGTATTAATCAGCCGTTCTCAAGATTGAGACGACCTTAAGTTGACGCTTGAGAATCTGTTGCATTTTAAAACAGTATAAAAAAAAATTGTATTTAGTCTTAGACGCGATCTCAATCTCAAGATCGACTTATACAACAGATATCAAATATCAAAATGTAGAACAAGTCAGCTAGCTATTCGTAGTAACGTAATTAGTACAAGCGCATGTGTGCGAACCTCGAATTTGATGTGTGAAACTCCAATAGGGCTATTGTAAATAATACTCTAAGGCCCGTATTAATCAGCCGTTCTCAAGATTGAGACGACCTTAAGTTGACGCTTGAGAATCTGTTGCATTTTAAAACAGTATAAAAAAAATAGTATTGAGTCTTAGACGCGATCTCAATCTCAAGATCGACTTATACAACAGATATCAAATATCAAAATGTAGAACAAGTCAGCTAGCTATTCGTAGTAACGTAATTACTACAAGCGCATGTGTGCGAACCTCGAAATGTTACGTCGTTAAGAATTAAACTGAATTAACCTGCGTGACTTATTAAATTACCGATTATGTTTCGGGGCCGCACGACAAATGGAGGTCATTATCACACTCGAAAATTTATTTTCCTGTTGCTTTAGAGTAGGCTGGTGTTGTGCTTTTGGAGTATAGTAATGGATTAGCAAATTAAATTTTGCTTTTACACTGTATTGCACGTATAATAGCCTAGTAAGTGGACGCTTACGATACGATTATTCTAAAGCTTTCTGTTTAGAACCAAAATCGTTGATATAGCTCTAAACGTTAACAGGCTGAAGTTGTAGGGAGCAGATCATTGCAGATCCGATGATCGTTGGATTAACTGGATTTTGGAGTGGCGACCCCAACGACGCAAACGGAGTGGGACCCTCTCTAGCTCTCAATAATTCTTTATTTTCACAGGTAAAATTTACGCTTGAGAATAGTCCCTTTTTGAAGTTATCAGGCATTACGCAATTTACCCTCTTCCCATGAGAAGCCCAAGAAATACATTGGTTTCTCTGTTAACCTGGTAATCAATCAAATACGCTTTATTGTTTAAATAAGGAAGGTACATTATTCTATTAATTATTCTACAAATTAGAAACAAAATTCTGCTGAAATAATTTTAATCCACTCTGATTTACTAAATACCGCGTAGAAATTCTCGCGTGACTATAGAAATAGATTACCTTGGTTTCCAAATTCTAAGGTACCAGGCCTAAGAATATCGCTACTCAGCTTTCCTTTGGAGTCCTACCCATAATTATCTGTTCTATAAATAAGGGACGGTTCATTATAATCAAATTTAACAGTCATGTCATCGTGAGTTGGTAAATTGTTGTGTACTATCATCGCCTTTACGAATTGATGGAACCCTTCCTCAAGGTGCTAAGTAAATTTGTTGTGAATAACATCAGCAATTTAGTCTACAAAACTTTGTACAATTAACCGCATGAAAACGTTTTATACGTTTGTAATGGGAAAATGATTTGTCACTGAATTAGGAATTACGATGTGAAAGGGTGCGTTTGATTATGTGGCTTAGTACAATGAACTGAATCAATAAACATAATTATTATAGAAATTATACGTGAGAATACATTACGGAATAAAAGTTATCAACTGAAATAGGAATAATTATAATAATATTCACATAATGGACTCGTAAAGATATATTTAAATTACATGAAACAACAAATTTATAAAACATAATTGAAAATACCTATATCTTATAGAAAAAATACCAACTCGCTTCCGTGAGGCATAGTACCTAGGACGCTAGCGCATTGCCCCGCTGAATGCATAAGCTCAGCTGCTGAGCAAAGTAGGCACCAGCTCTCACATCTCCAGAGGCGTGGACCAGTCTAACGGATAAATCCTTTACAAATTGCTTCGTGTCAGAAGACCAAGGGCCCAATGTCTCCACTGTAAGCGCCGCAAACTCGTGGTTTATAGAGAGAACAGGCATCTCTTCTTTTTTACCATGATTAACACCTCTTCATTTGTTCTCTTCTCGGTCCAGCTTACTCCCTCTATTCGTCTCCAGCACCACATCTCGAATGCCTCTAACCTTTCCCTATCCCTTTGTGTTAACGTCCATGTCTCACAGCCGTATAAAGCTATACTCCATATACATTAAGTACCTATGAATAATTTGGTCTTACTTAAAACATGAAGGTACTTAATATTCCTCATCACACATACCTTAAATTGTATTTTGTGTAAGACTTTTTGTTAAGTGTTTCTTAAATTCTGGTTGAAATACCCAAGCACTAATATTTGGAATATCTATTACCAATACAGGTCGTGACGTTAGGTGTGTATATCTTTATGTGTGTGTAAACAGCTAGCCCAAACTAAGCAAGCTGGTACTACGGGTACTATATAACGGATTAACTTACATAAATTTTTATAATAAATAACCATGATGCGAGAATAAGTATTCATAATCAATTTACCTTAGCGGGATTTGAACGGAAAACGGGGTTTCGAAGACGGGGTCACTAAACCGATCGGTCATGAAATACTGCCTGAATATCGGCCCAATCATATGTCACTCAGCACTGATTAACCAATATAATTGTATAATCGTCAAGATAGATATTATGATTTACTCTTAACCACAGATAATAAAGCAAAAACAGAAACAAAATAAACGATTCAATCCGAACACCAGACAGATCAAAGTTACAATGTAAAACGTTACATTACTGCAAATTTATCCGCAGGAAAACAGTCTACACATCCTGCAATAAGAACGAAAAGTGGAATAGAAGAATAACCCAGCCAGATGGGAGGCTCCCCACAAAAGGATGTGCAATACATTTGAATGTGCATCGCTTATATCGCAACCGTAATAGACTTGAACTCGAGCCAGAAATGCACCAATTGATTATTGATATTGCCTTGGTATATTGGTTTTCGAGAAATGAGCTCCAAACTTAGCAAAAAGAACTGATTTACGCCTCAAGATTATTTCCACGTAAAGGGAAGTTTGAACAACGGAAATAGGAAGCAGTGGAGAAGTTTTGGCATCATCGATATGTATTTATGAGGATTGGTGGGAATGGAATTTTGTTTTCAGTTTCTTGTAGTTTCCTTTATAAAAATAGTTACCTACTGATAGGATAAAGCATTTGCGCCGTGGAGAGAGAATTGGAAAGTTTTGCATGTCCTAACTTGTTTAATGAATGAAATGCGTCAAATAATCATAAAAACTACGACTGTAAATATACATCTGAAATAATTTAATTTTGTCTCGGTGAAGTTGGATTTAACGGGGTTGACAGCGGACTTGATAATGTCAATTTAGATAATAATGTGGTTTTGAGATGTGCTGTCATTGTCCGGATGTTGCAAGAATAAGATTATTAACGACAACCTGTCAATTTCAGTATTATTGTGCAGGGAATCTTAATGATATCAGTTATATAATTAGTATTTAGCATTTTAATTATTAATAATGCAATAATAATATTTAAGAAAGAACAACATGATGTTCATGACGTCGTAACATCATAGAATTTTGTTTGTATTGTAAAATAAGCATCGATCTAGCGCTTACAAACAAAATTGCATGTAATTATGGGTACACGGTCATCTATTAAAGTACTACTTGATCTTCTATATCCAGAAACCTTTTCCAGGTCAGGAGCCGCTCCACACTATGGGTATATCTCTCTGCCACTCCAGCATGGCATATGTCAATGGCCTTCGTTTTTCTTCGGATATCCTAATTTTGGATTCTGTTTTATTGTATATTGCAATGCTGATCTTAATGAAGTCACTGCTCGTGTATTTGTAGTCGAATGTAAGATACGTTGATAAAGAAGTTCTTTAATGTAAAAGCCAATAAGCGTTGAGGATTATTCATAAATGTTGTTCTTCCAAACATTGCAGACCTTCAATTATATTTTTGCTCACGACATCATTCGATTTCCAGTCAATTTGTATTGCGGTCTAGTTTGAATTCCGATATTCAACAAATGTGTCGTGTGGTGACACCCGACAGTTATTAACGGCTCCAATTTCAACTTTTTATTTTCCCTCGATGCGCGTCATGCCATGTGTTTAAAATTTCCATTTGCTACAAACCGGGCTTTGAAATATCAAATTCGCTAATAAATATTCATGTTACATCAAAAGTCGTCATCGATAACACATGCAGAGTTAAAAACATGTTGAAATGGAACTTGGATATTTTGTTTAACAAAAAATTTTGCTGTGGGTCGGAGCTTTAGCACAATGTAGAAGATGGCTTACTTGGTTCTTATCGGCCTACTAGCACTTTTGGATCTGCATCATAAGAGCCTGTTTTTGAGAACTTTTCATATTATCACAAATGGCTCTTTTTCAGAGTCGTCCATTGGACAGGTCTACATATTTCTATCACTTAATTTATAGTAGTAGTGACTACACGGTTATAACATGTTACACTGTTTTCATCTAAGTATTTTATATTTTTATCGTTGAATTTTAATACACCAAAACTACTATTTGCAGCTATTTTTATTTGAAGAAAGAGATAATTCATATACAATATTGATATCTATGTTCATTGTTCATGATACACAAAAGACACACAGGACATCTAATGGATAAGTTACAAAATTCTAAAGTGTATTACTTCTAATCGTTTGAGAATTTCATTTGAAATTGGGCATTTTTTTTGCAAAATTTGAAACAAACTTCCCAAGTTATTTATATTCCCAAATACAAGTAGATGTTCAAAGATTGTTATTTAATGGTTAATTTAATTGAGCAATGGTCACTAAAAGTAGAAAGTTAAATTGTTTTGTAAAGCCTTATTAGCAAACTGCGCTATATCGGAGTGAAGAAACAGGACGAATGCAGATTGTCGCCACACATGAGTCCATTTATGCAAATATACGGAACCTCCGTCGCGTCGCGTCAGTGCCAAGAGCCGACAACAATCAATTTGCAAATCACCTGCTGTGGCTTTGGTCTGGAAGGATTTGGACGAACCGTTATTACGGAGGCGGTACGAATTACGTAGAAATTCCAATTTCCGCGATTTTCAATCACTCCAAAGTTTCTGCTTCTGAATACAAATCTTCTTTATATCTTTCTTTATAATTTTGTGTCAACAAAAAATTCACTGAAAACTTTATTATTGATACATACATTACGTCACGACCTTTGTCCTAAACGGGATGGTCGGACATATTCCAGACATATTGCTTTTCAGGTGTTCCCAACGTTAAAAGTTAGTGCTTGAAACGTTTCATCTTACGAAATATACAGTTAGACATACTAGACATCGCCGTTGAAACGGATAAGTCTAAAGATATTTTGTTGGTAATATTTTGAATAACCCATATTTCGTATCTGTGTGACGATTTTAATGATCTCGTTGGCTTTGATATGGCTGACAGAAGAAAAAACTTAACATTTTAATTATGAAGTACATCCATGACTAGAACACACTATAACGAAACATGACCAGTTTTTGAAGGTATCTTAGCTTGACCTATCCGCTGTAAGTGTTCGGCTGATTGATATAGGCGCCTTATTCCGGCCTCGTTTTACGGCATCATGAAGGCCTCGTCCGATCGCGTGAAGTGGCCCAACACGTTTTACGATCGTATTAAAATTTAGCTACGTCCGTCCGTGCGGTTAGAGATGGATCTTTTTCAGCGTTTTCCATGTAGAGTAAGTCGGCCATTACTGTTGTACCGTGTCTTTTACATAGATGACTGCGTGATGTTAGGTATTTTATGAATGGATTGTATTTTTATGTGTATATCACACGACCTGTTTGGTGTAGTGGTTAGCAACTCTGACCACTATACCAAAAGGTTGTGGGTTCGAATCCCGCTAGGGGCATATTGTTTGTGTGATGAATACGGACATGTGTACCCGAGTTATCGATGTTTTCATTTATAATAAGTATTTACAAAAAAAATATATTTATGTAGTATATCAACCATCTGGTATCTACAACACAAGCCTATAGTTGCTTACTGTGGAACTAGATGGCGCTGGACATCCTACGCTGTGCTTGTATGTCTAAGGGTTGCTCAATTACGAATCGGTGGTAGCGGGATCCCTTTGTTCCCACTAGTTCTGTTGTATAGTTCTGCTGACCGAACTAATGGGATTTTTTTCCTACTAGTTTATCATCAAAATTAAAGAAAATTGGGTAAACATGACACCACTTTGGTAGCATTACACCGGCGTAGAAATTCTAGTAAATATTGTCACTTAGAGAAAATTCTTGTTGATGGGGCGGGGTCGAGAGACACCAAATTCCTGCATATTTTTTCGTTTGATGGAAAACTATTTCCAATATACTTGCATCAATCCTGCTTTATAGAGTGGCAAGAGATCTAGCAACATAAATTCCAGTTTCCAGTTATAAAATGTTTTCCATTTATTTATTTGTCGGTTAGCGCTATTCGGGCGGCGATTTTTCATGAAGACGGTTTAAAAGCCACTTTCTATCTATCTCAATACCGCAAGGCGGTGGAAATGCTGGGGGTGAATTCGGCCTTACTTTGAGGATCTAAATAATAAATCTATACATACAAATAGCATATAATTATTCTATTGTTTGTTTGATTAACTGCATAATATGTACTTTGTTAGCTTGAAATGATGCTTTTGAGTAATGAACTGACGTATTTCGTAGTAATATAATTAAAATAATATTGTAGCTTTCACAACTAAATACCTAAGTTATACCTATCGCAAGCTGCCCTGTAGGCCACCAGTATGTACGTACATACATACATGTATGTAAGCAGGTGTAGTGGTTAGTAACTCTGCTGCTATACCAAAAGGTCGCGGGTTCGAATTCCGCTAGGGGCATATGTTTGTATGATGAATACGGACATGTGTACCCGAGTTATGGATGTTTTTCATTTATATATGTATTTATTTACAAAAAAAAAAGTATTTGTGTAGTGTATCAACCATCTGGTATCCACAACACAAGCCTAGTTGCTTAGTGTGGAACTAGATGGTGCTGTCTGTATATGTCCAAGGATATATTTAAAAAAAAAACTTTCGAATTTATGTTATTAGTTAGATTTATTTTTAATGGACGCTAATTAATCGAATATTGTTAAGTCGATTAAAATATCTATGAGTGATGTAATGAACGAAAGAGCTGGAATAGACAGACGCAAAGCAAGATGGCGGCGTTACAGTCACAAAATAGAGAGGCTTACCGCTTTACGTACTTTGTGTTGCAGTCGTTATCGTCTTCGGTTGAAGTAAGAAGATGTGTTAATTATGTGCAATTATACTTACATTATGAGATGTTAACGGGCTGAGACGATGGACGATACTTACATTCATATAGGCAGAGACTATTACTGTTCCTGACTATCCTATAAGATTTTAGATTTATCTTGCATATTATTACATTGTAAAGGGTAAGCAAAGTCAGAGGAACTATTAAGAACATATATTTAATTTTATAAGACTTATGAAGTCTATGTACGTTGGCAGTAGGGCACAGCGAAAGCAGGGGAAGTCCACAAAAGATCCCGATCATAAAAGGTCCAAGTGCATAGGCATATGCCTAATATCACTGCAAATATAAAAATAAATATAAGAATGTAAAATTTTACATACCTAGTTTTTTTTTTGCTATTATTATCTTCATTCAATCTCGTTGATTCGCATAGATATTTCTCATTAATTTATGTTTAGGTTTTCTAGTTAAAATTATGCAATCATCTGAGTCGTAGTAGAAAAAGTATCAATCAATCAAGTACACTTTATTGCACAAAAAATATCCATGTACTTCATTCATAAAGTGTCTTTCTTATTGCGCAAATAAGCATTACAATATATTCTTAGTGTTATTGAAACTAAACACGAAAAACTATATACACTATCGTAAAATCAAACCACGTTCGATTTGGCGATAATTTTTAAACTCCGAACGATCGTCCGATGCAATAAAGCTAAGCAGAAACAAGTCGATCGGAAAGGGGTAACTGACCGGTCACCAAGTCCAATTTAGGTATGCAGTCCCCAGTGGGGTGTTCTGTGCAATACGAGCGCGGAGCTTGTAGAAGAGAATTTGCGGATGTCAGTTCCGATATTGAAATGGAATTAAGGAGACTGGGTAATTGTATTTTTGATGGAAGTTTTCAGCCGTCATAAAAAATCTAGCAGGACGGCGAACTATAATTGAAAGGTAGAAAAAAAAAATACTGCGCAAATGTGATACTGTACTTTGAGAGATTCGTTCATCCGCTGGGAGATCTACGGTCTGAGGTGAGCTGCACCACGTGGGTCCACTTTGAAAGGGGCAGAGGAGAAAGTATTGTGGTGACCCACCCGCTCTCCATACCCTCCGCAGAGGAGGTGAACCGTAAACCAGATCCACCGCTGCTGGTATATACAGGTTCGTATATGACCTCAATCACACCTGATGTTAAGTGAAGATGAGGGCGAAAGTGGAAACGTACTGACCCGGAATCCCCAACACACTTGGGGGACTGACTATCTGATCTCTGACAACCGGAACACAACAATGCTATTAACATTGCTGCTTGGCGGCAGATTTAGATAAGATGGTGGTAGCTAGCCAGCCGGACATTTTAAAATGCCCTACCACCAACCCAACCGAGTACTTAAACATGTACCCCGCTGGGGATCGAACCCGCGACCTCCGAATCGTAAACCCAATGTTGTTTACATGGAGCCACGGAGGCAGTTAAAACCAGTAAACCTTCAGTAGTTGGTAGTCAGTAAACTGTCTTGCCTGCTTCTTGTGCTTGTTTTTTTCGGCTGGAGATTAATCACGCGTTAAAGTGTACCATCATGCTATCAAATGATGAACGTAGATTAACGTCGTCTACCTGAGAAGACGAAGACCGACTGAGTTGCAGAAGTGGTGTAACCTTTCTAGGTTCCGTCTCAGTGGGAACATGAGTAACCCCACTTCTGTTTTACCTCTTCATCCCCCACGAGATGTCTATGAGGCTTTCCCATGCAAAATAAACAATTGTCTCTTTATCCATTTCTGTCACTTCAGAGCCCGTAATTGAATCCTGGTTCGTTGGTGAAGAGATCAGGGTACCTACTGTATCTGTAATCCCAGGAATTTGTGAAGATCTTTCTCCTCTTCCAAAGGTTACATGGCAGTGATCATTGCCTACTTATTTGCTTATTCATCGTTCGCCATAAAATTGTACTTGTAATTTGAAAGTCTGTTTCCGTAATCTGGAAATAAGCGAACACGGAATCGAAAGCCCGGAACATCACTACAACCGCAAAGTGCAGTCTGTACGGACCACACCTAGCTTTTTTGCTGTCCATTTAACCCAAAACGGATAGGCGCGGTGTCGCAGCGACCCCCGGGATTTGAATCACGAATTAGAGATTAAAGATAAAGTAAAATTGGTCGAATTTCGTGGTACGTTTTGCTTTTCGAATGGAATCCCGTTTGGTGTTTTGTTATGGGATTATTTTAATCAGACTTGTGACGTGTTCCGATTACATTATAGATTCAGGCTATTGTTTAAATGGAAACGTTTCTGTAATTACTTTTAGGTGAATTCCGTTTTTGAAAATAAGCTCTGGTGAAATATTGAAGTGACTACAACTACTATATACTATAGCCAACTTCAACTGCATGGCTAACATAACCATCGCGACTTAAGTAAGAAAGAGTCGTGAGCGACGTAGAGCCTAGAATGGAAGAATCAAACTCAAACTCAAAGCATTTTATTTCAACGTAAGATACCTACATGATTATCATTTGTTGAATGTCAATTTAAATCTATTGGAAATCCCAACTAATATTATAAATGCGAAAGTCTGAGTGTGTGTATGTATGTTTGTTTGTTACTCTTCACGTCTAAACGGCTGAACGGATTTGGATGAAGTGGTTGGTAGACAGATTAGGATCTAGATTAACATTGGTTGGGGGTAGGGCATTTTAAAATGTCCGCCTGGCTAGCTACCACCATCTTATCTAAATCTGCCGCCAAGCAGCAATGTTAATAGCATTGTTGTGTTCCGGTTGTCAGAGATAAGATAGCTAGTCCCCCAAATGTGTTGGGGTTTCCGGGTCAGTACGCTTCCATTTACGACCTCATCTTCACTTAACATCAGGTGTGATTGAGGTCAAGTACGAACCCATCGTGCATAAAAAAAAAAACATATGGCAAATTTTATTGCTGAACCGACTTTGATGAAATGGACCATGCAAACGAAGTCGCCGGCAGCAGCTAGTGTGCCAATAAAAGTTGAAATTTCTTACTCAAGTTTTTACCTGATCTAACTTATAACTAAATTCATTTTTTTTTTATTGTTAACTGGATACGCATTTGACCACAATCTCGCCTTATGGGTGAGATTGTGGTAATAATTAAGTAACTAGTATTATAAATACGAAACTTTGGATGTTTGTTAGTTTATTTGTGTTTGTTTGTTGCTCCGTCACGATGAAACGGGTGAACGGATTTGAATGAAATTTGATATGTAGGTAGAACATACCCTGAATTAAAACTTTGACTATTTTTATCCCAATAAAGGGAGTAGTGCTCGCGGGATTCCTAAAAAAACATATAGACGATAAAGTTATTCCGCAGGCGAAGCCGCGGGCAATAAGCTAGTTATATATGTGTTCGCTGGGAGTTGGCTGAGTGTTAGAAGGGCGTGTTTGCAGTGCTGTGAGATTGATGGATGATTGACTTAGATAAATAATTAAGAATAGCTATAAATTCTGGATTTTGTACTACCTAAGTAACCGTACAGTGCATTGGTAATTTTACTGTAATGCTGTATGTCAAAGACTGAATAAATAAATAAATAAAATAAATAAATAAATAAATAAATAAATAAATAAATAAATAAATAAAATATATAATATACAGCCGTCAAGAAAACCATATGACCTCGGACTAATCATGGGACGCAAATTTTCTCCATTTCAATCAATCAAGTATACTTCATTGCACATCAAATACATATTCCTCGTCAACAACAGCCTTACTGTTGGGGCATCGCTTCTTCAAACCTGGGCTTCTTGGAAACTAATTTTAGAACTGACCAGGGTGACTTTGGTCACTCATATTTCATTGTTTTTTATACAAATAAATACCTACTACCTTAATTGTGTTGCCGACTGTACATTTTGACCTAATAACTCGAGTATACCTCAAGACTCAACTTTTTTTAAAATCCTCTCCCCACTGATCTCACTACGCTCGTACGTAGGTTCTTCAGTTCCTCCATTTGCATCAGGAGTGCCATTAAAAATTTCAACGAGACCGAGATAGGCCGATTATAAAACGCTGGAACTTCATTTTTTAAATTTCACATGGATTATATACTATGTTAGAAGAATACTCAGTTATATTCATCATCAACGTCCTTACAAGTCCTTCCCGTATTGGCACAGCCTCCTCTTACTAAGAGAGGGTATGGGCCATAGTCCACCACGCGGCCCATTGCGGATTGGTGGATTTGTGGCAGTACCGTACCAGACATTGCTTTACTTCGCTAATCGAAAACGAATAACGAATGCAACTGCGCCACAAGTGATTCCGACTGCGCAACGAGTGCTACGATAGAATTCATTACTAGTCTCCAGGTAATAGAGCGTTTTTGAATTTGGAATCAATAAAACTCAAGGATCAGTAGTAAGTAATTTCATACCAAATTATTTGAATTTCGAACTATTTATTCATATCTGTGATTGTGCAAATTTTTAATCGATTGAAGAGATAAGTATTATAAGGTTGCATGCGAATTTATAAAACGAAATGCCGCGGAATCTATACAGAAAATATAATCACTTAATAATAATTTTTTTTATTCTGATTAACTGGATTCGCGTTTGACCGCAATTTCACCCGAAGAAAAGTGACGATGTGGTCGAAGATGAAGCACGCGATCCTGCCTATAATGTCAAAAGTCGAGGTTTTTGATTCTTTAAATTTACTTTGTTGTGTTATGTTTGTTTCGACCGTAATTGTTTACATACTGGACTCTATTGTTATTATTGCAGTTAAATATCATGTTAATGAATCTACTACAAATAAAAGCAACATTCTCATGAAAAATTGTAAAAATATTTATGTTTCCAGAATTCTGAAGAGGACAAAATAAATAATTTGGGAAAGGCTAAGGTTTATAAACATAAACATATAAACAGATCGATGATTGAAGCCAAATTTTCTGTATTTGTCTTACATCAAACAAGGAACAATTTATAATCCCATTAACGATTGATAATTCAATTTGCCGAGTGGGGGTAGAAAACTTCACATCTTTAACTTTTCTTTACTTAGTTGGGATACCAATATAAAATCGCGTATGGCATCATCTACCTTCAGTAGGCATCGTCTCTGCACGATCACCATTGTTAATTCTGACTTACAATTGCAGTAGGAGGAATGTGGAGGAGGGTAATTCCCTTAACGCATTCCAAGGCATAGGCGGTGGAGACCTCAAGCAATAATTTCAATAACGCTGTGCATAATATTCATAAAGCCGGCATAGCTGAGAGCAAAGAATGGGGGCACATTCCACCATCACTTCAATCAGACAGACGTATTAATAGTCCCATCTAAATTGCGGGATAATACTGACGTCAATATGGCTATGAAATGTTTGCAATTTCGGTGAAAGTTTTCGAGAGATTGAAGAGTGAAGTCCAGAACAAAATAAAATTCAAAAATGTTATTCTTTAGTCTGAGAAGAAACACAAATCGGAATAAACTCCAATGTTTGTAGTAAGTAATTAACAAATATTGTACTTGTCACATTAAAACGTTCAATTTACAGTCTATAAATTTTAGTTTAAAACCGAAACCGAAAAAAACGCTAGCTGGTGAAGAGTTCCTATATCCACCTTCTGGTCCATCATCGGATCCTCGTCTTGTCACGTATAATGTATTCAATAACAATATTAGTTTAAAAATCAAAAATCCCGACAGCATATTTTGCATTTTTCGAGCGCCATG
The DNA here is from genome assembly GCA_949316235.1 of Oegoconia quadripuncta. Classification (NCBI taxonomy): domain Eukaryota; kingdom Metazoa; phylum Arthropoda; class Insecta; order Lepidoptera; family Autostichidae; genus Oegoconia; species Oegoconia quadripuncta. Next base: position 36,583,727 of record OX438745.1, read on the forward strand.
ACGAATTTTTATCATAAAATGAAAAATCAAAATCAAAAAAAAAATTATTTCATAGGATAAAAATTATTGACATTATTGCTCATTCGCAAAGCAGATTCCCCAGAGAAGAACGAGCGTTATAGTGTATCCTATGACACTTCAGGGGTCAAGACGAACCTAACGACACCATGCACTACGAAATTGGTCAAGCCGTTTGGGCTACAGGAGGTAACTTAGAAATCTACATTCATACATACACTCGAAAAACATAATCCTTGGGTAGTCGGATAAAATGCGAAATCAAGCCTAACTAGAAGTTTACAAGTAGCCATTGAAGAGTTCCACTAATTCCATAATGTGTCAGTGCATTCACGTTATTCATCTCGAATATTTTGAAATTGAAAGTTTGTGATTCTTCTTTAATAAATGATTAAATATTTTTGACACTCACACCATTACCAATACCCAAAAATAGGTAAACTATAGAAACAAGACAAAATTTTCAAGCTTCGTCGAGTCGCTACATGAATATGTCCCTCATAAGTTGCAGCTCTGCTGTCGAATACGAGTGAAGCGCTATTACTATAACTAATTTCTTTATAAATTCTATTCATGATAGCTGTCTAGTTGGTGTCTATCATCATAAAGGCTGAATGAGGATCGTAGAATAGTGGTGGTGGTTAACGGTGGTGTGCATTAAAGAATGCATAAACCAGAGTGTTGATAATTATTATTGGGATTAAATTTAGATTTGGGAATATTTCGAGTCTCAGTGTTTTAGAGCATACAGCACTTAGGCTATCAGGCTCGGGGAGGGTTTCCATCTGTTTTTTGTCTATATGCCGACCATTCGTATTAATTATTTCGTTTCTTATGTTCGTAATTCGGACTGTACTTCTGGCGTCGGTGTTCTCCACATCTTTCAATTTTGGGATCTTCTCGGTCATTCACCAAATTCTTCTCATTTCCGGGATCATGTACTTCAACGGATACATCGCCAATTTCCAATCCATCATTAAAAAAAACAAAGAGTTTATTACAGGTACGGCAAAATTAATTTGCCCATTATACTTTCGCAAACAATTTCTCCAGCACTTTGTAATATCAAACCCTTTAAAGGCATTGTAGAAAGTCCAAGTACATTAATCACCAGCCAATGACAAAAGGGGATAGGGGAATAATGGAGCAAGTGCAACCGTCGAAAGGAACAAAGGTGTAACAAACGGAGCAAGTGTAGATATGGCTATGATTGATGATGATAAAAATGTCGTGTCGAGTACGGAAAGTTTTGGGGTGGGCATGCAAATGGGCGTATCTCTTTGTTCTTCCATTGCTAATTTTGGAAGTTAAAAAATAGTCGAATGGTTCACAGTCAATAACTTACTCTTTAATGAGAACAAAACGAAATGTCTTAGATTTTCATTACCTAATGTTGAACAGGTAGCCACCAAAATAAGAATTAAGCATGAAGAGTTGGACCTTGTGGACACAACTGTATCCCTTGGTATGACTTTAGATTCTGGGTTACAGTGGGGACCCCATATTAAAAAACTTATGAAAAGACTCAGTTCTGCCGCATATATGCTGTTAAGAAAATTCGAAATATCTGTGATATTGAAACAGCGCGCTTAGTCTACTTCAGCTACTTTCACAGCTTGATGTCATAATAAATTGCTGTGGGGAAAAGCTGCTGATACAGACAGCATATTTGTCTTGCAGAAACGAGCTATTCGTGCAATCTATAAATTGAGGTCAAGAGATACATTAAGACAAATATTGAAAGAAATTAATATTTTAACATTTTCGTCACAATATAATCTTGTATATGTTAAGAGAAATATATATTCATTCCCATGGATATACAGAATCTTTTGGAAGTTACGTGTGATAGTGTAATGAAACGGTAAATTAGTTGCTTGAATGTTCATGGTATTAATATACTCGTATATAATAAGCTACATGCTGCAGATAAAAGAGAAGTTGAACGTACATACCGACTGACAGATAAATGCAATAAACCTTTTTTATTTCCAGTAGATTTAAATTGACATTCAACAAATGATATCATGTATCTTACGTTGAAATATTTTTTTTTATGCACAACGGGTTGGTACTTGACCTCAATCACACCTGATGTTAAGTGAAGATGAGGTCGAAGGTGGAAGCGTACCGTCCCGGAAATCCCAACACATTTAGGGGACTGGCTATCTTATCTCTGACAACCGGAACACAACAATGCTATTAACATTGCTGCTTGGCGGCAGATTTAGATAAGATGGTGGTGGCTAGCCAGGCGGACATTTAAAATGCCCTACCACCAACCAAACCGAGTACTTCAACATGTACCCCGCTGGAGATCGAACCCGCGACCCCCAAATCGTAAACCCAATGTTGTTTACATTGAGCCACGGAGGCAGTTAAATGCTTGAAGTTTGAAGTACATGTAAACAGACAAAAACGTCTTTGAAAGCAGACATAAGCTCAGCTAAAGTAAAACCCACTTTCAACGCTAAAGAAGCACTCCAAGAAAAGAACTTTGTGCAGTTGAAAAAGGCAACGTTGTAACATCAAAATTGAACGCTCCTAAAGTTACATGGTACGAGTAACTGAGTGAATTGAATGTTTTTACTACCAGCGACTTTATTTAAGATTGGATTAGTATCTATGGGATAAACGAGTCATTTATTAGGGTTCTGTAGTCGACAAGGAACTGTCTGTCCTAGGCTTAGAGGCTCTTATTATTAGAAAGCTGTAATTTGGCATGGGTATACATATGGGCAGGAGAACTCAGGTGATCGATATAGCCCGAAGAATTGCCAATAAAGCGTTTACAAACAAAGTAAGAGGTTTTGTATTCTATACAAAATTGGAAGTCCAAATTTTCCGAAAATTAATAAACTGTAAACTAATGAAACTTTGAAGATAGGGAACCTCTGAAGATAGGGTACACTACCCTCGAAGTTGTCCACGAGTACGTATACCTGGGACAAACGGTCCAGTTAGGTAAATCCAACTTCGAGATGGAGGTTAATCGTCGAATCCAGCTCGGCTGGGCAGTGTTTGGGAAGCTACGTAACATCTTCTCGTTCCAAATTCTGTAATGTCTCAAGACGTAATGTCTTTGATCAGTGTGTGTTGCAGTGATGACATATGTAATGGAACTGAAACGTGGTCGCTCAGTATGGGCCTCGTAAGAAGGCTGAAGGTCACCCAAAGAGCGATGGAGAGAGCTATGCTCGGAGTCTCACTGTGGGATCGAATCAGAAATATAGCCCGAAGAATTGCCAAACTTAAGTGGCAGTGGGCGGGGCACATTGCTCGTAGGACCGACGGCCGTTAGGGGTGGAAAGGTTCTCGAGTGGCGACCACGCACCGGAAGACGCAGCGTGGTCAGACCCCCCACGAGGTGGACCGACGATTTGGGAAAGATCCAGGAAGCCTCTGGATGCGGGCAGCGCAGGGCCGATCGTTGTGGAGATCTTTAGGGGAGGCCTTTGTCCAGCAGTGGACGTCTTTCGGCTGATACGATGATACGTATTAAACACACCGACGTAGTGGTGAATTAAAATATATATTTTTGGAATTATTCCCGTATACTTAAAGTGTGGATGAATTTTCTTTTATTTTTGTACCCCATAGTTTTTTTTTTTAATTTTTATTCGTATTTTCTTTGTCTGTTAATTAAATTTTAGAGAGGAAACGATGCAACTAATAATCTATTTGCTGAGAGACTGGGATAGTTTGAAATTTGAAGTTTATTGATATACCACGAACTCATGGATATGCCCATTTACCCGAGCGCTCATACTTGGTCTTTGATAGAAGCTCAAAGGTTTGCTAACGAGCCATGGTGTGTAAAAGTGACTAACCGCATCCGAAACACAGCGCTCTAACACCCGAGTTGCTGACTCAAATCTTAACTTACCTCTTTCTATCTTACAACGTCGTCTTCCCGCCATACTTTTCTCTAATCATAGAATTCTTTAATCTATCATTCAAAGTCACTCCACACATACTATGTAATGAAAGCAGAATCAACGCAGTACGTCGATTCTGCTTCCATGCTTCTTCTCCCATACCCTCCCATATTCGCTCCCATACATCAGCGTGGGCACCAACATGCCATTGTGGATCACCACTCTTGCCTTACTTGACAAAGACTGACTGTCCACAATGATACACAAGGCCCATTCACGTTTCCGATTCACTCTCCTTTCAATATCTTCCTCATACGTCTTTATTAAACATACTTCTCAAATACACAAATTCTTTCACCTGTTCAACTTTTGCATTTTTAAAAGCGTTTATAAAAGCAAAGCATTTACAAAAAAAATATGTATTTATGTAGATCATCAACCATCTGGTATCCACAACACAAGCCTGTCGTTGCTTACAGTGGAACTAGATGGCGCTGTGTGTATGTCTAACGATATTTATATTTATTTATTTATTATATTCAGTCATCTTATCATCCCTTTCTACAACCATAAACTGACATAGATATTATTTATAATTAGCTTTAAGGCTTTTCGATTATAACAGCAATATTATTGATTAAATCCTCTTAATGTTTCTTCCACAATATTATGTAACATTTTTCACTTATAACTCCAAGATTTTCCCTTAATTACAATAACATTCTCTTTGTAAGTATCACACCCATTCAGTGAGATTAAACTCAAACATTGTACCCTGAAATGAAGCTGCAAAGTTGCTCTATTCGAGTTAATTAAAAGAAAACAAGCAACGTACGTGCGGACGCCGGGATAGCAAGGTGGCGCATCGAAAATACGGGTTCGTTGCATACTCGTACAATATCGATATAATAAGCATCTATTTGACTAGAGCTTGTATTCGTTTTCAATTAGCGAAGCGGAATTACACCGCCTCCGTGGTTCAATGTAAACAACATTGGATGTACGATTCGGAGGTCGCGGGTTCGATCTCCAGCGGGGTACATGTTTAAGTACTCGGTTTGGTTGGTGGTAGGGCATTTTAAATGTCCGCCTGGATAGCTACCACCATCTTATCTAAATCTGCCGCCCAGCAGCAATGTTAATAGCATTGTTGTGTTCCGGTTGTCAGAGATAAGATAGCCAGTCCCCCAAATGTGTTGGGGTTTCCGGGTCAGTACGCTTCCACCTTCTACCTCATCTTCACTTAACATCAGGTGTGATTGAGGTCAAGTACCAACCCGTTGTGCATAAAAAAAAGCTAATGTCTGACGTGTAAAATTGTCTGCAACATTATTCACAAAACGCACGTAGCGTACAAGTGTTTTTCCCTCTGTACATACAAAGGATTCAGTTGTTTTACTTTTTTTTATGCACAAGGGTCTGCATTTGAACTTAATCTCACCTGATGTTAAGTGAAGATGAGGCCGAAGGTGGAAGCGCACTGACCCGGAAACCCCAACATATTTGGGGCACTGGCTATCTTATATCTGGCAACCGGAACACAACAATGCTAATAACTTAGCTGCTTGGCGGCCGATTTAGAGAAGATGGTGGTAGCTAGCCAGGTGGACATTTAAAATGCCCTACCACCAACCAAAATTACTAATTCATCCGTCCGAGGGCGGAGCACCATGCTGAGTTGGAACCATTTTATTACTATAGCATATAATAACCGACATTTCAGAATTTTTATTCCTGTAATACTACCATAATATTCTGTTCTGTATTACTAATTGTTATCATTGTGCAATGTGTTTAGAGGCAAATAAACAAATTATCTATCTATCTATCTATCTTACAGGAAACGAGACAATAGAGCTATTATAATACAATTCCATTAAACATTAACATCTAAAAATAAGTCAATCCCGCAACATTCATTCGACCATTCCTTAACCCTTTGAGCGCTCGCGTCGAACATTACATACATTAACCGACCGCGATAAAGAGCTATTTTTAACCCTAACACTAACAACGGGCGCACGTTCGATTCTCAGCCGAATGGATTATTTACGATGGTACCAGCGATCAAAATAGACGCACTGGCCATGCGGCTTTTGCACGAACTAGGAGTACAACGTGACGTATGGAATTGATGGAGAAATGAAACATCTGTGTGGTCTGTCTTTGACGCGGGTGATGGATTTGTTTTCTATGAAAAATGGCGGTGATTTTAATAAATTTCGCTTGATTCATATTGAATTTCTAGTTACTTAAGAATTATTATTTATTTACCTAAAGCTTTATATGTCGTTTGTTTTGAATAAAGTGCTGTGTGGAATTGAACCAACCCGTCCCTTCCCTTGGGTGGTATAAAAGACGAATATGGGAAAAATCTGATCGACCCCGTCAGAAATGCTACACTACGCTCACGGACTCGGATCTCTGACGTAGGGAAAAAAGCGGCAACGTCGAAGTGGGACTGAGCGGGTCACATGGGCCGCATGCCGTGCGAGTTGTGGGCAAATGCGTCCACTATTTGGACTCCTACAACCGCCAGACGCAAACGTGGCAGACCGCGAAAACGGTGGAGAGACGAGCTTGACAGTTTTAATAAGGGATGGTTTGTGCTCGCCAAGAACAAAAACGACTGGAAACAGATGAGGGAGGACTTTGCCCAGCAGTGGGACACTATCGGCTCTTAATAATAATAATAATAATGGGAAAAATATCTATAGATTTGCACGTTTTAATGGCAATGGACTCAACCTCCGTCGCTTGTGCATTTCTGCATATTTCGAAAGGTGAAACGTGTATGTTATTTCAAGCATTAAACTTTATGTACGGAACACCCAAAAGCTAATGTTTGGGAAGTCTCTGACCATCTCATTGACGACCTGTTTGGTGTAGTGGTTAGAAATTCTGCTACTATATCAAATGGTCGCGGGTTCGAATCCCGCTAGGAGCATATGTTTGTATGATGAACACAGATATGTGTTTTTAAATGTCACAGTATTTATTTACAAAAAAAAATGTATTTGTGTAGTTTATCAACCATCTGGTATCCATAACACAAGCCTACTGTGGACCTAGATGGCGCTGTGTATTTGTTCCAAGACATTTATTATTTATTATCTCATTTGGGATGACGATCATGACGTTAGTGTATGTATGTTTGAATAAAAAAGAAAAAGTAATCAAATATCTAAACAGCTGGTTTCCCGCAAAGTGAACTTATACCAGGTGGGCTGTCTCTTTCACTAAGATAGCCGATATTGCTCGTACTTTTCATCATATGTATTTGTTCATTCAGTTATTTGGAGTAAATATATCAAAGAAAACCGACGAAAGAAGGCGCCCTGCATCTAATCTATCAACTAGCGGACGCCAAGCGTTACCTGTGCTGACCGCATTTTTCCTAATCCAGAAAGATTTATCTAGCGCACTGTATGAGATTTTCTTAAACAGCTACGGGAGGCGTAGCCTAAGCTTGACCGATTTCGAAGTGCATGATGTCGATAGATTCGTCTTGATGCTTGGAGTGTCATAGGATACATTTTATGGTAAAAAATCCAAGATGGCCCCTGTGATTATGATTTATGCTGTCGGGTTTTTTGGTTTTTAAATTTATTGGAAAAAGTATTTTCCAATAAATTTAAGTTTTGCGTACACTTGAAGCTGTTGGGGGCTGTAATATTGTATTGGCATTCCCTATATCGGAAATGGCCAATGCAATATATAAATTAGTAAGAGTCGGTGTAAATAATAGGGTGTAAATATCCACTGAGTCATTACAGAGCGACTTAGTCATTACAATGACTAAACTCTTTAAATAAGATTAAAAAAAAAAAGTTTTCCGTATTAACATAAAAGTGCAAAATATTCTTTTAAATTCGCTATTTTGAAAATGTTTACTACAAAGTTGTTATATTATCGTATCCTCCTTATATGTACAAAGTTTCATTCATCATATCAGCCGAAAGACGTCCACTGCCGGACAAAGGCCCAAAGATCTCCACAACGATCGGCCCTTCCCTGCCCGCATCCAGCGGCTTCCCGCGATCTTTACCAAATCCTCGATCCAACTCGGGGGGGGCCTGCCCACGCTGCGTCTTCCGGTGCGTGGTCGCCACTCTAGAACCTTTCCGCCCCAACGGCCGTCGGTCCTACAAGCAATGTGCCCCGCCCACTGCCACTTCAATTTGGCAATTCTTCGGGCTATATTTCTGATTGGATCCCACAGGGAGACTCCGAGCATAGCTCTCTCCATCGCTCTTTGGGTGACCTTGGCCTTCTTATGAGGCCCATAGTGAGCGACCATCAGTTCCATTAGATATGTCATCACTGGCAACACACACTGATCAAAGACTTCCGTCTTGAGACTTTGCGGTATTTGGGACGAGAAGATGTTAGGTAGCTTCCCAAACGCTGCCCAGCCGGGATTCGACGATTAACCTCCTTCTCGAAGTTGGAATTACCTAACTGGACCGTTTGTCCCGGGTATACGTACTCGTCGACAACTTCGAGGGTAGTGTACCCTATCTTCAGAGGTTTCGGAAAATATGGACTTCCAATTTTGTATAGAATACCGTGTAGGATATTTCCTCTTACTTTGTTTGTAAACGCTTTATTGTCTGAAGTGTGAATTGTGTAATAAAAGAAAATAAATACACAATAATTCTACTTAAAACTATGTACAAACTTTTGTTTTACAAAAATTCTAAGAACATTTCCCAAAAAAATCCTACGTTCACAGGGTGTGTCATATCAGAGCATGACATCATATTTCAGCACAAAAATTTTATTATCCAACAAATTTCCAGCAAGGCCTGCATTTTGATTAAATTATAATCGATGCAAACAAAATTAATTCGCGAACATTATCCGCCGTATCAAAGTAAAATGATTACCATACTAATGAGAAAAGGCCCCGGTAATGAACCGGTATCAATATTTCGACTGCTTTATGAAGTGATAATCAGATTTGTGCCGAAGATAATTCGGTGGATGGTGGTATTGAACAGTGTGGTGTAGATAGGTATCTATATACCGTACACAGTATATATCCAGTTGTTTTTTAAAATTAACTGCCAAAATCGCCACCACCTGGAGCCCACCATTAGAAAGAAGGCGTCGCGGCAGACCGAAAAGGAGATGTAGGGATGAGTTGGATAAGTTCCTAACCAACTGGTCGGAGGAGGCCTGCAATAGAGAGCCGTGGAGAAAGAGGAGGGAGGCCTTTGCCCAGCAGTGGGACAGTATGGGCTCCTAATAATAAAAAAATAATAATAATAATAACTGGATGTTCGTTTGACCACAACCTCACCTAATGGATAGTGACGATGTGGCGACGGTGAAGCATGCGATCACAATAGAAACCTATTCACCTGCTCGTTAAGATCCCAAGGTTATAGGATTCAGGAAAGACTGACATCGGCAGCAAGTTCCATGCCTTGACTGTTCGCGTTATGAATGAAGAGTCGAACCGATTAGTGCGAATGTTTGGTATGTTACCTACATAAGGGGAGAATCACTCCCCACGCCTCGTAGTCCGATGGCTGTTGATTGACAGTGGAATTAGAGCAGTTTCTTTGAACTTGCAACATACATATGTAGCTTCATAAAATTGTAACTATTGGTAATTGCAACGACTTTTATAACATAGATATCCCTTTCCTCCATATTGCCATGCCCATGACAAGGTACATGTGTATGTTAGTACTTACCTATGTATTGTAACTATGACATGTGTAATGCAATAAATATATGAATTATGAATAGCAAATTGAAGGTACACCTTATCCTATTTCAACGAATATAATAAGATGTCAATAATATTAAATAATGTCATGCATAATTCTATTTTAGAATGTCAATTAAATTAATAATATCATGCGTAGGTAACTTTCCTTTATTTATTTATTTATTTACTTATTTTATTTACCTTATCAATTAACTTTGTGATGAATATGTAACTTTACTAATATTTAGTATAAGAATGTACATGAAACAACAAATTTATAAAAACACAATTAAAAATACCTATATCTTATAGAAAAAATACGCCGTCCAACTCGCTTCCTTGAGGCGTAGTACCTAGTACGCTAGCGGTATTGCCGCGCTGAATGCATATACTCAGCTGCTGAGCAAAGTAGGTACCAGCTCTCACTTTACTTATTTATTTATTTAAATCAAAATAGTGTACAAGGCGGATTCATCCCACGAGGGATTTATTCCAGTTTACGAAGCTCCGAGCTAGTAATTCATATTGTGATCATTTAAATGTTTTGCACTGAAAAAATGTTTAAAGACTTGGTTATTTATGTTATCAACGTTATTGTTGACTGCTAAAACATCTTCCTCCTCCTCCATCCTCCATAATGTAGCTCCATCTATTGCGCAGACGCCATCAAGACTAAGAAATCGTTTAAAAATAGATGCAAGTTTCATACGATTTACGACTGTACTCTATATTTTATTGTACCTACTTCAATGGGTATCGACGATGGACAGGTATTTGCTTCAATGTATTCAATTTATTCCTCTATAGATAAAACTAGGCTGTCTGAGTTTCAAACTCTTTGCCCGTAAAAATTTTACAAAAAAAAAAAAACAAACATTTTAATCTATATCAAGTTCACAGTACACAGAGTTCATTTATGTTCATGGTGAATTGTGAGGGTATAAAAGGAAAGTAGCCTTTTGAACAAGCGGTAGCTTAAAAAATGTCAAATTTGCAATTATCGAAGCCTAGGGATCGGCGTCACAAAAAATTGCAAGAAAAAATTTGAATATTATTTAAAAATATGAGTTTGTTATACTGGAAACAGATGGGATACTATGGGCTCTTAATAATAATAGGGTTGTTACATCGCTGAATGACATCACTTGGCGATTACTCCACCGACTAGCTTGGCTCTTATACAGGGTGTAACGGTTAAGTGTAGTCATATTTTAAGGGCTTGTTCTACCCATCAATACGAACAACTTTTACTATGGGGGCAACTTCGAAATCGCGAAAAAAAAATCAGCTGTTTCATACATTGCATCGGGAGGTTATTGAAATTTTCTATGGAACAGCTGATTTTTTTTTCGCGATTTCGAAGTTGCCCCCATAGTAAAAGTTGTTCGTATTGATGGGTAGAACAAGCCCTTAAAATATGACTACACTTAACCGTTACACGGTGTATAACGAAGAGAGATAATTTATATTACTAACTCGTATTAGTAGTATAGTTAAATTTCAAGTTACTTGAGGTGTTAAATCAAATGGTCTAAGTTTTATTACTATGTTTTAATACCTATATTCCATCTAAAGGAAGCTACCGATTGGTTAGATAACAAACCGTTCTCAAGATCGAGATGTTCTTAAGTTGAAATATAACTACTACTAATATAACACATAACAATGGGTATACAAAAAAATTTAATTTTTTTTTATTTATAGAAACTGAGTAGGGGAACTCTGACACCTTTTTTTTTTTTTTTTATTTAGTAGGGGAACTCTGACACCTAAACTAGGATGCCCCGTATTATAGGAGTCAGCGCTCTTCACAATTTAGGAATATAGGTTAGGTAATGTAATGCGCTGATTACAAAGTAAACAGGACCTTATTGTGTTACTCTAGAAACTAAATTACAACTATAAAGAGAAAAATAATATAATAATAATAATAGATTCGACAATTAGCCCTACGACTTGGGTTCAGGGGACTAACTTGTTAGGTTAGCCATCCACTAACGTAGCACGTGTACGACTGCGTATGTGTGTGTGAGTGTGTGTGTATATGTGTACGTGAGTGTGTGCGTGTATGCGTCAAGTTGACGCATGACAATATGTTGCATATTTAAAATGTATCAAACAATAAATAGTATTGAGACTGAGACGCGACCTCAATCTCAAGACCGATTTATTAATACGACCATTAGACCCTAGTGTCTCCTTGCCCAACTTTTAAGGATGATCAAAACAGACGAAATGAAGATATTCATGGAGGTATCCTTACTGCATTTTAAACAAGCAATTTCTCAGTATATACACAACATAACAACTAATAGTATACTTAGCAACATTTCTTCATGATACGGTGTGAAGGTGTGTGTGCGCGCGGAACGTTGCTTTTGAATAAGTGGTGGCTTAAAAAATGTAACAACTCACTATTTTAAGTGCACCCTGTGCACTTACAAAGTAAAGATTTTTTTACTTTACCATTTCCCAAGTGCTGCGTGGTTTCTGCACGTAGAAAGAATAGAACTAACCCGTCTTTACTGTATACAAATCAAAAACAAATTATAATAAAAATATTGTAGTGAAATTAATAACAGTGTTATGTTTAAGTAGGTATATTTGTCTATTGATCTATGTACCTATGTATGTGTATGTAAATTTATGAAATTTATTCACGTATTTTATATCTGCATCCCTATTTAATAACGCACAACCTACCTATTTCAAATGTATTGTCCTTATACCCAAGGGTTGCCTGGAAGAGATCGCTTTTAGTAATAAGGTCGCCAAATTGTACATTCTATTCTTACCACTTTTCTGAAACGTATTTTCTTTTCTGTTGTGCAATCAAGTGTATTTGTATTTTATTGTATAACTATTTAAGTATTTAGAAACCAAAACACCCGACAACATATTTTTGTATTTTACGGACGCCATGTTGGATTTTTTACCATCCTACGACACTCCGGGTACCAAGACGAAGCTAACGACATCATGCACTTCGAAATCGATCAAGCCGATCAAGGACAGACATACATACATACATACATTTCCCACTTCAAGGCTCACTGGAAAAAATCTCTTACAGTCCACCTTTGTACAAGACCTATTTTTTCTACTCTGTTATATGTAAGTTTTTGGAGCAATAAAGAATATAATAACCTACATACACTCGACAAACATTACCCTCCCTTGGGCAGTCGGGTAAATACCTTACAATAAAACTGAATCCCTTCCTGTAGGTGTCGTAAATGGCGACTAAGGAATTTCCACCAAAAACATCTAAAGACTCCGTTTTAACGGCGATGGGCTCACTGTGTAATATTTATACCTGATTGTTGTGTCATGGGGTTTAAATAAATTTTTCTTTCTTTCTTTCCTTTATCACGTGTGCATTTCTGTATATTTCGTAAGGTGTACCGTGGATATTGTTTAAACCAGTAAACTCTAATACAAGTACAAGAGCACAATACTGTAACCTATCGTATAAACCTCCTTGCCCTAAATACGTTTATGAAAATAATGTTTATAATATGTGTATAATATTGTATAACAATCTGCCTGACGAAATAAAATTAGTTAATGACAAATTGTTTAAAATTCGATTGATACAATGGCCTCAGGCAAAGTGTTTCTATGATGTTAAGGAATTTTTTAATTATCAGAATGCTATGTAAAGTGTCACAAATCATATTTTGCACATCTGCATGCAGATTCAATACATGATTCCTAAATTTCTTATCAGACCTTGTAAACTGTATTCTGGCAAATAAATAATTTCTTTCTTTCTTTCTAATGTTTGGAACACCCAAATACGGATGTTTGGGATATCTCTGACCACCCTAATCGGGATAAAACTCGTGACGTTTATGTATGTGTACTTCCCAAGTAAAATTTCACAATTTCACACGGTAACAGTGAACAACGAAAAAACTTTTCACTCATCATTCACACAATTATGAAACACCAAATATAGGCCACCATACACGGGGGCCTTTGAAAGGCCTCCGCAATTAGTGGCTGCAATTAGAACTCGACCAGTTATCGCCCAATGATTAGACGTTCTCCAAGCAGGTACTAACAATGAGTCATAGAATGTACCTACACTACGTACAATGGTTCCACTCTGAGCTTGGAAAATGAACGCTTTGTTGGGAATCGAAGGTAGTGAAATTGTGTTGTGTGCCAATAACTTGAATATAGCGGAGTAGAGAACATGGCAGAAATTAGCCCTGAAATAGATAAATTGACGACCGATTGGTGTAATGGATAGTGACCCTGTCAGCATAACCTATGGTTGCGGGTTCGAATACCGCGAGGGGTAAATGTTTGTGATGAATATGAACATTTATTCCCCTAGTCATGGATGTTTATATAAATATTTATGTATGTTTATCCGTTATCTAGTATCCATAGTACAAGCTTTGCTTAGTTTGGAACTAGATGAATGGTGTAAGTGTCCGAAATATTTATTTATTCAAACAAAAAGGATGATATTCTCAGTTTGGCCGTTTACATGTTGTTTTTATTCTTTTTGTAATTGAAAGGGGATACCGACAAATTGGTCTCATTGTATATTCAACACAATCGGTTCAGTAGTTTTTTGAACATGTTATTTGTTATAAATAATTTTTATGTAATTCTTATTATTATAAATTAATTAATATACCGATTAAAAAAAATATTATGAATTCCAATATTATATAGGTTTTTAAAGTAAATACTGTTTGATAGTCTATTTCCATAGTGACCCAACTGCTCCCCAGCTTAGCCACGTGAATATAAATCGCTTTAATTAGGGTAGGTATGCGAAATAATCCTGGCTACGTTAAATCTGCAGGCAGAGGTTAAGCTGATTTTGATGTAGTTTCATAGCATTTATAAACTATGACGTAGCATTTGTTAGTGGAATAAATATGGATTTTAAAGTATTTCAATTAATTGATTTAGTTTAGTTTTATTTGTAGTCAAACCGCTGATTTTGACTATTCCAAAATTTTATTAAAAGATTGCCCGAGCGGCATTACGGTGTCGTGGAATTTTTCAGGATAATTTGATCATTAGGGATAGATAAGAGGTCAGTGATCGCGGGTACTTTAACATCTACGAACTGCAATGTGTATTCAACAGTGCACCAAAGACTCCAGAGTCGTAATAACTTTTTAAAGTGCGTTGCTCCCGTACAAGGTGTGGCTTCGGATGCTCGCTGCAGCCTGTGGCGGAAAAGATACTCTCTTGCGTCGTTCCTCCCGCTCGAGGAGTCTCTTCCTCCTGGACACGATTTGCCATGGCCAACATGGAAATCCTTAAATCGGTTTCTGAGTCAGGTTCGCCGCAGCAAAGATAATCTGTGCAGGTGGGGCTTCAGACAATGGCTCACGAAAAAGCGTGGTGGATTAATGTCCGACTAGTGACCACCTGATAGTCAGTGTTTTCAAGCCGACCCTATATGCCACTGACTTGGCTTAACTTTCTCAAGCACGGAAACAATCGTATTAAAATGCCACTTGCGGTCACCCACCCATGGATAGGTCAATTCTTCCAGCCAGACATTGCTTAACTTCCTGACAGAAGATCTAAGAATGTGTTAGCAATTTCTACTTGATTTGACAGAAGTGATTCTATAAGGATTCCTCTTTTTTTTTTCTTTTTTTTTATCATTCACTGGATTTGCGTTTGACCACAATCTCACCTGATGGAAAGTGACGATGTGGTCGAAGATCAAGCACGCGATCCCAGTAAATGCCTATTCACTCTGCTTTTGAAGATCCCAAGGTTTCTTCCATCTTCAAGGTTCCTTTCTAAATCTTTAACTTTCAAGGTACGGAATTCTAATAACTACAATGTACGATGATCTCTGGGCCAGCCAGTCAGGACATTGCCTTGTATTAATACAGATAACTTATAATAAATTTGTTTAAAAAAAAGTTAAAATGTTCAGTAACTTATTTCGCCAACAGAAAAGTTTTAATGTCTCCATATTCAAATAATTAGAGATTCAGATTTAGGAACTAATTAAGTGGGAGCGTTCTTAATTTAAGTTTCCAACTGTTGCCAGAAAAGTTTTTGGGTGTATTTTAATGTTACAGATAGGTTTTATATATTGTAATTATATGTACAAGTTTTTTTGGGTCAATCGCTAAGTTAAAACACTCTTAGCGTAGTTCGTTTTTCGATTAGCGAAGTTAAGCAACTGGCGCGGTCAGTCCTTGGATAGGTGACCACTAATGGTAGCTGCTTCTTAGGAGTGTGGTTTCGTGCTTGGGACGTTGAATAATCGGTCCCGCTTGTATTCAATTGAAGGCAGTCATTAAGCCAAGTCAAGAAAACACTGTGTGACTCAAATCCACCAATCCGAATTGGGCTGGCGTGGTGGGATTATCGGCGATATCATCTCCTGTAGTCCGAGGTTGTGCTCCGTTTGAACTCTCCTCGCTTCAACACCTTCAACTTGGTTGCTTCCACTGTAGCAACCACCGAAATATGTAATACTATCTTACCACCACCGATTTCGTCTGCGTGCATCTCGAAATAAAATTAATTATAATGATAAACTATTGTTTGGTAATAACTAGGGGTAATTTTCCGATTTTTTTCAAATCATGGAATAACCGCCTCCGTGGCTCAATGTAAACAGCATTGGGTTTACGATTCGGAGGTCGCGGGTTTGATCCCCAGCGGGGTAAATGTTTAAGTACTCGGTTTGGTTGGTGGTAGGGCATTTTAAATGTCCACCTGGCTAGCTACCACCATCAATGTTTTACTCTAAAATTTAGACCCAAAAAAATTAAATTACATCTTTATTGAAATAAAACTATACTTACAAACATAATGTAAAATTATGTATAGTAACCTGTTATTGTCCAATAATCATTATGTTTACATATTATATAATGATTTGGAAAAATATAAGAAATGTATTGACAAAATTTTGAAAGTACTTGGAGAATATAATTTTTTCTTTTCATTTGCGAACAATATTTTTCCATTTGTTTGCTTTGTGACAGATTTTGATTTTGTCCAATATGTGCACATCATTGTAATGACTGAATTAGAAAGATTAAATTGCAAGTATTAATCTATTCACTTGTACTGACTTTTACCATTAATGTTATCAAAATAAATAACTTTCTTTCTTTTTTTCTTTCTATTCTATTGGTTTGAAACTTAGTATCGGTTATTATTTCACGCCTTTAGAGAATGATTGTCCAAAATCGCTGAAATATCTTTCAATTTAATAAATCAGTGAGGCGCAGTAAGCCAGCAGTGTAATTTAAGTCTGATCAACCCAAATTGGATTCTATGACCTTCGACACTAGAGGAAACATTTTGATTTATTAGCAGATAGTACCGACCTCTCGGTAATCTCCACATTTGTGAGTAATTTCTATCTTTAACTCATCCAGGAGAGATTATAAATCGTATGACGTTAAGTATTGGGTCTTTACCTATGTATTTGGAGTTTTTTTTCTTCGTTAATCGCATGTACCAATTCCTGCGATTATCAAAGCTATATCCAAATTTGTTTTTTATTTGGAAAATGGAATATTATTTCAAGGTTTCACATGAAATATTTTTTAATTTCTGGGCTAAATCACATAATTAAAAAAATTTGAACAGAGCTCTTTTCGTGTGCTTCCCATAATCATTTATTAGATTCGCTGAAACTTTTATAAAGCGGTTACTTTTAAAAATTAACGCTGTCTATACTTAACTTAATGTTATACGATTATACACACAAAGTTTAGCTAAATTTGGATTTGTCGTTCCCAAAAAAAAAAACAAAAATATTTGTATGGAGAAAACAGTCTTAATGAAATTCGTCATACAAAATGCCAATTTCATAGATAAGGACCTAATATTTTTGTAATTTTGAATGGCCAATGATTAAATTTGATTTGTCTAAGAAATTGTAATCAAACGAAGACACTTTTGGCTTCAATGAAGGCTGAACGAAGAGAATACTACAAAATATTACAATCTACAAAAACAAAATGGATCATATCGATGGTTCACTCACCAATTCATCGTAGTAATTCGCTATTTGCGAATAAATTAGCGAATCGTAATCCATTGTTCACAGGTCACAAACACAAAAACACAAAAAACCACCAAGTACAACACAGGAATACAACGCAAAAATTTTCCACCACACGGTTGGAGCACAGCGCGAAATTACGGACCGAAAATCTCGCGAAATCAAGTTGATATAGCGAAAATCACTAGTAATTTTCCCCGACTCGGCTCGACGTCGATTTAAGACGCATTGGTCCAGTAACGTCTGACGTGTACTACCGTCTGTAAAGCTAAAATAAGACCAAATTTTAAACACAAATCTTTGGTGCTGCTATGTACAAATATAGAGTGGTTATGTACTCGAATGTGCCGTAATGTGCGAGGATAATCGTAAAGAGGTGTTGTAAACCAGAATAGTAAAAAGTGTAGTCATATGTGACGAAAGCAAAACATTTATGATAATGAATTTATGAGTAAGCTTTCTAGTTACAAACGTTGATAGATTATAATAAATAAAGTTTAAATTTAAAGCTTTATAACGACCTCCAGCTGTAGAATGAGATTGTTTTACACATTGCAATACATAACATGTTTTAAAGTATTATATTTTTAGTTATTTTAATATTGTCTTGTGCTATAGTGATGTCATGTTGAAAATTAAATACATCAATAATAAATGCAAAAGTGTGGAGTTTGTTACTCAACGCTATCGCGCCTGAACGGATTTGGGAGAAATTTAGTACAGAGATTTAATACGTCTTATATTAACATTAAACGTATTAAATCTCTGTATCATTGTAACAACTCAGAGTAATTTTTGAAAATTTTAAACAAGGTGAAAATTGAATATTAATTATGTGCATTAGAAATCTTGCAGATTTTTTCTTCCATCTAAGAAGGTACTTAAAGTGCTGAACACTCCTTGTCCAAGTTTCAAAACGCACGTGGCCGGGTTTCATTCCCTACGTTTATCTGTTGCTAATTATAAGAGTTTATTGGTAAATCAGAGTAGTGCAGTCGCAGAATTAAAAGGTTCATCAGTTTAATTTGACACTTACCGAGCATATGTTACCTTTCTAAACAAAGTAGCATACCACACTGTTGCATAGAAAATTATGCTTAACTCTTTGACAGCAGGATTCATATTTAGACGAACTAGTGTTCCTTGACTATGAATAGTTGAGCTAAATCCTTTTTAGTTTGTTTGTTTATAAACGCTTTATTGTACAAAAAGGCAATACATTAATTTTGCATTGATACATAAATTGAGTACAACGGCGGACTTATCCCAAAGAGGGATTTCTTCCAGTCAACCATAGGGTTAGTTAGAAAACAGCAGATTGGGCGTATACAAATTACAGCAAATTCAAGCTTTGGCAAAGCAAATACCTGCACTACACACTAACAAATATATATTATAATTTATAAAAGTAAAAAGAATAATATATAATAATACATATACATACATACTAATAATACATATAAATAAATATGTATATAAATAAGGAAATACTTAAAGAGAGGATTTAACACGGAGTTATCATTCATCAAAAGTAGCTACCGCTCAAAACGCGTTAGAACCAGAGAGCTTTTTGATGTTAGTTTTAAAAGCATTTAGTGATGGAGACTTTAGTTTGACCTGCTATTGTGTCCTGATAAATGTACGTTTCCTGATAATCTAAATGCAAACATCTTCTGTCTGTCATCATCTTACTCGTATGTCGATGAGGCACAAACTCAAGTGTTATCGAATGTCAAATCAACAATTGTCTACAAGCAAAATTCAACTTTAAGATGACGAATCTTTTTATTCCGCGACTGTACATTTTTTTCTTTGACACACTAATACCTACTCTGTCACACCAAACTACTCTATAAACATACTGCTCTTACGTTAGAAGAGGAAGCGAGTTATAGCGTATGCCCCAGTCATGAGTTCCTTCAAACATTCTTGTGTTTATTTGTTTTATAATTTCTCAGTAATTTTTTTCTGATTTTAAAATGAATGGCGACTGAAATCATTTTATATGCAGCTGTGTAATATTACAACATAATTATGAGACTATTATCTCATATACTAATTTCACAAGATTTGCTCAACTTTACATGCTTTCCAATTAACTTGTAGGTAGAGTTGATTATTATGAACAGATTCAAATTTTTGAATACATTTGCGCGACCAACTTTCGATTAATCATTTTATTACAGCCAATATTACAAAACAAATAAGCTGTAAGTTACATAATGACTGTTGGTTTCCTAAATAATAAAAAATAATTATTATTTATTGCCATAGTTTGTTTCAAAATAAGTTACAGAACATTATTGATG
Source organism: Oegoconia quadripuncta (assembly GCA_949316235.1). Classification (NCBI taxonomy): domain Eukaryota; kingdom Metazoa; phylum Arthropoda; class Insecta; order Lepidoptera; family Autostichidae; genus Oegoconia; species Oegoconia quadripuncta. The sequence goes on from OX438745.1 coordinate 36,603,677, forward strand.
ACATAAACATAGTTTTTTACTTGTAGGTACAATCGAACTCTAAATTTTATGAACAGATTTCGATAAATCATTTCATTAGGTACATTCAAATGTCATATATAAAAAAATAAGTAATATCAAAGATTGCTGGTCAGTAATTTGACATAAGCTACAGTACTTTATTGATCTCAAAAATATAGTAGTTTACTATACAGAACAATAATCACTAAAAGTAAAAAAAATAAAATCGCTGATCAAAACCATTTTTTTATGCACAAAGGATTAGCACTTGACCCCAATGACACCTGATGTTAAGTGAAGATGAGGCCGAAGGTGAAAGCGTACTGACCCGGCAAACCTCATCTTATTTGAGGGACTGGCTATCTTATCTCTGAAAACCGGAACACAACACAAATATTATCATTGCAGACTTAAATGTAACAACAACAATTTAATTTGCACTATATTTAATTTTATGGATCTTGTTAACTTATAATAAATAAATTATTATTATTAAAAGATGGTGGTAGACATTTAAAATAGCCTTCTATCAACCAAACCGAGTTCTAAATATGTACCTCGCTGAGTATCGAACCCGCGATTTGGTAACTCTATGCTGTCCACATTGAGCCAAGGACGCGGCTAAATCCACATAGTTTATTTGGATATTTTACAGATTTTATGATACACATAAAATTCAAATTTATAATGTTGGTTAAAAATAACAAACAGAGTTAATTTAGAGGTTATATTTTGAAAAATTAGAAAACCTCCGAGAATACAAATTATTATACCGTTTAGATAAACCAAACCAACGATGTTCAATGCTCAATATTTTCAAAATGTCGCTAAGAATCAATTCCCGAGGTTTATTCTTAAATTTAAAAAATATAGCATATTTTGATAAGTATATATACGAGTACAACAATTGTCTCAACCAGATATTGCCAGACAAAATGTTGTACCGCTCACTACAACAACACACCGCATCCGAACAATTTATTGCACAGCTATCACACGCTGCGGTCTGGCAACGCGTGCGACTTGGATCTAGCGATGTTTAGATGCGACTATCGAGATATACACACGTCCTCAAATATTTTTTTTTTTTTTTTTTTATGATTGACTGGATACGCGTTTGACCACAATCTCACCTGATGGAAAGTGACGATGTGGTCGGAGATGAAGCACGCGATCTCAGTAAATGCCTATTCACTCTGCTCTTGAAGATCCCAAGGTTGTAGGATTCAGGAAAGACTGACGCCGGAAGGGAGTTCCATGCCTTGGCTGTTCGGATGATGAATGAAGTGTCGAACTTCTTAGTGCGAATGTTCGGTATATTAACTATATACGGGTGGAATCCCTCCCCACGCCTAGTGGTCCGAAGATGGAAGGGTGACGGTGGAATAAGATTATGTAATTCCAACGCACACTCCCCGAAATGTATCCTGTAAAAAACTGAGAGACAGGCGACTTTGCGACGGTGTTCAAGGCTCTGCAATTTAGCAGTCATCGAACTATCACCTATAAGTCTCATGGCACGTCGTTCCACAGAATCGAGTGCAGCTAGTTGGTACTTGGCTGAACCATCTCTTATTTTAAGATATAAGAATAAGAACAATTTATTATGAACGCCACAACACGATACAAAAACAACGACGTAGTAAATTACAGCTAAAAAAGAAATACATATGTATATATATAGCTATTTATGTATATAATATATATGTATAAATGTATGATTTTAGTTTTTGTTTATTAAATAAGTAATTGATTATGTAGGTATTTCATATCTGCATCCGTATTTTGCACAACCTGCCTGTTCAATAAAGTTATACTCCTACACCCAAAGGTTGTCTGGAAGAGATCGCTTTTAGTGATAAGGCCGCTTAATTGTACTCTTATCAGTATTGTGTTTTGTAAAATGTATTTTCTCCTTTTGTACAATAAAGTGTATTTGTATTTGTTCATAATGCAGTCACGGGTTGCGGCGTGCATAAATGGGTTAGCACGGATCACAGCACTGGTTTTCAGTGCCCCCAAATGCCCAGTGACGCACGGACGCTACGTCCTATCATTTCAGAATCGGAATGAGGGATCGAACTTCTTGCGAATGTTCGGTATATTAACTGTATACGGGTCGAATCACTCCCCACGCCTAGACGTCCGAAGATGGAAGGGCGGCGGTGGAATAAGATTATGTAATTCCAACGCACATGCATCCTGAAAAAAACTGAGAGACATGCTACTTTGCGACGGTGTTCAAGGCTCTATAATTTTGCAGTTATCGAATTATCATCTATAAATCTCATGGTACGTCGTTCCACAGTATCAAGTGCGGCTAGTTGGTACTTGGCTGAACCATCCCATGTGAATATAAATAAATTGAGTGATTGATTAGACCAACGACATTTTGCTCTACGCTAAAATAATTAATATATAAATAAATAAATATCCTTGGACATGTACACAATGCCATCTAGTTCCACTTTAAGCAACTATATGCCTGTGTTATGGATACCAGATGGTTGATTGATATACTACATAAACACATTCTTTACTTATTATAAATGAAAACATCCATAACTCGGGTACACATGTCCGTATTCATTATACAAACATATGCCCTTATCGGGATTTGAACCCGCGACCTTTTTGGTATAGTGGTGGTATTTCTAACCACTACATCAAACAGGTGGTCATTTGTACCTGATGATTATTCTTTAGAACATATAGGCTTATAGTCGACTTCCCTGATGTAGTTTAGCATAGGCCCATTGACACATCTCTAAGTATTAGGTCCTTACTTATAAAATTGGCGTTTTGTTTTTTCATTAAGAATTTTTCCTCTATACAAATATTTTTGTTTTTTTTTTGGGAACGGCGCATCCAAATTTAGCTAAACTTTGTGTGTATTATCGGATAACATTAAGTTAAGTATAGGCAGCGTTAATTTTTAAAAGTAACCGCTTTATAAAAGTTTCAGCGAATCTAGGAAATGATTATGGGAAGCACACGAAAAGAGCTCTGCTCAATTTTTTTTTGTTATGTGATTTAGCCCAGCAATCAAAAAATATTTCATGCGAAACCTTGAAATAATTTTCCATTTTCCAAATAAAAAACAAATTTCGATATAGCCTTGAAAATCGCAGGAATTTGTACATAATGATTAACGAAGAAAAAAACTCCAATTTCATAGTTAAAGACCCAATATATACTTCTATTCTAAAGTAAAGTAAATTAATATCAGGCGTGATTGTGGACAAGTGCTAACCGGTTATGTATAAAAAAGCGAAAAGCTCCATATTTCGAATATTTAAAATTGGAATATCCCATCAAATGACGTACAGACGAGTTCGGTGTTTCTTTATTTGGTTCGCGTTCGACTCGAAAACTAATGAATGGCCAAATAGAAAGGTGATACTGTATTGTTCATACAGCAGGTAGGTTAGTTACATTGAAATTTGTATTCACCTCAGCAGGTGTAGCTACATACACGACGTCACGACCTTTATCCCAATTGAGGTGGTGAGAGATATCGCCAACATTGGTGTTTGAGTTTTCCAAACAGTAAAAGTTTAATGATGGAAACAATGATGATGATTTTTTTTACCGTAAGGAAAAAAATAGGGCATATTAAGTGAAATAGAAGTTATTGGCATAGGTAGTTTATTTTTATTTTTTTCAAAAACTGTAAGATTTGTTTGTAAGCTTAACTCAAGTAGAGTATCGTATTGGATGGATGGATTCTGTCTGTAATGAATGAATGCGAATTTATTTGTCCAAACCGCCAAGTCCTGTTAACCCATTATAAATAGAATTTTATTCCTTGTAATAACTTATTTAGACAAAACGTTCCAGGAATTCTAAATATTATCACAATAATTGTATTAAGAGAATTATATTACAAAAAGATGAAATAAATGAATGAAGGTAAAAGCCTTGGCTCGGAGCAAATGCTTCTATTCGGTTAAAGAGCTTGTTAATTAAATGTTAATTAGTTATAAGTGACATGTGTGATAATGTATGACACTAATAACATTATGTAGAAATTGAATATTTTCAAATTTAATAGTGACACAATATTAATATGGACTTTTATTATTGTATATATCAATTTAAAATGACACAAAATACTAACTTTTATAATATTGTGTGCTAGAGTACTTAATGTGTTTCCTATTATTATTGTATACCAGTAATGGTTAAGGGTGATTCAACATTATATAGAAATAGAAACACGACCTGCATTCACCACATTTAAAACAATAAAGATTTATATTCTATTCTAATGAAATTAAATAAAAAAAAAATATTCGACTATATAACATAACATAATATACAAATACAATTGTAATAATATTTACCAACTCCACAGGCTATATTACGGCGAAACGATTCTGACTCATCGGCCCCCTAGACCTGCCCCTTGAGAGTCCCCAACGCAACCTACCCTCATAAATTGGGGGATGAAGTACTGTAAGTAAATAACTTAAAACTAACTTATCGTCGTATTTAGCCTTCGTTTAAAATACCACTCATGTACCACGTACACGATATACCTCTTTACAACACGCAAAGTTTAATTACAAATTGTTTTATAAAAATTTTTGTGGAAACACTAACTCTTCACTTTTGTGCCGACCGTGGTCACAAAAAAACACACTGCTGTTCATAAGTTATGATCTCGGTCTATTATACCGGATGAGTATTTTTACCGTAAAAAAATACGGCATATTAAGTTAGTGAAATAAAAGGTATTGGCATAGGTAAAGAAGAAAAGAACGATGAGATTGTAGCCAAACGCGAAACCAGTTTCTAATAAAAAAAAAAAAAAAAAGAAAGAAAGAAAGATAGAAAAAGTGTTTATTGCCAACAAATACAGAAAATTTCGTAGGTATAACATTTTGCATAATTAAATGTATTTGTGGCAAAGGGATTGGGCGTCAGTATTTGCTGCCAATATGTCCTATGGCAATTGACAGCGCTGGTTTTCAGCGCAACCCCTCTCTCACTTAGGTTTTCAAAATAAAACAACACAGTCAGGCGCGTTCCCACATACACTTATATGTGAGGAAAAAAAACAGGAAAAAATGAAAAAAACTGCTGTTACCTACTTGCGAGTGTGATAATAAATAAGAAAGTGCACTTACAATTATATATTTTACCTTTTGTTCAGCTTTACGATGGAGATCTTTAAAATAGGCAGTTTGATTATTTTTTCAAAACCATCACCGAATAAAGCTTTAATTGTGTCATTTGATGGTAGCGTTTGTACCCTATAGTTCCAGCCTACAAAAAAAAAATAGTTTTGAAAAAAAATAATTTTTTTTATGATAACTTCTATTTCACTTACCTAATATGCCCTATTTTTTTTTCTTCGAGAAAAAAAACTCATCCGGTATATTGACCGGTTCAACCCGCCTTTGTCTATTTGTGATTTTTAAATTGTCAATTTATTATTTTCACTATTATGATTACAAGGTTTAGTAGAAGTCTACAATCTTAGAAATTTTTGGAGTGATAAAAAGTAATTTTTCATGCGCTTTCTGAGCACAAATCCTGGATAACGATGCAATTTTATATATTTTTTAAACATTGTGCAAATATTCTTCGTCTACCAAATTATGGAATTATAATTTAATTTGCTCTTATTGAATTGAAATATTTTTTACTATGTGTCAATTTCTCATCCTAATCTACTCGCTCCATCTTGCCAACATGCTGGCCTTTGTCGTTGACTTTCGTCTACGAATTTCTTCATTCATTGAAGTAGCAGTGGGCAGGGTACTGACACTCGAAGAACTGACGGCTGGCTGGTTAATGGACGACTTAATGAAGGTCGAGGGAAGTCACTGGATGCTGGCCGCTTCCAACCGGTCGCTATAGAAATCTATGGGGGAGGCCTATGCCCAGTCCTTTAGCTATGATAATGATGAATGCACACTCGCACTTGAAAAAGGTCTCTTACATATTCTGTATTTTCAATCCCAAATACCAGTGATTACTACAAATATGTGTGTAAAAATATAACGTCTAACTTTACTACATACATACTATATAAGTAATATAAAAGAAAAACAACGAAAACTGCATTAATAAGAGTAGATCTAAGCAAGTGTGAACACTGTGATTATTAGAACACTTAATTACACACACAAAAATACGGCGATACCAAGCCATTAAAGAGTAAGATATACAAAGGCGAGCTTATTCATAAAAGAGATATCTTCCAGCAAATTCGTCATAGCAATAACAATAGAGAAGGGGAATATAGAGTGCACAAATTAAAATTAAAAATAATAAAAAAAATAAAAATAATAATAAAACAGTATTAAATACAATAAGTAAGGAGAAAGTACATGTCGTGTCGTATAAAGATGTGAAAGAGAGGGCAGGAAAAGAAAGAAATTATCCACCGTTAAAAGCTATGCTCTAATCGGCTGTAATTTAAGAATTAGAAGAATTATATGATTTTAAGTAAATATGAAATCGAATCAAAATCTTTTATTTAGTAAATTATAAAATAAAAACCCTAAAATGTATCAAACTACTAAATAAAAAACTAATAAATGAATATAATGTAGGTAAGTAAGCAAAGTAAACTAATATAACGTAACATAAAATGTATCGAACTACGCAAGAGCAGAGTCTTCTAAAACAGGATTTATTCAGCTAAAAAGGAGGTAACAACATAAATTTTGTTAAAACACCTTAAAAATTACAATTAATACAATACAATGCAATGCAATGCAATAATTGTATTGACAATACAAATACTCTTTATTGCGCAAAATAATTTACACTTAATATGTAAATGAACAGCTATCTAGGTTTTCTATATCCATGGCACACACGCATGACCTGTTGCCATCAGAGCACTGGATCCCTTCCAGTGTTTAAGTGAAATATAGTCAAATAAAATCGTTGTTAGTTATCATTTACATTTTTCAATTCTCAACCGTTTCGTGCCAAGCGTGCGTGGCTCGCAGTGCTCCTGTTTGGTTTTGTTTTATTTTCATTTTATGGATGCCTTTACTTGGCTTTAGGCTCGCGATTAAATGATATATCACGTGTTTGGGACTTGGGAATTCGCTGTTTATAAATTGAATTAGGTTTTTTATTCTCTCTGTTTGCTTGCGTAATTGCGGCCGCGGTGAAGTTAGTTGACGAATTATTTTGATGTCCCTTCTGTGCCCTTTTGTTTATTAGATTTACAGCTGATTACTCTATTACGAGTTGTATAAGGTATGTTTGTGTGGGTGCTAACTTTTAGTAGTTTAAATTTGGAATAATTTAACATATTTGTTAACCCTCCATGTGTGAGTTCAGTCTTTGTCCGGTCGTGTCTCAGAAATGCGTGGTGTTATATTAAAGACTCAACTGGGGCAATTCTTAGCCATGTTTGATTAAAATCGCTTATAAATAGTTCGATGATATTTTGCTTTTGAGACAGTTTTCTGGTGTATTTCGATGATATCATAGTCGTTCGAGGGTTTTTTTTTTTTTAATAAATAAGTTTATTGATTCCAGAGAAGAATAACCAAAAACTCAAGGGTTTCTCTTTATAAGTCTATGTTGGTTAATTTGTGGTACAACAAAATAAGGAAAAAAACTTTTTTTTTATGTACGACGGGTTCGCACTTGACCTCAATCACACCTGATGTTAAGTGAAAATGAGGTCGAAGGTGGAAGTGTACTGACCCGGAAACCCCAACACATTTGGGGACTGGCTATCTTATCTCTGACAACCGGAACACAACAATGCTATTAACATTGCTGCTTGACGGCAGATTTAGATAAGATGGTGGTAGCTAGCCAGGCGGAAATTTAAAATGCCCTACCACCAACCAATTATACCAGACGAGTTTCTTTACCGTAAGGAAAAAAATAGGGCATATTAGGTAAGTGAAGTAGAAGCTGTTGGCATAGGTAGTTCAATTATTTATTTATTTTCAAAAACTCGCGCGCCGGCCGGAATTTGATATACGACTGGCGGGATCTGTGTGCTATCATTGCGAAATTTATTTGGCCTCATATTTTCTCGAAGTTTTCTTTATTTATTTAATTTAATGATGTAATTATGGCTTTGTTCGATGATGGTTTAGAAAAAAAGAAAAATAATAATAATAATCTTTATTGTTTCACACACAAGTAAGAAAATATCAGCACTGTTACAAAATTAAGGCCCAAATATACTATTTCACTTGTGAGAGACTGACATTTCTGAACTAGGAAATTTACCTGTTTTTCAGATTGCCAGGCTGTACTGTAAAAAAACTCATCCGGTTTATTCCAGATTACAGCAGATACTCTGTGGATTGTAAATACAGAGTCTGCTACCTATCTGTGGCCTTTGGGAATCTGGTATAACGACAAGGCTCCACGACATACAGGTTGAAACACGTAGCTCGTTTCCACATATCAGATTTCATACCCAAGAACTCAATACAGGTATTCTGGCAAAACCGAGAAGAGACCTTGTTTAGTAAACTAGACACGTTTTTGGTATATTTGTTATGATTTTCCAAAGATCACGTACTTCTATAACGTATGTATTCGCTTTACTGTTCAAGGCAATCCCTTGGAGATCGCGCTTGGAAAATATACAACGCCAAATTTCCCTATGAAAATATTATTGTATGGGTACACTTATATGCAAGAGTGTTTTGCCCGTTTCGCCTTTACATTACTCCTTACGGAATATTTTGGATAAGTTTATTATTTTTGTACGCAAAAAAGGAAGCACTCATTGCTTCGAGTGAATCGTAATCGCTATTCGTTGTCGATTAGAGAATTTAAGCATTGTCCAGCGCAGTCTGTTTATAATTACTTTTTTATGCACAACTTACTGACATTAAATAAAGATCAGGCCGTAGGTGGAACCCCATCTTAATTGGGTAACTGGGTATCTCATCTCTGACAACCGGAACACAACAATGCTATTAATATTGCTGACGACCTGTTTGGTGTAGTGGTTAGAAACTCTGACTGCTAACCAAAAGGTTGCGGGTTCAAATCCCGCTAGGGGCATAATGTTTGTATGATGAATACGGACATGTGTTCCCGAGTTATGAATGTTTTTCATTTATATATGTATTTATTTACAAAAAGAGTGTATATTTGTGTAGTAAATCAACCATCTGGAATCCCCAACACAAGCCTATTTTTGCTTATTGTGGAACTAGATGGCGTTTTATGTATGTCCAACGATATTTATTATTATTATTTATTTACTATTGCTGTTTGGGGCAGATTTAGTGAAGGCGGTGTTAGCTAGCCAGGCGGACATTTAAAATGCCGTACCACCAACCACAACTATATTAAATAAATTTATATATTAGGGATACATATTTATATATAATATATTTGCGTTTATATAGTTTATTTTGTCGTGTACGACGACCGGGTGGTGTAGTGGAAGTGACCATGTCGGCGAAACCAACGGTTGCGGGTTCGAATTCCGCGACGGGTAAAAGTTTGTGTGATGAATACGAACATTTATTCCCGAGTCATGGTTGTTTACATAAATATTTATGAATTGTATGTTTATCCGTTATCTAGTATCCATAGTACAAGCTGTCTTCGGTCACAGTGTGGGTGTTGGAGTTGGAATGAAATGTCAACTCAGTCGGTGAATAATTAATTTTTATTTACAATGTATTGAGTATATATATAGATTTATCTATTGTACACATTAGACGCTCTGTCTTTGTGTTCTATTCTCTGTGTGTGACGAGGAAGACCGCTGTTGTACTGAGTCGTCTGTTCAAAGGTTGAACAGGCAAGATGGGTTCACCCTCTCTCATGTGTGCATTTCTGTACACTAACGATGAACCGTGGATGACGTTTCAAACATTAAACTTGTAATATTGGAGTACATCACCAAATTTATAGCTAACCAATATAGCCTTCTAAAAATATTTTCACTGCCGGTACGCCTATTTGATGACCTGCTCCTCCTTGGAAGCTAAAATATTTCCAGTTATTCAAAACTAAGCCTTCTTCTTCTTTTCGAGTCAATATGACAAAAATTAAATGACCTAAAGTAGTTTAACCCAATAAGTAGCAACGTCGATGGCTCTTTGATTTGCCTCAAAAAGGTCCTTCTCTGCAAGAAACTGAACAGGCAGGGCACGACAACAAGTGCATCATAGATGAGTGATGCCGCACTCGCACTTGTCTTGTCATCATTAGAGAATCCCCTCATCTTCCTGAATTTACTGGTCCTGCCAACGCGCGATAGAAATCTATTCAGAGACTTCCAGGAAGGCCAGGGGGATCTTTTAATGTCAGCGTTTCTGCAACGGGTATACAAGTGTTATAATGTAACTTTGCCCTCAGATAACTAAGCCATATATTATAAATGCTTAAATATATAAATATTACTGTAAGTAGGTTCTAATTCCAAGTGAAGCTTAAAATCACACGATGTCTACATATTACAAAGATTAAATCAGCCGCTAACGACTGGCCGTGCAGTGAACTATATAAAATGGAAAACGATTAAGGTGTTTCAAGTATAAAAATATCGCTATCAAAACGATCATGTTCATAAAATAATACCTAGTAAATAAACAGTTTAAAAAAAATTTATGTCCCGACCTCACGCTTTTGGAGAAGAAAAGTAGAAAAATTGTTTTTAAAAGGCTTTATATGCACGCGAGTTCATAATGAGGTGAAGAAATTAAAGTTATTATAGGTGCTATTGTTAAAGCTGCAAGTACCCCGAACCATCATCATCACGGCAAGGGTAGCATTAGGACATACCTAGACCTACAAACGTCGCGCGAAATCGCTGGATACCGGCCGCCTCCAACCGGTCGCTCTAGAAGTCCACTGGGCAGGCCTATGTTCAGGAATAGACTGGTAGCGAGACTAGCATAAATCGTAGCCTCTAAGGCACGAGATTAAAGTTCTCGTATAAAAAATAAGCGTGTTCTAGGCTTATATCTATGGCTTCTAAATCTGTATGGCAAGACAAGACTAGTATGTGATATGTTCGTCGCTGTGAATAAAATATTGCAATCCGTCGTACATCCTCTCTTATCATAACTTTGGTTTTAATCACATTGTGTGTGTGTGTGTGTAATCAGGTGTGATTGAGGTCCAGTACGAACCCGTCGTGCATAAAAAAAAAAAAAAAAAAGAATTGACTTTCATTCCTTTTTCTTTCAAAGTCGCATTCATACCATCTCATGTAACTTCTCTTCTGACGACGCAAGGATTTCTTGATCATCGGCATAGAGGAGACATTTGACGAGTAACTCATTCATTGTCAATCCATATTCATACTCTTTCAATACTTGCAGGCAACTGTACATGAATAAGTTAAACAGCCAAGGGGACGCAACACAACCCTGTCTAACACCTTTCTCGATGTTGAACCATTTTGCTGGGGGTTCTTAAATAAGTTAATCATATACTATTCCATTTCCATCAAGATTATCATTATACTATTCTAGTACAAAGACGAGCAACATAAAGACCATCAATATTTTCCAGTCGCAATCTCCTGACTCCATCTTCAGAGCCTCGTCATCATCAGTGTTGTAAAATGCTCACGGCAACAAAACAAACTAGCCCAAATTCTATATTGCCTTGCTATCAGGAAGTATCAGAACGAATCCATGATCATATCAGCTCGATGCTACCATAATATTACATTGTCACTGAACTTACGTAAATATGTCAAATTTCAGCTCAATCAGATATCAGCGAGTGGTTAAAAAATTGTTTACCAATTTTGAAATGGACAACTTACATACATACGAACATTGCAAGCTAAATAATAAATAAATAAATAATAAAATTTTGGACAGTTACACCAATCATCTAGTCCCAAACTAAGCAAAGCTTGTACTGTGGATACTAGATAACGGATAAAAACTCATAAATATTTATATAAACATCCAAGACTCGGGAATAAATGTTCATATTCATCATACAAACATTTACCCCTCGCGGGTTTCGAATCCACAACCGTTAGTTTCGCTGACAGGGTCACTATCCACTACACCAATGGGTCGTCAAATAAAAGCTTGTAAAAAATAAACATGCCAAATTTAAAATTCCTATGACACGAGAATGATATTATAATGGATCAGTTTTTTCTTATTAAGTTACGGTAAATATCAAAATTGTTTGTGATAAGTTACATTTTTATTTGCCAAATCTTGAAAATTAATAGAACATAATTTTCACTAAAATAGGTATTCCATAATTGCAAACGAAGTATGTGGGGCAAATTTCTTAAAACCTTTGACCTCAAATAAAGGGATTTCAAATGTGCCATCACCTGAGGACTCGGAAGTATCACGTCTCATGTGCAGTAATTTGTCAGTATTGGTAATAATTGGACACGTGGAAAGGATGAATGAAAAAAGTTTACTGAAGCGAATGTGGATGGTAGTGTTAGTAGGGGAAGACCACGGCGACTGTACCATAATCAAATCGGGGACATCTTAAAGAAAGGCCAAGTCAAGAGTACCCTAAACCGACGAGCATGTATGAATTATATTTCCACAGCTTGATGTCATATGGCATATTGTTGTGGGAAAACGCTGCTGACATACATATCATTTTTGTTCTGCAGAAGCGTGATAATCATGCCATTCATAAATTAGGACCTAGAGTGTCTCTTAGAGATAAGTTTCAGGCAGTTAATATCTTAAGAATGACTTCTCAATACATTTATGAGAATTTGTTATATGCTAAAAAAAAATATAACCTTATTCGCTAAAAATAGTGATAGGCACAATGTTAATACAAGGAATAAGAACCAGTTATCTGTTTATGTTAGCCGACTTCACTAAGTTAGTAAATCCTTCAAAGGGCAATGTATACGCTTTTATAATAAGGTTCCAGAAGACATTCAAAATTTGCTTTTAAAATAAATTTAAAGCAATCATAAAACAGAAATTATTAGCAAAAGACGATTATAAAATCACTGACTATTTGAATGATAAGCAAGCATGGACATAGCTGTCTTATTATTCATATAATTATCAAATCACAAACTGTAACCCATAATCTGTTTAAAAGAGCAACCCTAGAGTTTCTTGCTCGTTCTTCTCTGGGGAGTCAGCTTTGTGAATGAGCAGTAAATTTAAATGTAATGTAATATTAATAGTGACGTTTTCAAGTGATAATTTTATCTTATGAAATAAAATATATTGATTTGATTTGATTTGAACAACTTTATTATAGTGAAGGTGTGTCAGGATCGTAATTAGTGGAAGTCTGTGGTCTCTGCCTACCAACAACAGGCGTGACTTCATGTTTGTATGGTATTAATTATTATCAACCGAACGGGGTACGACTAGCCTTAAGGTAAAGCGTCTATCTCCCACCTACCACGTGACTCGCTTAGGGTACATTACGTGTGTAGATAACCTTAGCTTTAATTAGAAATGTTGTAGAGTTCTTATCGGTTCACGCTTATCTGTACAGCCACTGAGGTTTGTAGGACGAACGTGAAAGGTACAGGCCCCAATGTACCTACCTGCTATAGGTATATGCAGCTATATATCTAACTGTAGATCAGGGCTTATATACTGGTTTATTTTCAAACCTAATTCGGCGTGAAGTACATTAGGGGTATTTTATTTAGGTTTGTCCCTACTTTAATCTTAAAAACCGGTTTTCTTAAGGAGCAAATTACCCGGTTATTATTATACCTAAATTGGCGTTAAGTATATTAGGAACACTTTACTCTTACCGCAAACCCCATCTAATTTGAGGGACTGGCTATTTTATAAAAGTAAGATAAACTATACTATATCAAAAACCGAAAGGCAAGTGCCAAAGTTACTTGTTTCCAATTAAGAATTACCTTGTTCTTAAGAAATTACCATGAACAATTGTTGGCCAGTTATATGCCACCTAATCGACCTCCTCGCTCTTCGCATGGTCCTCAATGTTTACGGCCTCCATCGCGGACAGATTGATAAGGTAACGAACATAAATTAAAAAATTAGTAATTATTTATCGTTTTGATTACATCGCAAAAGATTGGCGTTACAAGATTATATCGTATTCATTACACCGAAATATCCAGTATAAAGTTATAGGTTCTACAAATGCGGTAAAGAACATGAAAATAATTTATAAGAATACTCCCCAGTTTTCCGACAAGCCGTATTTCACCCACAAAAATTGCGTAATATTTTAAGGGAAAAGTGCGGATGTCACCTCCAGTAAATAAAGTATGGTGTTTAGAATACAAGCCCCGGAATAAAACAATACAACCATTACGTAACAGCTGAATCGATCACGCGAACGGAGAAAAAAAAACACACAACACAAAAAAAATTCATCGCGAATTTTTTCTCTATAAATCATTTCGCTGCGGGGAAATTTTATCTTCATGATTTACACCTACTTTTGTGTATAGGGAATATTTTAAGCGACAAAGGATAGAAAAAAAAACGGTTAAGTGCGAGTAGGGTCACGCGCAGCGTAGGGTTCAGTAGCTGGTCGTCCCAGCTGACTTAGGCCCGTATTAATAAACCATTCTCAATATTGAGAACAGTCTTGTGACCGGTCTCAAGTAAACGTGTTGATTAATAAACCGAACTTGAGACCTGAGAAGCACGTGCATACTCAAGCAGTACTCACTTGAGAGGTGCGCGTATTTATAAACGAAACTCAAGACTATCATTCAATCGCCGCTGAGGCGAATTTTTGAGAAGTGATCTCAGCTGAGTATAGACCTCAAGATTGGTTTAAAAATTAGCACGGAGCATGAGATAGCGTCAACTGCTTAAGACGCATCTCGGTTGATACAGCCTCAAGACTTGTATTGAGATTGGTCTATTAATACAGGCCTTAGAAAGGGGCACGTTGTTTGATTACTATGAATATATTAATTGAGTTCATGGTTAACCGGCTTCTAATAACGCCTTATAGTCATAAGTTTTTTTTTTTTTTTTTTTTTTTTTTTATTGAAGAGGTGGGCAAACGAGCAAGAGGCGCACCTGATGGTAAGTGTCACCGCTGCCCATTACCATCTACGGAAACGGAAGATCCGCAGTGGCGTTGCCGGCCTTTAAGGAAGGAATATGCTCGCTTCTTGAAGGTTCCCAGATCGTATCGGTTCGGAAAGACATTTTTTTGACTATTAGTCATTAACTTGTCAAGCCCATTTAGCTGTGATAGTTTTCGTTTTAACTTCGTTATGTATATTAATTATAGATATTTAATGCCGTGAATTTTTCACATATCCAAAACGTGCCTTGTTGACTACGAAACCCTAAAGGATAGTCAAGTGCGACTAGGACTAGAGTTATATGAGGGTTCCGAACTTAACGTATTTGACATACTTTTGAAGACCCATTAGCTCAGAAGTGGTTGGAGGTGTCAAGTTGAAACTAACATTGAAAATATTGCAACCGAATACTGTTATAAAAATTTAAAATTTCAGTAAGAATAAGAACATCCATATTATTATATTGTAGTAGTACACACCATGTAGTTAACACCTTTTTACCATGACGACCGATTGGTGTAGTGGATAGTGACCCTATCAGCGAAACCAACGGTTGCGGGTTCGAATCCCACGAGGGGTAAATGTTTATGTGATAAACACGAACATTTATTCCCGAGTCTTGGATGTTTATATAAATATTTATGTATGTTTATCCGTTATCTAGTATCCATAGCTTTGCTTAGTTTGGGACTAGATGATTTTTTTTTTTTTTTTTTATGCACGACGGGTTTGTACTTGACCTCAATCACACCTGTTGTTAAGTGAAGATGAGGTCGAAGGTGGAAGCGTACTGACCCGCAAACCCCAATACATTTGGGGGACTGGCTATCTTATCTCTGACAACCGGAACACAACAATGTCATTAACATTTCTGCTTGGCGGCAGATTTAGATAAGATGGTGGTAGCTAGCCAGGCGGACATTTAAAATGCCCTACCACCAACCAAACCGAGTACTTAAACATGTACCCCGCTGGGGATCGAACCCGCGACCTCCGAATCGTAAACCCAATATTGTCTGCATTAAGCCACGGAGGCGGTGATTGATGTAAGTGTCCGAAATATTTATTATTAATATTATTATTATTATTACACATTGTTTCAAACCATATTTATATACTTAAATACTTATATCTATATAATTATATAAGTACACTTATATACTCACTGACAGGTCATCAGAACCTACACTTAATCTTCCGACAGTTTGCCCTTGTTGAAATTTTTCATAAATATATATACAAGTTATTGATGGACGACCTGTTTGGTGTAGTGGTTAACAACTCTGACCACTATACCAAAAGGTTGCGGGTTCGAATCCCGCCAGGGGCATATGTTTGTGTGATGAATACGGGCATATGTATCCGAGTTATATTTTTCCATATATATGTATATATTTACATTATCTGGGTTATATACTAAATAGATAGTGTTATTATAGAGAGTTTTACATTATAGTCTAATTTATTGTTCTATGGATCCCATTCGGGTAAAAGCCTCCTTCTTCTCCTTCCATTTCTTCCTTTTTCTTTTATAATAAGCATTTATTTACAAAAAAAATATGTATTTATGTAGTATATCCAACTCCAACCAAACTCCAAATCCAACACAAGCCTTGTTAAGTTGCTTACTGTGGAACTAGATGGCGCAGTGTGTATGTCTAAGGATATTTATTTATTTATTGATCGACTTTTTTGAAAGTAGTTACAGCAGTATGTTCTTAGACGTAATGAATAGCAGCTTTTTTTTTATGCACGACGAGGTAACATAGAGTTTAAACATTAGAAGTCGCGGTTTCGATCACCAAGTTTGGTTGGTGGTAGAGCATTTTAAATGTCCGCCTGGCTAGTTACCACCATCTTATCTAAGTCTGCCGGCAAACAGCAATGCTAACAGTATTGTTGTGTTCCGGTTGTCAGAGAGAAGATAGTTCAGTACGCTTCCACATTCGGCCTCATCTTCACTTAACATCAGGTGTGATTGACGCCAAGTGCTAATTCGACAAGCATAATAAAATACTAATAATGTAGATAGAGAAATAAAAATAAAAATAACTGTGCCCATAACCTATAACCTTTTACAAAATAATTCTAGAAGCGTCTAATTGTAATAAAAGCAATACGACCGAAGCGTGTATACTAAAAAACCCCACGATACCAGTCCGTGTATTTTAATTTTTGATCTCAGCCATAATCCACCCATAAAGTCATACTCGTGAGTTCCCGCCGTATGCCCTGAATATAAATTGTGTCATTTCCATGAAAACCCTAATGGAAAAGCAGATTAAATAATTCAACCGTAAGAAATTTTGAGCCCATAACGGGTGTTCATAAATAATGAGGTTAACACATCGGCTGTACGCGGGCTTCGTAATAACCGTGCGTGTTAGGGTTCCGCACCTTATTTTGGGAAAATGGAACCTACGACCACTTTGATCGGCCGTCTTTAGATAGATAGATAGATAGATAAAGCCTTTATTTGTTTCCACAGTCACATATATACATTTAGCTTATACATATTGATACACAGATAAGGTAACACATCAACAACAATAACATAATATTGTAACACTAACGCATGTGTGTGCTGCAGCAGTACAAATGGGTCATAGCTCAGTGTATTAGATTGCTCATTGAGCAAAACACTGATTTTCAGCTATCCCCTAAGGAGCAGAGCAACTTGGAACCTAAACCAGAGGAAACAGAAAGTATTAAATAAATAGCAATTTTCAGACTCTTGAAATAGTGATTAATGAGTGATAGTATAGGTGCGAGTGAATATAAAGAGACGTAATGTTTCTGAGTTGTGGGGCTCAAGAACATAGTCAGTATATACGTAACTTTATCATAGTTGGTTAATTTATAACATAAAAATATATATGTTATAATGTAAAGCATAGATAATTAATAATAATAGTGTCGACAAAACAGAATAAACAGTCTAACATCTAACAGCAGCAGCGACCGCCTCGCGATCCTGTTTCGGAACATTTATTTTCTGCAATTCTAGAATATTCGACTTCATTAGTTTTCTAAATGTGTACTTTGAAAATAGTAAGGATACTTTTTTGACTTCCTATAATCTTAAAGGCCGTGATTTTGTGCACAAGTACCTGTCAGTGATGGAATAAAATTGTTATCTAATCGATAGCTTCCTTTAGATATAGTTTAGGTATATAGACGACCTGTTTGGTGTAGTGGTTAGCAACTCTGACCATTATACCAAAAGGTTGCTGGTTCGAATCCCGCTAGGGGCATATGTTTATGTGATGAATACGGACATGTGTATCCGAGTTATGGATGTTTTCATTTATAATAAATATTTATTTACAAAAAAAATATGTATTGTGTAGTATGTAGTGTATCAACCATTTTGTATCCACAACACAAACCTATAGTTGCTTACTGTGGAACTAGATCGCGCTGTATGTATGTCTAAGGATGTTTACTTATTTCTTTCTTATTTCTATATAGTAAAACTATATTATCAGGGATTTATAATATATTGTTGTCAGAGATAAGATAGCCAGTCCCCCAAATGTGTTTGGGCTTTCGGGTCAGTACGCTTCCACCTTCATCTTCACTTACCATCAGGTGTGATTGAGGTCAAGTACCAACCCGTTATGCATAAAAAAAAGTCCCCACGAACCCAGTGACTCCACACCAAACGTTGCAAGTATATAACCATCTCCCAGGGATGAATATTTGCGCCGCTTGCTGCTTACCACAATGGCTACTGCCGCTCCCGCACACTTACAAGAAGCTCTGATATGAGACTGCGCATCCCATACTAGGCTCTTTCCATTTCTCCATGGAAGAAGCTTCATCCCGTTCGACCTCTTTTCATCGTCACGTGCCAAACCGGTAGGCACATTGACGGTGGTAGGCGCCCTGCGTATAACATTGTTCAGGGTGGTATGACGCAAGCGGCCGGCACTGTGCTGACAAGATAGCCGTGGTGACCTAGCTCGTCCTAGACATCGCTAATTTTCTATATTTACTTACAAGAATCAAATCAAAATATTTTATTTTATGGGATAAAATATTCGCTTGAAAATGTCACTTTTTAATTTAAATTTACTGTTCAAGCAAGAAACTCAAGGGTTGCTCTTTTTAAAATGATTATGTGTTACAATTTGTGATTTGATAATCAGAGGAAAATATATATTATATGACATGTCCACGCTTGCTTATCATCCAAATAATCTCTGATTTTATAATAGCCTTTTGCTAATAACTTCTGTTTTATGATTGATTTTAATTTATATAAAGGCAAATTTTGAATGTCTACTGGAACCTTATTATAAAAGCGTATACGGCGGTGTATTTAAAGGATTTACTAACTTTGTGAAGTCGGCTATTATAAACAGAGAACTGGTTCTTATTCTTGTATTAACATTGTGCCTATCACTATTTTTAGCGATTAATGTTATATATTTTTTGTTGCATATAACAAATTCTCATAAATGCATGGATATGCTATTGTTAAGTTATTAATTTCCTTAAACATATCCCTATGAACCATTCTAGGCCCTAATTTATAAATGGCAGCAATAGCACGCTTCTGCCGAACAAAAATGATAAATATATCAGCGGCGTTTCCCCACAACAATATGCCATACGACATCAAGCTGTGGAAATAACTAAAGTAAACCAGTCTTGCGGTATGAACGTCTGTTATATTTCAGATTTTTTTGATAGCACACGCTGCAGAACCAAGCTTTTAGACTTAAAAAAAAAGACTATATTAAAGTATTAATCAAGCATCAATACATGCTGAAAGTATGTAAGTACGCGTCTCACTCACATGACTGACTTTATTTGAAAATTCTAGTATAATATTATCTGCAGTTGGTAAACTTAAAATGAGTTATAATGTATGATAACTAAATTTTGCGGAAATAAATGTCATTAGTACTTATGGAAATTCATAAAACTTTTTTTTACAATTGTGACACAATGTTTATCATAGAAAGAGATGGATTAGCAGTATTTCAATACGCGCAACCGAAAGAGCATGAAATTTAATGTGTTTGGCACTTAAGAAGTGAAAATTTAAAAAATTGTAGTTAGTGCAATTGTGAACTAAGCCATCGATATATCGTTTTCTGAATAACCCAATTACTTATTGATATAAAACCAGTCTCTATTGGCTCTGATTCTAACGTATAGGTATTGTATAAACTAGGTCAATAGGTAAAATGAAACTAGATAAAAATACTACAGCGGCATATAGCGAGAGCGAAGGCGTCATATTTATTTATATGTATGCAGTATATCTGCAGTATGAAATTAGTACGATCCCATCGTTTCCGTTGGTTTCATTAAAGCCGCCTACGTGATAACGATGTGGGTCCTCTGACATCTGGCGTTATTAATTCAAATATCAATCAAAATTTGGATTGGTGACCAATCAATAGTACACTAATAATTTGTTTATTGTTTATTGAAAGAAGTAAATATCATTTTTAATAGCATAAGCAAAAATTTTATATTTCGGACACTTACATTGTTACAAATACAACGATTGTTTGGTGTAGTGGTTAGAAACTCTGACCACTATACCAAAACGTCGCGGGTTCGAATCCCGCTAGGGGCATATGTTTGTGTGATGAATACAGACATGTGTTCCCGAGTTATGGATGTTTTCTTTTATATATGTATAATTTGAACTCCAATGACCCAAACCCACCAATTAGTATCAGCTTAAAAGACCGACACCGTTACAGCCTTATGGGTATTGTAATTTCTGTCCTAAGTTTGTTCAATGTATGTTTGTGTACTTTTATGCATTAAAGGGTTAAAATTCGTATTAAAATCCCACTAGTGGTCACCCATCCAACTTTACTTGTACAGTCGGCTCCACAATTAAGCATACGGGGCAATTATACATGGCCAATGGTAGCATGGACAATTTAAGCTGTACAATACTAAGTTCTTTAAAATAATAATCTAAACAAGAGCATAATTATAGACAGCTGCGATTGATAGTGGTCATCCATCCAAGGACTGCCGCACCAGACATTGCTTAACTTCGCTAATAGTACGAATAGGGAATGCGATGATGGTGCAACGAATGCTTCAGAAGAAGGACAATGGTATACACTAAATATAAGACTTACCCCAGGAAGTGTCCGTTTTTCATGTAGCGCCGACTGTGCGCTGGACGCGCTCTCTGGATTGAAGTATGTGAGGAAAGCACACCCTGAAACAAGGAGGAAATCACATTAATAATAAAATTGACTATTTTAATTGTACACTGTGTACCTACAAAATAAGTGGATAAAAAAAAAAGAATCTTTGACTTTAACATTGAATACGATGCATAACCGACAGCGAGACCCCAACCCAACCCACCCATCCAAGACAAGTACGAACCCGTCGTGCATAAAAAAAACCGACTACGGACTTTACGGTCATAGCTTAAATGGCCATATTGGTCCATGGCCACATGTAATGCGTTCACAAAACATACAGTCGAATTGATAAACTCCTCCTATTTGGAAGTCGGTTTAAAAGGTGGTTGACAATTAACGTAGTATGTACTCTGCTGCGAATCAAACCCGCGACCGCCATTTTTTAAATCATATACAGGGTGAATTTGAATTCGTATATTTCCAATAAACTGGTGACGCCACTTTGGATTACGAACAATATTCCCCTACGAACCATAGTCAAAATAGATCAAAAAATTTTTGATTACCTACCCATACAATCAAATACATTACAATACAATACAAATACACTTTATTGCACAACAGATAAGAAAATACAGTTTCAGAAAAGTGGAAAGAATAGAATGTACAATTTGGCGACCTTATCACTAAAAGCGATCTCTTCCAGGCAACCTTTCTGACACCACCTTTTACGAACTCCTGATTATGATTGACTGGATTCGCATTTGACCACATGATGGAAAGTGACGATGTGGTCGAAGATGAAGCACACGATCTCAGTAAATGCCTATTCGCTTACTCTTGAAGATCCCAAAGTTGTAGGATTCAGGAAAGACTGACGCCAGAAGGGAGTTCCATGCCTTGGCTGTTCGGATTATGAATGAAGAATCGAACTTCTTAGTGCAAATGTTCGGTATTTGACTATATTCGGGTGGAATCCCTCCCCACGCCTATCCACTTTTACTAATTCCATGAATAACATTCCACTACGAACTACAGCCGAATTCAGCCGAAAATTGTTAGACTTCGATACTAAAGGTGATTTCTAAATGGTTTACTTTATATCGGTAATCGATTTTTTTGTCGACTTCAGCTATTTTAGAGTTTAAAGTTGTTTGTAATCAGAGGTAACCGGAATTACATGAATTAAATTTCACCCTGTACATTATTCACTTTGAGCCACGGGTCACGGAGACATAATCAATAACATAGTATTGGTTGCAGACCAACGACAAACCGTAGTTAACAGTGCGGCAGTAATGAGATTGTCCATTCCCATTCGACTACCGGCCACGACTGGCGACGCACGAATAAACGCGAGTATATGACCAGCTCCCTTATACCCGTATATATGTCTTCTTTTTTATAATTAACTGGATACGCGTTTAACCACAATCTCAGCTGATGGAAAGTGACGATGTAGCCGGAGATAAAGCACGCGTTCTCAGTAGATACCTATTCACCTTACTCTTGAAGATCTCAAGGTTATAGGATTCAGTAAAGACTGTCGTCGGAAGGGAGTTCCATGCCTTGGCTGTCCGCATTATGAATGAAGAGTCGAACCACTTGGTGCGAATGTGCGGTATGTTAACTACATACTGGTGGGATCCCTCCCCACGGCTGGTACTCAGAAGATGATATAGTGTTAGTGGAATAAGATTATGTAGCCAGTCCCCCAAATGTGTTGAGGTTTCCGGGTCAATACGCTTCCACCTTCGACCTCATCTTCACTTAATATCAGGTATGATTGAGGGCAAGTATCAATCCGTTGTGCATAAAAAAAATGTAAGACAGTCGGAGTGTCACAGTCTGATCGTCAATGCTATTATACAGAGTTCACGTGAGGGCGTGGGGATGCTAGGGCAATGATGATAAAATGCAATGATGCCGTTGACGACCGAAGTAACACTGTCTTTATTCTATAAAAATACAATATATTATAAATAATGCTATGACGCGAGCGCATCGTGTCAATAACCCGCTTTTTACGTCAAATCAAAGTGTATGTGCATCGTACAAACTGATAGCCGATGGGGTATTAATGTTCTCGAGTGGTGACATCCAATCACAAGGTTGACCTGATGAAGGTCGCGGGAAGTGGATGGATGCAGGTAGCTTCCAAGCGGTGATTCTGGAAATCCTAGAGGCCTATGTTCAGCAGCAGTGGCTAAAATGATGATTTTTTTAAAATCTTTATTTAATTTAGGGACATGAGTCCTTCTGGACATGACAGTCCCATCGTACCCTGACCAAGATTCACTGATGAGAAGATACAAACATATTATATAATAATCTGGCCGCTATTGATCCTGGTTTACCCAAAATTGATAGAGCCAAACCTACAGCGTATTTACTCAGCTTTAATTGTCTCATCATTGTATCTTTTTCATTTCGGTTTCTAGCACATTCCATCAACAGGTGTTGGACATGAATGATGATAATGATGAACTTCAGTGGTTAGGTAATTTACAGATAATTATAATTTGAATGATTCATTAATTATCAAGGGTTATAGCAAGCCAAGAATTCTAACTCAACATTGGCCGTCAATCGATACAAAATTTAACAAAGTGTCAAGTTTAGCCGTGGTCAGCTGGAATAAATCCCGCCCGCCGCGTCCGCCATCTTGGTTGGCGCTAACGGGTTCATTTCCTGCGCCTATTCGCTTCCGGCCTATTCGATGTTGCCAACTCATAATTTTCAGCTTTCAGTGAAAATACCGAAAATAGTTACTTTTTTATTTATCGACTAGTGTTGAACGTTTTGGATCGGATTAACTGTTACAGTGTAGTTTATTTTAATGGTCAAATAAAGTATAATAACAGAACCGTCGGTGTAGTGGCAAAATAACTGAATTTGATACGGTTACCCCCTAATCCTCTTTAAAGAATCATCAACTCTCGATCGTTGATGGAAAAGACTACTTCACGTACTACGAAACTCAACAAATTGGATCTTTTTATATCTGAATTAAAAAAAGCTTGGAAATTTAATGTAGTAGGTACATTTTGCCAAAAATTGAAACTATTTATACTTTATTATGCTAATAATATCAAGTTTTTTTTTGTTCAAGTGGGCGATTTTCTGATCGCTTAGTATGGTAGTTCAAAGTGGCTCGCGGGCCTCTTATTTCTTACATTTTAATTTAAATTCTACATTGTCCAGAGCCACGCCTAGGCATAAATATATAAAAAAATTGGTAGCCATTGGAAAGTCGCCCATACTTTCTTTGGTGGCAGCAACTACTCTGCAGGGGGGGACTGAAAATCAGCAACACTGCTGAGTCCCTACCCATTCATCACAATACTTTAGTTCTCGATTCTGTGTATGCTTGTGTTTTCTTTTTTGTCATCAATAAATCGACCTGTTTGGTGTTGTGGTTAGAACCTCTGCTGCTATACCAAAAGATCGCGGGTTCGAATCCCGCTAGGGGCATGTGTTTGTATGATGAATACGGACATGTGTACCCGAGTTATGGATGTTTTTCATTTATATATGTATTTATTTATAAAAAAAAATGTATTTGTGTAGTGTATCAACCATTTGGTATCCACAACACAAGCCTAGTTGCTTAGTGTGGAACTAGATGGCGCTGTCTGTATATGTCCAAGGATATTTTATTATTATTATTTTTATTTTACCTTTTATTTTATGTATTTTATTTTATAAAAGAGAGGGACTAAGCAATATGGTTTCAACTACATTTATATGGTTACATATTTATGGTAATGCCACCGAAATTACAAAATAGGCAGAGCAGCACGCGAATTAGCCGGGAATACTTGCCCTAATTTATACCGGTGGTCGAATTTGCATCCACCACCGACCACCAGCCACCGAGGCACCACCACCGGCCACCACTAATTAGCAGTTAGCCGGCCTTTATTTCCGAGCCGACGTTATCTGAGCCCCCGTAATCTGCCGCTGCAACGCCCCTGACTGTATGTTGCCCTCGGTTGAACACAGAGATGTAGTCAGGGATGTAGTGGCCCCATAGGTATATAAAATACCCCATTTAGTGAAGGAAAAAAGGGGCTTCCCTCTGGACAACGTAATATCCAATAATGCAGGTAATGTCCACTATACATTATGATCCACCTAGGTATTTAATTGAATCACATACCTCTATATAAAGTTACGTCTATTCCCCGTTGGGGTAGGCAAAGCCCACAGACTTCCATTTGATATGATCGTGATACTCCTTCATTTCCTCTCATTAAGCGGTTCATGCACGCTCGTCAGTTTAAGGTACACTTGAAACTGTTTCAAAGAAGTCCTTGCTTTGAGATCGGTAGATGAACGGACATTGTCACCGATATAGAGCAGTGGATTACTAAGTTGAAGTGGCACATAGATCGCAGGTTTGATAGCCGTTGGGGAGAAAAATTTTAAAATGAGGACCACGCACTGGCAAGCTTAGCAAGATTGGATGACCTAATAATGGACCTGATGCAGACCGCTTCCAACTGATCGCTTCTGAGACTTATGACCACGTTCAGCAGTGAATGTCCTGCAGCTGATATGATGATGTTGATTTAATATTTGGTTGATCAGCATAGATCAGAGGTAGTTAGGTTTCCTTACGAGCAAAATTAAGCCGTATTTCTCGTGTGATAACAATCAAATTTAATCAAAATTTTTATGTAACTTACATACTTTCACACTGAAGAGAAAATTAAATTAGATTTTCGAAAATCGACCCAATTCGAAGATTTTAATTAACTCTGATCTATACCGCATAATAAATATGGTTGAATTTGGCTTATAATGAAAATCGAGCTACATACTACGATAAATTATGGACGTCTGTACTAAGTATATTCTAGCTACCACTCTGTCCGTTATACCAATGCTAGTACGACCGGACTATGTTTTCTAGAAATAAAGTTGGAAGTGTTCGAGTGATATGTGTGAGCTATGTAGGTATAACTCCACTGCCACTTGAAGTAGTTTTCTTTTTGAAGAACTATTTATCGCCACCATGGCTCACAGTGGCTTCAGTATTGGACAGCTAATACAGATTCGTATTCCGTATATACAGAGTGGAAAGTTTCAATGGAGCAGCTAAGGGAGGTACCTTAATCGTTGCAGCTACAAGATCAGCATACGGAACAGGATCGATTAGTATCAAATTTTTTTTTGTGAAAAATGGTAATTTTCTTGCTAACCGTACATTTTTTTGAAAATCTGTGAATGGGAATGAATTTTTTTTGAAAAATTATGGATAGTCTCCTAAGACCAATTTCTTGTAGCTGCAACGATTAAGGTACCTCCCTTGGCTGCCCCATTGAAACTTTCACATATTTATGGTAATTTCTCTAAAACATCACTTAACCTGAATTACGTTCAGTGAAGATTCTGACCAAGAAGGACTTTACATCCTTGGGGGAGTAACTGCCTTATAGTATGTATGTGTAGTAGGATGAGTTTACCTTAAGGAAATAATAGGACATATATAGATAAGTGAAATAGAAGATATTGGCATGACAGAGGCAGTTTAATTATTTTTTATTCAAAACCAATATCGAATCACAAGTCTTTATTTCATTCAATTTAAAATTCAAATGTGTCATTTGACGGTCGCGTTTGTAGCCTATTCCACATAATTACATAATTAAAAATAAATAAAAAAACCTTGAGGAAATACGAGTTCCAAATAAATTTTGCATAATGGAAACCCTATGAATCCCGCCAGGCACATATCAATCTCAGGACGGCGGCGCATGGAGTGGATGATGGTTTTGAAAAAAAAAAACTACCTATGCCAATACCTTCTACTTCACTTACCTAATATGCCCTATGTTTTTCTTTATGGTAAAAAAACTCCACCTGTATAAATGCACTCGATTCTGTGGAACGACGTGCCAAAAGCCTCATTGGTGACCATTCGATCACTGCTAAATTGCAGAGCCTCGAACACCGTCGCAAGGTCTAGTTTAGATCCTCTACATAATACAAATATTTGGTGACGTCACGGATAAATTTTACAGTAATTACTAAAATCAATCTTATAGAAGGGGAAAAGTAAAAAGCCACCTAACCTAACCCTTTTTTTAGTGACGAGGGGGAAATCTTTAAAGGATACCCAGACTCCTGAGGGAGAGCCTGGATTATGTGGGATTTTCACCCACTAAAACCCTCCCGGTGGTCCTCCTCAGCGCTTGTCGGAGAACACCGGGAACTCAAAGGACCAACTACCGGTGCTCCCCTAGCGATCCGCAGAAGCCCTCCCCGGGCTGGCCAAGTTGCCAAGCCGCACAAGATCGCCGATGTCGGCTGCAGCGGGACGAGACCACGTCGTACCACCGCTGCCATCCATGGGGCCGCCACCACTGGTGAAAGGGCGGCCAGAGCCCTCACTCTGACCGCCCACGACCCTGGGCGCCCCTGCTCAGGGGCATAGTCGTGACGCGTCGGGAGGACGCTTTGGTCCTCCCGGCGTCTCCGTATACTGGCGGGTTTGGATCTTATTTATCTCGCTAACCTAACCTAACGTAACAATTCGGTCCCTATAAATATTTACCTTTTATGGAGAAGGCAATGCTCGGCGTTACGCTACGTGATTGAATCAGGAATGAAGAAATTCGTAGACGAACGAGAGTCACTGACATAGGTCAGAGGATCAGTATATTATAGTGGCAGTGGGCAGGGCACATAGCTCGGAGAAGCATTAAAGTTCTCGAATGGAGACCACGCACCAGCAAACGCAACGTACGACGTCCATTCACAGGATGGACGGACGACCTATGAAGGTCACGGAAAGCCGCTGGATCCAGCCTGCTTCCGGTGGCTAACATGATGATCACGAAGTGTTTATAAATACTTCAGACAGTGAAAAACTTTTGCAACAAAAAACTACACCCTCATATAAAAAAAACAATCACAACGAAAGAACAACAGAAGAAACTTCTTAATGAGCATATCCTCAACTATAAAATATGAAATCGTTAATGAGAAAAAATACGCGAATGCCCTCGCCGAAGTCTAAAGTCGGCGAAAGTTGCCTTACTCTAGACCTCCAGACGGTGAAAAGATGCAGCGTTGCACATCGATACTTTAAAGCTACAAATTGTCGAAGCGATAATCGAACAACACCTTTCTGTAGCCGTCAATAAATCTATTTTCCTTTGGCCAACTGAGTGAGTTGCGACATTTTTCTGAATAATAATGAAAAGTTTGCTTTCAGGTTTACACGGTAGCCTGAAATGAGTTCCAGTTGAACGTTCGAGTATCCATATTCAAACTAATAATATACGAAAGTGTTTCTGTCTGTCCGTCTTCACGACTAAATATTTGAACTGATCACATTAAAATATGGCAAAGATGGCATTAAATTATAGCCTAGAAATTGGGGAAGGTATAGATTTTAGGATAAGAAATCTAGATATGTTACCATTTCAGAACTAAACCTTGTGTATTTGTTTGTAAACGGTTTATTGTACAAAACGGTAATACATTGATTTTACATTCATACAGAATTTGAGCACAAAGGAGGACTTATCCCATAGAGGGATTTCTTCGAGTCGACCATAAGGTTAGTTAACCGCCTCGGTAGCTCAATGTAAACAACATTGGATTTACATTCGGAGGTCACGAGTTCGATCCCCAGCGGGGTACATGTTTAAGTAGGTACTCGGTTTGGTTGGTGGTAGGGCATTCTAAATGCCCGCCTGGCTAGCTACCACCATCTTATCTAAATCTGCCGCCAAGCAGCAATGTTAATAGCAAAGTTGTTGTCAGAGATAAGATAGGCAGTCCCCCATTAGTGTTGTGGTTTCCGGGTTAGTACGCTTCCACCTTCGACCTCATCTTCACTTAACATCAGGTGTGATTGAGGTCAAGTATCAAATCGTTG
Source organism: Oegoconia quadripuncta (assembly GCA_949316235.1). Lineage (NCBI taxonomy): Eukaryota > Metazoa > Arthropoda > Insecta > Lepidoptera > Autostichidae > Oegoconia > Oegoconia quadripuncta. Next base: position 36,632,673 of record OX438745.1, read on the forward strand.
TGCATAAAAAAAAGTTAGAAAACAGTAGATTGGACGTATACAAATTACAGCAAATTCAAACTAAAACAAATACCTACACACTATTAAATATAACCTTCGTAGGCACCGATCGTTTCGAAATATATCAAAGATGTACCTTGAGACCCGCAGAATAACATGAGATGAGATCGCGTTCAAGGTGAGATGAGAGATCGCGGATAGCTATTCTACTAGGACGAAGCTACAGGCGCTGAGTAAAGAGCATTCAATCATTTTAAATAAACCAAAAAAAAAAGCAGACTCCATATTACTTGTACTTTGCAGGCGCCATTTTGGATTTTTACCATAACGTATCCTGTAACGCTTTGGGGATAAAGCCGTTTTGGTCACAGAATGTAACACAGTGTTGGTGACTGGTAGCTTCACCAGCTAACCTTTTCTAGATTTTTTTTTTTAAACGGTTCACAAAACTGGACATACAATTCAAAATATTTTTAGTGTTACCCAACATTACGACATAATTAATTGAATGTATCCTACTTGGTGTGAACACAGCATGCACACAGGTAAACAGTCTCAATACTTAAGAGTAAAATAGGCTATTAACTAAATCACTAAAACGATACAAAAAGACCTATTTATAATTGTTGTACAAAATGATGTATATGTATTAAGGATGATTAATCCTTAATACATATACAACCATAGACAACTTTCTTAGTGGAGGCGATTGTTCCTGAAAATATATCAATCTGATTTCTCGTACTATTACATAATGCACACATTCGATACAAATAGATAGATAGTTCACTTCTATACTTATTTTGATATTACTTTGTTTTTTATGACTTTTGTCAGTTTGTTGATTTAAGGTCTTAGCATACGTGACGGGTAATTTCTCGGACGGAACGGAGACGGGACAGGTATAGTTCCTAACGTGAAAGTGGTTCCTAAAGAACAAGAACTCACTGTTTTAGATTTAAGCATAGTCGTAGTCTTTAGAGTATAAAATGTAAAAAGAGACAAGTTAATTTATAAATTATATTTTTGTAAACAAGAGCACGGACCATGTGTCTGTGGAGATTTAAATTACTTTAAAAAAAAAAAAAACGTGAAAGTGGTTTTAAAACATACGTACAGGACGGTGTTCAACGATAGTCGTGCTAGTGCTGCACGAACTAGCAATGGTTGCCGTAGCATTAGATGAAGAAGATGCCATAACGATGTTTTTTTCTATTGCCGTCCCGTTCCGCCCGTGTTTCTCGCCACGTGTATTTTATTGCTATGTTTTTAAATGCAACGATGTCAAAAAATCATCCCGTTCCGTCCGGCACGAGAATAAACACGTCGCGTATGCTAAGACCTTTACTTGTCCGAATGCAGTTATGAAGCCCCTTCAGTTCAGCTCCTTTTTGTATTTAGTTTAGTCGGAGATCCTTGAGAACAGACTCTCTCCATTTACACAGAGAAATATATCTATAATAATATAATACATAAACTCGATAAACATTACTCTCCTTCCTCAGACAGTCGTATAAAAACACAATTCCTTTGCTGGTAGACTCTTTATTATATTGTAATGCATCTCTTACTACATCATTTCCAGAGAGAAATCTATTTTCACCGTAACCATTGCAACGTCGAGGGAACTTAAAACCTTACAGTGAATTCTCCCCTCAAAGTAAATCAGGTTTTACCCCATCTTAGATGCGGTCTCTTCAAAAGGGGCGACACGGTACGGAGGGTGTTGCTTCCGCTGAAATTGTGTTACCACGGGCTTTAATTAGGTCTCTCACAAAGAAATATGGTAGGTATACATTTTGTGAAGCAAGTCTAGCTATTTATGATGACGTAGGCTAGCAAATATGAACAAGCACTTAAGGGAAAGTAGAAAGTAGTTTTCATACAAACTTGTTTGGTGTATTGATTAGAAACTATGCTACTATACCAAAAGTTCGCGAGTTCGAATCCCGCTAAGGGCATATGTTTGTATGATGAATACGGACATGTGTACCCGAGTTATGGATGTTTTTCGTTTATATATGTATTTATTTACAAAAAAAAATGTATTTGTGTAGTGTATCAACCATCTGGCATCCACAACACAAGCCTACGTGCTTACTGTGGAACTAGATGGCGATGTGTGTTTGTGCAAAGACATTTATTATTTATTTATTATTCATCAAAATCTACTTAGGTTTGGTAAATCGAGACTAATTGGTTATTGTATGTTTTAATGCGCGTTTAGGTGGTTATTTCACAATTAATAATGAAATATTATAATATAAAATAATAATTAATAATTTTGTAATATAAACCTTTTTTTTTTAAAGAGTAACCTCTTGAGTTACTTGCTTGTTCTTCTCAGGGGAAAATTGCCTTTTGAACAAGCTGTAGCTTTAAAAATGTAAAATCTGAACATTTTAAGTGTACGCTGTGTACCTACAAAATAAAGCATTTTTGATTTGATTTGATTTGATTGATGACAGACACACAAATAAAGGAATGTTTCCTTGGAGTTAAATATTGCAATATTCAATATTTAAAGTACTTTGCCTCCAGGTACATTTCAAGAATTCCACCCTCTATAATAAGTCAACGTTTCGATTGGCAAAGTAATTCAAGCTATACTAAATATATGTCCATTGTGACTTGTTTGGCCTACTTATCCCATCCAGAATTGGCCCAGTTTCTGACCATTCTAAGTTAGAAACTTGTTTTCAAGAATGATCAAACTGCCCGTGATCCATGTATAGTGGAAAGTTTCCGGGGACTGTGCCACGTCACGCGCACTGAGACTGCCAGGGGTGTGTCCGTAATTTGTTTCAGCAACTTAAAATAAGTATAGCCGGGCTAACAGGGACGGTTTAAGGGGGCACAACCACAGATTAAATAAAAGTTGCGCAACATGCTACTACGGCGCAATCAGCTGCACCCGAAATGCATTCTCGTTAACCTTTCCACACAGATATAGTCCAGAAAGGACGTACACTTGTAAATTCCTATAATTTTTTTTCTTTAATACACAACGAGTTGGTACATGACCTCAATCACACCTGATGTTAACTGAAAATGAGGTCGAAGGTGGAAGCGTACTGACCCGGAAACCCCAACACATTTGGGGAACTGGCTATCTTATCTTTGACAACCGGAACACAACAATGCTATTAACATTGCTGCTTGGCGGCAGATTTAGATAAGATGGTGGTAGCTACCCAGGCGGACATTTAAAATGCCCTACCACCAACCAAACCGAGTACTTAAACATGTACCCCGCTGGGGATCGAACCCGCGACCTCCGAATCATAAACCCAATTTGTTTATATTGAGCCATTGTTACAGTTTTTACACATGGATAGAGTGACTGTCAGCGATGGGTTAAAAATGTTTTCCAACTAATCGGCAGCTCTACTGCCGAGGAAGGTCGCCCCGGGGTTTTAGTGGGCATCCCTCCCGATAGGGAGGGGAGACCCACATAACCGTCTCGCCGTCTCCCCCAGGCGAGCGGTACGCGTAATGCGTTTCCCCGCGCCAAAAAAAAGGAATAGTATCAATTGTTTTGCTGAACCAATGTTCTGAGCCAACCCGCCTGCCCAGAGTGGTAATTACAGCCAATATGGAAAGCAACGCAAGTGTCTCCATATGAGAGGTTTATGTCCAGTAGTGGACTTTAATGGCTACTACCATTTATTTACGTCCCTGCTCCCATTGAGCTTTAATTCAATCAATCAGTCAATTACTCTTTAATACACAACAAAAACTACATAAAGATTACAGCGAGGTAATGCTACTAGCATTCTGAGTACCTACCAACGTGATAGCGACCTTGAACACGTTTTCTACCTTGCTCAGTTTTCGGGGCTGAAAACGTGTTTTGGAGTCTTTGGTTTGATCGATTGTCTTCTACGTTCTTCTTCTGATTTTTTGGTATATGTTATGTAAACTTTTATACCGAATAGATATAGCAACACCTCTGTACTTCAAATTATTTATTTAATTAATTTGTACAAACAATCAAAATATGGAACAAGTTTACTCCGTGAGAATAAATACACGATTAACCGAGCCGGCGTTAACACGACGGTTATATAAACTCTGGTGTCGTCATCGTTGCTCACTGCATGCATAAAATGCTAGAGTCGCCGTACTGATTTCCACCTGCAGATGGCGCTCGCTGATGTTATGGGTCGATGGGTCCTTTCGCTTATAAACTATAATTGTTTATCTTATATTGCACAGACTTTACGCAGTCTTCATTCTCTATAGGTATTATAAATAACTTCCTTAGACCCATATTCTGACCTCACCCGGTCCCTGAACTGCACCCTTTTCAAGTAAATAAGATTAAAAGCAAAACTTCAGTTTTTGCCCGTCTCACATTTAGACGTCTCGGTGCTTGAGGCGGACATAAATTCTGGAGGACTTGTGATTAATTAAGTCGTGGTGATATAAAATAACTCTGCGGCAATAGCTTTCTGTTTTACTCTTGTTATCCTAGTTTGCGTTACCGGAATTGTGGGGATGCGAAACCACAAGATAATCAAATCAAATCAAATACCTACGCTTTATTATTTAAATAAGGAAGGTACATTCGACGACCTATTGGTGTAGTGGATAGCGACCCTATCAGCGAAACCAACGGTTGCGGGTTCGAATCCCGCGAGGGGTAAATGTTTGTGTGATGAATACGAATATTTATCGAGTCTTGGATGTTTATATAAATATTCATGTATGTTTATCCGTTATCTAGTATCCATAGCACAAGCTTTGCATAGTTTAGAACTAGATGATTGGTGTAAGTGTCCGAAATATTTATTTATAATTTATTTAAATATCTTATAAAAACTACAAATTAGGCGGCCTTATCGCTAACAGTAACAGGTAATGTTTTTTTTAACCTATCGAAAAGCGACGAGTGTTGTGTTTCACGGCGTTGTTCTTATGTGTCCGGTCTTATCACCCGTTTAAGAGGGTTAATCCCGCACTGTATTCCATACAAACGTTCAAGTCCAAATTTTTCAAAATTAGTAAACCGATTCTTTTTTTTATGATTGACTGGATTTGCGTTTGACCACAATCTCACCTGATATAAAGTGACGATGTGGTCGAAGATGAAGCACGAGATCCCAGTAAATGCCTATTCACTCTGCTCTTAAACATCCCAAGGTTGTAGGATTCAGGAAAGACTGAATTTCAGGGAGTTCCATGCCGGAAGGGAGTTCCATGCCTTAGCCGTTCGGATGATGAATGAAGAATCGAACTTCTTAGTACGAATGTTCGGTATATTAACTACATACGGGTGGAATCCCTCCCCACGCCTAGTGGTCCGAAGATGGAAGGAAAGAATTCTAATGATACCGTGTACGCATAAAGCAGGTACATAGATCTAAAAGGTGAATAGAGAATATTTTCGTCAAAAAGTATTGAACTACCTACTACCTTGGAGTGATTATTTTAAATGCAAAACATTCTTTTAAATTCGATATTTCGAAAATATTTTCTAATGACATTCAGATCTATATATCCTACCCATACGTATAAAGTTTCATTAGAATCCGTCTATTCATTTAGAAATGGACTTGAAAGTATCTGTGGAATGTCGTGTGGGATAAATTCTCTTAAGTTGTGTCGAAGGTATTATTATTATTAAATTCTTTATTGCACATATAAATAAAATACAAAGAACATTTAACATAGATGATGAAGTGTACAAAGGCGGTCTTATCGCTGATAGCGATTTATTCCAGACAATAAACAGACAGATAGGTATTTATCTTTTACCAAAGTTTTTTTGTTGTATTTCATCAATATCATAGTCTTTCGAGGGTTTTCAATTTATTTTATTCATATTATCGTTTGGTAAGAGGCATTAGAGGTATAATGATACCAGAGTACATTATCTAATTAGGTATAACAGAGCTAAAAATAACTGTCACTGATATAAAGTATTAGTGTAAACATTTACCATGTTTAAATAAATTTTTAAATAGATAACGACCTGTTGGAGACTGGCAGCCATGTTTGACAACATTCATATTCGTCTGGTGTTTTTATAGATATCATTTTGTGCTGCTGAATAAATTAACTAAAAATTTGTGAATTGCCGGTTTTTCCCGACACTTACAACCTTGGTATCTTCAAGTCTAGAGTGAATAGGCATTTACTGGGTGCGCGTGATACATCTTCGGCTACATCGTCACTTTCCATCAGGTGAGATTGTAGCCAAACGCGAAACCAGTTTTTAATAAAAAAAAAAAAAAAAAAAAAAAAAAAAATTGCGTTTCCTGGTCGTGGAGCACCCAGCCTCCAGAGGAAAACCAACACGACCTTTATCCCAAATAGGGACCACCCAATAGGGTGTCCCAAACAAATACTTGAGTGTAATAGTAATAAGTAATACTTATTACCATTGATATTTAAACATACGAATCCATAGATGTTTTTACGTGGAAAGTCTCATAGTCGCCTTTTACGACTATGAGACTTTCCACGTAACTTTTAGAACGGGAAGAGACGGGTTAGTTTTATTCTTTTTACGTGCAGAAACATGTCATATGTTAATATTTATATATTTTTTTTTCTTTTCACCCCCGAGGTGTAGTATGTAATGTACGCTCTATAGTACATACGCCTGTGTATTGATATACTTTATCTATGTCATATTATTTTTATCGTCTTGTACTCCTCAGTAATAAACTCACTGTTGCGCAATGCACTCGTTTCATTATTCATAGTGATAACACCTCAATATCATAAAAATGTGTAAAATATATTCTTATGCAGGAAAACTTTCATCTTTCAAATTCGCTATACTCAGCATCTCCTAGATGGTGCCCACTAAAATATAATCCACAATCTCCACCTTGATCGGCCAGAGCCGTATTTTTAACTGTTTATTGCACTGCATTACACTGTTGGCCACTTACATTACCCACCGAAGGCAGCGCTCCCACGAAATTCTTTTTAGACTTGGCAATTTTCACATTGCTACCTGGCCTTATGTTTCCTTTTGCCGGTAGATTTGTTGGCCTCTTTTTTCAGGTGGCCGCGAGTGTAACGTGTTTTTCAAGCTTTAATTGCGTAATAATACAGTGTGGCGTTTTGTGTTGGATTTGTGGTCTTAGACTTTTCTGTGGTTTTTTTTTTATGTTCGAATTAAAAACTTTGCCAGTTAATTTACTCCAAATTGAAGTTGTAATGGTCAGGCGACTTGTTTTATGCAGTTTGCATGAAGTGTGAAATGACGGGTGTACCGTGAAAGGGAATTATGTAAAATAGGTGATGGATACATGAGATTGGTAAAGTTATCAACACCTTAAAAATAGTGTTATAGTTTCAACAGCTTGCGTGATTACCATCTGTAACGTGTCTGTAAACCTCTGAATATTGAAGTTTTAACACAATGCATTGAAGGCCCTTGATCTTTGGTGTAGTGGTTAGCAACTCTGACCACTATACAAAAAATTTGCGGGTTCGAATCCCGCTAGGGGCATATGTTTGTGTGATGAATACGGACATGTGTACCCAAGTTATAGATGTGTTCATTTATGATAAGTATTTATTTACAAAAAAAAATGTATTTATGTAGTATATCAACCATCTGGTATCCACACTACAAGCCTATAGTTGCTTACTGGGAACTAGATGGCGCTGTGTGTATGTCAAGGATATTTATTATTATTATTATGTTTGGACCCCTTTTATTTCGCGGGGCACTGCTTTACGCATACCACCTCGCCTGAGGATCGGCGAGAAGGTGACGTGGGACTCCCCTCCCTACCGGGAGGTATACCCACTAAAATCCCGCGTCGATCTTCCTCGGCGGTAGAGTGGACCTGGGTACACATAGGCGGCTTCCAGGTCCTCCCCCGCCCTGCCACCTCTCACAATCCGTCCTCGGTGGGCGGCTAGCGTTGGCGGGCGCAGCCTTGTATTATAAGTCTATTGGACTCCTAAGCTGTTTCTGTTTCTGACCACCCAATTTGGGATGGTTATCGTGATACTTCTATATATGTATGCGTCTTCTCTTCTATTTGAGTGATCAACAGTTATTTAGGGTAAATGGGTACACGTTCTCTCGCTAAGGCATCATATATATGCATTATTAATTATGCTGTATTTATCTATCTGTGGAGACTATTTCTGTCTATGCAATGACTATTTTGTTCTACTTTACATTATAATGTAACTATTGTCAGTTTCCCGAAAATAAATAAATAAATAAATAAAAAGAAATCTCACAATGTTCTTCTTGTCCAATGAGGCTCTCATTGTGTGATGACGCTCTCAAATAGTCATTGCATAGACAGAAATAGTCTCCACATACACAGCCACATAAAAGTCAATTGCAAAAAAATATTAAACACATTTTAGCACTCGTCGAAACGTGTCAACAAGAAAGCCCGCGTTTCACTAACAAAACAGCCCACTAATTATGGTGGCGTGACTGGCGCGTCATTATCAACGTCCCAGCTTAAATGATGAGTGGCACCGGTGACTGCTATGGCGAAAAAAATGCCTTTTTTATTCGCTGACCGGAAAAATAAAGCTCTTAGCTGATGAAAAAAGGAATAGTTGATTGGCATTTTGTTAACTGAAGCCTGGGCACGAACGTCATTTATGCATGTATTAAAAAAAAACGGGGCACTGTCCATAGAATATTGGGTATAAATGAAACTGGAAAAGTTGCGAGTCGGAATATAAGCTTGTTATTACGTACCATATTATTATATATATTGTAGAATTTATTATGAAAAACATACACTGGATTAAGATAGGATATTTTTTATCCCGATAAAGTGAATAGTTCCCGCGGGATAAAAATATAATTCGGGACAAAGTAAATCCGAAGCCGCGAAGCCGCGGACGGTGGAAGATATGACAGATTTTTGCAATTGTGCTTTATGTGTAAGCACGGCTTGCTCTCAAAAATAAACAGGACATCCCTACTCGGTGCAAGATCCCTGTAACATCTTAAAGATAACTATTTATATAACTTAAAGTTTAATTAACGTTAAATATTCTCAGTCATAAAACACATAAGCCGACCCATAAACTTGTAGTTAAGACTACAATTAAGGATAATATGATCCGGGCGTACTAATCCTGCCCGTGCGCATTATACCTATTTAACGGGATTTTCCCAGGACACGGTTATGAGTCCCGGATGTAATCCCGCTATAATTGTTGTCCGAGGAATGCTTGGAAACTCCGCGGCCGTAATTATGGGGAACGCCGGGATTCAAGTTGCCTGTGTTTCGGTTTTTAATAACTTTGTTTTCCGAGATTCAATAAATATTAGGATATTCATACAAGTACATGCAGAATATTTTATGGGTGCTAGTTTTACTTCGAATAAATTAGTAATACAAAATAGTAATTGCGGTTAATTTCATAGATCGTCTTTGTATTGAACTATGTACATACAATACAAATACTCTTTATTGCGCAAAATAATTTACAATAATTTTGATGATAACAATAGAACACAATTAGGCGGTCTTATCACTAAAAGCGATCTCTTCCAGACACAGAAGTACATAGTCCAGTGTGTCACTTAAAAGATTTGATGGTTTTATAATTGGTTAATTTCCCCTCCGTGGCTCAATGTAAACAACATTGGGTTTACGATTCGGAGGTTGCGGGTTCGATCCCCAGCGGGGTACATATCTAGTACTAGGTTTGGTTGGTGGTAGGGCATTTTAAATGTCCGCCTGGCTAGCTACTACCATCTTATCTAAATCTGCCGCCAAACATCAATTTTAATAGCATTGTTGTGTTCTGGTTGTCAGAGATAAGATAGCCAGTTCCTCAAATAAGATAGGGTTTCCGGGTCAGTACGCTACCACCTTCGGCCTCATCTTCACTTAACATCAAGTGTGATTGAGGTCAAGTGCTAACCCGTTGTGCATAAAAAAATAATAATAATGGAGCGACTTCAGTAAGGTTCCGTACTGTATCTCCAGAGTGAATTATTGTAAACTTATCAGTATTGTGTTTTGTAAAATGTATGTTCTTCTTTTGTACAATAAAGTGTATTTGTATTGTATTGTGAATAATCAGATTTAAACTACCACTACGGCGGTAAACCATAATATCATACAAAAAATCGGTTAACAATTCACGAATATACTGGATGAGTTTTTTTTTACCGTAAGGAAAAAAATTGTGCATATTAGGTAAGTGAAATAGAAGGTATTGGCATATGTAGTTAAATTTTTTATTTAGATTAGATTAGATTAGATTTATTTAGTTCACTTTTACAATAGCATGTCATACATACAGTTTCGTAAATTTATGAAATCTAAAATAAAAGTGATTGTCAAACATAAAACAAAAAATAATAACATAAAAAACAAATACCTGTATACAATAGTAAAACATATTGTTATATGTATGTCAAAATTAATTAAGAAAGTATAAGTATGTAACCATTGTTACGTCGACGTCATACCATTTTAGAATAATCAAAATGAAATTAAACAAAACAAAATAAACTATCATAGAATAGAGCGTTAATTGTGTCATTCGACGGTCGCGTTTGTATCCTATTCCACATAATTACATAAATAAATTAAATAAATAAAGAAAAATTGGAGAATATATGAGTTCGAAATAAATTTCGCATCATAGGAACCCTAAGAATCACGACAATCGCATATCAATCACCGAGCGGCGCGAGCGTTTTTGAAAAATGAATATTTAACTACTTATGCCAATAACTTCTATTTCACTTACCTAATATTCCCTATTTTTTTCCTTACGGTAAAAAAACTCATCCGGTATAGATGAGAAAAAAACATAGTGAGAAAGGAACATAGAACCTCAATTTTTTTGGAGTTGATTAATAATGTTTATCTTGTAATTCAACCGCCTCCGTGGCGGAATGTAAACAACATAGAGTTTACGATCGCGGGTTCGATATCCAGCAGGGTACGTTACTCGGTTTGGTCGCTGGTAGGGCATTTTAAATGTCCACTTGGCTAGGTGCCAACATCTTATCTAATTCTGCCGCCAAACAGCAATGTTAATAGCATTGTAGTGTTCCGGTTGTCAGAGATAAGATAGCCAGTCCCCCAAATGTCTTGGGGTTTCCGGTTCAGTACCCTTCCACCTTCGATCTCATCTTCACTTAACATCAGGTGGGATTGAGGTCAAGTACGAATCCATCGTGCATAAAAAAAAACCGGGAAATACTTTATAAGATTTGATGATAGAGTGCTTGAACTCTTAGTATGAAAATACACTTTGTTAGGTCGTATGTTTTTATTTCGTGACATTAGGAACTTGAACTTTTTACAGAGGGACTGTGAAGAATTTCCAACTTTTCCGTTACCGAATCCTAAAAATGCTATATTAGTTCAGTTTACATATGTTTCATTGTGAAATAAACTATCAATATTCTGTCGCGGTCTATTATCATTATCTAATTTCATCTTATCCCGTCCTATGCTATATCATCTCTTAAAGTAACCTCCCTCCTCCAGGTGCCATGCTGGCTCATTGCCAATATATTCAATACGATAGTTTAGTCGAGAAGGTAGACGGACAGACAGACAGAGGACAGCCACATTTAAAAACTTAGTGTAGATGGAATTTTTAGACTAATATTGGTAGAGGGTGGCAATCAAACGGATGGAAAGCTTAGCAGATCCTGGTACCACATTTCTATGTAGTCTGGACGTAAAATGAATAGATCCAATCTCACTCTACCCGTGAGTATCGTAAGAGGCGACTTTGAGACTATCCACCCAAATCTAATCCATAGATTTGCACATATTAATGACGATGGCTCACCCCCCGTCATCTGCATTTCTGTATATTATGAGAGGTGAACCATGAATGTACCTAATTTTAAGCATTTTTATGTTTGGAATATCCAAACGTTAATTTTTGGGATATATCTGATCATCCCGTTTGGGACAGGGATCGTGACGTATGTATGTACGTATATATTTTCATGTGTGTGGTTACCATTTAAAAAAAATTATAACCACACACAACATTAATGTTTGGGATATATCTGTCCATCCCGTTTAGGACAGGGATCGTGATGTATGTATGCACGTATATATTCTCTTATTACCATTTTTTTTTATTATTGCACCAAAATAAATTACATAACTTATTGAAGCTATATTGTCCGTGGTAGTTAAAAACTGCGTTACAGACAACAATGTCTTCCCCATATACCGCACAATGCCTGTATTTCCTATTAATAGGCGAGGGGCATCTGTCAACATATCAGGATAATAGAACAGAGGCACAAACACTTAGAATCAGTTATTGGCTAATCCTGTGAGTTTCTGGTCCTCTAATTGGCTCTGTCAATGTCACGTAAAGGCAAATTCTGGTCGAACCAATCGGAACACGGTACTCTGCCTCCACTCACTTAGATGATAAAATCTTCAGTACAGTATATCAAACGTTAGGCATCTATCGGCTGGTGGTTACCTTGTGATTACGAAATAAAACTCCATTCATTCATATCTTCATATAAAATACTGACACAAATAAATGATAAGAACTTGCGCGCCCAAAGCATTCTCCGACGCGTCCCCATTACTTTACGATCACATAAAACCTCTGCCTATAATTCAAGTCTATTTTCCTAAATATCATATTGCGATAGTCGTCATCTATAAAAAAATAGTACAATAAAGATCAGCTCCAGAGTCCTTCGAAGTTTGCGATGTGATCGAATTATTTTTTTGGCAAATTCTCAAAAATAAACTCTTGGAGTAAAAACAAGCTAATATACCGAGTACGTGTTTCATGTCCGGCTAGGTTCCGAACAGCTGGTTGCTCGGCCCAGCTTGAAAAAGCTGTTGGGAAAGTTTTGAGGGTAGGGGTGGACTTTGACGCCGGGTTTTACGTTACATTTAATATGTGCATATTATGTACGTGGCGTATTAAAAAGAAAAGCTGATCAAGACCAAGTGAAAGATTAGCGGTTTTTCCACACAGTATTAAAATCGGAGAGGCCTAAGATTTGCTTAAAACTCGATTTTTGATCTTATAATTATTATTAAATCCTTTATTGCACAGAAAATTAAATACAAAGAAAATTATAAAAGTATACAAAGGCGGTCTTATATCTAGCGATTTCTTCCAGACAACCTCATTTAAAGAAGCTTTTTAAGGTAGCTGGATAGTGCAAAGTAAAAGGTGAATAACTTTAAATATCAGCACGTACATATAGCATACATAGAAAATACATAGGTATAGTAAAATATATAACAAATATAAACATACCTTTGCTAAAAAAAATAAAGACCACATACATAAATAAATACATAATAAATACACCTAATAAATGTACAATCATTAAAAACATAAATAATATTCCTTTAGACGCAGTTTAAACACTGCAAGCGATCTTAAATACAAATACAATACAACAAGTACAAATAGAGTAAATACAAAATCGGTAAAACTTGACCTAAAACAAGCTAAAATTCTGTCACAGCGAAACTAAAGACAACTGAGCAGGGCTTTACCTACTTTCTCTCAACGAATCTTAGAAATAATTTAACAGCCAGGCTCGTCCGTCCTCAAATAAGGAAAAGGCCGGGACATAATGAATTAAGTGTAAGGAGGAAAGGTAAAAATAAACGGACGAGCGAGTAATAAAAAAAGATGGTCAAGTGTGAGTAGGACTCTTACCCTAACATCACGATTGATAAACTTTTTGAACTCACAATCTGAGAAATGTAGTTATTTACGTTTGAGGTACGAGCTCTAAGACCCGGCCAAGTGTGTCGCGGATGCAAAAATTTTACCGTACCTATATCCTTACTTCCCAGAATTCGTTCCTTATTAGCAACTCTATCGAATGTTGTAATAATACAGTTAAATTTTTCTTCAAAATCAACGTATTCTATTCCTGGCTAGGAATATTCATTTTCCAAAAATCCAATGATTTAGTTTTAATTTCCATCAAAATGAGGCCCGAGATTCCTATGAGTACTTTTCGCTATCCATAGTTTCGGATTTGGCTATGCACGCCAATTTGAAAAATTCATTCTGTATACATATAAATATAAACATCCATAACTAGGGTACACAATTGTACGAATTCAATCCGGGGTATCTAACCACTATACATACTCTCTTACGTGCTTCTACGTACAGAAAACACATCCAAAACATCGGGACAGGTGAAGCAAAATATCTCCAAAAAATCAGACCAGTCAGCCTGTACACCCCTTAACAGAACCACGTGAATCAATAACTGCTGACCGTCTCATTACAAACCCCCCAGATTCAATCAGCATCAACCGCTCAAATATAACCTCTATGTTTTGAGCATACAGCTCAAATTTGCTCGACAATAACCCAGTCATAAGGCTTAATCGTCTCAGCGCAATAAAAGTGTCAAACTATACAGTGTTAGCGAAGGAAAACAGTGAGCTTTTATAGGCTATTACTAATAAAATAAAAGGGTCGGTAGATATGATAGCGATATGAGATAGTAAGAGTATAACTAGGTACACTCAGGATAAAAAAACGAGTCATATTACTTCTTAAACTATAGTGACTCGCATAAAAATGTGCGTTTTCTAATTTGCATAGGTATTGCTGTGTAGTTTCTGGCAGGTATAAAGAATTGAATAAGCCCGTTTCTTCCAATGGCATGGGTGTCGTAAAAGGCGACTAAGGGACTTCACATCAAAAACGTGGCGACGAGCTCACCCCTTGTCATGTATATGACAAAGTGAACAGTGGATCTTGTTTCAAATATTAAATTTTAAATGTTTACAACACCCAAACTCGTGTCATTGGGTTATCTCTGAACACCCTATTTGGGACAATAGTCATGAATATTTAATTAAACAATGCTGATGCTTTCGTAGGAAGCATTTACAATTACTACAGCACTAAATGGTACTTTAATAATGTATAAGAGACACGTGCCAGAATTATTCAAAAAGAAAGAAATCATAACACACTTAGTCTTTAGGCTTTTAGTCATAAGACCGCCTAATTGTGTTCTATTGTTATCATCAAAATTATTGTAAATTATTTTGCGCAATAAAGAGTATTTGTATTGTATTGTATTGTCTTTAGAGATTTCGCAAAATTACAACACTCCTATATGTAGATGCAGTGAATGATTCTGCTGGAATCGTAAATTTAAAATTTTCACGTTCATTTATCATCTTGAAGCGGCAGGCTGAGGCCGACAAAGCCGAGACCCATGCCTACAAGCAAGACAACAAAATATGTATAAGTGTATTCACTGTCCCTCTCGCACTTCCTAAAACAAGAGAGACAACTATTCGTATTCCAATATCATTAGTCTAGTAGGAGAGATGTACATATCTAAACCATTACTAAGTTATGTTTGTTTGTAAACGCTTTATTGTACAAATTAACACACATAATACATTAAGTCGAAATAGTGTACAAAGGCGAATTTATCCCATGAGGGATCTCTTCCAGTCGACCCAAATTTACAACACACAATGTTTATTAGGCGTACAGAAGAATATGCTCAATATTTACTCTTATTTATATATATTATAATACAATTATATATTTTTTTTAAATTCTTTTTTTGATTAAATGGATACGCGTTTGCTACAATCTCGCCTGGTGGAAAGTGAGGATGTGCCCAAAGATGAAGCACGCGATCTCTGTAGATGCCTATTCACCCTGCTCTTGAAGATCCCAAGGTTGTTAGCTTCAGGAAAGACTGACTTAAATATATACCAATAATGGATACATATCTAAATAAATTATGCTCATACTTATATAATAGAATATAATAATGTTATCCTACATACACATACATATATATTATAGCAATAAAAGATTATTAATCATACAATGAATGAGGATCTTTAAAATTACTTTCAATCGGAAAATGAAACATAAAGGTTCTGTATGAAGTAAACTAGAATATTTAGGTAATTTGACAAGTTATTCGTAAATGGATTTGGTGAATGGCATTTAATATCTGGTTTTCAGATCAACACTTCTGTACTGATGAAATTGAATGTGACAAGGAAGTAGCCTAGGTAGGGTAAGGACATAGTTACTATTGAGCCTGAAAAGTCCACGATGAAGTAATGTCATTTTATGGACGTAATGTTAATAAATTTAAAAATAAATTCTACTTTAAAAATCCTACTAAAAACAATCTTTTAATATTCCATCATCATCAAGACGAGTGACATAAAGTCTATCAAGAAGTTCCAGTTGCATCTTCTGGCTCCATCGTCAGACATTCGTCATCATGTTTAATTAAAAATTACCACCATCAACAAAACAAATTACCCCACATTCGACAATCTTGCCATTTGCCATCAGGGAGTTCCAGTACGTACCACCTGGCTCCATCATCAGACCTGATCGATGGTACCATAATATTACATTGTCACCGACATTTACATAAATTTGCTAAATTTCAGTTCTATCAGATACCAGCAAGTGGTTGAAAAATGGATTGCAAATTTTTAAACGGACAACTTACAAACGAACATTGTAAACTTAATAAAAGCTTGTAAAAACGATTATTTTAGAAGGTTTTGGAAAAGTTCCAAATATGCCTCAATCTAAGCACTAACGGTTTCGTTTTGTGTCTTCGTGTACGACATTGCAAATGCATGTAACCGTATTATTAGTGAATTCGGGCGCGATTAAGGATTTTGATTTCGCTTTTAACCCACCATTTATACCCACCTAATTTCGGAGAAATCTGGGACGTGGGTATTAAGGCACTAAGTTTCATTTAAAAAGAGTAGCATTTAAGTTTAATATTTTACGTACTGTTCACACTCTTTGCGCAGACTTAGATTTCATATAGACATCTTCCAAGAAAGGCCTTCAAACACCATTATCGTCTAGTACTGAACGAACACCCTCGAATAAATATGCCCTTTTCTAGTGCCAAAGTCTAGCGCTATTCAAGAGCTCGCTGTCTTTTCCTTTAAATGTATTATTATAGTTTAGTGATATGGTAACAATTTCTCAATTTTTGTGTATTTGATTTGCAATCAATGTAAGTAAATAAATAAATATCCTTAGATATACACACAGAGCCATCTAGTTCCACAGTAATCAACTATAGGCTTGTGTTGTGGATACCAGATGATTGATATACTACATAAATACATTTCTTTTTGTAAATAAATACTTATTATAAATGAAAACATCCCTAACTCGGGTACACATGTCCGTATTCATCACACAAAAATATGCCCTTAGCGGGATTCGAACCCGCAACTTTTTGGTATAGTGGTTCGTGTAGTTAACCTAAGGTTTGAAACGACATACACTTACCTTCGAAATATACAGACATTCATTCGTGACCGGGAAAGACATCATCGCCGTTGAAACTTGCAAGTGTAATATTTGTGGAAAGTCCCTTAGTCCCTTTCACAACACCCACGTGGGTGGTTCTATTCAATTTGAGTGCCGAAACCACACAGCATCAAGTATTTTTTTTATGCACGACGGGTTCGTACCTGACTTCAATCACACCTGATGTTAAGTGAAGATGAGGTCGAAGGTGGAAGCGTACTGACCCGGAAACCCCAAGACATTTGGGGGACTGGCTATCTTATCTCTGACAACCGGAACACAACAATGCTATTAACATTGCTGTTTGGCGGCAGATTTAGATAAGATGGTGGTAGCTAGGCATATTGTATAGTTGTGTAAATAGCTACTAATTGAAATAAACCTGACGATGTCAAACTTTTCACATTTTCCTGTAAACACAGCGACTACATAAAAGCCGGCCAGATTACTGCAGATACAGTGGCTTAATAATAAGCTGATGGCAATGATGAAAATATCAAAGAGGATTAAATCCGTTCGTTTCATAATACTCTGATCAACGTCCCCATATAGAAAATAGTTCACTTTGATTGTAGGAGACTTTTTTATTATGTCCGGCATGTTAGGAGCGTCGGTGGCTCAGCGGTTAAGACACGGTCTCCCAATTTGGGAGAACCGGGTTCGATTCCCACGCAGGCCAATGTACCAATGAGTTTTTAAATTTAATATGCCTGAGAAATAAAAATTCAAAGGCATGTGAAGTCCCCAACCCGCATTGGACGATGGCCCATACTCCCTCATATACGTGGGTAAGCCTATATCCCTGATGTTGATGATGTTTCTCTTCTCTTACCGTGAGTGTTGTAAAAGTCGACTAAGTAACTTTCCACCAAAAAATAACTGTAGATCTGCACGTTTCAACGGCACGTTCAAAAGATTATAATATCTTTGCAATACACCAAAACAACCGCCGCCGCCGCAATACCCGCCTCCATGGCTCAATTTAAACAATATTGGGTTTACGAACGGAGGTCGCGGGTTCGATCGCCAGCGGGGTACATATTTAAGTACTCGGTTTGGTTGGTTGTAGGGCACTTTAAATGTCCGCCTGGCTAGCTACCACTATCTTATCTAAATCTGCTCCCAAACACCAATGTTAATAGCATTGTTGTGTTCCTGTTGTCAAAGATAAGATAGCCAGTTCCCCAAATGTTGGGGTTTCCGGGTCAGTACGCTTCCACCTTCGGCCTCATCTTCACTTAACATCGATGTGATCGAAGTCAAGTGCTAACCCCGATGTGCATAAAAAAAACAGCGTGAAAAGTTAAATGTCTTCGAAACAGTTTAACTGATTTTTATGAAACATGTCCTCTTGTTTTTAGTCTTTGATATAAAAACTGCACTGAAATTGGACCATATATTACACCCACAAGATATATCCGGACAGAGACTGGACACATACACATACACAACGCTGTCAAATACATAACACCCCTCGTTTTTCTTCAGGTGTTAACGACAGGCAGGAATGTGAAATTGAAAATGTATATTGAAATTATCCTAACATTGGAATACATTGTTAGAAACAATATACGATGGGCTAGCACGCGACCACCATTACTTTTCTGAGTCAAATTTTGTACAATTTGCCTTTTTATTTGACAAAATTATGTTGTATCAACATTATAACATTTCAGAACTGGTAACATAGAAATTAATGACACAAGTATATTAATCGCATTCATTATATACCAACTAATATTGTAAATGCGGAAGTTTGTGTGTATGTCTGTTTGTTACCTCTTCACGCCTATACGGTTGGACGTATTTTGATAAAATTTGGTGGGTAGACTGGAAAAAATCCTTTCAGGTTTGCAGAAACGATTTTGATAAAATGTTCCAAGCGGACGAAATCGCGGGCGGAAATCAGGTGTTTATAACGCTATATATATGTTACGTAATATTAATACGTCCCATAGCTGTGGGTTGTCCGGATGAGATCGCTTTTAGTGATAAGACCACCTAATTGTGTTCTATTGTTATCATCAAAAAATAATGTCAATTATTTTGAGCAATAAAGATTATTTGTATTGAATTGTATTAATAATGTACACAATAATGACTTTATCCTTCAGGAGCATCTGTAAACACTGGGCATTATTGAAGCTATAATGTGTAATAGCTGCCCATTTATAATTCAATCCAATATCCGAAACGTGATCGTATCGTTAGAACAGAAGGGAACCGAGAAAATGTTCCATTTATAATTTAAAAAAGGAAAACGAGCGATGAAAAGAATTACAATAATATCAAAAGTACCGTCAGATGAAATTCTCTGAATTGCCGTTTTCCTGTTATGAGAAACAGACGACTTGTGTTACGCAGTGGCATTGCGTATAATTAAGAGGGTTTATTCCGTCCTGTGACGACCGCATTGGATAAGTGAAGATTTCTTTTTAAATAAATCTAAGAAATCGCTCCGACCTGCACTCGAAAAGGCTAGAAGCTAATTAGAAGTAATAATTTAGATGACTGTACCTTTTTAGAGTTCACGATTATAAAAAAAACTGGCCATTTATATCAATAACTAGCTTTCCTCCCGCGACTTCGTCCGCGTGGAAGATTTTATCAAAATACAAACAACAAACTTTCATCCCCTATTTTATCCCCTTGGGGGTAGAATTTATCAAAATCCTTTCTTAGCGGATGCCTACGTCATAACATCTACCTGCATGCCAAATTTCAGCCCGATCCGTCCAGTGGTTTGGGCTGGGCGTTGATAGATCACTATGTCAGTCACCTTTGAGTTATATATATTTAGATTTGAACCTCTTGAAAATAATCTTAATTAAAGCTATTTAGGTATCTAACTAATTTAACTAATATTATAAATGCGAAACTAACCGAAACCGAAAGCCGAAACGGACCCGTCCGGACAAAAACATATCGCCACGATACATATAACACCCGATGTTTTCGCGCGGGGTACGTTAATGCTACATTAATTCTGTGCCCAGGGTAATTTTTTTTTCTTTTTTTGCACAACGGATTGGTACTTGACCTCAATCACACCTGACGTTAAGTGAAGATGAGGTCGAAGGTGGAAGCGTACTGACCCGGAAACCCCAACATATTTGGGGGATTGGTAATCTTATTTCTGACAACCGGAACACAACAATGCTATTAACATTGCTGCTTGGCGGCACATTTAGATAAGATGGTGGTAGCTAGCCAGGCGGACATTTAAAATGCCCTACCACCAACCAAACCGAGTACTTAAACATGTACCCCGCTGGGGATCGAACCCGCGACCTCCGAACCGTAAACCCAATGTTGTTTACATTGAGCTACGGAGGCGGTTTATTAAGTTTGCAAATAGGCGAGATCATGGAACATAGGATGATCACAACAATAGTTGTATCAATCAGGATCCCAAGTCTCTTATATTCCGTTGCGTGTTTAATCTATGTTACCAACAACTGGAAAGGCCTACTCGTCTCTCATAGAGGTGGTTGGGTCAGCGAAACGGTAATAAATGGCCGACGAATAAGGGTGCGCTCATGCGCAATGATGTGGCGATATACGGACTGTTTCGCGAAAATCTACGCTTCAGCCGAAAAAGCTAGTGAAAAAGTGATTCATCAGCCGGTTTTTCGTTGCAAAATAGTTAATGGAATTGCATTTGATATAGTTTTAAAATGTACATTGTATCAATATAGCCCATAATTTAGACATTCTTTGAAAATAAAAATGAAAATGAAAAATGACTGCCTCCGTGGCTCAATGTAAACAACATTGGGTTTACGATTCGGAGGTCGTGGGTTCGATCCCCAGCGGGGTACATGTTTAAGTACTCGGTTTGGTTGGTGGTAGGGCATTTTAAATGTCCGTCTGGCTCGCTACCACCATCTTATCTAAATCTGCCGCCAAGCAGCAATGCTGATAGCATTGTTGTGTTCCGGTTGTCAGAGATAAGATAGCCAGTCCCCCAAATGTGTTGGGGTTTCCGGGTCAGTACGCTTCAACCTTCGATCTTATCTTCACTTAAGGTGTGATTGAGGTCAAGTACCAACCCGTTGTGCATATAAAAAAAAATTATTTATTCAGTAGCTGGATATTTTGTAACAATATGTGGCTGGGGCACTCCTTATAAGTAACGAATACTTGTACTGAAGACTCCGCTGTTCAATAACTAATTTCCTAAAAAAAAAAAACAACATGCAATAAATTTAGTAAACCAGACAAAGTTGACTATATAATTAAAGTCAGTTAAAAATTGTAGTGTATGCGAGTCTATGTTCGTATTCTGTTGTTATATGTATAACGGTATACCCAAATTACCCTTTCCCGAAAAACGTTTGACCGAAGAATGGTTGATCGAAGGTTACATTGCGGAGTTTGTTCGTCATTAAAATTTTTAATTAAAACCAACTCCGCAATGTACTCGGTTTTCGATCGATCGTTCTTCGGTCAAACGTCTTTCAGAGTAGTGTAATTCGGTATATCATTATCCTCTGGTGTGCGTATGTGTGTGCAAGTACGTGTGATTATGTTTGATGAAAATGACTGAAGATAAATAGAATTAAATTTCTAATCTAACAAGATTCATCCTTTCTGTTTTAAAAGTAAGACGCATTTTCTTATTCTCAAACTGAAATTTTAGAAAGGCAGCATTTTCCCTTAATGTCTCAATTTATAAAAAAATGTAAGTCGCATATAGATTTTGATTAACAATTTATCTAATAAATAATAAATACAGCTGAACTTAGCTTGTAAGACCGCCTACATACTCCAACCTATTTGGGATCCATACTTCAGCATCCATCCATCATATCCATGTGCTTCAGCAATAGATAGTGCTTTTTTTTCTGCGGGTAGGTGTGAATAAGTGCACACCAAAAATTTTCATTGTGTGATATTTTTAATCAAATAAATATTATAAACGGATATTTATACTGTTAAACAACAATAATAATGTTTCTGTGACACCAATACCTGTCAGCAGTATATAATTTCCTTGCCAAGATTCCAACTACACTTTAAAAAGTCAAATTCACTTTCACTGTTGCACTATGGAGTCAATGAAGCAAACTATCCAGGACATAGCTGCTCAGTTTCACTCTCGAATGGATAAATTCCATGAAGAACTGCAGAAGACTGCTCCTGGGCCGTCAGTCACCACCGCCTCTCTAGCTGCTGACTTTGCCAGTTTCAAAGCTTTCACCATTGCAACACTCCAGAGTCTTCAGAAACAGGTTGAGCTTCTGACACAGGACAGCGTGAGGAGGGAGATTAGAAGTCGTCGGAAGATCATCCTCGTCCATGGTATACCTGAAGTCAAGGATGAAGTCACATCAAAACAAATGCTGAAAGTTGCAACAGGTCAACTTGGTTTGTCCGGGCTGTCCGAGACCGACATCAGTCGTAGTCATCGGATGGGGCGATCCAGCAATGAGAAACCCAGACCGATACTGGTGAAATTTCGGGACAGCTCAACGCGTGACAAAGTGTGGTTCGCCAAAACAAACCTAAAGGGCAGTGGGGTGACTTTATCGGAATTTCTGATTAAGGCTCGTCACGATCTGTTCATGGAAGCTAGGCGTCGCATCGGTGTCTCCAAATGTTGGACGAGGGACGGATGCATATTCGTTCTCGGTCCCGACAGCAAGCGGCATCAGTTGACCACCCTGGCTGAGTTGGATGGTGTAGTTGACTCAACACATACGCCGGCTACTGTTCCCACCGCACCCTCCAAGGAGAAAACGAAGAAACGAGTGGTAACTAGAAAACTGTAATACCTAGCAGTAGTTGTTGTTTATTTACTTGTAGCTTTTATGTCGTAATGCCTATGTAGTAATTGCTTCTTGTAGTATAAGGTCCCTCGCTTATTAGTATCTAAGCTTATATATTTGTTTATCGCTCACAATGTTAGTATGTAGTAATATTGTCAAACTGTTTTCGCCATAAAAGTACTCTGTGGCCACAGGCAAGGCAAGATGTTTAACTATTTTAACTTCACTTCACTTTATTTTTCAAATCTTTCATTTTGACATATTGACAATTTGACAGTATTCTATTTTTTTTTGGCCTGGATTATTGGTTTGGCTTTGATTCTGCGCTTTGCGTGAATGAGCACGTCAGACAGCCATAACAAGAGTGCCGTCAAAGGAAATTTGGCTTCATACAGCCTTATCCAGTGAATTTGTTGTTTGTTTCCTGGCCTCTTTTTTGTCTGTTTGTCGAGCGATACCCTGCCTTGAACATACTTTTCTCTGTGTAATATCTTTCTTTCTCTTCATCTTGTAGTGCTGCTGGCGGGTGGAGATTTATTAATAGAAGTTTATTATATTTACTTATATTTATTTTATCTTATTATAAGCACTCTGTCGTTTTTATTGTATTATTATTTTATTAAGTACGGAACTATTATAATATGACTTACCAAATGAACGATAGTTGTAGTGAAAATGACCAATACCGTTCTTGTTCTTCGTCAAATTCCGAGGAACTAAGCAGTAACGACAGTTTTCACAGCATTCCTCCTTCTTTGAGAGACAGTATTGACAATGTTATCTCAGATGTATCTAAGAATTTCAATGTTATCCACATTAATGCCCAAAGTATCCCAGCTCATTATGCTGACCTGCTGGCAACATTTAATAACAAGAATATTCACGCTATACTCGTCTCCGAATCTTGGCTTCATCCATGTCTACCGTCTACATCTTATTCCTTACCTGGTTTTCAGCTTATTCGCAATGACCGAACCAATACATCGCATGGCGGTGTTGCTATATATCTGCGTAGCCACATTCCCTTTTCTATTGTCAGCAGATCTGCCCAACCTCCCCCCCCTAATACTGCGGAACATCTTTTTTTGGAACTCTCCCTATCTCATTCTAAAATTCTTCTCGGAGTTTATTATAGTCCCTCCTCCCGCATAAACTATTTCGCTTCTTTTGAAAAACTTTTAGAAGAACTGACTCCATTATACAATCATACAATAATTATGGGTGATTTTAACACTTGCTTGTTAAAAAATGATTCGCGTTCCAGAAATCTGACGAGCTTAATTAATGCGAGTAATCTCCATATTCTCCCATCCAATGCCACACATTACTTTCCAAATTGTGCCCCCTCACTTTTAGATTTAATCTTTGTCTCATCCTTAAATCATGTTCATCAACATGGCCAATTAACAGCAGATGGTTTCTCATACCATGATTTAATTTATTTATGTTATAAAGTACGTACTCCAAAACTTAAACCTAGAATTCTTCTGCAGCGCAATTTTGGTGGCATGAACATTGATTGCCTTCTAACGGATGCACGTGAAGCTAACTGGTCGCAAATTGACGATGTAATGTCAGTCGATGAGCAGATTCAGTTGTTTAATTCGATGATACATCAGCTCTACGACAAACATGCTCCTATTCGCCCGGTCAAGCTTAGGCATCTTCCGGCACCTTGGTTAACCGATGAAATAAAAACTCTTATGGAGAAGAAAAATCGAGCGAAGACTAAGTACAAGGTTAATCCCACAGACAAAAACCGCGATCAGTATCATGTAGTTAGGAATCGCTGCAATAAGGTGTGTAGAGATGCTCAGCGACGCCACATTCATAAATCAGTAGAACTAGATGACCCAGCTAGGGTCTGGAAATTCCTGCGATCTTTGGGTGTTGGCAAATCTCGAAATAATACCATCCCAAAGGACTTCGATATAGATTTATTAAATAATCACTTCTCATCTTCCTCTAAGCTTAGTAGCAATATCAAAGCAAATACATTATTAAATTTGTTAAACTTGCCAAAACCTGATTTTGACCCCTTTGTCTTTGCCCAATTCACCGAATGTGATGTTAAGAAAAACATTCTATCCATTGCTTCAAATGCAGTAGGTGACGATAGCATTAGTCGTAATATGATCATTCCCCTAATTGACGTAATTACTCCTATAATCACTAAGATCTTTAATAAATCTATCTCCTCCAGCACTTTTCCTGAAATATGGAAATGCGCACAAATAATTCCTTTACCCAAAAAAGCCAATCCGTCCTCCATTTCCGATTTCCGCCCCATCTCCATCCTCCCTTTCCTTTCCAAAGTCCTTGAACGACTTGTTCATCGACAGCTTAGCCTTTTCCTAAATAGATGGAGTCTTCTTAATCCTTTCCAATCCGGTTTCCGCCCTGGTCATAGTACGACTACAGCGCTGATCAAAATCTCTGACGACATCCGTTTGGGCATGGAGGGACAACAGCTTACAGTTTTAACTTTACTGGACTTTAGTAACGCTTTTAACACAGTAGATTTTGACATACTACTGGGGCTGTTGAATTCTCTTAACCTATCCTCAATGGTGATTGAGTGGTTTCATAGTTACCTGTTCGGGCGCCGGCAGCGCATTCGCGTTGAAGATTCCTTCTCCGTCTGGTGCTCCACTTCAGCCGGTGTGCCGCAGGGTGGCGTACTTTCTCCTCTACTCTTTGCTATTTTTATAAACTCTATCAGTCTTCATCTTTCATCATCCTACCACCTCTATGCAGACGATCTCCAAATCTACTCTCAAGCGAGCTTGGAAAATATATCTGATGCAATCCAGATAGTAAATACTGACCTCACACGTATCTTGAATTGGAGTAGAAACTACGGCCTTGTCATTAACCCAGCTAAGACACAAACTATAATTATCGGCAGCCCATCATATATATCCAGATTAAATCCTGAATCATTGCCACCTATCATTTTCGATGGGATTCGTATTGAATACATGCAATCTGTGAAAAACCTTGGCATATCTTTTGACAGCACTTTATCCTGGATACCTCAGATTGCTGAAGTCAGCCGGAAGGTATTTGCTGCAGCTGGCTCTCTTCGACGTCTGCGTAATTTTCTCCCTACAGCCACCAAAGTTGCGCTTGCACAATCCCTCCTTTTACCTATCCTTGATTATGCCGACACTTGCTATCCAGACTTAACGGTTGAACTACTTAATAAACTGGAACGTCTCCAAAATCTCTCCATTAGATTTATATTTGGGCTCCGAAAATATGATCACGTCTCTGAGTACAGAAGTCAGCTCAAGTGGCTTCCAATTCGTCGTCGTAAAGACCTGCACATCGTTTCACTTCTGTACTCAATACTTTTCGATCCTCGGACCCCCATCTATCTAAAGGAACAGTTCCAATATCTTTCCACAACTCACACTCGACCTCTTCGTTCTTCTGAAAACCTCCGACTGTACGTTCCTCCTAACTTGACGAAGTTTTACGGTCAGTCCTTTAGATTGCAAGCTATTCGGCTATGGAACTCGCTACCAGATTCAGTTAGACGTGCTCAGTCACTGAACGTATTCAAGACACAAGTGAAGGAGTTGTATCTGGCCATCTAGCTCCTCTATCTATCCTCTTTTCGTTTCATACTTGCAATAATTATGTGTGCTTAGTTACGTACTATTCTATTTATATTAAATTCCAATATTGGTATATATTATATGTATTATTTTATATATATATATATATATATAGATATTATATATGTATTATTACGTATATATTATTGTGTATATGTTATTATGTATATATTATGTATGTGTGTTTGTATGTATTCAATTAACGTATGTATTTATATGGGTGATTTATTTATTTTATTAAAATTAGTTTATCGTGCACGCTACCTACATGTCATGTGCATAATGTTTCCTTACCCAAAGGTTGCCTGGAAGAGATCGCTTTTAGTGATAAGGCCGCCAAATTGTACTATCCCCTTTTTCTTATTTCTTTTTATGCTTCTTATTGTTGTACAATAAAGAATATTTTGTTGTTTGTTTGTTGTTTGTAGATATAATGCTGTCAAAATCAAACCCGCTTTATTTTGTAGGTACACAGGTTACACATAAAATAGTCAGATTTAACATTTTTTAAGCTACTGCTTTATCAAAAGGCAATTTTCCCCTGAGAAGAACAGGCAAGAAATTCAAAGGGTTGCTCATTTAAAAACAGGTTTTTTAAAAGGTTTTTCTATTTCATTATTAATTGTGAAATATCCTGGAATACGAACGAGCTGATGATGATGAATCTAAGAAAAGATATTTGCATCGGATGCGGCAATACGTCATCAAAGGTATGTATATGCCAATATATTTATTTATATTATTCTGCAATTGTGCGTATCTGCAGCTGCATGTATCGTACTGAATACTCAGCATTATTTGCAGCGTTGTCTCGATGTCCGTAAAGCTACCCATTACGTGGTTCCTAACTAACTACTTAGCTTGAACTTCAAAAAAAAAAACAAAAACAGAAAAAAAAAAGGCAATAATAGTTTACATGATGAAACCTGTAATTTGCCTTATTTTTTTGTATTCGTACTTGGTAATATTTATACACAACTGTAACGCTGTTGGTTTCTTTAATAAATAAATAAATAAAAGGTAGAAATAAGTATATACATTTCCTAATGGACATAAAAATGTCATAACCATATATAACCTGGACAGTGAATATTCCCCTGTGAAGACAGCTTTACATAACTATTACCTTCCATATACAGGGCGGTCGGACTTCATTTCCTGGCCATTGTTTCATTTTTAAAACGCCCAGCCTCCGTTCGCTTGGGTTGACCCGAATAGGTACATCACTGAATCTGCATAATAATTAAAACTGTCGACGGCTCTTCTAATAGACCCATTATATTGTTATAAATACCGATATTAGGTTGGCTGTGTAGTAATCTGTGAATTTGTTTACTGGTAGAGTAGTACTTTATCAATACATACATCAGAGATAATCCGAAAACTAGTGCTTGGGTGTTTTCTTTTTAATTTATTTATTTCACAGAAATATAAAATTAATAAATTTTTAACCGCCTCCGTGGCTCAATATATACAACGTTGGGTGTATGAATCGGAGGTCGCGGGTTCGATCCCCAGCTTGGTACATGTTTAAGTACTCGGTTTGGTTGGTGGTAGGGCATTTTAAATGTACGCCTGGCTAGCTAGCTATAGATGGTGGTAGCTACCACCATCTTATCTATATCGGCCGCCAAGCAGCAATGTTAATGGCATTGTTGTGTTCCGGTTGTCAGAGATAAGATAGCCAGTCCCCCAAATGTGTTGGGGTTTCCGGGTCAGTACGCTTCCACCTTAGACCTCATCTTCACTTAACATCAGGTGTGATGCGTGTGAGTGTGAGCATAAAAAAAATGTTCCCCGCTGGGGATCATTACATTGATGATAATAATAGATGAAGATGGAGCCAGAAGATTGCCAATGGAACCTCTTGGTGGACTTTATGTTACTCGTCTTTGTATTAGAATAATTTCGGTCTTGACCACAATCTCATCTGATGGAAAGTGACGATGTTGTCAAAGATGTAGCACGCGATCCCAGTAAATGCCTATTCACTCTGCTCTTGTAGATCCCAAGGTTGTAGGATTCAGGAAAGACTGACGCCGGACGGGAGTTCCATGCCTTGGCTCTTCAGGTGATGAATGAAGTCAGTATATTTAAGCCACCCGTGACCGCGCCAGATATGGCTTAGCTTCGGTAATCATATCTGTAAAAGTAGTTGAAAAATGCAGCTACATTGGTCACGTTCTAATCTCGACTATGAAAGCCGACCGCAGAGCGCTGTCAATATACGGTGACATGTTAGCTAGGAAATTTTATAAGTCGGACGTCGAAATAAAAATTAATATATTTAAAACTTACTGCCGATCGTTTTACACCTGTCAGCTCAGACTAACTATACGAGAAGATCACGCGACGGCATCCGTGCTCAGTATAATAACATCTTTCGACAGCTACTGGGCCTGGACCGGTACTGCAGCGCCTCGGGGATGTTCTTCGAGACCAGGGTAAAAACGTTTGTTGCCTTCGTGACACTAAGGATAGCGTCGTCTAAGGACAGAGTGCATAGGTGTAACAGCGTTATTACTTAAGGGAGCTCTATAGAAGATTAATTTTGTATTTATTTATTTATTTTATTTATTTTATCATTTATTGCACACAAGAAAAAAACATACAGATACAACATAATAGAGACGACACAACAGGTTCTGCTTATTTCTACAATGATATCTATCGATAGCGTACCTGATCTTCGGCCACATTGTCACTTCCCATCAGGTGAGATTCTGGTACAATATATTTAACAACAGCTGCTTAAAATTATGACAAATGTAAAATGGTTTTTGAGAGAGACTAGTGTCCGTACTAGGAAACCTGTGTGACAGATCACCAGCCTCTCACCCTCTGGAGTGACTCTCTCATTGTGAGACAGTATGGGTCCAAAAACTTTAATGGTGTGTGTGAGAGGGGGTGCGGCTGTGTGTGTGTGTGTCCAGTTAATTACAAAAAAAAACCTAATATTGATTTTTAAAATCTAAAATGAAGCTTTATTATTATTATAAACGAATAGCGAAGGCTCACCAATATTTCAATCTAATATCAACGTCCGTGATGAAAAACTAAACAAAACCCACTACCAACTAGCTAGACAATGTCGGTTTTATATTTTTCTTCCATTTGTAATAACCCCCGGTCTATAATGTCCGAATTACGCGCCCTCGGATTTTACGCTTTTCTAATTTGCATTTCATTTTCAGTTTTATTACTCCATTTTCTCGTTACGCAGCGCCTTAAAAAGCATGTTGTTTTTGTATTAAAAGGTCAAAGGTTACATCAACTCTTGCGAAAAGAAAATATACGAAAATAACTAGTTAAAGACCAAAAAATCCGACAGAATATTTTGTACTTTGCAGACGACATGTTGGATTTTTTAATAAAAAAATGTATCCTATGATACTCCGGGTACCATGACGAATCTAATGACATGAAGCACTTTGAAATCGGTCAAGTCGTTTAGACTACAGTGTGCGAAGTGTGAGTGTTGTCTCGTTTTTAACTTTACCAGCGCGTTCGCGTTTACGCAAAAAGTATTTATGAAGAAAATCGTTTTGCAAACTATCCGCTAGAGGCGCTGCATATTTCTTCATACAAATCGTCACGTAAACGTGAATGCTGTAGTAAAGTTAAGTCGAAAAAAAACTCACACTCCGCCCTCTGGCTGTGCCAAGGGAACGGACATACATACATACACTCGGAAAACATTACCCTCCTTCCTTGGCTGTAGGGTAAAAAAAGAAACATACGAACTTTACTTTTATTCTGTATATATACACATACTGTATGTATGTGTATGTAAATATATGAAATTTATTCACGTAGTTTGTATCTGCATCCCTATACCTTTAGGCGGACGCGGACACCGATCGGTGCCAAAAAAACTTTTATACCGACAACACTCGCGGACACCGATCGGTGCCAACGGACACCCGACTTTCAACTCTCAATTGTAATGATTATAGAGTTCCAATTCCTTTGGACTGTGTTTGAACTTGTTCTCTATTAAATTCCGCATCCAATAATGTGCGCCATGTCATGTTAGCTATGATATTTAGTCTGTATTTGCGAAAATATTTTTTTTCTCTTTAGGTGGGAGTATAGGCATAGAATTCCAACTACTGTTTTTTATTAGAGCAGGCTTAGGAACCTGCCATAGAGCTTCCAATTCTCATAACAATTTATTGAATTACCCGTTTTTTTAAGAAAAACATGAAATAAATCTGTACTTTCCGTAAAAATACCAATTATATCGTGGATATAGGGATACCTACATATTACAACTCGTAACATTTTTCTGATTTTTTGTATTATAGCTGTAGTAGTGTTCATTCATTATATCCATAGATAATATATTCCCTTAGCTATTGCTTTTCACAGATTACAAATACACCCAGTAGAAGAGTATCTATAAACGTTTTTAACACCCTTAGACTTTTTGCGTGGGAACGGGCGACAGAGAGGTTACCGCACAACCTACCTATTTAAAATGTACTGTCCTTATACCCAAAGGTTGCCTGGAAGAGATCGCTTTTAGTGATAAGGTCGCCAAATTGTACATTCTATTCTTACCACTTTTCTGAAACTGTATTTTCTTGTCTGTTGTGCAATAAAGTGTATTTGTATTGTATTGTATTGTATTATTCCAGATTATGTACCCATAGTATGGGCTTTGCCAATTTTGGGACTAGATAATTGAGAAAGAAAGAAAGAAAACAGTTTATTCGCCACAAGTGGGCACACACTAAATGTAGAAAACAAACTTAACAATTATAAAACATTAAAAAGAACAAATTACAAAACATATAAAGATAAACATAACAAATGTTGTGTGCCTCTGTGGCAAAGAGGGAGTGGGACTCAGCATTATGCTCTGTTCCAGGAACTGGGCGCTGTTCTTCCGTCCCACCCTGGGAGAGGAAAACAATGTGTAAAAAGAGTGTGTATTACTAACATGTGCTTGTTATGTAGCGGGAAAGTATTGTGTCATTGTAATAGTGCAGTGTGTGAATGTGACAAAGAAGATAATAAATACATAAACATTTTTTTTTTTTAATCTTTATTTAATTTAGGGACTTGAGTCCTTCTAGACATGACAGTCCCATCGTACCCTGACCAAGATTCACTGATAAGAAGATACAAACATATTATATAATAATCTGGCCGCTATTGATCCAGGTTTACCCAAAATTGATTGAGCCAAACCTACAGCGTATTGACTCAGCTTTAATTATCTCATCAGTGTATCTCTTCCTTTTTTTTTTTACTTTTAACACTTTTATTGTATATAAGCATACACGTCATTCTTTCACGTCTTTCATTTCGGTTTCTAACATAAATATTTAGAATACAAGTATAACATAAATATGAATGTATTTATAAATATATAAATATGATAAGTTACTGTTACTAAATTACTACATAAATACATAACAACAAACATAATTGGTGTGTCTAATACTATAACGTTAAGACCCTCTAAAGCTTTTTTCGAAAATTTTACAAAAAAACATTCAGAACGCCTTTGCCGGTCACTTGCCGACGGTCAACGCATTGTGTATCATTATTATATAGCCTACATTTTTAATTGTAAGTAATTGTCAGCAATTTATTCATAATTACCGCAAATTTCGACCGTAAAAAATAATGTGAGCGTAATTACACTGGATGTTTACGGCGGAGAGACCTGGACGTAATAACTTTATTTATAAAGGCCCTTTGTTGTTTGCAATTGCCAAAGAAATTATTCTAATTTTGTAGTTTTCATTTCCTTTAATTTTTATACGCGTCATATACAACTTATGATATATGATCATTTAACCCCGGACGAAAAACGATGGGGTTTTTTTTTATGATGGACTGAATTCGCGCTTTTTTTATATGCCCAACGGGTTAGTACTTTTTGGTTTTAAATGCTTAAATAGTTATTATAAATGCATACATAATATCACGCCTGTTTCCCTTAGCGAGAGGTGGACACCACAGACTTCCACATGGTACGATCCTGACACACCATATTTTCATATTAATAAAAATATTATGTCAAAATATTCAACGACCAAATTGAGGAAAGCAATTTCTTTTCCCCTTTGTGCTTCGTACTACGCGAAGGTTTGTTAAGCCAACGCATTTAAGAAGAAAACTTTGTCCATTCTTATTCGACATTTTTAAAAAGTCTCCCGCCAAAACAAGGCGTATTAAGCAAACCCAGGGCACCCTTGATAAGATCCCAGGGAGTCGAGTTAATCATGAAGCCAGCGCCAAATTTACATAATGTTTTCTTTATCCACCAACTTTGAGATCGGAAACTTTGGGACAGTTTGTATGAAAAGAGGAATAAACTGCAAGATGCTATACAAATATTAACTCTGGTTATGTTGATGGTGGTCTATGTTATACCATAGCTATACCCAAATAGCAAACTTTGGTTTTATTACAGATTATTTTTATTATTTATGACTTTTGTTGCTTGTGGGGCAACTTAAATGTCCGCCTGGCTAGCTAGCTAGCTAGGGAATAGCATTGTTGTGTTCCGGTTGTCAGAGATAAGATAGCCAGGCCCCCAAATATGTTGGGATTTCCGGGTCAGTACGCTTCCACCTTCGACCTCATCTTCACTAACACCAGGTGTGATTGAGGTCAAGAACGAACCCGTCGTGCATAAAAAAAATCTGAATAAGTTGACCTGAAGTTCCTAACAATAAATTAAAAGATAATAAAAAAACAGAAACTTATTAAGAAAGCATATTATAGAACATTAAGATGATAAACATCCCTGGACATAACCAGTTCGTTCCCATGCCAGCCTAATTCACAATTAACAATGAAATATAAAATACTGTTTTAAAGAGCAACCTCTCGAGTGTTTTGCTTGTTCTTCAATCAATCAATCAATCAAGTACACTTTATTGCACAAAAATTCCACAATACACTTCATAAGAATAGCTTCAAAAAAATAATAATTGTACATCCAGGCGGTCTTATCGCTATTAACTATCTACCAGACAACCTGTGGGTAGAAAAAAAAGGAGAACGGGATAAAAGCAAGTAGGTTGTGCACCAATGATTTAAAAAATATATAAAATAATAGATACTAAATAATAAATATAAACATGCATACGTTAGATATGAACATCAACTTACATGCAATGATAGTGTAAAATATACCTACATATATAGTGATAAATTATTATATATACATATACAATTGACGACCGATTGGTGTAGTGGATAGTCACCCTATCAGCGAAACCAACGGTTGCGGGTTCGAATCCCGCGAGGGGTAAATGTTTGCATGATGAATACGAACATTTATTCACGAGCCTTGGATGTTTATATAAATATTTATGTATGTTTATCCGTTATCTAGTATCCATAGCACAAGCTTTGCTTAGTTCGGGACTAGATGATTGGTGTAAGTGTCTGAAATATTTATTTTATTTATTTTATTTTTTTACAACATATTCTTCTTCTCAGGGGAAAATGGAATTTACCTTGTGAATCTACAAAATAAGCAACTTTGACTTTGTAATTAACAGTATTATTTGTGGCAGCTAGCCTATGTCCAGCGGTTAATAATCACAAAATATATAATTTTATTTCGCGTATATCACTTTCCAGCCAGTAGCTTTTATAACCTGGATTTATGTAAACTAAATATTATTTCAGAAGTGATTGCTAGTGGTCCTTTCACTGTTATTGTAATAGTTTTATCCAAATACGTCCTAAAGCCCCTTTGTTTAAGTTTGAGGTTGGGTTGGAGACAATCCGGAGACAATACAGATTTAAATTAATCTAGGGCATGAAATTTGACTGGTGTTTTGTTAAATTTAATGGACATCTGACAGGCGACTGTTGCTGTAAATTAATTACTTCTGGACGTCTGCAGACCACGACAAATTGATCAGAAATTTGCAAAACCCATAACTACTAACCAACGTAATAGTTAATAATTTAATTTTAATTGTACTTTTTTTTTATATCAGAGGGCGGCAAAATGTTAAACGTCCCCACTGTTGAGGTACAGCCTCCTCTCCCTGGCAGAGAGATTGCTAGATTTCTATCAGGGTTACCACCTGACAGTCTGAGGGTTTCAACCCGCTCCTGCTAACCATGCATCTTAACTACTGCCGTCAATTAAAAACAACTAAGACCAACAATGTAACTTTCCCTCCGCGGTACAGAAACACTCATATTAAAATGCCACTAGTGGTCACCCATCCAAAATACAAATACAAATGATTTATTTGCTATTGAATAAAATGTTTCAGTACTGGTTCTATCGCCTATTCAGCCACTTTTAGCAGCATGCAAATATCTATAAATCTTAAAACTATAACAGTAATAATTATTTAATATTTAAACAATGTACAGCTAACTTAAGGTTGGCTGACAGAATAATGTTAGAGAGAGCTGTAACCTATTCAACCCTAGAGTCCTATCGCCCTACAGCCCTAGCTCTAACATATGTTTAAAGAAATACATATATAAATAGATACAGGATGTTTGTAACCATGCGATCTAAGGTTGACAGACGGAGGTTTGGAAGGAAGTGGGTAAGAGGTTGGATTTTCTCACTGCTTGGAACACAGACTCATGTCCAAGTGGATAGGCGTGAAGGTGTCTTATACCCAGTGAGAGGAATGTGTCGTAGCTTGTCGCTCGTTGAGATGAAGTCTCGTAGCTCTGTCGAGATGAGTCTCTTGTAGCTCGTGGACCCGTTGAGAGGAATGAAACAGCGTCGAAGTCTTGATGCCAAAGAGGCTTTATTTACAATTTTACTAACTATTTATTACAGCTTATTTCTATGTGTGAGTTCTATACAACTTATACAAGCTACGTGTGAATTTACAAGCTAAGTGAATAACAATATAATTATATAGTACGCAAGTCTGCATTATTTAGTAGGTTTGTCGGCCACTGCTCTGATGCGATGAATGTTCATGACGAAT
This sequence comes from Oegoconia quadripuncta, assembly GCA_949316235.1. Classification (NCBI taxonomy): domain Eukaryota; kingdom Metazoa; phylum Arthropoda; class Insecta; order Lepidoptera; family Autostichidae; genus Oegoconia; species Oegoconia quadripuncta. The sequence goes on from OX438745.1 coordinate 36,668,295, forward strand.
GCACAAACAATAAAGCGTATTTGAATTGAATTGAATATTTTTTTTTGGATACTAAAGTCATTTACATAATTCAAGTCGATAACATTAATTACTGTTAAATTCATAATATCAAATACATTACACGATTCATGTCAGTTACATTCATTAGTATTGTGTTATTCCTCTATGGTATTATATACATTAGATAATTTAAATTTCCACCTTATAATCCAAAAATTCATTAATTGAATAGAATGTGTATTGGAGAAGCTACTTCTTCAATTCTATTTTGAGTTTATTACTCGGCAGTGCTTGTAATGCTTTAGGCAATTTATTAAATATAACTTTTCCCATAATATAACAGTTTTTTAGGTAACGCGTACTTATAGGTACTTCACTAAGCACGAGTCTGTCAGGATGTCTTGTATTTAGTTGAAGAACATCTCTGGCTTGCTTATAAAACTTTTGATGGTATTGTTTAATGAACTTAGCCATTTCAGGTATGTATAAACAAGGTAGCGGGAGAATATTCAATTCCCTAAAGAGTTAAATAAAGACATTACTTAACTTCGTTAATCGAAAATGAATGCGCCACGAGTGCTTCCGATTTGGAGCATACCGTGATAAAGCAGACATTAGTTACACAATTCTAAAACAGAGCCGTCATTACTACCCAGTAATACATTCGGCGCGCTTGACACGTACACACGACACCCGAGGTACAGTCGCACTCAGTAATATATTGTGGCCGACCGGGGCGCGGGATGCGAATTTAATATCTGTCACGGGCAGAGTGCCCCGCGAGCGATGAGTGTACGCGCGTTGAGTATCACAGTTTTGGCCTTGTTGGTTGTCTAAAACGAAGGAAACGTGAAACGGAACGTGAATAACCAAAGTTGCGAAAAAGGGAAGAATTCTTTAGTCGCAACTGGTAGCGAATAAGGATGCTTGAATAAGATTGGCTTGTTTCGCAACTGGTTGCAAACAAAAAATAAAAATTCTTAGTTCGCAACTAAACGGCCGAAGGGGATCGATAACCTATCATTGGGGTTGCTGTAAATTCGTCATGTTGTGAAAAGTAGAAAAACATGGGGGACAGGGAAAAACGCTCTTCTAAATAGAAATCACCCACCTCATACCATCCAATGGCCTGGACTTCCTGAAGGCAGATAATCCTCACCCCGCACCACACAAACAGGTTATAAGAGTCCACTGCGAAAGTCTTTGAGGGAAAGCACTGGAGAAAGTTCTTCGATAGCTTAGTCAGCCACACTTCAGACGAGATAAAAGGTTTATCTGTCAACGCACGGACGGTTCATCGGCAACTGGCCGGGGGGTGAGACGCGGCGCGGGGGGTACCCAATGGTAGCCCTTGTATTAGAAAGCAGTAGGTTGATGATATTTCTAAATGTCGAAAGTTTTTCCCTGATTATATATATAAATACGGATAAATACGTCACAATGAAAATAATCGCTAAAATGAAAGTACTAGTTATAAGACGAAAAATAATGATAAATAATGTAGGGCAAAATTATAAAAATTGAGATTATTGCTGTGATTTCATTATATTTCTATTGTTTTTCTTATTTGTAGTGCGGTGGGTAAATTAGCCACTTGAAAACTATGGTTATGGATGGGTAAATTCTTAAAATTATTGTGATTATAACAAATAAATAACGTTTTTATTTTGATTTTCCTGCTGTCTATGCGGAAAAAAGCAAGGTGACGAACTTATAATAATCATAATTAATTTACGAGGAATTTCCATCATAAGAATAGAATAGTGACGAATTGACACGTACTTTTTCCGTGACGAATTTTCTTTGTGACGAATGTACAACAACCCTGGTATTGAATATTACGAACGATATATACGAACATTATTCCCGAGTCATGGAAGTTTATTAAATATTTATGTATGTATATCCGTTTGTTGAGATCTTTGTGGGAGGCCTTTGTCCAGCAGTGGACGTTTTTCGGCTGAAGATGATGATCCGTTATCTAGTATCCATAGTACAAGCTTAATTTGGGACTAAACTGTTGAGTGTAAGTGTCCGAAATATTTATTAAAATTATTTATTATATGTTAAGTAATAAGAAAGCAATTTTAGAGGAGATAATTTAAAAATTTTAAACAAGTGCACGCATCCTTTCTCACTTAAACCACGATGAAACTGAAAATCGGTTAAACCGTTTCGTTGATATTTAGCATGAAACACAGTTTTTTGGTGCATTTCGATTATAGCAGAGTGTTACGAGGGTTTTCTGAATTTTAAACAAATTTTAAAATAAAGACTTCGAATTTCGCTAGGGGCATAGCTATGTTTGTATGATGAATACATGTGTTCCCGTGTTACGGATGTTTTTCATTTACAGCAACTACAGGCTTGTATTTGTGTAATTTATCAACCATCTGGTATCCATAATACAAGCCTAATTGCTTAGTGTGAAACTAGATGGCGCTGTGTGTATCTACAAAGATATTTTATTATTGTTTATTACTCATTTCAGAAACATGCTCCGTACTCAAGGTTGACGTAATTTCGAAAAAGGAAATGGCGCGACACATGTCAATGACAAACTATTAATATATTTAGTATTCACAAGAGATTCGATATCTAATACGCAGACAGAACAGGGCGTGCGTACCGCGTCGCGTCCCGCCTCGTATTCCACTGTTATGAGACATCTCATTTCACGTGTTCGCTTCTATTGTGCGCGGCAGTGTTGCTGTTTACACAACGATTTTGTATACTATCTGTCGGGTAACAAATTTTTGTGCATCTGTTACCGGCGTGGAGTCGAGTACGAAGGGAGGCGGCGTTAGTAAGTTCAGGTTATTTTTAAATCGCGTGAGACATTGTTTATTCCGTCCAGTGGCGCCCTCAGCGGATAAATTAAGGTTTTAAATAAAGAATAATTTAAAAAATCGCGATCGACCTGCACTCGAGAAGCCTTTTACATACATATAAGTAAGCTTTCATAACTGTTATTTTCAAGAAGTCACAATTATAAAAAAATGGCCACTTCTGTCGAGAATTTGAAATTTTGAACGTAAAAATTATATTACTTTAAAACGTAAGTGTAAATGATTGGCAATAGAATTTTGACGTAATGAAACGCCAAGCATCGCCCTTTCCATAGGTCGTTGCGTGACCTTGAGCTTTCTTATGAGGCCCATAGTGAGAGACCACGTTTCAGTGCTATAAATCATCACTGGTAACATACATTGATTAAAGACTTTCGTCTTCAAATACCTACTTTTCCTTTTTATCTTTATTTTATTATCTTTTAAGTTATTAATATTGGGTCATTACCTATGAAATTGGAGTTTCTTTTTTCGTTAATCATATGTATCAATTCCTGCGATTTTCAAGGCTATATCCAATTTTTTTTTTGTTATTTGGAAAATAGAATATTCTATAGCTATTTCCAAATTTGTTTTTTATTTGGAAAACGGAATATATTTTCAAAGTTTCACATGAAATATTTTTTAATTTCTGGGCTAAATCACATAAAAAAAAATTTGAACAGAGCTCTTTTCATGTGCTTCCCATAATCATTTCTTAGATTCGCTGAAACTTTTATAAAGCGGTTACTTTTAAAAATTAACACTGCCTATACTAAACTTAATGTTATCCGATAATACAGACAAAGTTTAGCTAAATTTGGATTTGCCGTTACCAAAAAAAAATCAAAAATGTTTGTATGGAGAAAACAGTCTTAATTAAATTCTTCATACAAAACGCCAATTTCATAGGTAAGGACCTAATATTATTGTATTAAGAAAAAAAACATTCTTTATAAGTCTACAAGACTTGAGCATTTGATATTCAATTTCAGCATGAGCAGAGGCCCTTCCTACGAAAAAGAGTCTTGACGAACACAAAAGAACAACAAAGTGACGCTATAAGATCCCGTTTTTATCTTTTTGTTTACAGAACCCTAATTAAGTAATAAATTAATTTAATAAGTCTCCTTCAGGGCCACGTTACGTCGCCTGGTAGTTAAGAAGCAGAATTCATACGTTCCATCAGAAACGCAAACACACCCATGCCGGTTGAAGTCAAACATTACTCCCCGGGTGTCACTGTGGTGTTGGTACAAGTGATAAAGACAATGAAAAAAAAAAAGATTTATTTGATAGGATAAAATGATCAATTTTTTTTATGCACGACGGGTTCGTACTTGACCTCAATCACACCTGATGTTAAGTGAAGCTGAGGTCGAAGGTGGAAGCGTACTGACCCGGTAACCCTTTCACTTTTGGGGGACTGGCTATCTTATCTGCTGACAACCGGAACACAACAATGCTATTTATTTATTTATTAATATTGCTGCTTGGCGGCAGATTTAGATAAGATGGTGGTAGCTAGCCAGGCGGACATTTAAAATGCCCTACCACCAACCAAACCGAGTACTTAAACATGTGGGTACATGTTTAAGTACTCGTTCGGGTTCGATCCCCAGCGGGGTCGCTGGGGATCGAACCCGCGACCTCCGAATCGTAAACCCAATGTGGTTTACATTGAGCCACGGAGGCGGTTAAAAATCAATACGTTACATATTTTAATTTTTATCCGATTACGGCGAAACCAAAAGGAGGATAATGTATTCAACACATCTGTCTAAACACCTCAGCCGATTTAGATTTATACAAATCTCGGGCGTGCCATATAATATAAGATAATGATAAAAATAGTATAACATAATGATAAAACCAATATGGCGGATGCCAGCAGCCATTTGGTCACACTTGGCAGAAAGACTTATTTAGTTATAAAGTTTTTAATTAAAACTATTTTAGAATTATTTTATTATTTAAATAGGTTTATAATGTACTTATATATGAGTGGCTTTTTAGGGTTCCTTAGTATGTCCGTCGTCTGTCTGTCCGCGGTTTAGCTCAGAGGCTCTTAGTACTAGAAATGTGTAATTTGGCATTGGTAAACATATTAATCACGCCGATAAAGTGGTGAAATACAATCTTAATTTTTGTTTATAATGTACCCAATCCTGTGGGATTGAGACCCCCCAAAAGAAAACAAAAAAAAAATATTTCCTATAATAAACCGTACACTGTTTACAAACAAATCGCCACCTCTTATACCTTACAGTTACCCATCCCAAGGTAATTCTCCCCACCCAGCAAGGGGTGATTACCCCTTTATTAGTCCCCACCCGGGGACCCGACGGAACCTTAATGCATGACACTATTAGACTAGATGCGAACTAATGCTTCCAATGTCTTTTTATAACAAAATTAAAGGTGTGACTACAATTATGCCCTTCGGGACTTTCATTTAGTAAGTTCTCTTGTGGAGTTTCAATTTAATTAAGTGCAATGTATTTAGTTTTATTAAATTTATATTTTGTATTACGAAAGAGTTGTGAGTCATTTTTTGTTACTGTTTTATTTTTTTTTTAGTGCACGACTGTCAGTGCTTGACTTCAAGAAGTTCATTTATTTTAGGAACTGACTATCTCAAACAGCTGTAACTACTGCAGACTTAGATAAAAGAGTAAATTACGTATCAGCTCGTAATTTATTTATTTATTTATTTATTTATTTATTTATTTGGAAGGAAGGATTTGGATGACAACTTCTCAAAATGACAACCGCTCGCAAAGGCGTACTTTTTATCTCATCTGGATGCAGTAACCACCCAGCTGGATAATGCGTTTACGCATCAACAGGCCAACATTCACACAGCAGATGTACATGTCCTCTGCAAGAAGGCAAAGTCTGCACATCCCCATTTCCCGGAGCCTCTGTTGAGTATATGTTTGCTCAGACAGCAGTACCCGTGAGTGCACTTGCGAGATGCGTAGATTGTTCCTACTAAGTGCCAGTGCTTCCCCGATAGCCTTCTTATCGAAAGATTTAATTAGTATTTTGGAATGTGATAAATCTGGTGTGTTCGTGCAGAGTTCGAGAGATGCTTGGATGCAACGGTTCCTTAGTAATGTTAATAGCATTGTTGTGTTCCCGTTGTCAGAGATAAGATAGCCAGTCCCCCAAATGTGTTGGGGTTTCCGGATCTCTCGGAAGTCACCTTCGACTTCATCATTACTTAAAATCAGGTGTGATTGAGGTCAAGTACCAACCCGTTGTGCATAAAAACAAAAGTGAATGTTTTATTCAAAAGACATTTAGCACTTAAGTACCTACTTATAGCGGCTTAAGTATTTGTGGGACTAGCTATCTTGTCTTTGACAACCGAAACACAACAATGCTGTTAACATTACTGCTTGGCGGCAGATTTAGATAAGATGGTGGTAGCTAGCCAGGCGGATATTTAAAATGCCCTACCAGCAATCAAATCGAGTACTTAAACATGTACCCCGCTGGGGATCGAACCCGCGACCTCCGAATCGTAAACCCAACGTTGTTTAAATTGAGCCACGGAGGCGGGGTATATCTTCCACCAACCAAACTGTGCTTCTACAAAAGGATGATTGGATTCCTTAAGCAGATATTTTCATAGAGTTTTAGGTAGGGCCTCGCTGGGTCTAGCCGAGTTGCAAACAGTTCTCTGCGATTGTGAAGCCGTTATTAATAGTAGGCCTCTTACATTCGTATGGGGTCAAAGGGACCTACGACCGTTGACTCCCTCAATGTTCATTCAGCCTTTGACGTCCCATCGTACAACTGATTTTGATGAGATCGATGGAAGGGCCATGAACAATAGGCAGCGATACTGTCAGTTCTTGCGTGAAGATCTGCGAAAACGCTTCAGAGATTAGCTCATTAATACAAAAACGCGAGCAGATCAGCCAAGTAATTCTCCAAATTGGAGATATTGTCATGTTGGAGACTGAAGGCAAGCGTGTGACATGGCCATTAGCAATTGTCGAGGAGATTATGACTGGTGCTGACGGATTTGCTAGAGTAGTGTGAGTAAGAACTTCGTGAGGGACGAAGGTTAGGCCGATTCAGCGTCTCTTCCCTTTAGAGCTGCGGGATGGTCCCGTAGTAGACTCAGCTGCTAAGGAAATTGAGACCCAAACGGCAGAACATAGTGACTGTAATGACTTGAGACCGAATCGAACTAGGAGGTTGCCACAGCGCCTATTTGATTATGTCTTAGATTAAGCTATGGTAGCCTTCCTGTTTTTCTCGCTCGGGAGTGTCACGTAGTTGCTCTGGCAACGTGAAAAATAACGGCACTGTCAATTTTATCTCTGTACAAAAAAATTTAGGCTTGTCTTAAATTGTGTTTCTTTACTGGATTTCCGACACAAACCGAGTACTTAAACATGTACCCCGCTGGGGATTACTGTCGCCAATACTAAAATTACAATTTGATAACATTAAATAAAATTCAAAATAATTTACTGTGACAGACAGACATATGTGATTCATTAAATAAACAGCTTTACACATACACTCAGCGCCACCTCCATACTAAGCAACTAGGCTCGTATTATGGATACCAGATGTTTGATATACTACACAAATACCTTTCTTTTTGTAAATAAATACATATACTAATGAAAATCATCCATAAACCGGGTACATATGTCCGTATTCATCATACAAATATATACTCCTAGCGGAAATCGAACCCGCGACCTTTTAGTATAGCAGACAGTGTTTCTAACTACACCTAACTACACTAAGCAGAAATACGTTTACCTAAGACTAGATAACTAAGCTTTATTTCCAAAGAAGGCATGTTCACGTTAAAAATATTTTCCAGAGTTCAGAGACATTTTGTAGTAAATTTTCATTTCAAGTGGAGCCAACTGAAAGTAGCCCCACCCAAGGAGTGCAGGTGTCATCCTACAATGGCGCAGGTTTAAGTGGGTCTCCAGAATTTAAGGTATCTTAGAATTTCACGACACACGAAGATTGAGACTCACTGGATATGGTATCGTATGTTTATAAAGCTACTTGTGTTTACAATAATAGTATAAAACACTATCAATATGGCATTTAGTACAACGAATTATAAAATTAAAATAATTCATTGTTTTTATTATAAATAATCAATTTATCTGTTTGCTTTGTAAATTTGGTACGTATTAGATATAAGTAACAACCAACGGATTTGACAGAGGTATAATATATCTTATAATATAAATACGCCGTCAAACTAGCTTCCATGAGGCATATCCAGTACACCATTAATTTCATTGTTTTAAGCGGTCTGCATCCTGCAACGTCCCTCGACCTTCCTATTTAGTGCAAATAAATTTATTCCTTTTCAAACTATATTTTTGGGACTACCTAAAATTTCGATTGGCGTAGTGGGTAGTGACGCCTAGTTCCAAACCAACGGCTGTGGGTTCGAAACGCTAGGGGTAATTGTTGGTCGCGGAATTTAATTTAAATATTTAACTATGTTTATCTGCTATGTAGTATCCATAGCACAGATTATTCCAAATTTGGGTCTGGTGAATTGATTTATGTGTAAAATATTTATTTATAATGGCAATGACTTAAAAAAAATAGAAAAACTATTGCTCCATAACTTTCGAAAATGTCTATGTATAAAAAAATAGTGACTATAATTTCGAAATACTGTAAAAATATAACAGAATCTGTGATGGGTGATTAGAAAAATAAGAAACATGTAAACAAACAAGCACAACAAAAACGCTGCGAAAATTTAATCACGAAAAAAAATTCATTTAATTACAGTTACACGATTCAAACTCGACAGATACAATGGTTACATAAAGTAAAGCTTTAAAATACATTAACACGCATTATATTTAACAGCCACAGTACATTTTTTACGTAACTCCCGTACAAATCTCTAGACATTTCCAGCAGTCTTTTTCACTGTAATCCACTCTTGCCAGAGCAAATACTGGTGCGATGATAAGTGGATTGGACCGTTCTCATATTGCTGGGGCCTGTTTCAAATTTAAATATTGTGCCTTGAATTCTAAAGACGGACCAATTTCTTTTATTCTTCGATACAAATGCAACTGTTTCGATGGGTATTGATTTCTTAATTTTTAAAAATTGTTATTGGCTTCATGCCCATCTATCGGAAGTAAGTTATTTTAACGAATAGCTATTGAAAGTTTTTGTTGTCAAACTCAAAGTCAAAAATGTTTTATTTTGTAGGTACACAGAGTACACTTAAAATAGTCAATTTTACATTTTTTAAGCTACTGCTTGTTCAAAATGCAATTTTCCCCTGAGAGGACAAGCAAGAGACTCGAAGGGTTGCTCTTTAAATTCAGGCTTTGATTTTACATAAAGGTTTTTATATGTCATTATTAATTGTGAAATAGGCTGACATACGAACGATCTGATTATGTCCAGGAATGATTATCATCTAAATAGTCTGATATTTTATAATATGCTTTGTTAATGAGTTTCTTTTTTATAGTATCTTTAAATTTATTGAAAGGAAGATTTTGTATATCGACTGGAACCTTATTGAAAAAGCGTATAAATAACCCTTTGAATGAATTACTGGCTTTGCGGAGACGACTTAGGTGACCTGCAAGTTTATCTTTATTTCTTGTATTGACATCATGTTTATCACTATTTTTCCTAAATGATGCTATATTTTTTTTGACATACATTAGATTTTCAAAAGTTTTGTTGCCGTCTTATTGCCAACATGAACATGTTATCAATAAAACAAATATTCAATAAAATGAGAAGTCTGGACAATTGTATTACTGTTTTGCTTGTTTTTCATCATCATCTTCTTGCCTTGCTCCCAATTTATTTGGGATCGGTCTTTTTCTTCCAATCTCTTCTATCTTCAGTTACCTCATCATTCACGTCCTTTTCGTTCATATCACCCTTCATACAATCCATCCATCTTTTCTGTGGGGTTCCTCTTTCTTTCCAACCATCGACTTCCATATTCAACACTCTCTTAGTAATTCCTCCACTTAGCCACCGACGCCCACTCTGTTGAGGCACCGACGCTCTCTATTTATATAGGTTTATCCGAACACCGTGCCTATGTCATCATCGGATGCTCGTGGTTTACAAAAATATGGTCGCGGGTTCGATTCATTATCCCTCAACAGTCAACTTTGACTGCGCACAATTTTCAAACCGTAATCTGAACGCACAAACTCATTTGAGACAAGAAAAGCTGGAAAGCTCCACCTTTTGTTGTCTTTAAAAATTATTACCTCGTAAATTCTCAACTGAGCGAACTTTTAATAGACTGTCAAACTTTAGTAATAATGTATATACAAAGACAGAGTGTGAGTGCATTAGTATTCATTGGACAATGTACGTTTGGATAGTAGCAGTGCATGCACTGTTTGGAAATGAAGGCTTTAATTATATGGTCTCTATTTTGACAGATTTATGTGTCTGTTTTTTTAATAGTGTTGTGTTTGCAACAAACAGGTAGATTTACATATCACATTGGAGTCACCAGTGTAGAGTTATGACACTCTATTGGCTTTGTTTTATTTAGCACAACAGGTTAGCACTTGACCTCAATCACACCTGATGTTAAGTGAAGATGAGGCCTAAGGTGGTAGCGCACTGACCCGGAAACCCCATCTTATTTGGGGGACTAGCTATCTTATCTCTGACAACCGGAACACAACAATGCTATTAACATTGCTGTTTGGCGGCAGATTTAGATAAGATGGTGGTAGCTAGCCAGAAAGGTAGCTAGGCTTGAAAATGAAAGTCATTTATTTTGAAGACAAAAGTCTTTTATGATTGTGTATTGTAGTGATGGCTTATGGCACTTAACCCTGGTCTTTCAGTATGACCTTCATAAGGGTCAAGGCCATGCAGTGAACTATGGGAGATGTTCGGCGATTCACCACTATGGAGAAATCCATGAACGACAGGATTAGTAGTAGTAGTAGAATTGGGCAGGGCATATAACTCGAACTGATGGCTGTGGGGCTCGCTTTAGAAATCTATGGGGAAGACCTGCATTGTGGCTGACATGATGATGATAATTGTTTTTAAATTTCATTACGAAAGCACAATCCGATTTGGCAGTGGCGTGCCCTCCATACAGGCAGGAAGGCAGTGTGTACTCTAGCAAACTGTAAGCGTTCCTCGAAATGCATTGTCAAGACAGCTGATTCATACTGGTGTCAATAGAAATATCCTAACAGTTACTATAAAAGTAAAATATTATTTTGTAGTTGTATTTTTTCTCATTTAATAGCAAATTTTATAATTGTGCCTACCCTATGACAAAACGCTGTGTTGAACCAAAAATTATTTCTAAAATTATTTTAAATATTTTGTGCAATAAACAGTATTTATACTGTATTGTATTGTATGTATCATATCATTCATATCGTATTGGATCATGTCGAATAGTAACGTATTGTATTGCATCGTATTTTATTGTATAAATACGAGGCCCTATGCGTGAAGTTACTAGTCTTGTTGAGACGACGTGACAAGTGCACCAATAATCGCATGCTCAACCTTTCCACTCTCATCATCATCATCAAATCAGCCGAAAGACGCCCACTGCTGGACAAAGACCCCAATGATCTCCACAACGATCAGTCCTGCGCTGACCGTCCTCCTTTCCACTCTATATGCAAATAATTCATCATTTCCAGAGATAAAATTAAGTGAGCCTGATTTAAAGCAAACAACCCTTTCTTCACATTTGCAAAAGGGTCCGACACATTTTCTCCCTCTCACAACGCCGGCGGGTTGAAGTGCCATCGGCCTACTAATTGCATCGAGTATACCTGAACCACTAGACTTGTGCCGAGAGCGCTCAAATAGAACGGTTACCGATAAATTTATGACACTTTTGTTACTACGATAAATTTCATTTAAAATGAAACTTTACTTAATTATAGTGCTATTATTTAAACAGTACCTAAATTTGTGCACTCGTGGCGTTGGCGCATTCGGTATTCGTTTTCGGTTAGCGAAGTTAAGCAATGGTGTCGATTCGGATGTGCACCAACTAAACTAAACTAAAACCAGTTTTGGAATGGTGCCGCCGCATCGTATTGTTCCAGGGAGATAGAGACAGTACTACTTTAAAACTGGTTTTAGTTTAGTTTAGTTGGTGGACATCCGAATCGACCACCTATGTGTGTCGCGATAATTTTTTGAGTAAGTGACCAAGACAAAGATTTTTTTTATAATTAACTGGATACACGTTTGACCACTATCTCACCTGATGGAAAGTAAGTGTTACGTTTTCGGTAATTACGTGATAAGCAAGCATGGACGTAGACCGCTCGGCGATATTCAGCCTAATTATACAATATAATATAATTGTAACCCCAACTTATTTAAAAGAGCAACCCTTGAGTTTCTTGCTCGTTCTTCTCTGGGGAATCTGCTTTGCGAATGAGCAAAAATGTCAATCATTTTAATATTAAGATTAAAAATGTGACGTTTTCAAGTGATAATCTTTATCCTACGAAATAAATATTTTTTGACTTTGACTTTGACTTTACATTTGTACAACTGATGGTGAATAGGCCAATAAATTGCATATTACAGAAACACATACAAAAATATTCGATCACACAATTACTCTGCTTGGTGTTATAGTTTCCGAAATGAAGCCATCATCATCAGCCCGAAAACATCCCACTGCAGGGATATAGGCCTTTCCTCGTATAATGAAGCAGTATGGATCATAGTCCACCACGCTGGCCTAATGCGTGTTGGGGACTTCGCATGCCTTCATCTTAACAATGGCATCTCAATACATTTATGAGAATTTGTTATATGCAAAAAAAAATATAACCTTATTCGCTAAAAATAGTGATAGGCACAATGTTAATACAAGGAATAAGAACCAGTTATCTATTTATGTTAGCCGACTTCACAAAGTTAGTAAATCCTTCAAAGGGCAATGTATACGCTTTTATAATAAGGTTCCAGTAGACATTCAAAATATGCCTTTAAATAAATTTAAAGCAATCATAAAACAGAAATTATTAACAAAAGGCTATTATAAAATCACTGACTATTTGAATGATAAATATATATTTGATTTGATTTGATATTTGATAAGCAAGCATGGACATAGCTGTCTATTCATATAATTATCAAATCGCAACCTATAATCTGTTTAAAAGAGCAACCCTAGAGTTTCTTGCTCGTTCTTCTCTGGGGAGTCAGCTTTGTGAATGAGCAGTAAATTTAAACTATAATGTAATATTAATATTAATAGTGACGTTTTCAAGTGATAATTTTATCCTATGAAATAAAAATATTTTGATTTTGATTTTTGATTTTTGATTTTGAATTTTTATTTCGCAGGCAAGCAGATTTTCTCATGACATTTTCCTTCACCGTTTAAGAGACCAGTCGGATAAATGCACATAAGTAATTAAATTAAATTTAAAAACTCATTGGTACATTGGTCTGCCTGGAAATCGAACCGGGGCCTCTTAAATTGGGAGACCGTGTCTTAACCGCTGAGCCACCGACGCTCCAATGTAGCCATATTTCAGAGTAATGAAAAAATAAAAATTAAGTGCAACGGTTACAACTTATAATAGAGTTGTATGTGAATCTGTACCACAAATAGACCATAGCTTAGTATGGATCCTAACCTATAGCTGTAAGACACTGATTTTCAGCTTTTTTTTTTTTATTAAAAACTGGTTTCGCGCTTGACTACAATCTCAACTGATGGAAAGTGACGATGTAGCCGAAGATGTATCACGCGCACCCAGTAAATGCCATAGTGCCCTGCGAGAGAAAGCGAGAGTACCAATGCAAACAATTTATACACATTTAATATAACAGTATTTGTCAAATATGGGCTTAACATAATTAACTAAATACCCACAACGCGACAGAATCAAGAGAGGAGTCTGTGAGCTGCTACTGCTAAGCTATCTGAAATGTTGTAAATGCTATCGGAATATTCATCTTTTGTATTGCAAATTTACCATCGATTTGAATTCGATTAGGTTGTAAAACCGTCCAAATTTAGCTTCAACATACCAACAGTAAGTCACCAAGGCAATTTACGGAACACCCTACAAACTGATCACAAAGTATAAACTGGAAAAGTTCGGAATGGTCTTATATTTGACGTCTGGCATTACACCAAGTGACATTCCCGAACTCGCAGTTTTATTGTTTTCAAGAGGAATTGTTTCTTTTATCTGTGTTAATAGTGAAACTGTTTGTCGGCTGTCTTTAAATGTTGCATTTGAATTGGTAGACTTTACTCAGAGAAATCTCGTCGGTTTGTCTTTATCTTCGTAATGGTAAGATAAGATAGCGTCAAGTGCCATCGACTGTTCAGAACTAGTGTCAAAGATCTCGGTCAGAGCCCCAGCCAGAATCCTTAGGTTCAACCCGCTTTTGTATCTCACATCGTGCTCCACCAACTACAGGTAGAATGCGTTTGTGCAGCGAGCGAGTAAGAATATTAATTTACTTAGCAACGAGTTTGATTTGGACATCGGCAAGGAACACAACAAGTAGACATTTTTTGACCAAAAAGTAACCTAATACTGCTGTGACCCGGTTGTTTTTTGGATTGGCGTTGCAAGGATATCCTATCTATAGATTGTTTATAATTATATTAATTTTTCCAACCGTTCTCTGATTGCAATGGATAGTTTTTTTATTTTTAATTAAGTTTAAGTAGGTTCTATCAGTGGAAACCTCTAATTGGCTTTAAGTATTTTAGTTTAATTTGTAAAACAGCTGTTGGTTTTCCCAAGAAAATAAAATAAAATAAGTAATATTCACTGTGTCAGTCAGTATTGTCAAAGTCACAAAATCTTTATGTTGTAGGTACATACACAGGGTACACTTAAAATAGTCAGTTGTTATTTTTTTTTATTTATTAAAAACTGGTTTCGCGTTTGACTACAATCTCACCTGATGGAAAGTGACGATGTAGCCGAAGATGTATCACGCGCACCCAGTAAATGCCTATTCATTCTATTTATTTATTATTATTTATTTATCTATTCTGTTATATTTTTACACGGAGACGGACGGAGGGTAATGTTTTTCGAGTGAATGTAAGTACCTATGTCCGTTAATTTGACGCATCCCGTAACCTGAACGGTTTGACCGATTTCGAAGTGTATGGTGTCGTTATATTCGTCTTATGGTACCCGGAGTGTCATAATTTTATGATAAAAAATCCAACATGGCGTTCGCAAAATACAAAATATTCTTTCGAGTTTCAAATTCAAAATCAAAATCAAAAATATTTCATTCAATGTAGGATACGACTACGATTTGACGACCGATTGGTGTAGTGGATAGTGACCCTGTTCACGAAACCAACGGTTGCGGGTTCGAATCCCGCGACGGGTAAATGTTTGTATGATGAATATAAACATTTATTCCTGAGTCATGGATGTTTATATAAATATTTATGTATGTTTATCCGTTATCTAGTATCCATAGTACAAGCTTTGCTTAGTTTGGGACTAGATGATTGGTGTAAGTGTCCGAAATATTTATTATTTATTATTATTTATTATTTATACAAAAATATCACTTATTGAAAGTCAACATGTTATTTTTTTTTAAACTACATCGCTTCGCAAGGTGTTATGGTTAGGGAGAAGAAGCGACAAGAAACTCCGCAACAACACATCTTTTCAATTTGTTTCCATCTTTATAATAATATTACATTTTATATAACATATTACAAAACAATAGCAATTAACATACCGACCAGCTAACACCAGACCTCCTTATCGCCTAAATAATCATCTATCCTGTAATAACCCTTCTTACACAGAGTTTCTTTAATGTGGCGTTTAAATTTCTGCTCTGTTAAACTCAATACATGTTCTGGTATTTTATTGTAAAAGCGTATGCTGTGTCCCACAAAGGATGTGCTAACCTTGCCAAGTCTAAATTGTGGAATTTCAATTTTATTTTTGTTTCTAGTATTCAAATTATGATTATCAGAATGTTTACGAAATAGGCATATATTTTTGCGTACATACGTTTTATAGTTATTTAAGCTACTGCTTGTTCAGTAAGCAACTTTCCCCTGAGAAGAACAAGCAAGAAACTTAAAGATAGATCGTCCATACCTACTAGAAACCTAAATCCGAAAGTCTGTTTATTCGAATTTCAGGCCTCCTAAAAGATCATATTTGTCAAAACGTAGCCTTAATAAAATAGGCTACTAACCCCCGACGTAATACGACGGGTGTTATGTTATGTGTTAATCAAAAAATTAATACAATTAATTAACAAACTAAGAGTTTATTAGAACTAGGACAAAGTTGAGATGAATGGATAAGGACTCAGTAAAGCTGCTGATAACAATTATAGTTCTGCTACTAACAATGTATTTAAGGCTGTTATAATAATAATTATAGGTAAATTGTTATAATTGTTGTTAATAATTTATTTTAAATGTATTTTTTTTATTTCGGACACTTATACCAATCATGTAGTCCCAAACTAAGCAAAACTTGTACTATGGATAGGTACTAGATAACGGATAAACACACATAAATATTTATATAAACATCCATGACTCAGGAATAAATGTTCGTATTCATCTTACAAACAATTACCCCTCGCGGGATTCGAACCCGCAACCGTTGGTTTCGCTGACAGGGTCACTATCCACTACAACAATCGGTCGTAAAGTAAAAATTATTCTAATATGACGATTTTTACTATCACTATTTTTATACTATGGTTTGACGGCGTTGTGTGTTTATGTCTACAGTGTTTGTGTGGACGTATCCCAGTAAACTCGGGAACAGGTTTTTAGTAATGTTGGTAGAAATCGAGTAAGCGGTTTCGAAATATTTAGCATTTAACACAGCTTTACTGAGTTAAAGCTGCTGATATTCAGTCTCCCGCAGCAGAGTAGTTGCTGGTACTAAAGAATGCATGTAAGGATGTTACAATAATAATTATAGGTAAATTGTTATAATTGTTGTTAATAATTATTATAAATGTAAATAAATAAATAAATAAAAAAGTAAAAATTATTCTAATATGACGATTTTACTGTCACTATTTTGTTATCCTACGGTTTGACGGCGTTGTGTGTATATGTGACCAGTATTTGTCTGGACGTATCCCGGTAATGCGTGATCCGAGT
The DNA here is from genome assembly GCA_949316235.1 of Oegoconia quadripuncta. Lineage (NCBI taxonomy): Eukaryota > Metazoa > Arthropoda > Insecta > Lepidoptera > Autostichidae > Oegoconia > Oegoconia quadripuncta. The sequence continues at coordinate 36,685,281 of OX438745.1, forward strand.
TGAGCCCGGTTTTTAAATTAAAGACAAAACTCGTGAACAGGTTTTTAATAATGTTTGATAGAAATCGATAATGTGGTTTCGAAATATTATATTTAGCTTTTAACACAGTTGGTTTGAATATCTAATCATTTGTTTTTACTCAAGTAATTTCAAGCGAGTGAAACTGCGGGCGCAAAGCTAGTATTGCTATATACCATCTCCGAGGATATGTAGTATTCAGCAGTCATCGCTCTCAGGGGAGGTTTTCGTCTAACATTGTATTTGTCTGGACGTATGTTTTATATAGCAATGAAAATTGCTATTAATTGCTAGTACGTTTGCTATTAATATGATAATGAAAAGTGTATAGTTTTCAACTCAAATAGTAACTTGAGCATCATCATCATATCTGCCGAAAGACGTCCACTGCTGGACAAAAGATAAACATAAGCATATATACAGTGAGAAAATACTACATCTAATCTACCTTTAACTACGTACCTTTAACTAATTAACCGCCTACGTGGCTCAATGTAAACAACATTGGGTTACGATTCGGAGGGAGCGGGTTCGATCCCCAGCGGGGTACATATCTAACTACTCGGTTTGGTTGGTGGTAGGGCATTTTAAATGTCCGCCTGACTAGCTACTACCATCTCATCCAAATCTGCCGCCAAGCAGCAATGTTAATAGCATTGTTGTGTTCCGGATGTCAGAGATAAGATAGCCAGCCCCCCAAATGTGTTGTAGTTTCCGGGTCAGTACGCTTCCACCTTCGACTTCATCTTCACTTAACATCAGGTGTGATTGAGGTCAAGTGCTAACCCGTTGCCTATAGTTGCTTACTGTGGAACTAAAATGGCGATGTGATGATAAGTCTAAGGATATTTATTTATATTTAATTTATTTATTCATGTACGTGTGTGCCGTTCAACGGGTCAAATAAGCGATTCTTATTCTTAATGAAAAAAAAAAACCAAGCGAAGCCACAAACAGTTGCTAGGCCATCTAAGATCTTTGCCTCTTAAAGGGATGTAAACACTAAAAGTGGCGCTTTACTACTTACGAGTCAGAGTTTTTATGAGAGAAAGTTTACATTGTTTTTAGGTACCTTCCATGTGTCTGTTCGAGGTTGGATCCCATCGACTCGCAAAGTTTTGCCGTTTTCCGAAATTGACTCACGGAATGGATTCCCGCGTAATTGGAGTATTGGGATTGGGATAAACAGTGTTTGCTGTAAACGTGTAACCAATAGGTATATGAGTTAAGTTTATAGGTATTGGAGATATAACATTATATATGCAATATAGCCCGCCATCACATATACAGAATCAGAATCAAAATCAATTTATTGTAGAACTGTGGTACATACGTGTTATTACAATATTTCTTGTATTGGTTCGACAGTCCTTACCTCTAACAGGCGTACAATATTAATTTTCATGCATGTATAATTTAAATTAAGAATTAAAATTAATTATAATATTATGAAATCTAACATTTGCATTGCTATATAAATATAGAAATGTCAAAGTATTAATAATAATTATGTCAATAGTGCTCTTTTAAAATAAAATTTTTTCTTTAAATTTGCAATCATTGCATTAACGACATTTTAATGCTTATTTTCTTCGTGTAAATCAATCGATACCGATTACCGATACCGATCGGTACCACCTAAACGCGCATTAAAACATATAATAACCAATTAGTCTCGATTTACCGAACATAAGTAGATTTTGATGAATAATAAATAAATAATAAATGTCTTTGCACAAACACACAGCGCCATCTAGTTCCACAGTAAGCATCTAGGCTTGTGTTATGGATACCCGATGGTTGATAAACTACACAGATACACTTTTTTTGGAAATAAATACGTGTATAAATGAAAAACATCCATGACTCGGGAACACATGTCTGTATTCATCACACAAATATATGCCCCTAGCGGGATTCGAACCCGCGACCATTTGGTATAGTAGCACAGTTTCTAACCACTACACCAAACAGATCGTCAATATATGAGTAGTATAAATAACGATAATTTGAAATTATGCAAAACCCGCGATAAACAAGAGATTATAATAATCGATTCGAAATCTAGAAATATCTATAGATCTAAAATTATAATAATTGTCATCGAGATAAATATTATTTTATTGTTGTTGATGTGTTACCTTATCTGTGTATCAATATGTATAAGCTAAATGTATGTGTGTGACTGTGGAAACAAATAAAGGCTTTATCTATCTATCTAAAAATCTCAATATCTTCGAAACGGCTCAAACGATTGTCACCAAACATGGCTAAGAACCTGTTCCATCGTTCAGTCTTTGTTATTAAATAAATAAATCCTCTATTGCCACATTTTGTGCTATACATAAATCCAAAAATCCACGCAAATTATTGAGATATATCCGCATAAAGGCTGGACACACAAACACACACACACACAAAGCCGTTAAACACAACATACGCATCGTTTTTGGTCAAGGGCTAAAATTAGAAATACATTTATCACTAATGCCACCAAAATGTGGTCATTAGTAAGGTAATAAGAGACAACTGAACAAGTTCCTTAGCATAGCTTTGTCGTTACCCTGTGGTACATAAAAAAAGACTTTGTAATTAGGTAGCAGCAATTACGCCCTTTGTAAGCTGACCCGGCAAACATTGCACTTTAATTATCGAAGACCGTGATGCTAATGGCTGTAGTGGAAACTCAAAAGCCATGTTTTAATGTTGTAAGAGGGACTGGAATAAATTGAGGAATTGTTTTTATTTTTTTAATTGTAATATTTAAATGATTATGCTTTCACTACACAAGACACAATAGATAGATAGATAGATAGATGGATTGATCGTTTATTTGTATCTCCAGTCACACACATACCACCTGTAGGCGGACGCCGACACCGAACGGTGTCCAAAATACTTTTATACCTTCAACACTCGCGAACACCGATCGGTGTCGGCGGTACACCCGACTTTCAACTCTCAATTGTAATGATTATAGAGTTCCAATTCCTTTGGACTGTGTTTGAACTTGTTCTCTATTAAATTCCGCATCCAATAATGTGCGCCATGTCATGTTAGCTATGATATTTAGTCTGTATTTGCGAAAATATTTTTTTTCTCTGTGGGTGGGAGTATAGGCATAGAATTCCAACTACTGTTTTTTATTAGAACAGGCTTAGGAACCTAGCCATAGAGCTTCCAATTCTCTTAACAATTTATTGAATTACCCGTTTTTTTAAGAAAAACATGAAATAAATCTGTACTTTCCGTAAAAATACCAATTATATCGTGGATATAGGTATACCTACATATTACAACTCGTAACATTTTTCTGATTTTTTGTATTATAGCTGTAGTAGTGTTCATTCATTATATCCATAGATAATATATTCCCGTAGCTATAGTTTTTCACAGATTACAAATACACCCAGTAGAAGAGTATCTATAAACGTTTTTAACACCGCAGGTATTTTCGAAAATTTGACAGGCGCGCCGAGATACTTGACCCGCGGAATTATAAAAAGGAAAGAGAGGACACAGAGGTTAAGTTCCAAAGCAATTGGAAAAACTTATTTTATAACAATACATAAAAGTAACATCAGGATACACTAGAGTATGTGTGTGCTACAGCCGTACAAATGGGTCATAGCTCAGTGTGTATAATTATACACACTTTTTGCATTTGCTCAGAGAGCAAAACACTGATTTTCAGCTATTACCCACGTGGAGACACTGGTACAAAAAAGAACAACCAGACAAGCATATTTTACTGTGCGCATCAGTGAATAATGTCACGTAGATATATGTGTATTCAAATGCAGTACAGGTACTCAAATAGATTGTATGTCTATCATTGTATTCAACTAGTTAGGTAGTTATTAGTTAGCGACTCTATGTTATCAAAACAGAAATATATGCAAAACAAGAATCGTACTTTCGTAAATATACAAAATTGGCAGATAGACGTATGATGATGTGGGTTTGATATAAAGTCCGTTTGTTAGGCCAACCATAGGTACCCTAAGTCATAGGTACATTGTGTTTATTTAGAAGTGGTAATACAATTTACGATTCGGAGGTCGCGGGTTCGATCCCCAGCGGGGTACATCTCTGATAACCGGAACACAATAATGCTATTAACATTACTGTTTGGCGGCAGGTTTAGATACGATGGTGGTAGCTTGCCAGGCGGACATTTAAAATGCTCTACCGCTAACCAAACTGAGTACTAAGAATGTACCCCGCTGGTATCGCCCGCGACCTCCAAGTCCAAATCGTAAACCCTATGTTGTTTACATTACGCCACGGAGGCGGAGTGGAAGCCAATAATTCAATTACAATAACAAAACTGAAAACTGCCAGGTTGTTGTAAATAAATCTGAATGAACGCCCGGCGACAGCGCCTATAAATACAGTCGGCCACGAATGGCTCTCAGTTGGAAAATAAACAAGACAACACATCTGTAACGGTCGCACACTACATTGTGGTTAGCTATCCACTGATTGAGTGAATAGGTTCCATTGAAGCACGCTTTTCTAACGAAAGTACAATTTATTATTAGTACATTGATGACCGATTAATGTAGAGAACTCTGCTGCAAAAGTTTACAAGTAAGTACCTACAAGCTATGCTTAGTTGATTGGTGTAAGTGTTCGACATTGGTTCCAGACTCCCGTTTTAACAGTAATGAAGTGGTGCGATTTTGATTGTTAATATATATCTATATAAGCAGATGATTACATTAAACATTCTATTGAATTTCAGTTCATTTCTCAATTACTTAGTTAGGTTACTTTGGGTATGACGTCTGGACAGAGCACCAGACTACCGACAGGGCTTAACGAGTGTCTTCGAAATGACATGAGCGTCAGTGGCTCAGCGTTAAGACGCGATCTCCCAATTGGGGAGGTCCGCTTTCGATTCCCAAGCAGGTCAGGTTTTGCACCAATGAGTTTTTGAATTTAATTTAATTACTTATGTTCATTTATCCGACTGCTCTTAAACGGTGAAGGGAAACATCGTGAGGAAACCTGCATGCCTGAGAAACAAAAATTCAAGAGCATGTGAAGTCCCCAACCAGCATTGGGCCAGCGTGATGGACTATGGCCCATAGTCCCTCATATACGAGGGAAGGCCTATATCCCCACAGGGCGATGTTTCCGGGCTGATGACGATTATATACCTTATAAATAACCAATTCAATTCAATTCAATTATTTATTTGCAAAACTAAGTGTATACAATGGTCTTATTATAAATGGTGCTTATAACTTAGCCGCCCTGTTAGGGCACAGCAAATTTATGAGGGCACTGAGCGTATATAATATAACATGTCATTAAAACTATTTATATTATTATTATTACTTAATCTAATAGTCAGTTTTACTTGCTTTCGAAGAACTCTTGCAGCGTGTAGAAACAGTTGTCAAGTAGGTATTTCGTCAGTTGATTTTTAAATGTGATAAATTTCTCATTGTCTCGTATTGGTTTTGGAATCTTGTTATAAATTTTTAAACACATTACATAAGGGCCTGAATTGTATATTTTCATATTTGAAGAGGGTAGAGCTATTTGGTTCCTTTGTCGTAGGTTTAGGGAACTCAAGTAGTGATCTCTTGGTGCGGGAAACATATTTCGGTGTTTTTTTACAAACTTACATATTTCAAGGATATAATTATGGATGCTAGTGTCAGAATTTTAAGTTTGCGAAAACCAATTCTGCTACCATCCCATTAATTATTGGGTCTTTACCTATGAAATTGGAGATTTTTTCTTCGTTAATCATATGTACCAATCCCTGAGATTTTCAAAGCTATATACAAATTTGTTTATTTGGAAAATAGAATATTATTTCAAGGTTTCACATGAAATATTTTTTAATTTCTGGGCTAAGTTGCATAGTAAAAAAAAATTTGAACATAGCTCTTTTCTGTTGCTTCCCATAATCATTTCTTAGATTCGCTGAAACTTTTATAAAGCGGTTACTTTTAAAAATTAACGCTGCCTATACTTAACTTAATGTTATCTGATAATACACACAAAGTTTAGCTAAATTTGGATTTGCCGTTCCCAAAAAAAATCAAAAATGCTTGTATGGAGAAAACAGTCTTAATGAAATTCTTCATACAAAACGCCAATTTCACAGGTAAGGACCTAATATTTATTTCTAAAGTTCTGTTTTAAGTTGAACGTTACTTTCCACTTGAGGCACTGGCAGAATTATTAGTATTGTAAGCGTGTTCAGCGTTTGCAGCGTTAACTGAGCCAGTAAGCCCTTTCAGCTACAATTATATTGTACATTATTCTAGGATTTGTCCTCGTGTAATATTATATTTGTGGGTCTGTACAATGTATTGTGGCACTGACTAAAAAGTTTATATGTCCTAAGTTAATGTTAATGAAACACTCGTGGCACAGTTCGCTATTCGCTAGTCGTTTACGATTAGTGAAGTAGAGCAATATCTCGCGCGGTTATTCCTTGGACGTGTGACCAGTAGTCGCATTTAAATCCGAGTATTTCCGTGTTTCATATGGCACGTTAAAAGTCGGTGGCCTACAGGGAGGGTTAAAACACTGATTTTTATATTTTATAGTCTGACACAAGTAAACCAATCCGCACTGGTCGAGCATCGCCCTCACAATAGCTCGTATGACTTTGAGCTTTCTCATAAGGGCCCATAGTGACAGACCACGCTTCAGTGGCATAAGTCATCAATGGTAATATACATTGATTCTAGCGCAAAAAATCCACATACCTCGTACTACTTACTACTGTAATACTTTTCAAATTTTTGCTTTGTAAAAGAAATTTACTTTTTCGAAAAAAAATTCACCACCTTGTAGTCCTAGCCGATTCGCGTCTTGAGCCCTCAACCACTTGCGTAACCCTAAAACGATTTCACACTCTCAGCGAAAATGAGGGGCTATACTGAATCGATCGAAAAAACATTTTCATTATTAAAACGATATGGAAACCATTAAAATGACTATACATTTACTAAACAGTTCTGAATCGTTTTTAAAGTGATTCAACTTCGAAATTATGTATACCACGCAACGGCGGTGGTCGTTGACGTAACATTAGAAATGAAACAATCAAATAAATGGAGAGTGACATTTAAAGCCGGCGACGACGTGGCCAAGTCAATGGCCAGACACAAGCTAGGGATAGACTGAAATTAGTATAAATCCCAGTGAGAACGCGACGAGCTTTACAGAAGAATTCGAATATTAGACCTGAAAAGCAGAGACGGCTAAGTTTATTCACCAGCCAATGTTTCTTATTGTAAATTGGAAAAGAAAATAGATTTTATTCCCTGTTTCGATTTAGTTATTGGGTTGGTAGGTAGATTCTTGTTACTATTTATGTGTATTTTTTTCTTAGACTCAGAAATGAGATATGTTAAATGTTTCTGCTTTAATTTACATACAACAGATGCACACATTATATGTATACATATCGCAGATAGCGATAAATTAGTGACGGAATTAATTTGGATTTCATAAGTATAAGATATCATAAATAGCGGTTTGCTACAAGCTGGTGGCGCTGGTATCGCCACAAAATAGCGCGGTTATCGATAATGATTATTCAGATCACCGCCGCTTTGAAGAATTCAGTGAGTCGTTACTTAATATAAAGTTTGGTTATAGAATTTGAACAGGAGGGTTTGTAGACTATTCCGGTTGAATCCCACAGATTGCATGCGAGGGTCAAGTTGGATGGCATGAGGGCCATGCAATTGTTTACCCTCAGTCGGTAAGCATCTCAGATTCCATGACCATACTTAAGTCTTATAACTTGTGTGTGGGTAAGGACTACTATGTCAAATGTTATTAACTTCGCCAATCGAAAATACTACATAATATGTCATGTGCTCACTAAGTCTGGTTACGTTTTTACGACGCAAAACTGACGTCAAGTTGGTCTAAGCACGGAATCATATGTGTGAAATTGATATTAATGATCACCTGCCCCAGAACTACCAGGTCAAACGTTGCTTAACTTCACTAATCGAAAATACTATGCCAAGTGCTTATTATGTATGGTTATGTTTTTTCCGGCACAAAACTGACGTCAAATTGGTCGAAGCATGAAAACACTCGTATGAAAATGCTATTAATGGTCATTCATACATGGACTGACCATATGAAACTTTGCTTATCTTCGTAAATCGAATATACTACGCCATTTTCTCACTATGTGTGATTATTGGTCATCTTTTACGATAAGAAACTGACGTCAAGTTGGTCGAATATTTTTATAGCCACACGAATAATAGAAATGAGAAAATATCCTATTCACCTTACCGAGATGAAAGAGTTCGAATTTAATTTCACTTCTTTAAATTACCGTAGGAAAGTAATGTACCGAAAACCAGCGGCATTCGACTAATAAAAACACAAAGTGAGTCGGTATCCGGAAATCGGGGGAAATTATAAAATGGAATTCCATTTGAGTTTTAATTCAGATGGGAATGGAATCCTACTGGCATGCCTTCCCGACCCAACGGCGCGAGTACGAATGATAATTGAAATTTTTCTTAATCCCTTAGACGATCAAAGTTACTTTACTTATGAAATACATACATAAAGTCACGACCTTTATCCCAAATGGGGTGGTCAGAGATAACCCAAACTATAGGGTATGGGTGTTCGAAACATTAGAGTTCAATGATTGAAAAACATCCATGGTTCACCTGATGAAATATACAGAAATGCACACGTGACAGGGTTGAGCCCTTCGCCGTTGAAACGTGCAATAGATGTTTTTTGGTGAAAAGTCTCTTAGGCGTCTTTTACGATACCCACGGGAAGAGACGGGTTAGTTCTATTCTATTTGAGTGTCGAAACCATACGTAAGTGCCAAGTGAACGTAATCAAAATTGATTACTTTAAAGTAGTCATTTTAATCTTAAGATCTTAAGATGGTCTGACAACAACAGTAACTAATTAAAATGATTGATTCGACGTGATTTAGGAACGCAAGACACAAAACAAATCTATTATTAAATAAATGAAGTACATTATTTATTTAACACTGTATTACATATAAGCCTACACATTAAAGAAACAAAAAACCAGGACAATATTAAAAATATACAAAAGGCGACCTTATCTCTGTAAGAGATCTCTTCCAGAAAACCTCATTAAGGAGACAATTGAGGAGTAGGTAGCTAAAAGTAGACAGAGAGTATATTTACAAAAACAGAACATACAACTGATAAATGAAATAAAATAACAAAAATGTCGACAACTTATTACACTTATATGTTGTAGTTATAATAGAAATTAATATATATATGTCGGAGATAGCGATAAATTAGCGATAGAATTAATTATTCGAATGGTCAACTGACTATCATAATACGCGGTTTGCTGTGGGAACTAAACTTGGTGGCGCTCGTATCGCCGGAAACGGAGCCGTGACGACGTTAACGGTAATATAAGGTCTGCACATCGAAAATGACGGACACTTTTGCTACCAGCCGTCGAAGGAGTCGGAGGTCCACTGAACACATCACGACTGTGAGTGATTTGATTATTATCACCGACGCTTGGAAGAATCCGGTGAGTCGTTAGCTAATAAGAAGTTGATCATGAGATTTGAGCAAGGAGGAACTAAGACAAGGTACGGCTGAATTTCACAGAGTGCACGCGGGGGCCAAGTTGTATGGCACGAGGGGCGTGCACATGTTTTCTATTGAACAGAAAGCATCTCAGGTTTCATGATCATAATCGAATGTGAATATCTTGTCGTTTTCCTATAGTAGCTTGCAATAGTATCGCCTTTGCCCGAGCACCCTTTACCACGCGACTGGCACGCGTCCCGGTCGCTAGTAACGCCCACCCCCGAACCCGCCGCCTTCTCCGACATATATGTATATATCACTTTTTTGTATTATAACTACAACAAATAAGTATAAAGAAACTATAAAACAGAAACTTATTAAGGAAGCATATTATAAAATATTAGATTATTTAGATGATAAACATTCATGGACATAACCAGCTAGTTCGCATAACTAGGCTATTTCACAATTAATAGTGAAATATTATTCTGCCTTTTTGTAATATGAAAACCTTTTTTTTTAAAGAGCCACCTCTCGAGTTTCTTGCTTGTGCTTCTCAGGGGAAAATTGCCTTTTGAACAAGCGGTAGCTTTAAAAATGTAGCCTATTTTAAGTGTACCCTGTGTACCAACACCAGAAAGCATTTTTGATTTTATTTGAGTTTTTTTATATAAAGTTTATAAATTTATACTTATGCCCTTGTCCTTATAATATTAATGTTTAGCCTCACATGCATTTATATAATTTACACACAAGATGAACGTCATTTAAAATATATACAAAACTTTGCTTGCAACGTCACAAAAATATGAGTTTATTTTAGAGTTGTTTCTTCGGTGATTTTTATAATTTTTGCTTATTATTAAGACATCCTGTCATTGGCTAAGATATTTAACTCGTGTATAATCTGTTTGATGTATGTTTGAAACTGCTGCTGGTTGTCTTAAATAAATATATAAACAAGAAAGTGGGGGTCAGGTAAAGCTACATATACACCTTCGATAGTTCGTGTAGAGTTCTTGATGCTAGCTTAGAAGTTACCTAACAGATAAGCCCTAAGGTTTAAACAAACCAGTGATATGTGGTTTTGGCACTCAAATAGAATAGAACCAACCCGTCTCTTCCCTTGGGTGTCATAAAAGGCGACTAAGGGACTTTCCACCAAAAAACATCTATAGTTTGCACGTTTCAACGGCGATGGGCTCACCCCCTTGCATTTCTGTGTACATCATAGTATATCATAAGGTGAACCGTGGATGTTGTTTCAATCATTAAACGTTTAATGTTTGGAACACCCACACATTATTGTTTGGGATATCTCTGACCATCCCATTTGGGATAAAGGACGTGACGTTATGTATGTATGTTTAAATAAGCCTTCAACTTTTATCTACCGTCCATTATTTAAAGCCAACTTAAACTTAAGAGGAGACCTAAAGGTGATGATTTATGGGCCTTTATCTTATTTGCCAAGACATTATTCTTGCTTAGCTTTACTCGTAATATTTCTGTAGTATCTCTTTCAAGGGTGTGACCATTCGAGTTATTTGAAATGTTATATAAAATAACGCTGAATATAACTTCATGTAACGTCGGTGGCTCAGCAGTTAATTTGGGAGGTCCGGGTTCGATAGCCAGGCAGGCCATATACTCGTACCAATGACATAGACATTTCGTGGGTCAATGTTTCAAATATAAGGACCGATTCTTAGAGCCGTATTAATAAATCGATCAAGTGACTGACATACTTAAAAATGGTCAAGTGCGGTCAATTACTAATCGACGAGCATGTACGCAGCATTTGATGAGATTAGAAAAAGCAAAATTAGTATGACATGATCATTGCAAGTGGAAAATATATAGTATCTGCCTGCCCCAACGGGAAAAAGGCGTAAGCGTATATACCTTTCAATATAAAGGAACATAATTCGGGGAGTGTGCGTTGGAATTACATAATCTTATTCCACCGTCACCCTTCCATCTTCGGACCACTAGGCGTGGGGAGGGATTCCACCCGTATATAGTTAATATACCGAACATTCGCACTAAGAAGTTCGATTCTTCATTCATCATCCGAACAACCAAGGCATGGAACTCCCTTCCGGCGTCAGTCTTTCCTGAATCCTACAACCTTGGGATCTTCAAGAGCAGAGTGAATGAGATTTACTGAGATCGCGTGCTTCATCTCCGACCACATCGTCACTTTCCATCAGGTGAGATTTTGGTCAAACGCGAATCCAGTCAATCATAATAAAAAAAAATAAAAAAATAATAATATCGTTCAGGTATATAACGCAAATGTGTTAAAAGCTAAATATTTGTACAATACAATACACATACTCTTTATTGTGCAAAATAATTTACAATAATTTTTATATTTAACAATAGAACACAATTAGGCGGTCTTATCACTAAAAGCGATCTCCTCCAGACAACCCACAGCTATGGGAAATTTGTAGATAGAAAAACAGGTAGGGTGCACTATACCACCAACTAAAGAAATAATTATAGATAAGTATGTATAAATATTATAATAATTATCATATTAATATACTTACTTAATATATATATTTATATGATAAAATAATTTTCAAAAATATGCCTAATCTTTCTGCTAGTTTAAGGCCACGCATTATTGACTAACAAACAAGACTGGACACAAACCTAAAAATAAAGCTTTTCATTTGCTGCACTCCCACATTCGTAGAAATTTAAAAAAAAATAAAACACATACAGTTTTCCTTCTAAAAAGATTTTAAAAGGAGCTCGTGGATTTGCCCATATAATTAAAAAAAGCTCGGAATTGAATACGACAGACCGCGCGATGCGACTCGAGTCTGTATAAACGGCGCTCTGCCGAAATGTTATAAGTCATAAAATATTTATTTGTATAACGCTTCGTTTTAAACCGACTGCCTAAGAAGGGAGGGTAATGTTTTTCGTATGTATGTATGTATGCCCGTTCCTGTGGCGCATTCCTTAACGGCTTGCCCGATTCCGAACTGCATGGTATAGTTAGATTCGTCTTGATACCTGAATTGTCATAAGATACATTTTATCATTTATTACAAAAATCTGACATATATATTTATTTCTCAGGCAGCTTATACTTTTTTACAACAATTAAAGAAAATTATGGAAATTCACATAATAATAGCTGCCAGAAGTAGTCTTATTATTTACTTAAGACTGAAAACGGCGGAAAGTATTGATGGCATTGTGTTCATGTGTATGTGTTTGTTCGGAAGTTCGGCCATCTATTATCTGTTTAAGCTGGTCTTCATTTTAAATAACTTTATTATTTAAATAACTCGAGTTACAAGGTTGTGCATCACGTCGCCTTTATATATGTGTGTGTACATGTAACTCATTTCCTTAACGACGCGAGAGGCGACTTTTTTGTGTTACGTGATTTTATGTCGCCCGGCTTGTGGGAATGAAGTTTAGCTGGTACGTTATTGAAAATGGGGAACGAAGAAAAATAGTGCTGCAATGACTTTGTAGCGGAGTCTCGCGAGACTTTTTAACCAACCAACTAAAGACATACTATGTAAATGTCGTCAAAAAAATTTTTTTTTATTCACGACGGGTTCGACCTGATGTTTAGTGAAGATGAGGTCGAAGGTGGAAGCGTACTGACCCGGAAACCCCAACACTGGCTGACTTATCTGGGCTGGGGACTGGCTATCTTATCTCCGACAACCGGAACACCACAATGCTATTAACATTGCTGCTTGGTAGCAGATTTAGATAAGATGGTGGTAGCTAGCCAGGTGGACATTTAAAATGCCCTACCACCAACCAAACCGAGTACTTAAACATGATTAATAATTATTTATAGAATATGCTGTTTTAGTTCATTTTAATTTGAATTAAATTTAAATTGTTTGGTACAGTCACCTGCAGGTCAGCGTATACCCTCATGTTTCCTCGCGCGCTATATTGCATTAATTATGTGTTGCAAAGTAAACCAAGCCGATGCGTTATTCACCACGCATCTGTAGTGTTGTCAGGGCATGAAATTTGGATACCTATGGCTTGTTTGAAATCTTTATTTGATACATTTAGCGCCACTTATACATTCAAGTTCAAGTACAACATAACACAACATAAAAATATGAAACATAAATCTAAAAGTAAGCAGTAGCTGGTTTTCAGTGTCGCAAAGTGGTATAAAATGAGGTCCCCATCTCAGTGTCGAGAGGAAAAAAACGACTACAACGCTGGTTTTCATTGGAGCTTAAGATGAGACCACGGATGAAGTATTGTGATTTTAAATAATATTATAAATTTACCAATCCCTCGCAAACGGAAATGGTAAGTGGGTCACATCAACGACAATAAATATGTATGTGTATATTAAGCTAAGTGTAGTGACGTAAGTTAGAATAACAATAATAAATATCTTTGCACATACACACAGCGCCATCTAGTTCCACACTAAGCAACTATGCTTGTATTATGGGTAGCGGATGGTTGGTAAACTACACAAATACATTTTTTTTTGTAAATAAATACATATTATAAATGAAAAACATCCATAACTCGGGAACACATGTCTGTATTCATCATACAAACATATATCCCTAGCGAGATTCGAATCCGCGACCTTTTGGTATATCAGTCAGAGTTTCTAACCACTACACCAAACAAGTTTAGCTTTCTGTTATATGTAGTAGTATCATTAATCTGAATTGACAATGCCCATTTACAGCAGCTATTAGCTTTAAGGAAATTGACAATGCCCATTTACGACAGCTATTAGCCTTAAGGAAATTGACAATGCCCATTTACAGCAGCTATTAGCCTTAAGGAAATTGACAATGCCCATTTACGGCAGCTATTAGCCTTAACGAAATTGACAATGACCATTTACGGCAGCTATTAGCCTTAAGTAAATTGACAATGCCCATTTACAGCAGCTATTAGCCTTAAGGAAATTGACAATGCCCATTTACGGCAGCTATTAGCCTTAAGGCAATTGACAATGCCCATTTACAACAGCTATTAGCCTTAAGGAAATTGACAATGCCCATTTACAGCAGCTACTTATTATGCAGACTGACAATGCCTCTTTACAGCAGCTACATTACTCTAAATTATTTTATAATCCTATTCTTTGTATCCACATATTAGTTAATAATTAATGTACTTTCGCCTTTACATTTAATTAGGTATACCTTTAAAATTAATTTATTGTATTGTAATGGACATGTCCAAGTGCGCGGAAGACGCCTATGGAAAAAATAAATGAGTATGAGTATGAGCGACAAATAATTTAAAAACCATGTCAAAACAACATTAACAAAAAAGGTTATTACAAAATTAGTGAATTACCTGAATGACAAAAACGCTTGGTATACTTCGCCCAGCTCTCAAAAATTATAAAATTGTATTAGTTGTATACTTGTATATAAAAAAAAAAGAAAAGAAAAATAATCGTGTGGGTTTTTTGCGCCGCTGCTTTTCCCACAGATGATTTCTCTTTCCGAAGCGGTGGTAGCTTGGACATACAGACTGACCGAAAAATGCTTCAGCCCTCGTTTTATTTCCAATAGATTTAAATTGACATTCAACAAATGATATCATGTATCTTACGTTGAAATAAATGCTTGAAGTTTGAAGTTTGTAGCATGAAACTTTTATGCAGAAAGCAATGTCATTTCAAGGAATTACACGAATTTAATATCATTCTGTATAGATATTGTTACTATCACTCAGCAGGATTCAAGATTTAGTTTTCGTCATACACAAATGTATGTGTGAATAATCCATTATCATAGAGCACAACGGTACGATACTATTTTCATATAAAATTGCTTACAAAATATTTTCCCGTCATAAGGTGGGTATGGTGTAGCACATTTTATAACATCCATTTGGTATAGTGTTGCTCTATATAAGGTATCGATAATTTTCCGCCTATTCTAGTAGAAGAATCTAGTAAATGAAATCTAGTAAAAGAACGTTTACCTCATTTCATGATTCAATAAAAAAGTGACTAGTAATTTTAGATGCATGAGATATTGACGTCGATTCGGATGTACACCAACTAAACTAAAACCAGTTTTAAAGTAGTACTGTCTCTTTCTGCCGGGAACAGTACGATGCGACGGCACTACTCCAAAACTGGTTTTAGTTTAGTTTAGTTGGTGTACATCCGAATCGACACCACTTAATGTAGAATAAAAGAATGTTTTTTAATGGTATTAAAAATAACAATAGTTACATAAAAAATATATTATATTTAATAATATATTTTATAAATATGACAGTATGCACTGAGTCACCTAACAGAGAATTCAATTTGTAAATATTGGATATTGTGTGTAGTTACGAAGATATAGGTTGATTTCGAAATTTAACAGAGCAAACTAATGCATTTTTTTTTTTTTTTATTTGAGAGGGCGGCAAACGAGCATGCGGGTCACCATATGGAAAGCAATCACCGCCGCCCATGGACACCCGCAACACCAAAAGGGTCACAGATGCGTTGCCGGCCTTTGAGGAAGTTGTAGGCTCGTTTCTTGAAGGTTCCGATGTCGTACTCGTTCGGGAATACCGCTGCCGGAAGTCCGTTCCACAGGGTGGTCGTACGTGGTAAGAAGTTTCTTGAGAAACGTACAGTGCTAGACTTCCACTCATCCAGGTGATGTGGATGGAAATTTAATTTTCGGCGAGAAGTGTATCGGTTAAATTGAGCAGCGGGTATTCGCTCGAAAAGTTCTTCAGAACACTCCCCATGAAATATGCGATAGAGGATGCAGAGGGACGCGACGTCTCTTCGCAGCGCCAGATCCAGTCGGTCAGTGAGACTCTCTTGGCCGACAATTCGCATTATAAAAGTAACAATAATTTTCACTCGACTGCCCAAGAAAGGAGGATAATATTTTTCTAGTTCTCGCAGTTCTAGCAGTTAGATTCATCTTGATACCTGGAGTATCATGGGATACATTTTATGCTAAAAAATATAACATGTCATGCAAAATACACATCAAATCAAACAATTTTTATTCCGGACAAATAAATCCAAAAGATGCTATCGGATTTTTTGATTTTTAAACGCTTTAATAGTTATTAACGAGCTGAATCGCTAATTTTGTTTCAAAATTATAATAATAATTTATTTGCAATGGAAAGATTTGATTCCATGAAGTCTTTTGTTGGCTTAATGGTGAAAACTATCGATGCAAAACTATCGATACTTTATAGTCACTATTCCGTATGTTGCGCTCGTTCGTTCATCAATCACTGGGCTTTCAATTTATTACAAAACTGCCTAAACGCGCTCGATGAAAATTTTTTAAATTCACACAGATTTTTGCATCAAACAACAGTACATGGGAACGAATCCATCTAATCCTTTCAATAAATTTAAAGATATACTATAAAACAGAAACTTATTAAGAAAGCATATTATAAAATATCGGATTATTTAGATGATAAACATTTATGGACATGAACAGCCCGTTCGCGTAACCAGACTATTTCACAATTAATAATGAAATATTATAATATAAAATAATAATTAATAATTTTGTAACTAAAAAACCTTTTTTTAAAAAAAGAGCAACCTCTCGAGTTTCTTGCTTGTTCTTCTCAGCTTTTGAACAAGCAGTGACTTAAAAAATGTGAAATCTGACTATTTTAAGTGTACCCTGTGTACCTACAAAATAAAGCATTTTTTGTTTTTTTTTTTTTAATGTGGCTTAGATCAGTTTAGATCCGAATAAAATAGTGATCGGTATATTATCATCCTATGCGTACTAGGTACTATGCCTCATGGAAACGAGTTGGGCGGCGTATTTTTTCTATAAGATATAGATATTTTTAATTGTGTTTTATAAATTTGTTGTTTCATGTACATACTAAAAATATTTTAGTCTTAATATTGCTACCTGTTATCCTTTTCACAAGGATTTGGAAGGTCGAAGGATACCGGCTACCTTTGTTCCTTTGCACAAAGATATGTGATAGGTCGACGGGTACAGGTTACCATTTTTCCTTAGCACAAGGATATCTAAAAGTTAAAAGATACGGGATACCTTTTCTCCTTCACAATATATCGGAAAATTCGAAGGATACAGGCAATTTTTTCCCTTTGCACAAAAATATTATGTGAAAGGTCGAAGGGCACAGGCTACCTTTTTCCCTTTGCACAAAGATATCTAAAAAGGTTACCTTCTTCTTTTTTTTTATCCACAACGGGTTAGCACTAGACCTCAATCACACCTAATGTTAAGTGAAGATGAGGCCGAAGGAGGTAGCGTACTGACCCGGAAGCCCCATCTTATTTGGGGAACTAGCTTTCTTATCTCTGACAACTGGAACACAACAATGCTTTTAACATTACTGTTTGGCGGCAGATTTAGATAGTATGGTGGTAGCTAGCCAGACGGATATTTAATATGCCCTACCACTAACCAAACCAAATTTCTTGAGGAAATAATCTATAAAATACATAGGTACATAAATGTTTTAGCTAACCCCTACATTCCAAATTTTACTTTTAAGCCACTATTATTTAAAATTATATCGAATTTCACAAATTGAGTATTATTACAATTTAATAAACAGACGGACGACCAGACATCGAGGTGATCCCCCTTTTTTTTTTTTTTTTTTTTTTCGCCGCTAAAACCCCGCGGCGACCTTCTTCGGCAGTAGGGAGGACCTGGGAACGCATAGGCGGCTCCAGGTCCCCCCCCCGCCCCGCCCCCCCTCACAAGGGGAGGCCCATTCCCGGAGGGCGTCTAGCGCACCCTCTCTCTCTCTCTCTCTCTCTCTCTAGTCGAGGTGATCCCCTTCGGTTTCCATTGTGGTATTTATGTTACGTATAATAAATGAAAAAGCAATGAAATGTACTCCCAAAAGCAGCATTTTTTCAATAACTTATTCAAAGCGATAAACCCGCAAAATATATCCCTAATGCAACCAATTCACCATGAAAGTGTATTGTTATGAATGGCATCAAATTGAAGCGGTCCACACTTAACCTCAAATTATACCCCTGGCCGTCGCTCCTAGCATTTTGATGACGTCATCACATTTAATATTGATGTCACAAATGGATTTGTCGGCCGTTTTCAATTAGCTAAAAATATATAAGCTAAATTTGGGTCGACGGTAATGTTTGCCTCTCTACAGTAAACAGTGCAAGATTTTGTTTTGACTGAAATTAAATTGTTTAGAGGTTACCGCTATAATAACGCATGTGAACGGTGTATCAACATATTGTGACCTGTGACGACACGTTTGGTGTTGTGTTTAGAAACTCTGCTTCTATATCAAAAAGAAAGAGTCGCGCGCGACATAGTCTCAGTCTCTTGCAAGCTGATTGACTGTCGCTTGACAGCTGTCAACTTGACCGCTAATCGGCTTTGAGAGATGTAGGCTATGTCGCACGCGTAAGACGCTAGTCGTGCTAAGTTGTAGTAGCCTTGCTGATTGGTGTAGTGATTAGAAACTCCGAGTGCTATACCAAAAGGTTGCGGGTTCGAATCCCGCTAAGGGCACATGTTTGTATGATCAATACAGACATATTGTGTTCCCAAGTTATTTTACATTTATATATATACATATATTTACAAAAAAATGTATTTGTGTAGTTTTTCAACCATCTGGTATTTATAATACAAGCCTAGTTGCTTAGTGTGGAACTAGATGGTGCTGTATGTATGTGCAAAGATATTTATTTGTTATTATTATGGGGCATTGGTACATAACAGAGATGGAATTTAAATATAAACTAGAACAAATGTAAAAAATTGGGGCCGCGAGGCAAGGTACCCAAAACGCTGGCAGCGTTTCCTCGTTGTATGCAGATACTTAAGCGTTGAGCGAGGAAACAACCAGCTCTCGGGTCACCAGTGACATCGACTAAGCGCTTTGAAATATAATGTTTATTTTTTAACCGACTGCCACTGGAGGGTAATGTTTATCGGGTGCATGTATGTAGATTTCTGTGTTACCTCCTGTGGTCAAACTTGATTTTGAAGTGTAAGGAGTCGTTAGATTTTTAACCGGAAGTGTAACCGCCTCCGTGGCTCAATATGAGGCCCTGGATCAATACACATGTATCCGGTGTCTCAGTAAAGTATACAAAGTAATTTGGGACAGGGTACTGTATCCAATGTAAAAAGTGTTTTTTTTTGTTGTTAAAAAAGTAGCATAGTTTTTAGATAAAAATACTAATTCTCTATGGACGTGAGTCTGCAACAAATGAGTATTATTATTATGAAATATTTAACATATTGGGTCTTTACCTATGTAAAATATGTAAAATAAAATTAAGTAAATTTAAGTATGTAAAATAAAATTGACATTAGTTAGGCATTTCAAATTGACAGTTGTTATTAATATAGTATGACTATATGGCTTGGTTTGATTAATATGATAGTAATAATGTTTATTAATAATTTAATTTTTTAATCATTCAATTTTAATAATTAAATTTTTGCATGTCAGTAATGACTAAATGTGTGATACAAATTATTCACCTATACAACCTGTACCCGACCACATTTAGAGCAAATAAATATTTCATTTCATTTCATTTCATTTCATTTCATTTCATATGAAATTGGAGTATTTTTTCCTTCGTTAATCATATGTACCAATTCCTGCGAATTTCAAAGCTATATCCAAATTTGTTTGTTATTTAGAAAATGGAATATTATTTCAAGGTTTCACATGAAATATTTTTTAATTTCCGGGCTAAATCACATAATAAAAAAAAATTGAACAGAGCTCTTTTCATTTGCTTCCCATAATTATTTCTTAGATTCGCTGAAACTTTTATAAAGCGGTTACTTTTAAAAATTAACGCTGCCTATACTTAACTTAATGTTATCCGATAATTCACACAACGTTTAGCTAAATTTGGATTTGCCGTTCCCAAAAAAAAAAAAAAAAATGTTTGTATGGAGAAAATAGTCTTAATGAAATTCTTCATACATAACGCCAATTTCATAGGTAAGGACCTAATAGTAACAATACAGCAGCTATAAATAAAACCGGAGTTATACGAACAGAAAATCGGCAAATTTGAACAGGGGTAGACACACAAAAGTTTAACCGTTAAGCTTTGAACTCTAACCGTTCGAAGTGTTCGCTTTCACTGCTATGATAAACGGTCAACTTCGGCCGACCGTATTTCAAACCTGTCGAATAATTTCAGGGTGCAGACTAAAAACTGTGATAAATATAAATAGCACATTTTGAACCGCCGACAAGAAGCGACGGGTGTTATAAATAAATATCCTTGGACATACACACATCGCCATCTAGTTCCACTTCAAGCAACTATAGGCTTGTGTTGTGATACCAGATGGTTGATATACTATATAAATACATTTATTTTTTATTGTGTTATATGAAATGAATGCAAGCGGTGGTTTTTGTTAAAGCAAAAATCCGCGTGTAAATTTTTGTAGTAGCTTATTTTAAAACTTCAACGTGGCTAGCTATGACACCGTCTCTATCTGCAATGGTCAGGTCAACTACAATGTTGATAGCGTTGTTGTACTCCGGTTGTTTGTTATAAAATAGTCTTTCCTGAATCCTACAACCTTGGGATCTTCAAGAGCAGAGTGAATAGGCATTTACTGAGATCGCGTGCTTCATCTCCGACCACATCGTCACTTTCCATCAGGTGAGATTGTGGTCAAACGCGTATCCAGTCAATCATAAAAAAAAATAAAAAAATAATAATAATAATAATAATAAATAAAAAAATATCTTTGCACATACATACAGCCCCATGTAGTTCCACACTAAGCACCTAGGCTTGTATTATTGATGGGGTGCGATGTCAGACAACCTCCTCGTGTGCCTGATGGCTACTTGTCCCCCTGGATACGTCTGGGGGGAACGGTAGTCGTTGGGCCGGTGCACCCTGGGCATCGGTCAACAACTTCCCTTTTTAAGGGTTCTTGTTGGCCGATGGCGAATAGTCTGACACCGGGGGGCTCCTCCGCGTGTCCCTCTGGTTTAGCAGAGGGCACTGCGGATGGAGCAGGAGACGCTCCCCTCCTAGCGGGGGAGTAAGGGTGGGCTCGGTGTGCACTCGCACTGCCGCCGAGCAGGCCTGGGGAGGAGGTTAGGGGGAACCTCCTACCCCTTGCCACCGCCGGGCTCGTAATCCGGGACCGCGGCTTTCAGCTGCAGTCCGGGACCGAGGGTCTTGGCTTAACCGCCCGGACCGCGAGGAAGGAAAACCTCTATAAAAAACCAGCCCAAGTCTCGGCTCCGAGGCCCGCCTCGGCGCCGAGATGCCCTCGTCGTCCCACTCCCGAAAATTCGTTTTCGGGAGTGGAACGACGAGGGATGGTGGAGGGCGAATTCCACCACAGCGGGCTGCGGCGAGGAAGCGGCGCTCCCTGAGGAATGCCCATATGTCCATATGGGCAGGGGACGCCGTGGAATCGTCTGCAGCACTTGGGCGACCTCTCCTTGACGACTGCAGCTAAGGCTGCGGCCGTCGACGAGAGGTCGTGGGAAGCGGCCCTCTCCCTCTGCTCGCAGGGGGGGAGACGGCGGGCGGGTCGGGGGGGCGTGGCATCTAACGCGCCTCCCCGGGCATCCCGCTGGTGTAGGCCGCTATGGTGGGGGACGACCTCTCTGTTGAGGGGCCGTCCCCTGCCACATCATACGGTGGGAAATGCGCTCCTTACCGTGTGGTGTGGTGGGGGACGGCCTCTCTGTTGTGGAGAGGTCGTAGCCGTGCGGGACGGCCACCCTTTGACGCCCGCAGCCAGGTTTGAGCTGCGGACGCCAAGGGGAGGCCGTGAAAAGCG
Organism: Oegoconia quadripuncta; assembly: GCA_949316235.1. Lineage (NCBI taxonomy): Eukaryota > Metazoa > Arthropoda > Insecta > Lepidoptera > Autostichidae > Oegoconia > Oegoconia quadripuncta. Next base: position 36,707,650 of record OX438745.1, read on the forward strand.
GTCCTCTCCCTCTGCGAGGGTCACGCATAGACCTCGCAGAGCGAGGGGAGATGCAGCCGCATGGGGGGCACGGAGGAGAGCTTATCTTCAATGATAGGCGATCCTCTGCCCCCCCTACCCTGCGGGGCCGTGGGTGGCGATCCGGGGGGATCACCGCCCACACATAGGCCCCGCGAGAAGGCGCGCGCGGTGTTTTCCGCGCGCCTTCTAGAGGTGGCTGGACCAGGCGATTCCTCCCTGCTCCAGCCCAGAGGTGGGCCTGCCGCCGTTTGTCCTGGCGGCGGGCACCGCGCTGGCGTGGCTGCGGACGAATACCAGATGGTACCCGCGGCCACGCCGTCAACGGCGCGCGCGAGGGAACACCCAGGAGTTTTTAGTCGGTAGGCCGGCACCTTCTGTGCCGGAGTCCGACATAATCCGCCCCCCTCCCCCGAGGAGGGCGGATAAGCATGAGCGTTTCTCCTGGTAAAAAAAAAAAAAAAAAAAAAAAAAAAAAGGCTTGTATTATTGATGCCAGCTGGTTAATAAACTACACAAACATTTTCTTTTTGTAAATAAATGAAAAATATCCATAACATCCATAACATATGCCCCTAGCGGGATTTGAACCCGCGACCTTTTGATATAGCACTCGGAGTTTCTAACCACTGCACCAATCAACAAGGCTACTACAACTTAGCACGACTCGCGTCTTACGCGTGCGACATCATAATACATCTCTCAAAGCCGATTGGCGGTCAAGTCGACAGCTGTCAAGCGACAGCCAATCAGCAGCAAGAGACTGAGACTATGTCGCGCGCGACTCTTTCTCACCCGAATTGCTCCAAGTTGTAGTAGCTTTGCAGGTCGCCATAAAAGATGGGCAGTCTTTCAATTGAGTTGCGTGAGGATAAAGGGTAGCACGGTGCCACTTTCAGTCTCAACTTCACATAGCATTATGGTGTCAAGAAAAAAGAAAGTAAGTATCTCGCCATTTTGATGCTGGCTAAGTTTTTTGTTTGCAGTACAGATCATAACAACGTGACAGACCTTACTTTATTCGCATACATTCGTTACCACAAGCTCAGACCGCAACAAAAAAAAAAACAATTGCGCAGAAATTGCAATGGGACCAATTCCACGATATCCTCGTTCATTTACAAAAGAATCACGCGAATCAACCGCCAAATTTCGGAGATATCGCTATGGACCTCCTCCTTTTTGTAGCCGTTTATAAAAAGTAAACGTAGCACTCTCTACTACAAAAGAGAAGCCACAAATGGTGCCGATTTTGACACGCGTTTACAAGCACATACTCATCAAAAGCTTCACTTTACCTTATATTAGCGGTCCGTCTCTTTTTTTCAGATACACAAATATTTAACAAATTTAACAACTAATATAAGTAAATTATTAATATATAACCATACCTGATAAAGGGGATTTGTACAAATTGAGTAACGGCTCCGACATTAAGGGGCCGCTAGTCTCTGAAAAGCAAACAATTCCTGTTATACAACGTGACCGAGTGCCTTAACACCTAAACGTAGGTAATTATGTCTCGTACCATGAGCTTGCCACATATTAGCTACATATACCTGCAATAAACATATTAACGGCGTAATTAAACATTTATACATCTTGGACCCTTTAAGCTAAGCCTTACAATTATGAGCAATACCTATTTCTTGTGAACACATTCTAATGTTACTTTTAATTACAGAAGTTCTAAGAATAACCGTCTCTTCCCGTGGGTGTCGTTAAAGGCGATTAAGGGAGTTTGTTTGTTTGTTTGTAAACGCTTTATTGTACAAAAAGGCAATACATTAATTTTGCATTGATACATATTTTTTTTTTTTGTATCCATAACGGGTTATCACTCGATCTAAATCACACCTGATGTTAAGTGAAGATGAGGCAAAAGTGAAGAAGTTTACACCAAAAACTGATACAATGTGGGACGGAGTCTATAAATAGTGCTGCAATCCGATTATAAGCCTTTAAAAAAGATTGCTTTCCTAATAAAGAAGTCGCCATCGCTTGGGAAACGTGGATGTATAGAAGATATTCAGCATATCTTGATGGAATGTGAGCGGAACGCGGCCAAACGAGAGATGTTCATATGATCATTAAAACTTAATGTTCAGGATTTGGGGTTATTCGAAGGTGTTCGGTCTTCTCCATACGTCAGATGAAGCTAGGTTCTTATATCGGTTTGTTGAAGTAACTATGTACCAAGTCATTTATGTGTGATGGTGATTATTTTGTGGGTTCGATGGAACTGACTTAGTCACATAGTGACTCAAAGTACCCAAAAACAAAGAAAAAATTGGTTTTAAGATTCGGAGGTCGCGGGTTCGGTTCCCAGCGGGGTACAGGTAATCGGTTTGGTTGGTGGTAGGGCATTTTAAATGTCCGCCTGGCTAGCTACCACCATCTTATCTAAATCTGCCGCCAAGCAGCAATGTTAATAGCATTGTTGTGATCCGATTGTCAGAGTTAAGATAGCCAGTCCCCCAAATATGTTGGGGTTTCCGGGTCAGTACGTTTCCACCTTCGAACTCATTTTTACTTAACATCAGGTGTGATTGAGGTCAAGTACCGACCAGTTAGACATAAAAAAATGCACCATTGGATTTATGATAGGCCTTCCCTCGTATAATGAGGGTGTATGGGCCATAGTCCACCACGCTGGCCCAATGCGGGTTGGGGACTTCACATGCCTTTGAATTTTTATTTCTCAGGCATGCAGGTTTCCTCACGATGTTTTTCTTCGTCGTTCAAGAGCAGTCGGATAAATGCACATAAGTAATTAAATTAAATTAAATTAAATTAAATTAAAAAACTTATTGGTACATGGCCTGCCTGGGAATCGAACCAAAAAATCAGATCTCGTCTTAACTGCTGAGCAACAGACGCACAACAATTAAGTAATTTCGCATTATTTTAGATTTTATTGTAGATATTATGAGAGAACTGCGGTCGAGTTTTTATAATTTTTTAATAAGTTAGGTATATTTCTAGTAACTGTATTCGTAACTTGAATGAAATATGCTTTATGTTTATTAGATCCTGTATTGACTACATTCATTATCAAAATCAAAATCAAATCAAAATCAAAAAATGCTTTATTTTGTAGGTACACAGGGTACACTTAAAATAGTCAGATTTTACATTTTTAAAGCTACTGCTTGTTCAAAAGGCAATTTTCCCCTGAGAAGAACAAGCAAGAAACTCGAGAGGTCGCTTTTTTTAAAAAAAGGTTTTTATATTACAAAATTATTAATTATTATTTTATGTTATAATATTTGATTATTAATTGTGAAATAGCCTGGTTATGCGAACGGGCTGGTTATGTCCATGATTGTTTATCTTCTAAATAATCTGATATTTTATAATATGCTTTCTTAATAAGTTTCTGTTTTATAGTATCTTTAAATTTATTGAAAGGAAGATTTTGTATATCAACAGGAACTTTATTGAAAAAGCGTATACATAACCCTTTGAATGAATTACTGACTTTGTGGAGGCGACTTATGTGACCTGCAAGTTTATCTTTATTTCTTGTATTGACATCATGTTTATCACTATTTTTCCTAAATGATGTTATATTTTTTTTTACATATATTAGATTTTCAAAGATGTACTGTGACGAAAAGGTTAGAATATTATACTCTTTAAATCTATCTCTAAGTGACACTGCAGGTCTCAATTGATAAATTGCGCGAACGGCTCGTTTTTGTAAAACAAAGATTGTATTTATATCCGCGGCATTTCCCCACAGCAAGATACCGTAAGACATCAGGCTATGGAAATAACTAAAATATACTAATCTAGCAGTATTTACGTCCGATATTTGTCTAATTTTTTTGACTGCATACGCTGCAGAGCTGAGCTTCTTCGCCAATTTATGGATATGAGGACCCCATTGTAATTTGGCGTCCAAAGTAATGCCCAAAAATACAGTGGACTCAACAAGGTCTAGAGTGACATTTTTTATCATTATATTTGTGGGCACCTCCCTGACATTAGGCAGTACAAATTTTACACATTTAGTTTTTTTCTCATTCAGTAACAAATTATTTGCCGTAAACCATTCTACTATTTGAGAAATAGCGTTGTTCACGTCGTCATAATTTAATTTTAGTCTATTTACTTTAAACAATACAGAGGTATCGTCAGCAAACAATACTATTTCATGTTTATTCTTTACAAGGTTTGGCAAGTCATTTATGTAAACCAAAAACAAAAATGGTCCGAGAATGGAGCCTTGTGGGCTTTACTTACATTACTTTCCTATTGTCAATAACTAATATTTTATACGGCCTCAAAAGCAAGTGTGTAAACCTTCCCCAGTCTCCCCTACCCACATTGTTCTTCGGAAAACGAACAAAGTTTATTAGACAATTTTATTTTAACTTCAAAATTAATAACCGTCGTGAATTAACTCCCGACAGCATTGTAACTTGTGAAAATTAAGGAAAATGAATAAATCGAATTCCACATCCCCACTAATAACTCCAACTAACCACATCTGCTGGGGTCGCCAAAGAAATAACTGAGGAATTATTGTTTCTCCTACTTTAAAACATCGTTATCTTAATTGAAATCTTTTATAGATTTCCGCTCCGAGGTTACTTGAAGTATTTAGTATGATTGTTTTATGGTTTTGAGTAGGTAAATTACTACATAGATAAGATAAAGGGGAATATCGTTCAAATGTTTTTATTAGAATGGAAAGGTTTTAGTGCGTAGGTATCCCAGGAAAAGTAAGGTCTAGACTAATCTTAGAAGTTTGGCCTTATCTTGCTGGTTCGATCCCCAGCGGGGTACATGTTTAAGTACTCGGTTTGGTTGATGGTAGAGCATTTTAAATGTCCGCCTGGCTAGCTACCACCATCTTATCTAAATCTGCCGCCAAACAGCAATGTTAGTAGCATTGCTGTGTTCGGTTGTCAGAGATAAGATAGCCAATCCCCGAAATGTGTTGGGGTATCCGGGTCAGTACGCTTTCACCTTCGACCTCATCTTCACTTAACATCAGGCCTCCGTGGCTCAATATATACAACGTTAGGTGTATGAATCGGAGGTCGCTGGTTCGATCCCCAGCGGGGTACATGTTTAAATACTCGGTTTGGTTGGTGGTAGATCATTTTAAATGTACGCCTGGCTCGCTACCACCAGCTTATCTAAATCTGCCGCCAAGCAGCAATGTTAATAGTATTGTTGTGTTCCGATTTTCAGAGCTAGATAGCCGGTCCCCCAAATGTGTTGGGGTTTCCGGGTCAGTACGCTTCCACCTTCGACCTTCTCTTCACTTTACATCAGGTATGATTGAGGTCAAGTACCAACCAGTTACACATAAAAAATATGCACCATTGGATTTATGAAAAATCATTATTCATAGCCAATCAAACCCGTTCATTTTGAAAAAAAAAACTTGTTACCTGCACTAGGTACCTCTACCACTTTGACACCTTTTTCTCCGTTTCCTAAGTGCCACTAGGTAATTAGTTGCTGGTTGTATAATTAAATTACTCAAACCCATTGTAATACTAGATTTAGTAAAAACATATTGTACAGCTCTATGTTGTCCCAAATGAAATAAAAATTACATCATTCGATATTGTCGCTAATAAAGAACGAAGTCAGGAAAGTAAAGAGCTCATTTTTAACATAATACTTAATTTTTTTACGTTACCTACCTACCTATTACACCGACCAATTGGTGTAGTGGATAGTGACCCTGTTAGCGAAACCAACGGTTGCGGGTTCGAATCCCGCGACGGGTAAATGTTTGTGTGATAAATATGTAAATATATGAAATTTATTCATGTAGTTTGTATCTGCATCCCTATTTAATACCGCACAACACACGTATTTCAAATGTACTGTCCTTATACCCAAAGGTTGCCTGGTAGAGATCGCTTTTAGTGATAAGGTCGCAAAATTGTACATTCTATTCTTACCACTTTTCTGAAACTGTATTTTCTTATCTATGGTGCAATAAAGAGTATTTGTATTGTATTGTATTGTGAACATTTATTCCTGAGTCAAGGATGTTTATATAAATATTTATGTATGCTTATCAGTTATCTAGTATCCATAGTACAAGCTTGGTGTACTAGATGATTGGTGTAAGTGTCCCAAATATTTATTTATTAAAACTTCTGTATATTTCGAAAGGCGGACCGGACCATATATTTGATATTATTTGTTTCCCCAGTAACACACATACATTTAACTTTTAGGCAAAAAATTAGGCATTTTGTTTCAAACTCTATTGTTTGGGATAACATATTTTATTTCATAGTATAATATTATCACTTGAAAACGTCACTATTAATATTAATATTACATTTAAATTTTAAAGTTGACCACCCTATTTAGGATAAAGGTCGTGATGATGACTTAAGTTATCATTCATGTCATTTACATTTTATTATCTGGATGTGAACAGAATTATTCAAACTCATATAATAAAACTAAGTAACATACTTGTGTTCGGCGCGACAGTTCATCGACTGTATCACGAGACACGACTCGTGATTGGCTATATAATGCAGTATCATAAAGGTCAACCCTACAGTTCTAACACGGTATTTACTATTCCACGAAACTAGAATGATTAATCTTTTTGGCACCGTATTCGAAGTTCGATGTAAAATCACTTTATTGAGCACTAAAGTTGTATGAATCACGTACAAAGTCTTTGACATGTATAAAAATTTATCAGTACTGAGTTTCCTGCAAGTTATGAAGAAAAGATGAGTCATAAAATAGGATATGTAGTGTTGGATAGATTCCTTTAAAACTTGTTTTTTGACTGTAGTCGACGAATTAACCAAAGTTAAAGAAGAATTCTAAATAAAGAAGAATTATAAATGAACAATAAATAATAAATGTCTTTGCACAAATACACTGCGCCATCTAGGTCCACAGTAAGCATCTAGGCTTGTGTTATGGATACCAGATAGTTGATAAACTACACAAATATTATTTTTGTAAATAAATAGATGTATAAATGAAAAACATCCATAACTCGGGAACACATGTCTGTATTCATCATACAAACATATGCCCCTAGCGGGATTCGAACCCGCGACCATTTGGTATAGCAGCAGAGTTTCTAACCACTACACCAAACAGGTCGTCGAAACATTAAAAATGAATCTCCCTAATGAATTACATTAAATTAATAAACACAGCACAAGGTGTATAATCAAATTGTTAATCTAACTCGTAAAATTGTTACAATTTTTTACACAAGCCACCAGATTCACATAGAGAAATATATGTGTAATATATGTAGACCGAAAAGGAGATGGAGGGGTGAGTTGGATAAGTTCCTAACCAACTGGTCGGAGGAGGCCTGCAATAGAGAGCCGTGGAGAGAGAGGAGGGAGGCCTTTGCCCAGCAGTGGGACAGTATGGGCTCCTAATAATAATAAATAATATGATCTATATTATATGATAGCGTCTTTATGATGACGACCTGTTTGGTGTAGTGGTTAAAAACTCTGACTGCTATTATTGCGTCGATATGACTCTCTTCGGGACAGGTTCAAAGAAATTAATATTTTAACTGTTCCTTCACAATTTATTTACGAGAATATTATGTACGTACGAAAAAATATTTCTGCAAGCATATAACTTAAATTTGAGATATAAGGACAAATTAGCCACCCCTATGTTCAGACTGAGCAAAGTTAATACATCATTTATGGGACACTGTATACGCTTTTATAACCTTATACCTGAGAATATCATTAATCTAAATGAAAAACAATTTAAAAACCATGTCAAAACAACATTAACAAAAAAAGGTTATTACAGAATTAGTGACTACCAGAATGACAAAAACGCTTGGTGTACTTCGCCCAGCTCCCAAAAATTATAAAATTGTATTAGTTGTATACATTTTTATAAAAAAAAAAAGAAAAGAAAATGATCCTGTGGGTTTCTTGCGCCGCTTCTTTTCCCACAGATGATTTCCCTTTCCGAAGCGGCGGTAGCTTGGACATACTGACTGACCGAAAAATGCTTAGCCCTATTTCTATTTCCAATAGATTTCAATTGACATTCAACAAATGATATCATGTATCTTACATTGAAATTAAATGCTTTGAGTTTGAGTTTGAGTTTATACCGAAAGGTTGTGGGTTCAAATCCCGCTAAGGGCATGTTTGTATGATGAATATAGACATGTGTTCCCGAGTTATGGATGTTTTTCATTTATATATGTATTTATTTAAAAAAAATGTATTTGTGTAGTATATCAACCATCTGGTATCCGCAACACAAGCCTATAGTTGCTTAATGTGGAACTAGATGGCGTTGTGTGTATGTCCAAGGATATTTATTTATGATAGTATATAGTGATGGGTTTACAACAATAGATTATCGTCGACTATACCCGACAATAACCAACATTGTTTGTTACTATTTTTTAGGTTACCGCTGCACTTTATACATTGTAATATTCGCATTTTTTAAATAATAAATTAAAAGAATTATGGGAACCATATGTCTAAATTTAGTTATTTTTCGAATTTGTTTATAAACGAGTGTTTGTTCCATAATAAAAAAAAATAAAAAAGAAAACTACAAAACATTTATTCACCGTCACTAACTTGCTCAAGCGCTCTCCACGTGTAATCTCCGCGTCACAAAGGTACAACTTTCTTCAATATTTTTTTAAATGTAACCCCAAGTCATGCCTCGGGTTTTTATTTTTTCGATATCTCATCGGGATATGAATCTTTTTCTGACCGAAACCGGACGAAAAACACACACATTTTTTTAACACTTTTTCGCATTTTTCACAAGACGGTGGTAATGGTCAGGCGGACATTTAAAATGCCTTGCTACCAACCAAACAGAATACTAAACATATACCCCGCGACTGTTATGTATATCCTGTATTGTTTAAACTGAGCCACTGTGCCTAAGTAGCTAGCTAATAATTATCGTCTTCTCACTATATTTTCTACCATTTTTTAATAAAATGGTCCGAGATACCTCCGAGATAACCTTCTACCGAAGGTTTAAAAATTAGTGCATGGTCCAATTATTGCCATCGCATTTATTGTAATAACACTGCTGCCCATCACTGGTATGTTCTGCTCATTCATATGCTCACGATACAAGGTCCCTTAATCGCCTAGACAGCCACGGAAAGAGACAGGTTGGTCCAATTGTCACACTAGGTCCACTCAGTAAAACATAAGCTGAGAATTTTAAAAAAAATGTGTAAACATTGCATTCTCGCAAAAATTATGTCAATTAAATTATTCATTTGTTATTGAACATATCACCATTTAAGTTTAAACAACTATTTAAGTATTTAAACACCGACAAAAATCCGCCAGCATTTTTTATTTTTTGCGGGCGCCATATTGGATTTAATTTTACTAAAACACGTGTCCTATGACCTTGGGGTCGAAGACGAATCTAACGACCATTGGCACTACGAAATTTTTTTTAATTTAAAAAACAAACTAGCCAAGTTAATAACAATAATTAAGCAGCCGTTTCAAAGTCTATTTCGTAAAATATCTAGGTAGACACATCGCCAGGCAAAAACAATTGCCCATGGATCGACCAATAGAACTCGGCGATCGGACCACGGGCAATAAATGGCGTAAACAGCATAATTATGTCACTGAATAAAATTTTGACACCTCAGGCATATAAATAAACTTGATTGACATATAATAGTTTTTATATCGGTAATAATAATAACGTTTCTATTATCCTGTAGTAATAACATTATGATAATATATACACCGTGTGCCAGAGGTACCCGTCAGATTTTAACCATGGATTCCGATGCCGATTCAGAGATGAAACCGTTCTGTAAAATTTTCCGAATAAATCTTAACTTTCGATATTTTCGACAATTATTTTTGTAAATTCAAATGTTGAAATATCTCTTGGGTAACAAATCCTAGTGAGCTACATATCCACAAACACAGAACCTGATATTGCAAGTCTCATTGTATTTTTTTTTTCATTAGTTTTACATTAAGTTTTTTTTGTGGCATCAAACAATTAAAAGTTTTCCTTTTTGAGAACAAATTTTAAAATCAATTAATTTATTTTGTTTCGAAAAATAAAAAAAGTTAAAGCAACGGAATTGGATCTATATTCTTATAATATTAGAAACTCAGTTAACCACCAGAAATACGTGCATAAAGTTTGTCGGGTACCCCAGGCCCACGATGTAAATACGAGTATACAAATATTGTTTGTTTATTTCATAAAACGCGGTGTTTAAATTTTTAAAGAAAAATGCTCAAATTCCATAGAAATTTGCACTAGAGCCGATGCAATAGAAAACTACCTCAGATTACCAATATCAAGTAGTAAGATACTTATTACTGACGTTCAAGCTACTACTTACTACTACTTTCACGTTGAGACTTGGAATCAATTTAAGAATTCCCTTTTACCGCTTATTTACAACTCTGTAATCCCAGAGAAGAATGAATAAGAAATTCAAGGTTAGTTCTTTTCTTAAAAGTCAAGAAAGTATTAATTTTTTCTAATTATTATATATTTAATTATAATATATAAGTCTATAAGTTTTACTATTTAAAATAATCAGTAATTTTATATTTATATTAAGGTTTTCTATTGTGGCAAGCTTACAGCACTTCGAGATTATTCCAAACACTTACCCCCACAAATTAGAGACATTTGGATGACTGTAAAACTTTTCAATTTCACAAAAATTAAGTTTTAAGCCTTAAACTATCTAGCGCATCTAACGCTGTACAAGAAGCTTTGCTACTTTATTACTTTACTATATTAAAGGCGAGAAGGCAAGTAATTTAAAAACTTTGTACTGGAGTAATAATTTCTACACTACTCTTCTTATTTATATCACTTGTTAGATAAAATGGCACTTAAAAGACACGATTTACAATCGATTTCGTAACGTAGTCGGCACACGAAAAAACTCAAAAACTCTTTTCATCTAATAAAATTACTATAATATAATTATATTTATACATATATTTTTACGTGAAATTAATACATCAAAATTGGAACTAAATACACAAAACTTTTGCCGACTAAGTATCATAAGCGGCAGTTCATATCGGTGTGTTTGTATTGTTTACGCGGGCTACGCGAGGTGGCGCGGCGCGGCGTGGACCGTGTTACGCGTGGACCGGCCGTAGGCACTAGACTGGTTGCAAACCAACTCGTGACGTCACGCGGTTCTACCACCACGCATGCGTGCGATTCGCCACTAGTACATACACTCCGCCACACAGAGGCGGCACTCTCCAAACTTTAGTCTGACCTAAACATGTACGAAACTTCTGTTTAACAACAGACCTCTTTAAACTGGTAGACGAAGGCGCCGTGGTTGACTGTACTCGCGATGCACATGTGGATTTGACAACGTGCGGCCGAGTCATCAAAACTTGCTTATAATGGTCAAAAGTTGTTTATAATGGTTAAAAGTTGGTTTATTAGTTTAGTTTATCTCGAAATTGTTGTTATGACCCCAGTTGGTGGATGAAGAGCTTGAGAGGTCGATGTTAAGCGGTGTAGGGCACTCAGTAATGTTTAGCTAAAACTTAATTCATATGGGAGACATAAAGCTATCAGGAAGATTTTTTATATAACACAAGTGCCTTGATTACCACTGATATCTCTCCAATATCAATCACTGCGAAACGGTTGAATGGATAAAATTTAGTATATAGGTATAAAATACCCTAAAGTGAGCAATTCCCGTGGGTAAACAAATGAAACACATCCGCGATAAAGTTATTCCACTCAGGTGAAGCCGCGCGCGAACAGTTAGTCCTAAATAAAACTCAAATAAACACGTCTCGTAAACACAAAGTACTTAGTTTCGAAATAACATAATACATGTACGTCAGTAGGTACCTATAAAAGGCAGAAATGAACGTAGACTAGTACTTCATAAAAACGGCTACAGCTGCTACGGCGTAGCACGTGTCTACGATAGTTGAGTCATCGCGTCCCACTGGAAATGTAGCGAGGGAAAAATAATGCGTTATATATATTTCTTTCTCTAATTGAGCAAAGACTCGTGGGTAGTATAAAATTTACATATAAAATTACTATGTAAAAAGACTGGGTTGAGGGTGATAAATTCTTCTCGAAATTAGTTTGTATTCATTATCATACACCCACATAGTTAGTTCAACATATAGACTTTTCCAGCTACCCGACGTAGAAGGTGTCTCCATCATCACGACTTTCTATTTAGTCTCCTAACTGCTATACTATTAAAGGTACCCACCGAGCATGGAAATAATCATATTGAAATAACACTTGTAGTCACCCATCAAAGGATTTTGCTTTGGGGATGAGCAGCTGATACTGAAAATATTTTTATTTTGCCAAAAAGGGCTAGCGCAATATAAAATCTGCGTCGATATGACTCTCTTCGGGACAGGTTCAAAGAAATTATTATTTTAACTGTTCCTTCACAATTTATTTACGAGAATATTTTGTACTTGAGAAAAAATATTTCTGCATTCACAAACAATTGTAATAAGCATAACTTAAATATGAGATGTATCTACAAATTAGCCACCCCTATGTTCAGTTAATACAACATTTATGGGATACTGTATACGCTTTTATAATCTTATACCTGAGAATATCATTAAACTAAATGAAAAACAATTTAAAAGCCACATGTCAAAACAACATTAACAAAAAAAGGTTATTACAAAATTTGTGACTACCTGAATGACAAAAACGCTTGGTATACTTCGCCCAGCTCCCAAAAATTATGAAATTGTATTAGTTGTATACTTTTATATATATAAAAAAAATAAAAAATAAAGATGATCCTGTAGCTTTCTTGCACCGCTTCTTTTCCCACAGTTGATTACCCTTTCCGAAGCGGTGGTAGCTTGGACATACAGACTGATAGTCTGATAGTCCAAAGGTACGAGCATATAGGCATAACCTATGAGCCCTAAGGCGCGTCGTTGCACATTAGCAAAATTTTTTTAATTTTATTTCATTGACATTATGTCACTTTTCCTATGTGACACTTAGGAAAAAATTACACTAATTACATTTGGTCTTTCTCTTTTGCGTACTTCAGTTATGGGCGATATGAATCTGATTGGTAAAATAATTAAAATTCTTAAAGTTAAAACTTTACATTTTTACAATAAAGTCATTAGTTAATGACGACCTGTTTGGTGTAGTGGTTAGCAACTCTGACCATTATACCAAAAGGTTGCGGGTTCGAATCCCGCTAGGGGCATATGTTTGTGTGATGAATACGGACATGTGTACCCGAGTTATGGATGTTTTGATTTATAATAAGTATTTATTTACAAAAAAAAATGTATTTATGTAGTATATCAACCATCTGGTATCCACAACACAAGCCTAGAGCTGCTTACTGTGGAACTAGATGGCGCTGTGTGTATGGCTAAGGATATTTATTATTATTATAATGATCCTCAGCAACAGTTCAGGCGACGAAGAATTTCAACATTTTATGGCTGAATTCGTTGATTGTATCGTGATTCATAGCCACATTCAATGTTTAACAAAACTTAGATTAAATTGTTTAGATTAATATTCAGTTTCTACTTGTGTTGACTTGATTAAATTTTTTTTAATCTGATTAAAGGAGGGTTTTCTCTTACTAGAAAATGTTACCCTCATTATACTGTAATAAATTATTTGGTTTAATTTGGTCGTCGTTCAACAGCTATTTGCCCCATCCTGTATATTGAATAAAAGAAGTGGTCACGATTCAGATGCCTTTTAATTTAACAAATGACTTATCACAGACTAACTTAGGCTTGTTACTAGCGCGGAGGTTCCAACCAAACTGTCCTTCCTTTCTCGCCTCCCAACGTCAACGGTTTTACTCGTGAAAGTTCGGTACCATTTGGACCGACGATTTTCGTTACGAACCTTCGCGCGAAAACAAACCCCACTAATCGAAATAATTCATTCTTGTGTCTAATTAACAATAAATTTTACAATTGTACTTTTAAAAATATTATTTTAAATTACAAAGGTAAACTATGTTAAGTGCGACAACATCTATATGAACAATGTTATATATTCCTAAATCTTTACTATCATTTATTAAATGCATAAATTGATATCGGTGTGCCTCATCGATTCTTACCTGATGAAGTTAGACTTATTCTCCTTCGCAGTATATTAACTGTAACTTACCTGAAACAAAAGACAAATACTTATTTAATACTGTTATATTACTTCCATAATGCTAATGTTATACATATGGTATATAGGAATACAAAACGGGAGGTCACAGGTTTGATACCCACGCTGTATACGTTTTATTTTTTAAAATTTTATTTATTTTCGGGTAACATACAGACATTACATTAAAATATATTTATAATAAGATGTTTATTCATACACTTAAAAAATTACAGGACACATGATTTATCTAACTAATATTATAAATGCGAAAGTGTATATGTTTATTTTTTGTTTTTTAATTTATTTGTTTATTTTGTTTGTAGCTCAATCACGGCGAAACGGATAAATGAACTTTAATGAAATTTGTTATGTAGGTATATTCTGAATTAAGACATAGAATATTTTTTATCCCGATAAAATGAGTACTTCCTACGGGATAAACAAATTAAACATAACCGTGATAAAGTTATTTCATGTAGTAGATGGGATGGGATGGGGAAACAGGAAATTCGATCCCCAGCGGGGTACATGTTTAAGTGCTCGGTTTGGTTGGTGGTAGGACATTTTATATGTCCCCCTGGTTTTCTACCACAATCTTATCTAAGTCTGCCGCCAAACAGCAATGTTAGTAGCATTGCTGTTTTCGGTTGTCAGAGATAAGATAGTCAGTTCCCCAAATATTTGGGTATCCGGATCTGTACGCTTACACCATCGGCCTCATCTTCACTTAACATCAGGTGTGATTGAGATCTAGTATAACGTTGTGCATTAAAAAAACAAATCTAGCTTTTAGCTAATTCTGTATTTTATTTTATTTTTTTATTTTTATTTATTCGTAAAACCAACAGCCGCAATAACACTAATGGAAACTATTATAGGAAACAGAGAGCCAATTATAGGTCCTCACAAATAGAAATACATTACATAATTCAATAACATGCATTATCACACTTGTACACTTTTTGTCCTTGCGGTACATATACCAGATTCAATCATCGCCAAAAAAAAAGAAAAACAAATGATTTATAAGTATACCTGCAACTATAGAGGTAATGTTTATATTTAGATGTATATATACAGATAGGGTGAGGGTGGAATTACGTATGTTGACCCGGTGACTGTCAGCCGCTTGATTGCGTCTAACCCGTTGATCTTTGAACTTAATATAGCTTATATCCCCAATACAATAGTAAATGGGAACTCCACATAGCAATCATAAATCAGAATATTAAAATAAATAAATTAAGGGCTGTATACGATACAATATAAACTTATTCGCATTCGCCTTCGAACCTTCGCCGCTTTCGTGGCTCCATGTAAACCTCATTGGGTTTACGATTCGGAGGTCGCGTGTTCGATCCCAGCGGGGTACATGTTTTAAGTACTCGGTTTGGTTGGTGGCAGGGCATTTTAAATGCTACCACCATCTTATCTAAATCTACCGCCAAGCAGTAATGTTAATAGCATTGTTGTGTTCCGGTTGTCAAAGATAAGATAACCAGTCCCACAAATGTGTTGGGGTTTCCGGGTCAGTACGCTTCCCCCTTCCACCTTATCTTCACTTAACATCAGGTGTGATTGACGTCAAGTACAAACCTGTCGTGCATAAAAAAAAACATTGGAATACGGTTTTTTCTATATTAAAGACTAAACGAATGTTAGCCCATGATGAAAATTTAATGAAAATTGCTAAGCTGTTTCGATGACAATCTACCTAACGTACATCAAGTGCAAGTGAGTGGTTTTAAGGTCTACCTTAACTTAAAAAAAAAAATTCTGAGCGAAACCAAATGAGTTATGAATCAATTGACGACCGATTGGTGTAGTGGATAGTCACCCTATCAGCGAAACCAGCGGTTGCGGGTTCGAATCCCGCGAGGGGTAAATGTTTGTATGATGAATACGAACATTTATTCCCGAGTCTTGGATGTTTATATAAATATTTATTTATGTTTATCCGTTATCTAGTATCCATAGCACAAGCTGTGCTTAGTTTGGGACTAGATGATTGGTGTAAGTGTCCGAAATATTTATTTATAATATTTATAAAAAAAAAAAAATTAAGAGTTTTTAGTGGTTTTCAATTCTCGCCATCTCTATGACTACAAACTTCAAACGACACCGACGCGTGCACTGTCTGTCTGGATTAAACCGGTTTATTGCCACAAATACATGTTGTATTAATACCAGCCTGTTGCGCATAAAAAAAAAGATACGTGCAATTAATTATAATAATCATGAAATCAGTAAATTAACTAATGCCACTGATACAGCCCAGCGGATTAGTAAATTGAACTGGTAGTGGGCAATGGTTGGTGTATCCTTGAACAACTGATGGCGAGTGGGAGCATTAAATTTTGCCACGCCCCAGTAAGCGCAGCGTAGTACGTCCACTCACGACCTGATGAAGGTCGCGCGAATTCGCTGGATACAGGTTGGTATGGAAATTTATGGGGGAGACTTATGTTTAGTAGTGGATATCTTAGGGCTGATTTGATGATAGCTAGTATAATGTACGTATATGTGTTGATGTTGGAAGAGTTTCTGCTGTACATGAGCACATATGTATATTATGTTGTGTGATGTGTGTTTTTTGTAACTGTTTATTTATTTATTTAATTAGACACACAAACAGCACACATATTACAACTCACAATAACAAACGGGTTCAAGTATAAACAGGTCTGATATATGTGCCAATAATAGGCGTGTACAACAATACAAGAGAAATACACAGCTCTAAACATAATTAAGTTATTACAAGTCTAGAAACGATTACAAAAAACTAAATTAATTGAATTGTTTTCAATTCACGACGATCTATAAATGTTGCTTCCGCAAATATTGAGAAGTTCTTCTCTTAAACACACCTAACGAATCGTGAAAGAGGTGAAAGAAAGTGAAGAAACTGTTGGTATAGTTGAGAGTATAGATAAGATTTTATTGCCCGGGATAAAAATTATGGGTGTTATTTGTTTGACGGTGCGGTATATGTGGTGTGTGCGTCCAGTTTTTGTCCGGGGGTGCATCTCAGTAATGTGCTGTCCGATTTTGGTGGGGGGTTTTTATATTAACGATTAAGCGTGCGGAAAGGTTATTAACATACCCCACAGATTAAATATAACAAATATTGTCTGCTCTGGGTGCGACAGTAAACAAGCGCTGAGCTCTTATAAGCTCAGCATATAGCTGAGTCGTTTCCCTTTCGCTGCTGCGACACTTATCTGAGTGTTCTGTTATATTATTTGCCTAACAATTGTTGTATATATGTCGAAGTGGCGAATAAACACTTTCTTTCTTTTTTTCTATTATATTTATTTGTTGCCCAATTACGGCGAAACGGATTGACAGATTTGGATGAAATTTGGTGTATTTGTAGAATATGCCCTGAATTGAGACATAGGATATTTTTTATCCGAATAAAGTGAGTAGTTCCCGCGGGATAAACAAATTTTTGCGATAAAGTTGTTCTACGCAGGCGAAGCCGCGGGCGGAAAGCTAGTAGCCTATATTTACCTTTTAACACATTTACTTGATATATTCGGATGATATCATAGTCTTTCGGGGGTTTTCTTAATTTTCGACTTAAGGATATGATTTTAAATGACATATTTTGTCAAATTAAAAACATTGTTAATGGTGACATGCGGCAAGTACGGAACCGTCGGAGCTTGAGTTCTACTCACACTTGGCTGGTGGTTAATTAAAGATATTGGTTAAATCAAGTCGAAGTATCGGTGTGAAATCAATGCTGTTATTGCTACTTGGAAGCAGACTTAGAATTGATGGTGGTAGCCAGCTTAGTGGAGATTTAAAAATATCCTAGTACCAATCTGGGCATATGCGAAATTCATTTTGTAAACCCTATTAGCATTGAACCAGGGCGCAGTTGAATAAATGCGAAGTAAAAGTAAATGACGCTAGTGGTCACCCATCTAAGGACAAACTTTGCTTAACTTCACTTATCGCCTTCAATGAACAGTATATGTGTCTATATTTATAGTAGTAGATATTTGTAAAAAGTGAAGCGGATAATCTGACCAATTTTGTTTCTACGTGTTCGTAGCACGGCTACGAGAAGGCCGTAGCATTATGTCCTACGAAAAATGTTTGGACAACAAAATACATTACCGTGTTTGTATTGCTAACGGTGTTTTTTCTCCATTATAGTAAATTCCTTAATTCGGAACCAAAATCAATTTGACATGTTACACATTAGTTCCATCTGTTGTGTAATCAGTTAGAACAGTTTAACCGCCTCCGTAGCTCAATGTAAACAACATAGGGTTTACGAATCGGATGTCGCGGGTTCGATACCCAGCGAGATACATGTTTAGTACTCGGTTTTGTTGGTGATAGACATTTTAATATGTGCGCCGGGCTCGCTACCACCACCTTATCTAAAAATGCCGCCGAACAGTAATGTTAATAGCATTGTTGTGTTCCGGTTGTCACAGAAAAGATAGCCAGTCCCCCAAATAGGATGGGGTTGCCGTGTCTGTACCCTTCCGCCTTCGGCTTCATCTTCACTTAAAATCAGGTGTGATTTAGGTCAAGTACTATCCTCTCTCCGTCACAACAATTTTTTCTGTCACAATCAACTTTAAAATATTTTGAGTAAAATTTTGAGAAGTTGTCATTTTAAAAATTTGTCATTTTGCGTAGTTGTCATTTCGAAAAACTCACATTTTGAGAAGTTGACATTCCCAGCAGTTGGCGTTTTACAAGCGGTTGTCATTTTGAGAAGTTGTCCTTATGAACCGTATGTAATACTTCAAAGCTTCTTTCGCAAATGTCAAAATTTAAGTAAATAAATTCTTTATTTTGTAGCTAAATATTACCATGCGTTTTTGAAAAGAACAAGCTAGAAAATCCGAAGGTTTGTTTAATAATAAATGGTTTCATTATTAACTAAGGAACAAATAAATTTATTATTAAATGTAAAATAGCCTGGCATGCAAACGAGCTGGTTATGTCCATCGATCATTTTTATATAAATTATATTAGGGTATTATTTATAACTAGAATTCCGTCCGCGGCTTCGCCTCCTTAGAATAACTTTAAAGCCGATGTGTTTCATTCGTTTATCCCTCGGGAACTACTCACTTTATAGGGATAAATGGTATCTCACTTTTAATCCAGAGTATATACAATCTATACACCATTCATATATGTATTTATTTACAAAGAAAAATGTATTTGTGTAGTATAGGAACCATCTGGTATTCATAATACAAGCCTAGTTGCTTAGTGTGGAATTAGATGGCTCTGTATGTTATATGAGCAATAAAGAAACAAGCAAACAAACAACCAAACTTTCTCATTTATAATATAAACCAGTTAGATCAGCTTTTAGGTTTCTCGAATTTAGATCGGTGCGATTTTTTTGTTATAGTCTGTA
Organism: Oegoconia quadripuncta; assembly: GCA_949316235.1. Taxonomy (NCBI): domain Eukaryota; kingdom Metazoa; phylum Arthropoda; class Insecta; order Lepidoptera; family Autostichidae; genus Oegoconia; species Oegoconia quadripuncta. Next base: position 36,727,226 of record OX438745.1, read on the forward strand.
TATAAAATGAAATGTTAATTTATTGAATGAGGACGCCACTAAACCGAATAAGCCCTCTTAATAACTTTTTGTTTTATCGTATCTCTAAATTTATTGAAAGGAATATTTTGTATATCAAAGAATACTTCATGAATAAATTAGCCCTTTGAATAAATTATTGGTTAAGGGAGCTTTTTCTATCTATATACACATTGGCATGACGGCCATTTTACAAAACGCCATCATTACGCAATCTCTCTGTAACACAAACACCCACATGGTTACATGAGCAATAATTTTCATTCAATCGAGCAGAAGTGTTTTTTTAGGCATACTTATTATACTTTGAATGTATGCATACAACATGGCGTCACTTTGAACCGACCTACTCACATGTAAAGGTACACGTCAATTTTACAAACATAACTCAATAACCGGTTTACACAACAACGACTCAAACATTCGCGTAATCCTTGGTAATATGGTCGAAAATTGAACACAAATATGTTACAATTACGGCAAACATAAATGGGTTTTGACAATAAAATTATGCATGTATGTCTTTGCGAAATTTTGTTTTGTTTGGGGATTTCCACAAGCCCCGGTTCCTCATACCGATAAGGATTTCAGCCGATATAAATATGTATGGAAAAGTGAATAGTTTTTACGAACTTAATTCATTTATGTAAAATTTTTATAGTTGGTACTATCGTGCCGCCGTCATGGTCCGTCGATTAGGCCTTGCTTCGTAACTAACTGTTGTATATATCTTTAAGGAAAGCCTATAATCTAGAATAAAAACTACATGTAAAAACCAGTAAATAAAAATTAAAAACTTATGGCTACTATGAAGTAGAAGAGTCTTTTTATGATGAACTTTCCGCCCGCCGCCGCCATCGTGGTTCAATGTAAACAACATTGGGTTTACGATTCAGGTCGCGAGGTCGCGGGTTCGATCCCCACCGGGGTACATGTTTAAGTACTCAGTTTGGTTGATGGTATGGCATTTTAAATGTCCACCTGGCTAGCTACCATGTTAATAGCATTGTTGTGTTCCGGTTGTCAGAGATAAGATAGTCAGTCCCCCAAATGTGTTGGGGTTTCCGGGTCAGTACGCTTCCACCTACGACCTCATCTTCACTTAACATCAGGTGTGATTGAGGTCAAGTACGAACCCGTCGTTCATAAAAAAAACACCTTTTTCATACAGAACCAAACTACATAAATTAGTCTCCCTGCAAGTGCATTTGCAAATACTAGACAGTCGTCTAAATGTGTCAAGCAAATCTGCTATTTACCTAAATTACAAAAAAACTACTGAACTGATTATACTGAAAATTGTACTGAAAATACAATGGGACAAAGTTGAAGATGACTTCTTTCATTTACAAGAAGAATTACGCGATTCAGCAGCCAAATTCCGGAGTTATCGGTGAACATACATAAAAAATATATACAGCCGAATATAGACCCTCCCCCCTTTTGATTGGTCGGTTAATAAAGGAACTAAACGTTTAGAACATCAGTAAGGGTTAAGCGCATTTACGAGTGAACAGGTTTATATCAATAGTTATAAGTAATTCATAAAATAAAGCTATTGGAATTCGAAGTACTTCTATGCAAATATATACTATACTGCAACCATATTTTTTATTTTTATTTATGCACGGCTGGTTCGTACTTGACCTCAATCACACCTGATGTTAAGTGAAGATGAGGTCGAAGGTGGAACCGTACTGACCCGGAAACCCCAACATATTTGGGGGACTGGCTATCTTATCTCTGACAACCGGAACACAACAACATTATTAACATTGCTGTGTGGCGGCAGATTTAGATAAGACGGTGGTAGCTAGCAAGGCGGGCATTTGAAATGCCCTACCCAGTACTTAAACATGTACTCCTCTGGGGATCGACACCGCGACCTCCGAATCGTAAACCCAATGTTGTATACATTGAGCCACGGAGGCGGTTATTAAACATAATTATACAATTTTAGGTGAATTAATCAAATAATCGTAGACACATATACTCCAGTTCATACTGTAAATGCACCCTTATAATATCTGATAGATTATTTTTAAACGACTTCGAAAAAGGAGGAGGTTCTGTATTCGGGGCGTATTTTTTTTTTTTTTTATTATGATTAAATAATAATGTCCAGCTTTTATCTTACTAATATTATAAATGTGATAATTTAGATGTTTGTTTGTTTATTTATTTGTTGCTTAATCACGGCGAAACAGACGAAGGGATTTGGATGAAATTTGGTGTATAGGTAGAATATACCCTGGATTAAGACATAGTATAATTTATATCCATTATCATTCCACGTAGGCGAAGCCGCGGGCGGAAAGCTAGTTTCCAATAAAGTTAAGACAAATTTTGCTCGCCTCTAAAAGTTAAGAAAACCAATAAGAATAAAGCGAACACATTCGAAAATCGAACATAATCTCAAACAATTACGAAAGCAACTCGGCGCGTTCTATTTTTAAATCTGTCCTCGCGCTTTTATTTTTTAATTTTCCAGTTGCTAATGCAAGAGTCGCGGCTCGCGTTATGCCAGCTTTAAAATTTTTTGACGGTTCACGATTTCACGGGGGTTTATTTGCACAGTGGCACGCGAGCCGTGTTTTGATGGTTTGTAAGTGAAAAATTTGTCGCGCACAGTGTTTTTCTTTTTTAAGTCTGAAGTTGGAAGCGAATTGTTTTGTTACTGCTTTCCAACAGGGTTTTCTTATTATGGTTGTATCTGCTTATGTTTGCTTTTTCTTTCTTTTATTTATTTTTGTCTGTGATATCGCGTGTGCATTTCTGTTTAATTTCGTTAGATGAACTGCGGTTTTTGATTCCAATCATTAAATTTTTACGATTACTTATTTTAAATGTTAAAGATGGATTAATCGTGATTTTTATGTAGCAGTTGACTTTCTTGAATTCCACACTTTATTATTAACCCTGGACTAAATTCGAGGGATGCTACGTATTTGATAGCGTTGTGTATATGTGTCGAGCTTTATCCGGATGTTCCTACGTAAGGCGTAGTCTGATTTGAGTGCGGCTTTTGGTGGTTTCAGCATGGTTTACTTTGCATGGGCCATCGAAATTTTTTTAATCGAAATCGACATTTTTCCTTGGGAAAAGTTATTATTATTATTATTTAACACTTTATTGTATATAAGCATACACGTCAAACAAAACAAAAAAAACAGGAGAATATTAAAATATACAAAAGGCGAGCTTATCTCTATAAGAGATCCCTTCCAGCAAACCTCAGTAAGGAGACAAATAGATGAGGTAACGTAAAAGTAGACAGCGAGTACACTTACAAAAACAGTAGTTATAAACAAACATACTATACATATAGAGAAAATAACAATCATGTCGATGACATACATACTTAAATTATGGTGTTGTTATAATATAATAATAATATAATAATAAAATAATAAATATAATTAAATATATAATCTAATATGATAAAAATAAATACAAAACCTATAAATAAATATGACATATACTTAAACAAATGTACACAAATAATAATAATAATCTATTGAGACAGTTTAAGGTAATGCTCCTTCAGTCGTAAAGTTGTTCATAATCAGGAGTGGATTGGAAACCAGTTAATAGAAATTACACGAATTCAAATTTACCCTGTGTAGATTTAAGAGCTCTATCTAATTTATCAATAATAGTAGTAGCTGTAGTAGCTTGGACATACCGACTGACAGATAAATGCAATAAACCTTTTTTATTTCCAGTAAACTTAAATTGACATTCAATTCTTACGTTGAAATAAATGCTTGAAGTTTGATATATTTTTATTATATCGCTTGATTATATCGTTTTGATTGATTGATTAATGATTCCAACATGTTTGGGATAACTCTGACAACCCCATTTGGTACAAACGTCATGAGGTTATTTATATGTCGTATTTTGTATGGAAAACTTAAAATCGCTCTAATTTTGTTTCAATTCTATTTGTCGAAAATGTTTAGAGCTATTTCTACCTAGATACCATAAAGTATAATTAGATTTGGTTAATTAATTTCATAAAATTTTCTACTTCAAAAAATTTGTATGAAAAACCGTTCATTATTCCCAGAAATTGTAAACACAAATTAAATATTACAAAAAAAAGCACTAAGAAATTATTTCCAAAATACCCGACATATTTAGTATTTTGCGGACCTAATTGCTTATATGACATTACATTGATACTGTAAAAATAAGTCGACAACTGATTTAATATAAATGCAGGATGCGCCAAAGGAACGCAAGGAACGGACATACATACTTACATACGTACTTACTACATACAAATATACTTACATACATCATGTATACCCACATACATACTTACAAATATACTTACACACATACATACTTACATACATACTTACATACCTACTTACATACAAATCTAGAATCGTTTAACAAAAATAGTGATATACATAATGTTAATACCAGATATAAAAATAAACTTGCTGTTCATGCCAGCCGTTTACACAAACTCACTAAGTCATTTAAGGGGCAATGTATACGCTTTTTTAATAAGGTGCCAGTGGACATTCAAAATTTACCTTTAAATAAATTCAAAATCATCATAAAACAGACATTATTTGCCAAAGGCTATTATAAAATGTAATATAATTGTAACCCAAACTTATTTTAAAAGAGCAACCTTTGAGTTTGCTCGTTCTTCTCTGGGGAATCAGCTTTGTGAATGAGCAATAATGTCAAAAACTTTAATAATAAGATAAGAAATGTGACGTTTTCAAGTGATATTTTTTATCCCACGAAATAAATATTTTTTGATTTTGATACACTAGAAAAACATTACTCTCCTTTCTTGGGCAGTTTTTTTTTATGCACGACGAGTTCGTACTTGACCTCAATCACACCTGATGTTAAGTGAAGATGAGGTCGAAGGTGGATGCGTACTGACCAGGAAACCCCAACACATTTGCAGTCGGGTAAAAAAATAGATACTTCTTTATGAGTCACGGTAAGTATAAGTTATCTACATAAAACAAAAAGTTGCGAAACATACAATTTCAGGATTTAACGAAATATACTCAAGTAATACTAAAACATGGCTTAAGCCTTAGAAGTACTCAAACATACACCCTCTTATACCAAATTAAACAAAATGTACATTTTCCACTTTTTTAATATTTGATCAGTGTAATTACAGTGTGTAGAGGGGAAGGCACATTAAATTTAATAACAGCATCAAGGGACATCAATTGTGGGGGAGCGGGGAAGACGGAATCTGCCTCAGAAATTAATTTTCTTTAATAAATTTCAACCCTTTCGCTGTCAGTGTAACGACTTGATTATTTCCATACTTCTATAAAGTAAAGAGGCAAATAAAATTGAATAAATGCTATGAGAAGTGTTTAATCAACAGGAATTATATGGGCTAGTGTATTTAAATTTGTAAAATGTTTCTTGAATTGTCTCAATAAATATTATTTTTTTATTTTATTTATGTAAATATACCCTACCGTAATGAGTATTTTTATGGTAAGAAAAAAAAAAGAAAATGCCCCTGCGTAGGTAGTTTTTTTTTTTTTCAAAACCATCATCGAATAAAGCTTTGTGTCATTAGACGGTCGTGTTTATAGCCGATTCCACATAATTACATGATTAAATTAAATTCACATGATAGGAACCCTACAAATTCCATCAGTCACATATCATATGCCGGCCGGAGCGTGCGTTTTTGAAAAAAAAAAACTACCTATGCTGACTTCTATTTCATTTACCTAATATGCCCTAATTCTTTCCTTACGGTAAAAAAATTCATGCGGTATATTTTAATATTATGTTCTTACCTGTGAAATTGGCGTTTTGTATGCATTTTTTTGGGAACGGCTGATCCAAATTTGGCTAAACTTTGTGTGTATTATCGGATAACATTAAGTTAAGTATAGGCAGTTTAATTTTTAAAAGTGATCGCTTTATTTCAGCTAATCTAAGAAATAATATGGGAAGCACACGAAAAGAGCTGTGTTCGAGTTTTTTTTTTATTATGTTAAAAATAAATAATTTTTTTTTTAACATAATAAAAAAAGTTATTTAAGTTAAAAATAAATTTGGAAATAGCTATAGAATCGTAGGAGTTGGTATACATATGATTAACGACGATAAAAATCTCCAATTTCATAGGTAAAGACCATGTTTTGGCATTTAAATAGTTATGCATAGGACGTGTGTTGGCCACTAAGACAGAATTGCCTTTAAAATAATATTTTTTATGACGTTTTATCTGCAATTGTTTTTCTACGGTTTTTTTATCTATCGGTCTAAATACACGCTGCTTCTAAGATTTCGAGGTTTTCCTTTCCACGGCCACCACACATTAACCAGCGGCATACCACCAGCTCCAGCGCGCTCTCCAACATGGTAAGTAAGTATTACGGGTTTGTGGTCGACATTTTTGTTCATACTTTGTTAAGTACCTACATTGTATTAGTCATATACTGTTAAACTATTCATCTGTTTCTTTGTCTACTGTAAGCTACTCCTCAATTGTGTCGTTACTGAGGTTTGCTGAAAGAAATCTCTTATAGCCTCATATAGATGCTCACCCACACTTAGTTGACGTGCCATTTATAAGGACCAAGCGTTTTAGGTCTTCGTTTCTCATGCGCACGGCTAAGGAGTGGAACGCATTGCCTCCGTCTGTGTTTCCAATCGCATATAACCCGCAGCTCTTTAAAGTCAGGTTAAATAGGCATCTTCTGGGAAAGCTCGTTCCATCGTAGACCTTATCTCGACATTAGTCCAGATTAAGGTCAAGAGCGATCCCATTCTAATTAAAAAAAAAAAAATAGATAACCTCACCATCTGTATATTATTAATATTGCCCTGGTATCTTTGTGTTCAATATGTATGCCTATATGCAATAAAGTTTTAAATAAAAAATTTTTAATATTGCCCTGGTATCTTTGTGTTCAATATGTATGCCTATATGCAATAAAGTTTTAAATAAAAAATTTTTAATATTGCCCTGGTATCTTTGTGTTCAATATGTATGCCTATATGCAATAAAGTTTTAAATAAAAAATTTTTAATATTGCCCTGGTATCTTTGTGTTCAATATGTATGCCTATATGCAATAAAGTTTTAAATAAAAAATTTTTAATATTGCCCTGGTATCTTTGTGTTCAATATGTATGCCTATATGCAATAAAGTTTTAAATAAAAAATGCTTCTAAATGATACTTATAATATGATGTGAAATACTTTGAGTTTGATATTAAGCAATTTATATGATAATAACAATATAAATTAAACCAGCATGTTTTGCATGTCGCGGGCGTCATGTTGGATTTTTTATAGAAAAATGTAACCTATGACCCTCCAGCAATTAAGACGAATCTAACTACACCATGTGCTTCGAAATTGGTTAAGCCATTTAGTCTACAGGACGCAACATAGAAATCTACATAAATACTCGAAAAACGTTACCTACTTAGGCACTTCTTTTCATACTTACCCACCTTATTTCTTTCTTTAATTAGTCTGGGGTCTAAGGTAGCAATAGAGTCACGTAGGGCACCGTCAACCATCAATAAGCGCCGTGTCGAGTATCACTGTTAATCCTAGCTTATAGTAGTGACAGTGGGAGGAGTATGGAGGCGGGATCTTCCTGGGGCATTCAGGTAAAAAGATCTCAAGTTCGCCATTATAGACAAATCTGTTTCTTTTCCTGTTTAACTTACTCTGCATTCCTTTTTTCTGTCTCATCAGATGTTAAAGAATTTGAAAAGAATGTGTTCTATTTGTTTATGTAGGATCTTATCTTCGCTTTTATTTTTGTTAGATAACTTGGCATACCTACTGAATGCCGCTTTAAGTAACTGCGGGCGATCCTTCGAATAAAACGTCTGAATCGAGAGGTTCTTCTGTCCGTCTTTACGACCGTCTTGGGGCCAATAATTTAAATACCCCCACTTAAATTATAGTGACGTTTGTCCCCACGGGGACTGAGTGAGCCACGTTACGGTATTGCTCATAACAACGTATGGTTTACAAGATATTCTTATTTCGAGATATCTATGAAGCTTTTACGCCTTGAGTGAGAGAACAATACGAGATATAAGTGTTTTGGTTGGTGGGATTGTAAAACATAGTAATAAAACATGTAAAACTCTCAAGACTTTTGTTCCAAATGGGGTGGTCAGAGATACCCCAAACATGATCGTTTAGATGATAAACATCCATCGACATAACCACCCCGCTCGCGTGCTAAGCAATTTCACAATGAATAATTAAATATAAAAATCTGTTTTTAAAAGAGCAACCCCTCGAATTTCTTGCTTGTTCTTCTCAGGGGAAAATTGCCTTTTGAACAAGCAGTAGCGTAAAACATGTCAAATCTGACTATTTTAAGTGTGCCCTGTGTACACACAAAATAAAGCATTTTGACTTTGACTTTAGGAAGTTCAATGTTCGAAACAATGGTGTCGATTCGGATGTACACCAACAAACTAAACTAAATTAAAACCAGTTTTGGAGTAGTGCCGTCGCATCGTACTGTTGCAGGGAGAAAGAGACATTACTACTTTAAAACTGGTTTTAGTTTAGTTTAGGTTAGTAGGTGTACATCCGAATCGACACCATTATCCACATTTCACCTTTTGAATACAGAAATGTACACGTGACAGGGGGTGAGCCCATCGCCTTTGAGACGTGCAAGTCTATTGATGTTTTTTGGTGAAGAATCCCTCAGTCGCCTTTTACGACATCCACGGAAAGAGTCGGATTGTTTTTACATGCCCAGACCAAACGGCAAATTTCGTTATTAATCATGAAGCATTTCGTTATTAATCATGAAGAATGATGCGACCACCGAAATATTCTACTCCAACATGGAACTAGAAAACTATGATTCATTTATTAAAAAAAAAATATATACATAAATATATTTTAATTTTATGTTTAAATTGTTTGTAGAATTTTATTTGAGGGTAGATTAATGTATATGGTCATCATCTGCTTTAACCATCATCTTATCTAAGTCTGGCGCCAATCATTGATGGCATTATTGTTGTGTGACTGCTCGCGATAAGATAGCCGGGTCCTCAAATAAATTGGAGGTTCTGAGTGAGCGCACTTCCATCTCGTGCCTAATCAATTATAAATTATTGTTATATATTCGTGTTGTCGTAATTATTCTAAATTTAATTTTGTATTCAAAAGTTTTCAGTCAATTTTCTGGCTAATCGTCAGGTTTTTCAATGGGTTAAAGTAAAATTAAATTTCTCTTAAAATATAGTTGTCGGTGTCAGAGTTGCCATTTGTATGATTTAAATCGTATTTGTAGGATTGATAAATGTTTTAACGTGAGTACGACCTAAGTATCGAATTCGTACGGGAAATGTACGATTTATTTTTATAATATAATCTGATTTGTCACATATTAGGGCGCTGAAAAAATATTTTTTGACAAATACTAAATGGACCATAATCATTGTATTTGTCATCTGGCAGCCCTGATTAGTATCCAATGTCTAAGAGCCATAAGAGCTAACTCTGTCGAGTCGGTCTTACCCATAAATTGCGGCCAACCAGACTTCATTTCTTACTGCAATTTGTCCCATTGAGGGTATATTTTTGCACAAATTACAGCAATCAAGTTTGCATTTCAGTATAGTTTTTTAAAACCACAATTTCTCGGTAGACATCGAAATGCTTTCTTACTCATTCCCCCATAAATCAAATGCTCACGTGTGACGACAATGCACGCTACAAAATGAATTACGTTTTTCATTTGCGTCGCCATTTGTATAATGTAGGGATGAGACGGAATTACGCAATATACGAAACCAAATATTCAGTTAAGAGCTGTCATTGTAAAAAAAATTATACTCGTAATTTTTATCACTAAACCCGTACCAATGTTAAAGATAAATTTTACGTTATAGATACTTTATTTATTGAAAAGACAGAAGTTAAAAAGCATGTAAAAATTGTAAGTGTTTGAATACCTACTCTATTTTTGTAGGTCATCATCAACAGCCTTACATGTCTCCACTGTTGGAGTACAGCCTCCTCTCATTACAGACAGACAGTATTCCCAAGCGCTAAGCCACCAACTTGGCTTAACAAATACCTTCAACTTAAAGCAATCGGAACTTTTCGCCAGACCTTTCCACCTTAGCGATACCAATGACTCCTGGGTAAATAGATAGAGAGATGCCAGACATGGTTTTGTATCGATAATCGTAAACGAATAGCGATGGCGACTGCGCCACGTGAGTAGACACATAAATAAATAACAAAATTCTTATATCCGAAACGTGATCTACGTATCCGTAGGATATTCTATGATCGCACCACTATTATAATTTGCGGATAACGTGACCCTATTGTTGTTGCGTAAGATAAGGCTAAGCTATTAAGGTACAATCGTAAAATTATTTGAATGAGTGAGCGTAGTGTTATCGCTACCTCAATCTAACACCACTTCGAGAAGGGCTTCGATTGTAATGTTATTTACATGTATTTGTATGTATTGTATTTCGGACACTTACACCAATCATCTAGTCCCAAACTAAGCAAAGCTTGTACTATGGATACTAGATAACGGATAAACATACATAAATATTTATATAAACATCCATGACTCAGGAATATATGTTCATATTCATCACGCAAACATTTACCCGGGATTCGAACCCGCAACCGTTGGTTTCGCTGACGGGGTCACTATCCACTACACCAATCGGTCGTCCATATCGGTATTTACATATACATATAACGGAAAATAAATAAATATTTTAGACACTTACACCAATCATCTAGTCCGATACTAAGCAATGCTTGTGCTATGGTTATTAGATAAAGGATAAACATCCCAAATAATTTCCCAACTATAATAATGCGAAAGTTTGTTATTTGTTTGTTACCTCTTCACGCCTAAACGGCTAGATGGATTTGGATGAAATTTGGTTGGGAGACTGAGTAGGAACTAGATTAACATATAGGAAATTTTTTGTACTGAACCGATTTTGATGAAAACTTCTATCCGGACGAAACCGCGGGCGGTAAGCTAGTACATAAATATTTGTATACACAACCATGACTCGGGAATAAATGTTTGTATTCATCACACAAACATTTATCCCACGCGGGATTCGAATCCGAAACCATTGGTTTCGCTGACCGGGTCACTATCCACTACACTGATCCGTCGTCATAATATCTAAACATCAACGTATCTAAAATTACATTTGTTCTAGTTTATATTTAAATTCCATCTCTTTAATTGTTACTGTTTTTAAATAAATATATTTCTTTTTTTCTAAAACATTGCGAAGTCATATTTGTGGACATACTAGCTTTCCGTCCGCGACTTCGTCCGCGTGGACGATTTCATCAAAATCGGTTCTGCAAAAAAATTACCTTATATGTTAACCCAGGTCCTAATCGACAGACCAACCAACCAATTTCATCCAAATCTGTTCAGTGGTATAGGCGTGAAGAGGTAACAAACAGTAGCGAGTGTCTGAATCGATCTGAATATATGTTTGTTTATGTACATATTTAGGCATGTTTATTTCTCATTATACAAGCTTTGCTCAGTTTGGAGCTAGATAATTGATAGACTTGTAGTAAATATTGATTTAAATTAAAAATTGTATATTAAAATCGATGGAAAATGCGATATTAAAAATTAAAACAAAAAAATATCTAGCACGATAGCTTCCATTTTTCAACACAGTTTGGTTTACATTGAAATTGAATGCACCGACCTTCTCGATATGTCGAGAACAGATAAGTAAATATTCCACGAACTTACACACAGCGCCATCTAGCTTCACACCAAACAACTAAATATCATGGGCGATAATAATCACGTAGCACTAAGCGAGCTGTTTGCATGTTTATCGTCCCTATAAACAAATCTAAATATATCATCTTAGCAAGTAATACGAATTCTTTTCTCTTAAACGGTGAAGGAAAACATTGTGAGGAAACCTGTATGCCTGAGAAATAAATTTCACAGGCGTGTGAAGTCCTCACCCCGCATTGGGCCAGCGTGGTGAACTGTGGCCCACACTTCCTCATATATGAGGGAAGGCATATATCCCTGCAGTGGAATGTTTCCGGGCTGATGATTATGTATTGTAACGAATTGTAATGAACTCATGAAAATATCAGAAATATATTTTAGCCTCAGAAGCTCAATGTAAATTTATTCATTTAATTTTGTATAGTACAGAAACAACAGAATCCTTATAAAAACTGTTAGGTACACAAAATCTAACAGGAACAAGATAAAGTTTAGAAATTTTAATTAATGCAGGGTGCATTAGGATGTTTACGGGCTGATGATGATCATAATGAAAATAATGAATACATTGTTAGGTTATTACTTGGGGAGACTGATGCCTGAGAAAGGCGTGAGCCTGTTTCAGAATCACCAGCGCCCCAGTTGCAATATCCGGTTGTCTACAGGGATAGGTAGATTTCGTATTAGTTAGGTACATCTAGAGAGAGGTAAGCAGTACAGAGAAGTAATACATAGAAGTGATTAGTAAAAATGCAACTCATTTCAATGAATTAATTTTAATAGCATTCGGAGTTTAAGTAGATATTTACTTCCTTCGGCTTATTTAATAAATAATAATAATAAATGTCTTTGCACAAACACACAGCGCCATCTAGGCCCACGGTAAGCATCTAGGCTTATGTTATGGATACCAGATGGTTGATAAACTACACAAATACTTTTTGTTTTGTAAATAAATACATGTATAAATGAAAAACATACATAACTCGGGAACACATGTCAGTATTCATCATACAAACATATGCCCCTAGCGAGATTCGAACCCGCGACCATTTGGTATAGTAGCAGAGTTTCTAACTACTACAATAAACAGGTCGTCAATTTAATGTACTGACTATGTCACTGGTCATACGGATAGGTTAAAAAAATACTGTTTTACTGTTACAGGTAAAACTAGTACGGAAGGCAGTGAATTACTCGAAATATTATGATCGCAGTAAAAATATATGGACTCCAAGATATTCAGTACTACCCTTGACAGGTGTTACTTACCAAAACTTTATATTCTAATGCTAACTATACATAGAGTTTTGGATGAATGCATATCTTATAAGGATAAAGTGAGTAGTTGCCGTAGGATAAATAGACTATATATAGTATAACCACAAAATATTCATCACGCAGAATCGCTTGCAGTATTTAAACTGCGTCTAAAGGAATATTATTTATCTCTTTAATGAATTGTATATATTAGTCAGTGTTTATCTTTGTATGTATTGCACTATCCAACTATTTATTAAAAAGCTTCTTTAACTGAGGTTGTCTAGAAGAAATCGCTATCAGCGATAAGACCGCCTTTGTACACTTCATCATCAATGTTAAATGTTCCATGTATTTTATTTTTGTGTGGAATAAAGAATTTAATAATAGTAATGATAACCGAAGCCGCGGTAAAACACTAGTTCAACAATAAATCTAAAATACAAGTCCAGAATCAATCACGCACATGTTGAAAGAAGCTCGAGTAACGGGGCACAATAATGCTTCCACAGATAAAACTATGCGATATATTATAGTACTGCTAGCTGGATGTATTGTAATTCTACTCTATCCTAACGGTAGATCCATATAGATTTACCTATCACAGTATAGTAGAGCTAGAAGGAAGTTAAGTAAATAAAAATATGTCTTTTTTTTTATGAATAGCGGGTTGGTACTTGACCTCAATCACACCTGATGTTAAGTAAAGATGAGGTCGAAACCCCAACACATTTGAGGGAGTAGCTATCTTTATCTCAGACAACCGGAACACAACAATGCTAATATTGCTGCTTGGCGGCAGATTTAGATAAGATGGTGGTAGCTAGCCAGGCGGACATTTAAAATGCCCTTCCACCAACCAAACCGAGTACTTAAACATGTACCTCGCTGGGGATCGAACCCGCGACCTCCGAATCGTAAACCCAATGATGTTTACATTGAGCCACGGAGGTGGTCTATCTAATCTATTAATAATTACAAAGCTTAGTTAAGGAAGACCAAGATTTTCTGGCACAGGTATCCTTATACCTAAAAGAAAATCTTAACAATACGTTGCATGTGATTCCTAAAGAAAGAAATAAACATTTTTTTCATTTTTTTTTTCATTTTTCATCTGAATTGAGAGGCAGATAACCGAGGGGGAAAATATTGCATCATTTCTTTTTACCACAATCACGAGGTCGAAGGCGAAAGCGTGCTATTCTATAACCCTCCAATAAGTTGAGGGACTAGCTATCTTATCTCAAAAAGCGGGAATTCAATTAAGTTATTAATATCGCCGCTTGCAGACTTAAATGAGATAGTAGTAGCTCGCTAGGTGGTGATTTAAAAGCGCCCTACCACCAACTAAACCTAGTTTTAAACGTGGATTGGAGGCGGTCGACAAATTTGGAAAAGGCAATTGTAATATGTGAATTTTAGTACAGATATATGAAAATGTAGGTTTGTTTACAATGATATCGTTAGAGAGTAGGATTATGCCCAAGGGCCAGAACGCCAAAAATAGCATTCTCATTACATAAAGAGAAAATAATTCATAACCTCGCCAAGCCCAATTCACAATTAGAATAAAAACATAAATCAACAAACCTTTATGCATGCCTGTGTGCTTATCCTTAAGTATGGTCAGCTCGTAAATCTTCCCGAACTCCGCGAACATCGGTCTCAGATCCTCATCTTCCAAGTGTCTAGGGATCTGACCGATGAAGAGTTTCACGGCATCCTTGCCAGCACCGGGAGGAGCGCCGGTTCGTTCCGAAGGTGTTTGAGGCGAGGAGCGCCTTCCCTCGGAACTCCCATGAACGGGGGTCGGGGGGGCCGTACTTCCAACCACACTAGCATTGCTCGACCCGGGAGCTTGTCTATTAGGGTTCACAGGAATGTTAAACTGATTTGGTGCGTCAATGTTGTAACCGAATAGCATCGGATTCATGTTTAGATTCCCGACAAGCATGTCTATCACAGGGTAACAGACTATCGAACTTATTTTAATGAACACAAAACTCAAATCACAGTTGCTTTATTTTGTACTATATTTTACTTATTCTATAAATTCGGTTTGTAGTTTTAAAGCTCACTTTCGTTTTCGCGGAGGGTAGTAGGGGCGGAGTTGAAGGGAGGGCGGGTGTGTGCGTGCGTTTGTCTGTGTGAGGTTCGTCTCCTCTCGACAGTGGCTCTGTAATGCGTAATATTATCGATCGCTATACTAGCTGTAGTAGGCAGTTCGACCCTCGTGTTTTTCTCTCACTGGCCGCGGATTTATGGAGTGTTTTTTTACACGTGCATTGTTCTAAAGAAGTTTGTGAAATATATGTTTTTTTTACTTCACTCGTTAATGCTATCCTATATTTTGTTGCACACAGTTATTATTTTCAGTTTGCAATTTTCCCGCGCTAACTTTTTCTCTTTCTCTAACATTAATTTTTAATATTTAAACAACATCTAAATTTAACTACAATAATTTGGCACGATATTATTTACGTAATTTTTGAGCGATTATTCCGTTATTATAGGTTATTGCACACTACAAAATGAGAACTAAGCTAAATTTGGAATAGTGTTCCGATCGATTCAAATCTCTTTCTATTGTGTACTAACAAGAATATTCCGAGTCACTGTTTATGTTGTCACGCACACGAGGTTATGTTTACAAACAAAGCCGCGGTCAAACGCAAACACTTTTTTTTTATTATTTTTCTTATTACAATCACTACACAAACATTCACGGTTACTAAATTTTACCACTAACAATTCACACAGAAACAATATCATCAAATTTAGAACGAGTCAAAATGAATTCCTAAAAAATTTGTACAAGCTAACAACATCAATTTTTAATATTAATATTTACACCGAAATAGAGACAAAACGACGTTGAACTATGACTTGACGCACAAACGAAAAGCACAAGACGACACGAACTAAATGTGGCAACAAATTTGCCGTGTTCCCGTCTATATGCCTACATGTCCACTAACGCAAAATCCCTTCGCTTCCCCTCAGCGCTCGCTATGGGGAGCACCGAGTCTTGATACAGGCCTCCCTTTCCCTCCCTCGAATATTTAGCTACGCAAGTAAATTCGCTTTGTGAAGGTTGATTATTTGGAATTTCTTGTCTCGCGTGTAGCTATTTGAGAAATGTTGTTGTGTCTTAGACGAATGTTAGAGTGCTTTTGATATCATTATAACGTAATAACGTTTTAACAAGCCAGTAATTTTCAGAGAATTTCAGAGGTATGGAACAGTAATTTCCTCAATGGATATTTGTAATAAAAACGTTTCTTTTATTTTCAATTATTAATAAGCGCAGCTTAAACCCACATCAGGCGTTACATCCGAAAAAACTTCCCCGCTGAATAATTTAGCCAACCATCGCGCTTAGTATGTAGTCGTAAAACGGAACGCGAAATTCGGTAAAAGGTCTTCAATGTTTGGTCGGACTATAACTCAAGTGCCGAAAATAGCGAGGGGATACCCTCCCGTCCCTCCTGCCAGCCTCAGTTCGGATGATTTTCGCACGCCACCTCTAATGGTTGTTTAGAAAAAATGATACAGAAAAGAATCGCTCCTCGAAATTTGGTGGCGTTGCCAAAATTTTAAATTTTGAAAATGTTTAATGTTTGTATTGAATTTTATGCGTTCGGTTTTCGTTGTTGTCGTTTTGCCATTTTTAAGTATGGATTACTAAAAAGCCATCTGGAATCTCGTATGTCTATCCATCTGATAGTCTATCCGTTTATTTTAAATCCGTTCATTTCAAAACAGCGCTTATATTAATTGCTTTTGATTTGTAATATGTAATAGAGCCATGATACGACAGATATTAACAAAAACATACTAAAAAAGGAATAACAAAAAAATCTATTGTCAAATAACATACCTACCCCGTTGTATATTATTTATTTTTTCCATAACATTATATATTTTTAATTAATTTTATTCGGATCACCAACAGCAGTAATGAACATAGGCAGATGTCAAAGTCAAAGTCAAAAATGCTTTATTTTGTAGGTACACAGAGTACACTTAAAATAGTCAATTTTACATTTTTTGAGCTATTGCTTGTTCAAAATACAATTTTCCCTTGAGAAGAACAAGCAAGAAACTCGAAGGGTTGCTCTTTTAAAATCTGGCTTTGATTTTACATAAAGGTTTTTATATTTCATTATTAATTGTGAAATAGCCTAGCATGCGAACGATCTGATTATGTCCAGGGATGATTATCATCTAAATAGTCGGATATTTTATAATATGCTTTCTTAATAAGTTTCTGTTTTATAGTATCTTTAAATTTATTGAGAGGAAGATTTTGTATATCAACTGGAACCTTATTGAAAAAGCGTATACATAACCCTTTGAATGAATTACTGATGACTTATTTAATGATGGTAATAACATTACCATTAAATTTATTTATTTAAATGTTCCGTTCCTTTTTAATTTTTAGTTTAGTTGTTGGTAAACTGTGGATTATGCTTCCGATTTTGCAATCATCCATACTAGTGTGTGTTACTATATTGCTTAAGCTATACACATCGTAAAACTGGTTATTGTGTCTCATAAATAAAATTAAAATTAAATGTTTTCATGAAGCCACTAAAAGATACTTGCAGATACAATTAGTTGTAAAGGTGGATATAAAGCCATTGTAAGCTATTTTAACCGCCTCCGTGGCTCAATGTAAACAACATTGGGTTTACGATTCGGTACATGTTTAAGTACTCGGTTTGGTTGGTGGTAAAGCATTTTAAATGTCCGCCTGGCTAGCTACCACCATCTTATCGAAATCTGCCGCCAAACAGCAATGTTAATAGCATTGTTGTATTCCGGTTGTCAGAGATAAGATAGCCAGTCACCCAAATGTGTTGGGGTTTCTGGGGCTTCCACCTTCGACCTCATCTTCACTTAACGTCAGGTGTGATTGAGGTCAAGTACGAAATTACATTATTAGTTTGGAGTATGAAAATGGCAGAAAATTTGAGAAGTTAGCTAGGTAACCAGGTTAGCGCGGTTTGAGTACATTTTAAGTAGGTATGAAATACACGTAACGCGAGGAGTGCTAAGTATGAATGTGGAAGGATACAGAGACAGAGCAAAACCGATGAAGGTGTGGGTGGACTTCGTGAAGAATGATATGTGTATGAAAGGGGGGGTACGGAGATAACGGCTGATAGAGCTGATAGATAGAGTGGAAGAGGAAAACATGTTATGCCGACCCCACCTTGAGTAGGATAGGGGCAGGAAGATTATGAGTTTGAAGTTTAATACAATACTCAACTATGGATATAGTTTATTGAATTACTTCTAGAACTGCAATAAAACCACTTATATAGTGCGGAACCCTAGTTCCAAATCGCACTTAACCGGCTCTTATTGACTAGGTTTTTAATACAACACAAAATATTGTGATTATTTCAGTAACAAGTTACTTTTGACTTGCAAATTAAAATTGATATTACACATATATAACGTCAAGGCTTATATCCCAAATGGGGTGGTCATACATATCCCAAACATATGCCTTTGGGTGATCCTTACGATTCCAATTTCGAATACAATTCTTTAAAATTTCGAATTAATGTCTGTAAACCGTGTGCATTCACGGAAGCGTATAACAGAATTATATGCCTAAACACAGGCATCTGTCATTTCTAATTTACTGTTCTATAAAATGCCTATTTCCTTTGTTTCTTGAGCCGAATATTGTTGTTTTCTGTAACATGATGACGTCACAATTTCTTCTGTTAGTTTGTCATCTATCGTCCGTGTATTGTTACGGTTCTCCCTCCTATGACGTAACTGCTAGATAAATATTGTCGTCATTGGGGTAGCGTGACAAACGTTATTAGGTTATAATATGAACACGAGATACGAGTACATACAAGTATGGTCAGTTTGTTACTGAAACTTATGACAAATGTGCATGCAACATACATTATGGTTGAAGGTACAATATTTTTTTTTTACAATAAAGTCATGCTGATATTCTAAACTTGGCCTTTGTTAATATATAAACTATGATGTTATGCAAATTGTGCGCAAAATGATAAAATATATACCCTTAAAAATTACATACATCACCGGCCTGTTACTACTACTGCAACTTACTAATTCCACGGGCTATGTACCGACAGATATGACTATCGCTGTTCTACGGCTTTCTTCATTCGTTATTTGATCTCTTACTAAAACCCCAAGCATCGCCTTCTCTATAAATATAAAATTATCATAAAACATTCTACAGGGTGAGTTTCAATTTGTGTAATTCCCATTAACTGGTGAGGCTACTGTTGATTAACTTTCCCCAAGAACCTTTGTGGAATTCGCTCAAAAAAATTTCGATTAACCATGCAAAGTAAACCATTCTGAAACCATCATTTAATATTGAAGCCCAACAATTTTCGGCTGGTTACTCCACTCCAGGTTACGTACAACTTTCCATTAGGAATTACACTAATTCATCCGAAAATTGTTGGACTACCTTACAATGACCTTTTTGTAGTGGTAGAGCCACGCTGTAAGCTATTAGCTTGCAGCATGAATAGGCCGGCTCGACCGGGGAAGTACCACCCTCTCGCAGAAGACCGACGTCTGAGTAGTGGCATTTTGCCACTGCGCTTCGTCCGGTGAGCGAGGGCGCCTTAGGCCCACCTTCCAGTCTCTCTCCAGAATGGTAGCGGTATTTAAAGAGTTAGTACCCCAGGAGGGTACCAGCACTGCTGGAGAATCCCTCATCGCTCAGGCTGCCCTACTTATTCTGGGGTGGACACCTTCCTCAAAGGCCGGCAACGCATCTGTGACCCTTTTGGTGTTGCGGGTGCCCATGGGCGGCGGTGATTGCTTTCCATCAGGTGACCCGCATGCTCGTTTGCCGCCCTCTCATATAAAAAAAAAAAAATCAATGACAAAACTTAATTTGTATTTTGGAGGAAAGTTTTATCTCTATTAGACTGTACACTGTTAATTTAACCACATATCTCTTATAGTCGTCGGTGTTATAGTTAGTGTCTGTTTTCATCTCTACATTTCAAACCTTCCGCTATGTTTGTGGTCATGCCGGCTCGGGCGGGCGGGCGTCTAATATTTGGGGATAGCGAAATTATTAGGGCGGTTAGTGCTGTCAGGGGTCGTTCTCAATTATTACCATAAACAATGGAAACCATACTTTTTATTTTCGGATCAATTCTGGATAGGACTGCCAGTTCAAAATAAAATACCATTATATCTTTAATCATTTTTGTGGGTTTAAAGGGAGTGGTTTTAAAAAGATGAATGAAAGTAGAATGCATGTGACAGAGACGAGAATGCTAAGATGGATGTGTGGTGTTACTAGAATGGATAAGATCAGCATTCCTGATCTTATCCATTCTAGTAACAGTTAGTATATCGGAGGAAGTTTGAAAGTGGCGCCAATCACAGAAAAATCGAGGACTAATTACGTTAGCATGAAGAGGGATGAAAGGCACGTAACGAGACGAGTGCTAAGTATAATTGTGAAGGGATACAGGGGTAGAGAGAGACCGATAAACGTGTGGGTAGACAGCGTGAGGAATGATATAGATAGATAGATACAAAGTTTATTGCATAAACGGCACACATACAAGAAGGAAACATAAATACTACATTAACAAATAAGAAACAAACATTCATGAAAACAACAAGAAACATACAATTTTTAACAAATACACACAAATGTAAACAAATATGTTATGGTAACAATTAAAATTTTCCCAATACCTTCAAGACTTACTGCCGATTCATTATATGTGGGTATGTGTGCAACAGTCATACAACAAGGTCATAGCTCAGTGCATTAAAAATGCTCAATGAACGAGCAAGCACTGATTATCAGCTATCACCCAGGAATATATGTGCTAAAGGGGTGATTACAGAGATGACGGTTGATAAAGGAGAGTGGAAGAGGAAGACATGTTGTGCAGACCCTACCTAGAGTGGAATAAGGGCTGGAAAATGATACTTTTTGTGAGTTTACAAACAAAATTGAGATTCTGATGAGTATGGAGATCTTGTATCAGATATAAGAATATCATGTTAAAAAGAAATGCACAAAATTATTGCAAACTCTTCATCATCATGCCTTACATGTCCCCAATCAAATCCGCCACATCAAATTATACCGAAAAAAAATTTTTTGCGATTACATTTTGAAACTCGATTCCTATGATGACTGAACTATCTACATACAATTTTGAACGTAACCCTCGTTGCGTAAGACAAACTCTCAACCCGGATAAGTGGTTTTTTTTTATTTTTGTGAACAAAGGGCGAGCGTCTTGACCTCATTTGAACCTAATAGTAAGTGAAGGTGAGACCGAAGGTGAATACACACTCAAGATGTATAAAGATTATTGTAATATCAGGATTTTGTTTGGCAGATATTGACTAAAAAGATAGAAACTAAAAAATAAATGTGTCTAATCCTCAGAAGTACTGTCTGTAAAAAAAATCTTTAGTTACATGGATAGTGAGTTTTAGATAATTACTTATGTCTGACGGGTTCACTCCTTGGATTGGTGACCCTAGAGGAAATACTCACATTAAAATAAGAGAGCATTCCGTACCTTGGAAAGTACGTTAAATATAAATAAATAAATATAAATATCTTTGCACATACACACAGCGCCATCTAGTTCCACACTAAGCAACTAGGCTTGTATTATATATACCAGATAGCTGGCGTGGCTGCGGACGATTACCGAGGGGTACCCGTGGCCACGCCGTTACGGTGCGCGCGGAGGAACACCGGGGGGTTTTTAGTGAGTAGGACCGCTCCCGTCTGGATCGGTGAGTCCCACATATCTTCGCCGCTGATCCCCGTCAGCGGCGGGTCGAACGCGTAAATGCGGTTTCCCCCCGTCAAAAAAAAATGGTTGATAAACTACACAAATACATTTCTTTTGTAAATAAATACATATATAAATGAAAAACATCCATAACTCGGGAACACATGTCTGTATTCATCATACAAACATATGCGGGATTCGAACCCGTGACCTTTTGGTATAGCAGCAGAGTTTGTAACCACTACACCAAACAGGTCGTCAATAATAAAATGATAGTATCTGTTCGATGCTTTGTGATGCCAAAAATGTACGCTCATCAAAGCAAGCATGTTTAGCTTAGTCAATAAAATATTTATTTGTTTTTTGTTTGTTTATAAGTAACTGTTATTTCCTAAAGTTCCCCCAAAGTAAAGCATAGCCTTGTGTAACTGTTAAAATGTTAATGTTTAATATAAACCTGGGATTCATAATAATGTACACTAAGTTTGTACCCCCACACACATGCGCACGCGCTTATAAAATTCTAACGTGCTAGTTACATCTGAGGCTAGTTCTACTACAATTTCAGATGTTACTTATAAAATGTAATGACCAGTGAAATTGTTTCTCTATTATGGAAATTTTGGC
Organism: Oegoconia quadripuncta; assembly: GCA_949316235.1. NCBI lineage: Eukaryota > Metazoa > Arthropoda > Insecta > Lepidoptera > Autostichidae > Oegoconia > Oegoconia quadripuncta. Next base: position 36,749,711 of record OX438745.1, read on the forward strand.
ATCCACGATACAGGGCTAGCCTAGTGTGGATGTTACAGCAAATGTATAATTATCTATAGTCCTTTTTGGTAAATAAACATCTTATCTTATCAATTAGCATGTATTTTTTTAATATATTATTTTGATAAATAAAGAACTTTTAACAAAACCAACTAGAATAATATGTGATAATCATGATAGAGCAATAAATGCTTGTTTTTAGAAGTATCGTTTTTTATGGTATTGAAAACCTAACAATTGTATTTAATTTTCGATATCGAACATCTCATGTAATGACATCACTAGGAATGCCAGCCAGTAGCCGCACCAAACGTATCTAATTGGTATACGGCGCAGTTTACACTGGTTGCTCACCGCGGTGCTGGCATTATGTCGACTTTGAATTTGAGCTTTCCTATCATACATACTTTGAGGTAAGCGGTCGAGCATTTAAAATAACGTTACTTGGTGCAGTCGCATTAGCTATGCATTTTCTATTAGCGAAGTTAAGCAATATCTGACGCGGTCGCTCCTTGAATGGGTAACCACTAGTGGCATATGTATGCCTGCCTATTATGCGGGGCATAGGTTTAGTACTCGATTTGGTTGATGGCGGGGCATTTTTAATTATCAGTCTGGCTACTACCGCTATCATAACTTCAGCCGCCAAGCAGCAATTTAGGGAGTAATGTCATGTTCCGGCTGTTTGAGATAGGATTTTGAAGATAGCAATTTGAGTCCCCCAAATAAGTTTAAGGGTGAGCGCACTTCGGCCTCATCTCCACTTAACATCATGTGTACTGAAGGATGTCCTTCCTGCCTTTTCGCCGAAAATTGTTTGGCAGATTATCAGTTGCCAACCAACGTTTCACCGATGTTTCACTTTGACAACTAATGATTAGCAAATTTTTGTATTGGTAGAATTATTGTTAAAATGATTATTATAATGACACAAAACGTTTGGGACATTTATCATTTGTCAAACATTTCACTAGGCCACACAACTATTAGACGAACGACGTTTTGTCAATGTAACAGTTCCCTTTTTATACTGAATGATCTAAACTGTCTCTTAAAAAGGAATAACAATAATTTAGATGAATGTAGGTAAATAATATACAAAATGTTTATAGGGAGGGTGCGTGCGTAGCAAGCACGGGAGTTCGGGGCAACCCGACATCTGTTGGTCAGGATGGAAGGTTGTTAGGTTTCTGGTAGGTTGACATGTATACATAGAGAAATGAAAGCCTATTTAATTCAACATTTGGTAAACAATAAACCACTAAAAGAATATTACGCAAACTAAAACATTCTGCTACTTGAAAGTTGGCATTTTAAAAAGTGTCATTATGAAAAGCAGACCAAACGTACAGTTGGTAACTGTGAGATTGGGAAATAAAACAAAATTATATGATAAGTTAGCAAATGATATTAAATCAGCACTTTATGGAATCCTGTTTCTGGTTCAGCACAGGCACACTGGTGGAGCCCTTTCCTGTTGCTCAATATTTATGTAGCATTTAAGTGGGTGTCCTTTAAATAGATAATTTTTCAAAAATATGTCTTACACGATTGATGCATAATTCCCGTAGTTTATTTAAAACTTATAAATTCCTGGCATAATCTAATTGTCCTAATATAAATCCGCATAACAGACTTGGCATAACGCAAATGCGCATAATATTAAATCCGCCTAATAATAAAATCACATAATACAAAAACTGCATAATAACAAAACTGCCTAATATAAATGTGCATGTCATTATCTATACTAGATATTTATAAAATCAATTTACATATTTACGTTACGTTTACGTTAGGTTGAAGGTATAATATAAAAATAGAAGCTTTATTTTAAAACAAATGACTTACTAGGTATAATGTACGTTAGTCATTATTAGCTGTGCATTAATATAAAAGCTTAATTTGTCTCTCACAATATATTTCGAATTTTTCATGAGTATGAAAACAAATATTATACTTATTAAATTTATGCTTTGTTATTGTTATGAATATTAATATTATGCACATTAAGATTATGCGTTCGCATTTTATAGAAATTAAGATTATGCGGTTTTAAAATTATGCGGATTATGTTATGCGAGTTAAAAATAGGAGTATTTAATGTATGCGTTTTAATATAGACCCCATTTAAGTATTTTCCCAAATTGTTCTGTACCCAGACTTGAGGCCATAAATTATTTTTTATTATTTATTTATTTATCATTAAATAATTCATCGTTAATATTCAAGATACTTGTATAAACATTTACACAGTTCGAATAGGCAACTATATTATAATTGTGTGAGTATAGCCGAGTTACCTGTAAGGGTCTTTTCAACAGACAGTCCATTGAGTCACTCAATAGGTACCAACTCCAAAACGCTAAGTGGGTCAACCATTGTTTAGTTGGAAACTCCACAACTTCGCGTTCCGAATCTACATTTTGTTCCGAATCGAGATAGAATTACCTCTATTGAATAACTATATGGACGCAAGTTAGGTGGGTCTGTATGGAACTGTGACCAACAGGGCTTTTCAGATATTAGGTAGAGAATTTGTGAATTAAATTAGGGATGTCATGGAGCTTCGTAACAGTAACTGAATATCCGAAATAAAAATCTCTCTGTACCTTCCGAATCCGATGTATTCGAAAGTTTTTGAATAATTTCCGATGATAGCGGATTCTAAAATATTTTAATTGAGTGAGACGCGTTATGATATGATAGGTTTCTGTTTTTTCTGGCCAAGCCGACACCCTAGCCGCGCGTATCCCTTGCCATGTTCATTATTTTTTGCATTTTCAAGTACAGTAAATATATATAACTGACGGAAAGATTGACGGAAAGAGAGGAAGGGGAAGACCTAGACGCAATATTTGACCAAGTGAAAGAAAAGAAAGTCGTGTCGTACCAAGAGGTTAAATCGAGGGCAGAAAACAGAGAAACGTGGCTCTGACTCCACCGACAAGAACATAACCTTAAATTGAAGAAGAACACTTTAAAATGAGTAACTATATAATTAATTATATGACTGATTGTTATACCAAATGATAACCTAGAAATCAAATAAAATCATTAACGTAATTGTATTTTACTTTCCAATATACTATATAATAATATTACGTTATTATTACATAATATAAAATAATGTGCAATGTTCCGGTTGTCAGAGATAAGGTAGCCAGTCCTCCAAAATGTGTTGGGGTTTCCAGGTCAGTACGCTTCCACCTTCGACCTCATCTTCACTTAACATCAGGTGTGATTGAGGTCAAGTGCGTTGTGCATAAAAAAAAAGATGATATTTGCTGCGGCCGATTTGGGTCCAAACCGATTTAAGGACTTCCAATTCGGGCATGGCAAATTGTGTCCAGGAGGAAGCAACCCCTCGAGCGGGGGGAAGGACGCCTACCGAAACTGAAACTGCCGTCACAGGCCTCAGCGAGCATCCGAAGCCACACCTTTCCAAGTCACCTTCCGGAGTTAAACTTCCTTCCTTCCTTCACTTTAAAAGTCATTACGACTTCGAGTCTTTGGGGCATTGTTGAGTACTGGTACATAGGGTGATGAGCATCACTCTCAAGTGTAGTTCGCTTAATGGAGCTAGCTATTTCTCGCCGAACATCTGAGGGTGCAATTCCTGCCAGCGGATACAGCTTTTGTACCGGAGTCTGTTTTAAGCAACTCTTTATGATCCGGCATGTTTCTTTCAGAGCTAGATCCACCTGCTTTGAATGAGCCGAACGACTCCACACAGGGCACGCGTACTCGCCAGTGGAGGAGAGAGCAAGACCAGTTGCCTGCAGGATTGCGGTGATGCCCCCCATCCGGTAGTGGTACTCGTAAGCCTCAAAAAAGTTGTGTGTATTGACCTTTTTCCGTATATTTTCGCAGTTGCGTTTAAAGGTCAGTGATCGGTCTAGGGTGACATCGAGGTATTTGGAGGAGTCACTATGTTCCATTAAGACTCCACTTACGATATGACTAATCCATCACGTGGGCCTAATGCGAATTGGTGGATTGGTATGGTCATCCGACAGTCAGTATTTTTAAGCCGCTATTGGCATCCCCGTACTTGGCAAAGTGTCCTCCAAAGCACTCATGAAAATGCCAATAGTGGTTACTAAGCGCGTCAAAGATTGCTTAACCTCGCCAATCGAAACCAAATAGTGATTGCGAGCATGCTACGCGCGTCCCTGAATAAACTTTTATTTCTAGTAAGGTTTGAGTTGGTAAACATTTTCTACTTAATCAAGTTTTCATTCAGGGTTCATCGAGTAGAAACATGGGGTATTTGGTATTTTTAAATGTCTATATTAATCTCGCGTAACATAATATCGATATCTCCTGTATCCACAACAAACAAAACACGCAGTTATCAAAATCCAGTTACCTAAAATATGATCATAGTAGAGATGTTCCGGTTCCAAAGAAATCATAGTCAAAAAATCATCATGACTTTGTCACATCGATTCTAATTTCCCCAATCAGTGAAAATTCGCTGCGATTTTGTCACGTCTGTGATTTTGTATCGTTTGCCGTCCAGTTCCTTCATAAAGTTCCTCATTAGTCATTGACTATTTTTTAAATTTATTTTTTTATTAATATTATTTATTGTCTAAATTATCTGTTATTTAGTTTGGCTTTTACAATTTACTTTTGATTTTGACCTATAGATGTTTAATGACTTAATAGTGACTTTCCCCGAATTATTTTATAAGAATTGTAATAAAAAATGACAATCTCTAATTGGCATAACTTTGGCTTATTGATTTTGTGTAATAGTTTTTATAATGATGCTGTTGATTATGCATTATTCAGAAATAAAATAAAAACCACGTCAATAATTTGTTTGCGAATTATGCATGTTACATGATACCCTTTACGCTTTTTACAGAATGGACACAAAATTGTATTTATTTATTATCTACGTTAGGTATACATAGGTATATAATGAGTACTTACACTGATAGGACTATTGTAATGCAAACAGTGACTTTGGAACGTTGTTCTTTTCGGAAAATCACTTTTTAGCAGATCACTGTCATGTTATCATCGTCCATACTCATCTCTATTAGACAGGCAAATGTATATTTATCTCTCCAGTCATACAAATATATCTGATGATATAATCAGAGACAATCAGACAAGTGGACAGACACGTCGAACGCATAAATAAAATTCCCTTTTTGCGTCACTTAAATAACAGGAGTGAGTCCTCGAGCACTCGCTCTTGACCAATTTTTTCTACATTTCTCGCAAAATATAAATCTTGTTGGGAGTCGATCGCGATAACGTCGACGTGTGAAGTGGGTGCCATCGATAAATTGGGGAAAGCCTGGCTCGTAGATAGTATGTTACATGTGTAAACCAAAGGTATATTTTATGTACTCTCTGCTGCTTTCGCTATATTTAAGTTGGAAATAACTGCTATATCTATATCAAAGGAAAATGTGAAATATTGTTATTATACTGGTAATGTATTAATTATGTCTCAACTCAATTCTGTCGCATTTCCTTCCATTCTGTTATGTTTCCGTTTCGTCACTCTTCCATTCTGTTACTCTTGCATTTTTTCACGCCTTCCATTCTATCGTGATTCCGTTGTTCTTATTTTTATAATCTATAATGTTTATTTTCAGCTAGGCGGAAATTAGTGGCGTTGCAGTTACCGTGATTCATTCTTTGGATGTGTCAAAACTATGTAATCCATGTACTCCAATTCGTACAATATTTATTAGAGACTGTTTTCAATATCTTCATACTTTACTAGATACACTTTTTAGCGGGTTCGAATCCAGCGAGGGGTAAGCGTTTGGGTCATGAATATTTATTCCCGAGTCATGGATGTTTATATAAATATTTATGTATGTTTATCCGTTATCTAGTACGCATAGCACAAGCTTTGCTTAGTTTGGGACTAGATGATTGGTGTAAGTGTCCGAAATATTGATTTATTTATTATTTATTTATGATGCAGTAGGATACCCAGACTTTAGAAAATTTAGGTAATTATAGTGTTTATTAATCTAAGTAGCTTAATTTCGATGGCTTTGTTATAAAATGGAAACAAGTTGAGCTTATTTGTCTCTCACTTGTTCCATAAATGGTATTCATTTTATTCATATACCTTTATTCAGTAGTATAATTTACATCACCAAAACAATAATTTATTCAATACTTGTGCACGCGGTCGCTAGACGACTGTACATTTCTTGCGTAAGAAGCTCTCGCTGCGTTCATATTTCCGGTAGCGTCACGCGGTCAGCGTACATTATTAGTGTACGGTCGTCGTGCTGTCCACTATAGAATAGTGTAAATATAACTATATTATATTTATATAATCAGTACTACAACCCCTGCTTAGTATGGGAATAAATGATTGGTGTCAGTGTGTATTTTTTTTTATGCACGACGGGTTCGTACTTGACCTCAATCACACCTGATGTTAAGTGAAGATGAGGTCGAAGGTGGAAGCGTACGCAAACCCCAACACATTTGGGGGACTGGCTATCTTATCTCTGACAACCGGAACACAACAATGCTATTACCATTGCTGCTTGGCGGCAGATTTAGATAAGATGGTGGTAGCTAGCCAGGCGGACATTTAAAATGCCCTACCACGGAGGCGGTTAAATTATTTTATAATTATTAGAATAATCAGTTGCATTTATATTTAAAATATTGCTGTTAATTCTATATCAATAAATTAACAGCGATCTCTTTCAGATAACTACGTTATTCCACGTCGTTATGAATTACCCTGGGGTCTTGGTCAACTTGACAGCTATGGTGGGGGTTATCGCAATATCGTGTAAAAGAAAATATATTCGTATCTAGATATGTGTATATGTCGTTTTTACTATATGTATGTATGTGTATTTATCTATATTATATATAAGTATAATATGTATCCGATGTGTCTGTTTTATGATTGGATTACAAGTATAAAATAAGTATGTGTACTGTTTGACCTGTTTGGTGTAGTGGTTAGCAACTCTGACCACTATACCAAAAGGTTGCGGGTTCGAATCCCGCTATGTTTGTGTGATGAATACGGACATGTGTACCCGAGTTAGGGATGTTTACATTTATAATAAGTATTTATTTACAAAAAAAAAAAGTATTTATGTACCTATTATGTCAACCGTCTGGTATCCACAACACAAGCATATAGTTGCTTACTGTGGAACTAGATGGCGCTGTGTGTATGTCTAAGGATATTTATTTATTTATTTATTTACTGTATGTATATTCGTGTATGTATATTATAGAGAAAAGGCTGACTTACTATTAGATTATAAGTATATAAATATAAGTATATAAATCAGTGGATAACTGTTATTGGCTTCCTGAATAATATAGTTTTAAGAATCATGATTATAGATTGTATAAAGCTGTTGTTATCCCTAAAACAATAAAATAAATAAAAATAAAAAACCTATTTTTTTTTTTTCATTTATTTGGGTTAACAAACAATGTTACAATGTATATTACACACCATAATTATATCAATAGCATTACTAAATGTAACATCAACAACATTAACCACAGATTACTATCACTTGTTGTTGCTGTCAATCAAGAACAATATTTTACGTCAATTTAAATAACATAAAAAAATGGGTATAAGAACAATGTATTTCAATTAGGCATTATTAAGATGTTTAGCCGCATTTTGAACCTCAAAAATTGGATGTTTTTGCCATCGACTCGCAAAAAGAAGAAGGCAGTATTGAAACTATTACTTTTGATGCCTTTTAATATATGTTTTATGTCAACGCTTTTTACCAGTCCAGTGTAGTGTTTTTTTTGCTGGTCTGCTCTATAAGGAGGGTTTTATGGCTAGGTTTCCTGGTGCTGATTTTCTAGTTCCCCATAGGTATATTTTATGATATTAAAACAGAATACAGATAGAAATTACGTGAATTCATTTCATATGATGTGTATATTTACTTTCAATAATTAGTTTTCAGGTTTGATACCATACTAAAAGTTATTCATTAAATTTGATCTGCAACCATCATTAAAGTATTTTGTTTGTATGTATTCAATTAACGTATGTGTTTATATGGGTGATGTGTTTATTTTATTAAAATTAGTTTACCGCGTACGCCTACATCATGTGCGCAAAGTGATTAGGCTGCCAAATTGTACTATACCCTTTTTCTTATTTATCGTTGTTATGTTTCTTATTGCTGTACCATAAAGAATATTTTGTTTGTTTGTTTGTATTTTTAAAGTCACGACCTTTATCCTCAATTGAATGGTCAAAGATAACAAGCGTATGGGTGTTCCAAGCGATAAATATAAACAAAATACATAAAAATAAACTTGCTGTTCATATCAGTCGCTTACACAATATCACTGAGTCATTCAGAAGACAAAGCTTTTTATTTTTTTTAGTTGAGAGAGCGGCAAACGATCATGCGGAAAACAATCACCTGATGGAAAGCAATCACCGTCGTCCATGGACACCCCCAACACCAAAAGGGTCACAGATGCTTTGCCGGCCTTTGAGGAAGGTGTAGGCTCGTTTCTTGAAGGTTCCAATGTCGTACTCGTTCGGGAATACCGCTGCAGGAAGTCCGTTCCACAGGGTGGTCGTACGTGGTAGAAAGTTTCTTGAGAAACGTACAGTGGTAGACTTCCACTCATCCAGGTGATGTGGATGGAATTTTAATTTTCGGTGAGAAGTGTAACGGTTAAATTGAGCAGCGGGTATTAGCTCGAACAGTTCTTCAGAAGAAAGAATAATAAGGTACCGCAAGAAATTCAAAGTTAGCTTTTACATGAATTTAAAACCAGCATTAAACGGAAACTATGTGCCAAAGGCTATTATAAAATTTCTATCTAGATGATAAGAATGCATGGACATGAACCGCTCGGCGTTATCCAGACTATTATTTTCTTTGTCGAATCATAAATTGTAAAAAGAAGCAATAACCGACTTTCTTGCTTGTTCTTCTCTGGGGAGTCCGCCTTGTGAATAAGCGATAATTGCATGTCAGGACGATTTCAAATGTTGTTCTTAAGACCTACGAAATTAAACCTCTTTCGAACTTTGAATTTTTTGAATTAACAAACAAAATATTTTTCATTGCACAACGACGACAAATATAACAGAAGGATAAATAAATAAAAAGGGAAAAGTACAATTTGGCGGTCTTATTGCTAAAAGCGATCTCTTCCAGGAAACCTTAAAATTAAAACTTTAATGCTTAAAACAACATCCACAATTCACCTTTCGAAATGTACAGAAATGATACACGTGACAGGAGGTGAGCTCATAGCAATTGAAACGTGCAAATCTATAGATGGTTGAAAGTTCCATAATCGTCTTTATCGACACCCACGGAAAGAGATGGGTGTGTTCTATAATTCTTTTTACGTGCCGATACCACTCAGCACCCGTATAGCATAATATTGGGTCTTTACCTATGAAATTGGAGTTTTTTTTCTTCGTTAATCATATGTACCAATTCCTGCGATTTTCAAAGCTATATCCAAATTTGTTTTTTATTTGGAAAATGGAATATTATTTCAAGGTTTCACGTGAAATATTTTTCAATTTCTGTGCTAAATCACATAATAAAAAAACTTGAACAGAGCTCTTTTCATGTGCTTCCCATAATCATTTCTTAGATTCGCTGAAACTCTTATAAAGCGTTTACTTTTAAAAACTAACGCTGCCTATTACTTAACTTAATGTTATCCGATAATACACACAAAGTTTAGCTAATCTTGGATGTGCCGTTCCCAAAAAAAAAATCAAAAATGTTTGTATGGAGAAAACAGTCTTAATGAAATTCTTCATACAAAACGCCAATTTCATAGGTAAGGACCTAATAATAATAATAATAGTTACATCTCACTGGAGTAGACGTCACTATAGTTTGAGTGTGTGCCCAAACTATTGGTCCCTCGGCGACTTCCCGGGACATAGTTGGACAGACGACGGGAGTATGGCTGGAGGCATTTCGATCTACTTGTGTATGCGATGGGCATGATTACACTGAAATTATTTCATCTTTGTTATGTACTCGTTTATACTCATGTATAGGTAAACCGGAATATAATATACAGTAACAGTGTGGTTTATGTCTTAACCGCCTCCGTGGCTCAATGTAAACAACATAGAGGTTACGAATCGGAGGTCGCGGGTTCAGTCCTCAGCGGGGTATATGTTTAGTACTGCGGTTTGTTGGTGGTAGAGCATTTTAAATGCCCGACTGGCTTGCTACCGCCATCTTGTCTAAGTCTGCCGGCAAGCAGCAATGGTAAAAGTATTGTTGTGTGTCAATTGTTAAAGATAAGATAGCCAGTTCCCCAAATAAGATGGGGTTTCCGAGTCAGTAGGTTTTCATCGTCGGCCTCTTCAGTTGTGATTGAGGTCAAGTGCTATCACGTTGAGCATTAAAAAAAAATGTAAATATCAAAAAAAAAAGGATTTAAAAAAACCGACTTCAAGAAACTTAATTAAACTACTATAACTGAAAAGTATAAAATAATAAATCCGAGCAGAATGTTCTTTATAGATATACTACATAAATACATATTTTTTTTGTAAATAAATACTTATTATAAATGAAAACATCCATAACTCGGGTACACATGTCCGTATTCATCACATAAACATATCCCCTAGCGGGATTCGAACCCGCAACCTTTTGGTATAGTGGTCAGAGTTCCTAACCACTACACCAAACAGATCGTCGATTCGTCGTCGTTAATACTGGTTTTTATATTGCAAGAGGCAATTTTTCTTTTCAAGAATTTCAGCTGGCAACTGTAGCCTTAATAATAGAATACCGAAGGTATGTTTTGGTTAGGAAAGACAAATGACTGCAAATTATATATCGAAGCTATCAACAACATTAATTATTTGCTTGTCTATCTGATAGAGATCTCAGCTGAAACGAGGCCCTAACCACTTAACGCAAAATAAGCGCAATTAGGAAGTCACATCACAGAATATTCTAAATCAATGAAAATATGAATACGCTTAGTTCTCAGACATAAATACTGGAACTTTGAAATTTGATGCTCACAAATATTTTGTTGATACGGACCCTTCAAAGTCATGCAATTTTCTTGAAACTATTAATCCCAAGGCGACTCCCCAGTACCTAGTTGGAATGGACTCCGGGACTACTCAAATTGCCTGAGGCGTTTCAATCTAGTCTGTGTAGATAAGCGCATAATCTTCTCTCTGTATAATGTTACAACAATCTTACCTTATCTGCGAACTATACAAATACTCGTAGTTTAATATAAAAACAACTTTAGAGCAAAACTGAGGAGCCGTGTATTTTTATTTTTCAATTCGATTACGGCCAAGGCATCAATGACAAGTTTGTGTAACTATTTTTTTTTTTTTTTTTTTATATGAGAGGGCGGCAAACGAGCATGCGGGTCACCTGATGGAAAGCAATCACCGCCGCCCATGGACACCCGCAACACCAAAAGGGTCACAGATGCGTTGCCGGCCTTTGAGGAAGGTGTAGGCTCGTTTCTTGAAGGTTCCAATGTCGTACTCGTTCGGGAATACCGCTGCCGGAAGTCCGTTCCACAGGGTGGTCGTACGTGGTAAGAAGTTTCTTGTGAAACGTACAGTGGTAGACTTCCACTCATCCAGGTGATGTGGATGGAAATTTAATTTAATTATTCAATTATTTATTTAATTATTTAATTATTATGGATATACGTAATAATGTAGGTCCTTGGAGGCTATTCAAGGAATAACAATTTAATTATTTAAAAACAAAAAACATTTGTATTTGTGTATGGATAACATATGGATGTGACATTTCTATAATCTCCTGTACTAGTAGTAATATTATACCATCTAAATCTAAACTAACCGCCTCGGTGGCTCAATGTAAACAACGTTGGGTTTACGATTCGGAGGTCGCGGGTTCGATCCCCAGCGGGGTACATGTTTTAAGTACTCGGTTTTGGTTGGTGGTAGGGCATTTTAGACGCCCGCTATGGACGGATTTGAATGAAATTTGGTATATAAGTAGAATATACCCTGGATTGAGTCATAGGATATTATTTTATTTTATTTATTTACATAGAATCAACAGCATTATTACAAATTCTTATACATAAAAGTAATACCAAACTTATGCCAATTAAAGATTCTTATTATGTTACTGACAATGGCTACCCTTAAATTACAATAAAATTGGTACTATTATATTATTAATTAACAATATTATTATTTAAATATCAATAAAAACAAATCAAATCCTCAGTGATATACGAGTTGTTATGTTGATATGTCTAAATTAGGTAGTATTGAAGTGAAATAAGCCAAATGAAAATTGTAGTGTGTGTGTCACCCCCCCCTCCCCTCATGTACGTAGCTCTAAGTATTAATGTATTGATACGAAGCCTTGATGGGCAGTTAATATACATTTGTCATAAGATAATGTTCTTTTAATTCCTCTCGCCAAGTCCCAACACCTCATGGCGACCCAGCCAGTGCTGCCCTTGGGCAGTGCTGAGCAATATTAGTATATAAGCAATTGCACCGCATTATCGCCCCTTCATTTTACGTATAGCACGATACATTGTGTTTCTGTGATTGCGCTCCTGATTCCCACATTGCAAAATATCAAAATTATAGATCTATAAATATGTACAAAATATGTGTGTTGTGAGTGTCTGTGTGTGTGAGAGTTAGTGTGTGATGGTGGTGGGTTTTGCATGATGGAGTAAATTAATGGACGGACATGGGTCAAGAAGAACGATCGACAGAGGCATGCGAGCGCGAACGGCGCGAGGTGGAGAACGACGCGCCCGCTATCCCGATAAAGTGAGCAGTTTCCGCGATGAAGTCATTTAATGCAGGCGAAGCCGCGGGCGGAAAGCTAGTGTTTTCCTATGGTGACCTGCAAACACATGTAAATAGAAAGTGACTCAGAAATGCAAACTGATCATTAATAAATTCTTATCAAGGGTCCATAGCAATAATTTTTGAAATAATCAACGGCAACGTGAGGAAGCAACAATTATTGCCGGCGCTGTTTCGGGGTTCCGTGGGCAATTTAACGATTGTAGGGGAGACCGTAATGTCCATGATACAAACGACCTTCCTTTATGACACTTTTATTTATACTGTGAATAAGAAGTTGGAATTCGTTGCAAATTTCCGGCTGTTTCCCGACAGAATGAATTAGTTTAAGTTATCTCTTTCCGTGGGTGACGTAAAAGTAATGAAAGAATGTCGGTTATTTTCGACAATTATAAAAAAGTTTTTATTAATAAGTTGAAATTCTCGGAAATTATCGTACTTTATACAATTTAGGTATTATTGATGCTTTTAGGTTGTCAAGTGCAGGTCAGAGTAATATTTTGGACGGAATAAACCCTTAAGTGTACTACGAATAGATTTATTACTTACTCAATAAATTGCAAATTTAGAAAACGCCAGAGAAAATAAATGTTTATGTCATCTAGATAGATCAAACCAACTAATTTAAAAGCTAAATAATTAGAATAATAATAAATATTACACCAATCAATTAGTCCCAAACTAAGCAAAGCTGATATTTTGGATACGTAGATAACGAATAAACATACATAAATATTTATGTAAGCATCATTCATCACACAAACATTTACCCCTCTCGGGATTCGAACTCACAACCATTGCTTTCGCTGAGAGGTCACTATCCACTACACCAATCGGTCATCTATAGACTATGAACGACATCTGCAACGTCCCACTGCTGATCTGGCTATCTGGCTATCTTATCTCTGACAATCGGAACACAACAATGCTATTATTAACATTGCTGTTTGGCGGCAGATTTAGATAAGATGGTGGTAGCTAGCCAGGCGGACATTTATAATGGCCTACCACCAACCAAACCGAGTACTAAATATGTACCCCGCTGGGGATCGAATCTGCGACCTCCGAATCGTAAACCCATGTTGTTTACATTGAGCCGCGGGTGTTGTTAAAAAGCGTGTAAGAAAGTAGAATTTTTTGTTTATTTTTACTTCCGTGTACTCTCTACATGACTGATAAGTAGTAATTGTAAGCCAAGGGAAGAGTAAAGCCATGTACACTTTCATTGTAGGATACGTAAATTTTATTAGCGGCTTAGCAATAAAATGCACTCTAAATTCAAACTCATTTAAACTATGTACGGAACCCCCGACCATAACAATTACCGGTGTCGCTTGACCGCCTTTTTTATAGTAGCACGGCACGAACAGGGGGTTGACAGAGTCGGTAGAATGGTTATAAAAACACAACAATTATTCGAAATTAATTCAGAGGACGTACGTACATTATGTAGCTATTATGAACAATGATAAGTGCTCTTTTCTTCCGCCACGCCTCGACTAATGATATCTGATGCCTTCAAACTTCAAGCATTCAATCAACGTAAGATACATGATATCATTAGTTGAATGTCAATTTAAATCTACTGGAAATAAAAAAGGTTTATTGCATTTATCTGTCAGTCGGTATGTCTGGGCAAAGGGAAAACATCTGTGGGAAAAGAAGCGGCGCAAGAAACCCACAGGATAATTGTTGCCTTTTTTTTTTTAATATAGTACATAACTAATACAATTTTATAATTTTGGGGAGCTGGTTGAAGTACACCAAGCGTGTTGTCATTCAGGTAGTCACTAATTTTATAATAACCTTTTTTTGCTAATGTTATTTTGACATGATCTTTAAATTTTTTCTCAGTTAGATTAATGATATTCTCAGGTATATGGTTATAAAATCGTATACAGTGTACCATAAATGATGTATTAACTTTGCTTAGTCTGAACATAGGGGTAGCCAATTTGTTCTTATATCTCAAATTTAAATTATGCTTGTCACTATTTTTTTTCGAAAGTACTTAATATTTTCGTAAATAAACAGTGAAGGATCAGTTAAAATATTAATTTCTTTAAACCTGTCCCGTAGAGAGTCATGTCGACGCAGATTATAACTTGCTCGTATTGCTCTCTTTTGCAAAATAAAAATATGTTCTCTGTCTTCTTCTGCCACCAACAACCTACCGGCCATACTCGAGCTGAACCATGATGGTGATAATGGGAAGAGGTCTGATGGGATGTCTTTTCGATTAGCGAAGTTAAGCAATGTCTAGCGCGTCAGTCCTTGAATGGATGATCACTAGTGACATTTTAATACCAGTGTTACCGTGTTTCGGAGGGCACGTTAAATAGTCGGTCCCTGTTGTTTGCAATTGCATGCAGTAGAGCCAAGTCAGTGGCTTACAGGGGCGGCTTAAACACTTACTTTCAGGTGGCAAATAGACTGACACAATCCACTAACCAGCACTGGGCCCGCGTATTATGGCCCATACCATCTCCAAGTGAGAGGAAGCTGTGCTCCAATACTGGGGACATGTAAGGCTGATGATGATGGCTCGTGTATGGCATGCGATCCTTGTCGACACTTTAGCTCCGTATCGGTATCCTTCCGTTTGGCAAGTTTACTTCCCAAAAAACTTATCGCACTAGTTTCATTTCCCGAAGGAATCTTTAGCAAATTTATATTTCGGATTTTAATCACTTGGTCAAATATTAATTTGGCAACTTTTTACTTGCTCAAGTTTTATTAAGTCAAATAGGTATACATTAAGCAAATGCTTTGTTACGTAAAAAATTATATTCCAAAAATATTTCATATAGGTTACGTAGGCTCGATTAGAACTGCTAGAAGTCATGCTCCAGAAGGAGGCCGCAGAGCGGGATCGGGAGAGGGCCGATCCCGCTCACAGGAGGCGACGTCGGGGGGGCGGCAACGCTCGCTAGCCCCCCTGCACGTCGCCCGGGGTCGCGGGCGGCTACATCTCGGGGCGATGTAGCCGCCGGACGCGACCCGGGAGAGGATGACACCCCCCGGAGCGACCGGGGGGGTGTCGTCGCATCGGGCCCTGTCGCGCCTCATACCGCTCGCTGATCGCGCTGTGGGGCTCGACAGTGCTCCCGCGGAGGGCGCGCTAGCCGCCCTCCGGGAACGGGCCTCCCCTTGTGAGGGGAGGCGGGGCGGGGGACGACCTGGAGCCGCTTATGCGTTCCCAGGTCCTCCCTACTGCCGAGGAAGGTCGCCGGGGGGTTTTAGTGGGTAGTCCCGCTCCTGTCATTGGAGCGGGGAGTCCCACATATCCCCGTCGCTGCCCCACAGCGGCGGGTCGAATGCGTAAACGTAACTGCTAGAAAAGTGGGTTAGGTTAGGTTAGAACTGTGACCCTAAGAGCGCGCGAGCCGATCGAGCGAAGCGAGCGTGCTGCGGCAGCGACCGACGAAGCGCCGGAATTGATTTGTATCATAACAATATAATTGTTATAGAAGTTCTTACCTGTAAATTATTTGTCCAAGGTGATACAGATACAGTGAATTTAGACTCTTAAGAAAATTATATGATATACAATATTTTGGGAAGAGCATATTATGCCAAACCGCCAAATATTGACCGCCTCCGTGGCTCAATGTAAACAACATTGGGTTTACGATTCGGAGGTCGCGGGTTCGATCCCCAGCGGGGTACATGTTTAAGTACTCGGTTTGGTTGGTGGAAGGGCATTTTAAATGTCCGCCTGGCTAGCTACCACCATCTTATCTAAATCTGCCGCCAAACAGCAATGTTAAGCATTGTTGTGTTCCGGTTGTCAGAGATACAGATAGCCAGTCCCCTAAATGTGTTGGGGTTTCCGGGTCAGTACGCTTCCACCTTCGACCTTATCTTCACTTAACATCAGGTGTGATTGAGGTCAAGTACCAACTCGATATGCATAAAAAAATACATAAATAACGTCACGAAACGATTATAACATATAGTTAGACAAAACCAACTGTGTTAAAAGCTATCTTATACCTCAAATTTACTCCGTTTCCTACTTCAATGTTCAGGTGAGCTGGAAGATAGGTTCAAAAACTCGACAGAATTCATTTCTTACCACCGGAAACTGATTTATTCTGCACTAGCATCGCGTCGATTAGGCGTGCCAGTGTCAAAGATTTCATACATGGGTAAGAGCGTGTCACTTCACGAGATCGAACTTTGCGTACCAATTTTTTCTTTTCTTTTCTGTTCTTACCCCTTTTCATGTAAAATTTCGCTTATATTATGTAGTTGTAATAATAATAATAATAATAACAAATATTTCGGACACTTACACCAATCATCTAGTCCCAAACTAAGCAAAGCTTGTACTATGGATACTAGATAACGGATAAACATACATAAATATTTATATAAACATCCATGACTCAGGAATAAATGTTCATATTCATCACACAAACATTTACCCGTCGCGGGATTCGAACCCGCAACCGTTGGTTTCGCTGATAGGGTCACTATCCACTACACCAATACCTACTTATATTGACCTAATATTGCTGTGTGTTATAAGCATTGTTTTTACTGACAGGTTTTTGTTCTATAGTTTATATAAGTCTGTAAATCTTCCAAAAAGTAAATAAATAAATAAATAATATCTCGAGTAGCAATTTAGTGCAATAAAAAATAAATTATCTTTACACATACTGAGATACGTCCCGACGACTGGACGCCCCCCACGCTGTTAAACACATAACACCTGCCGTTTTTCGTCCGGGGTTAAATATATCTTTTTATATATATTTAAGAATAGGCATCTACTACTAAATTTTCATTGAACTACCATGCGTAGGCACGGTTTCGATATTTACCACTGGAAGCACTCATGCTGCAGTCTCTATTCGTTTTAAGCAATATCTTGAACAGCCAAGGCACGGAACTCCTTTATGGGGTCAATCTTTCCTGAATCCTTGGGATCTTCAAGAGCGGGGTGAATAGGCATCTACTGAGATCGCGTGCTTCACCTTCAGCCACATCGTCACTTTTCATCAGGTGAGATTGTGGTCAAACGCGTATCCAGTTAATCATAAAAAAAGAAGAAAAACGGTTAAAAAGGATATACAGGAAAATATTTTTTTTTTAATAAATAAATAAATATCCTTAGACATACACACAGCGCCATCTAGTTCCACAGTAAGCAACTATATGCTTGTGTTGTGGATACCAGATGGTTAATATAATACATAAATACATATTTTTTTTAAATAAATACTTATTATAAATGAAAACATCCATAACTCGGGTACACAACGTGTCCGTATTCATCACACAAACATATTATGCCCCTAGCGGGATTCGAACCCGCAACCTTTTGGTATAGTGGTCAAAGTTGCTAACCACTACACCATACAGGTCGTTTGACACGGATATAGTCAAATTTAAAGTTCTTTAAGCTACTGCTTATTCAAAAGACAACTTGTCTCCTCAAATACAATGCAAATATCCTTTATTGTACACCAAGAGTACAAGTTGGAACTTAAAAATATGGTAAGTACAATGGCGGCCGTGTCACAAATCCTCCAATCCGTATTAGGCCTAGAGGAGAGGAGTTAATTTCAAATAAAAAATTATTTAAGTAACAAATGATTGAGTGAGAGAGGTCGGCACTCTCTCTCCAAACAAAACATTTCTCAAAGCGTTTACAACTGTCGACCCACCTTAATGTTTCATAGCAACGGAACCATTCTAATGCGCTCAGCCCCTTAAATTTTAGGGATCCTCAGATCCCTCGCTGTTCCAAAGCACTAAACACATTAAGGTACCGTGGGGTGGTTTAAATAGTTTCTGAGTTTGGTTTATTTAAGATAACAAGCAAAAGTAAAGAGCAAGCATGAGTAGTATATATATATATTGGAAATTTAGAAAACCTCTGAGCAACAATAATAATAATATAGTTAAGGCATTCAAAGCAACTGTGTTTAAAATTACATTTTTTTTTATGATTGACTGGATTCGCGTTTGACCACAATGGAAAGTGACGATGTGGTTGAAGATGAAGCATGTGATCCCAGTAAATGCCTATTCACTCTGCTCTTGAAGATCCCAAGGTTGTAGGATTCAGGAAGGACTGACGCCGGAAGGGAGGTCCATGCCTTGGCTGTTCGGATGATGAATGAAGAACTTCTTAGTGCGAATGTTCATTATATTAACTATACACGGGTGGAAAAATATATCTTCAAAATGGCTGAACTATTTATACAAACATCATAATTGTTATCATCATAATAGTCATCAGGAATAATTGTTCATATTCATCACACAAACATTTATCCCTCGCGGGATTCGAACCCTTACACCCTTGGAATATAATCGTCGCTAGTATAGTGACTGGTGCGAAAGAGGCTCTTCAAAAATTGAATGGGTCGTTTCGCACCGCGGTGCGAACCGTTTGTGGTGTGAATCGCCACCCGACCCGATACTAGCGACGATTCTTTATGTAGTGATATACAATGTTATTTATTGTATACCCGAAACCTGAAATTAATTTGGTCAGAAGCACGTATAGAATCGATTCTGGATATAAAGATAATTATTTATCTAATTAATGTTAAACACGCTACAAACAGAAATATAATAACTGAAATCGCAACAGTCTTCTGTTTTTATTTCATTTTTTCTAGCCATATTGATTACAAAATATATGATCTAATTGGGATGAACAGGCATTTTGATATACAAAATATAACCTTGTATAAGATGTCTTTAGGGGCCAATATTATTTTTCTTTAGGGCTCTATTTCGCGTCCATATTTCTATGTCACTTATTAGTTACAGCCGGCACTTTTACGAGTACAGTCACCATCAAAATAATTTATGACCGTTGTCAAAAAATCTTTGTAGCCACTTGTACCTTTTTTCGCGTAAAACACATAATATGAAAGCTAAAGCAATATTGCTTGTTATTACGAATTCTGGCTGCACTCGACTATATTGATGACGTACCAAAGACTCATATATGGCAGGATTTTAGTTCGAAATGGTCCAATGGATGAAGTTGCTTACTGAATTATTTGTCTAGGATGAATCTTCTAAAATGGAGAATAATTAGATCTCCCTATTGTTTTCCGAAGAGGTTCTAATTGGATGATGATGATTTGAAAGTCGCCTTCCTTCCTAACACTTCCTAAAGGTTGCTTGGAAGAGACCGCTTTTAATGATAAGGCCGCCAAACTGTACTATCCTTTTTTTTATCGTTGTGTTATGCTTGTTATTTTGTACAATAAAGAATATTTTGTTTGTTTGTTTGTCGCCCATTGCTTGGTGGCAGCAACTACTCTACGAGGAGTTGATGGAGACGAAATGAAAACTCCATCTTTTTTCGAAGTTTGGCTAAAAAACTTAAAACCTGTATTTGTGGAACTTCGAAAAGTAGTTTACCTGATCCGGTAATCGAGACGACACATAAAGATTGGTGCAAAATAAACTATTTTGTATCTTTTGCATTTGTGACTTTAAGCTCAAATTAGAACTGTATAGCCAGTTTTTCTATTTTGTATTTTTATTTCAATACTAAAGGGTCATCTTTTATAACTCAACTTTAATGCTTTTTGTACCACAGTCGGTAAGAGTGGTTCGACCCTGTTTCAAGCACGTGCCGACGTTCCGACCCTTGCCGAGTGATTCCCCTACAAAACGCGCAGAAAGCTATAAAAGGCCCGTTTATAATGCAATTATTTTGGCCATTATTAAAGGCAATGGCTTCATTAAGACGTCTGTTAACAATGAACGCAAAGGTTATGCAAAGTTTGGCGTAAATATTTGGATTTTGTGTGTAAATTGATTGCTGTACATCCGTTTTCTACCGATCAAACTTATAACCAAGAATCTGACATCATTTTTAACTCGACAAAATCATTTTTAAGCAAAACTTCGGGACTTATGTATTTGACGGCATGCGTGTGTATCCAGTTTTGTTCGATTTGAGAGAGGTTTCAACTGACCTCAAATTCTACTCAAATTTATTGCATTCCTTATGTTTTGTTTTGATGACATTATAGTGTACTGTATCAATAAGGACCTTGTGAAGGCACAGCAAGGTTTCTTTTAGGCTGGGAATATACGTCAGACTTTTCCATCAGACTCCCACTGTAACTCTTATAACCTGGGATCAACAGTGGTACCCGATACACTCCTGCTGAAGGTAGAGGGTGCCCCACATGATTCTATTGCTAGCTTGGAACCCAGACTAATTAAAGAAACTGTTAGTTACCTAAGTACGCTTCCACCTTCGACCTCATCTTCAATTAACATCAGGTGTGATTGAGGTCAAGTACAAACCCGTTGAGCATAAAAAAAACGGCTGATATGATGATGAACCAATACACGTCCGAACCGATAGTATAGAATCGGACGCAGAGTCGGAAGCAGTGTCGAGGTGTTTACGATTTTGTTACCCGTTTTTTTGTCTTCTTTCGCGTCAACACGAGCAAATATTTTCATTCCGATCTGATCATCACTTTCGCCGTGATTGAGCAAGAACAAAACAAATATCTAAACTTTTATAATAATTAGTTAAATTCCATGGGACGGTATTATAAATATTACGTAACATGGCCCTGAAGGAGACTTATTAAATTAATTTATTACTTAATTAGGGTTCTGTAAACAAAAAGATAAAAACGGGATCTTATAGCGTCACTTTGTTGTTCTTCTGTGTTTGTCAAGACTCTTTTTCATAGGAAGGGCCTCTGCTCATGCTGAAATCAAAATCAAAATCAAAAATATTTTATTCAATGTAGGATACAAAAATATCACTTATTGAAAGTCAACATGCTATTTTTCTTTTTTTAACTACATCGCTTCACAAGGTGTTATGGTTAGGGAGAAGAAGCGACAAGAAACTCCGCAACAACACATCTTTTCAACTAGTCTCCATCCTTACAACAATACTACATCTTATATTACATATTACAAAACAATAGCAATTAACATAACAACCAGCTAACACCAGACCTCCTTATCGCCTAAATAATCATCTATCCTGTAATAACCCTTCTTACACAGAGTTTCTTTAATGTGGCGTTTAAATTTCTGCTCTGTTAAACTCAATACATGTTCTGGTATTTTATTGTAAAAGCGTATGCTGTGTCCCACAAAGGATGTGCTAACCTTGCTAAGTCTAAATTGTGGAATTTCAATTTTATTTTTGTTTCTAGTATTCAAATTATGATTATCAGAATGAATAGCTGAAATTGAATATCAAATGCTCAAGTCT
Organism: Oegoconia quadripuncta; assembly: GCA_949316235.1. NCBI lineage: Eukaryota > Metazoa > Arthropoda > Insecta > Lepidoptera > Autostichidae > Oegoconia > Oegoconia quadripuncta. The sequence goes on from OX438745.1 coordinate 36,771,787, forward strand.
TGTAGTCTTATAAAAAATGTTTTTTTCTTAATACAATAATATTAGGTCCTTACCTATGAAATTGGCGTTTGGTACGAAGAATTTCATTAAGACTGTTTTCTCCATACAAACATTTTTGATTTTTTTTTTGGGAACGGCAAATCCAAATTTAGCTAAACTTTGTGTGTATTATCGGATTTAACATTAAGTTAAGTATAGGCAGCGATAATTTTTAAAAGTAACCGCTTTATAAAAGTTTCAGCGAATCTAAGAAATGATGAAGCACATAAAAAGAGCTCTCTTCAATTTTTTTTTATTATGTGATTTAGCCCAGAAATTAAAGTGAAACCTTGAAATAATATTCCATTTTCCAAATAAAAAACAAATTTGGATATAGCTTCGAAAATCGCAGGATTTGGTACATATGATAAACGAAGAAAAAAAACTACAATTTCATAGATAAAGACCCAATATATCGGACATTTATACCAATTTATAGCTTAATGCTGAGATGGTGTTCACCGTATTTCAACATCTCCCTGTTTTCTATACATTGATGTAATTTACGTGTTAATATTGATATCGTTGCTGTTATGGTGTGTTGTCAAATAAATATACCAGTATGTCTATGTCAATCATCTAGTTGGATATGCCCTATATAAGGGCAAATGGTTTCCGCCTTTGTCCTACGGATCGCTAACTCGTGACCGCGATGCGAAGACCGTGTCACGAGCCGCCTTGTAGCTGTGCAAAATGTAGAAAATTAATAATTTTTTTATATGCGCGACGGGTTCGGACTTGACCTCAATCACACCTGATGTTAAGTGAACATTTGGGGGTCTGGCTATCTTATCTCTGACAACCGGAACACAACAATGATACTAACATTGCTGTTTAGCGGCAGATTTAGATAAGATGGTGGTAGCTAGCCAGGCGGACATTTAATATGCCCTACCACCAACCAAACCCAGTACTTAAACATGTACACGCTGGGGATCGAACCCGTGACCTGCGAATCGTAAACTCAATGTTGTTTACATTGAGCCACAGTGGCGGTTAATAGTTTGTTAAAATGTAAAATGTAATGTTTAATGTACGTTGACCGTACACCCTATTTTAAAATCCACTGCACCCTATCCTCCAAATCAACAGAAAGTACAAAATGTAAATAGATCAAACAAACCAAATGAAATTGTCCTTTGGTCATTATTGCGAGTTTCGACCCTCGGTAACCTAGAGAACCGGTCCCGGCATCTTCGGGTGTGGACAGCACACCCCACGTCAAGGGTTCGTTAACCCGTATGGGGTACAATCACTGATACTGGAGGGATCGCCCCTCTAGCGTTTATTACTTGTGAAGATGGTTTTATTGTCACGAAAACATATAAATAATGATGGAAAGAAAAAAATTATACATGTACAGGTAAATCAAGTTATAATCTTATCATTCGACGACCGGTCGGTATAGTGGATAGTGACCCAGTCTGCAAAACAAAAACGATTGTGGGTTCGAATCGCGTTGGTATTTATCTCGAGTCATACATGTTTATATAATTTATATAAGTTAATATATTTACAGTGATAATTTATTATAACTGACATTATTTTGTAATGTATGTTTTTTTTATAATATAAATATCCTTAGACATACACACAGCGCCATCTAGTTCCACAGTAAGCAACTATAGGCTTGTGTTGTGGATACCAGATGATTGACATACTACATAAATACATATTTATTTATTTTTTGTAAATAAATTACTTATTATTTTTTATTTTATTTTATTGATAATACAGAATCAACAGCATCTTTATAAAAAATATTACACAAAATTTACAAGCCAAAGTCATGCCAATTACAGATTCTCATTTTTCATTACAATTCTCTTAAAAAAATAATTAGGTGGAAAGTCAGTATTAAATAATAATCATTATACAATCTAGAGGTAAAAAATTAATAGTGAGACAAACTAAGTAATAATAAATAATTTTGTCAATAAAAAATTGGTCAAATAATTCAATCAATCTCAAATAATCGTCGTATAAATGTATAAGAAATGTATTATAAATGAAAACATCCATAACTCGGGTTACACATGCCGTATTCATCACACAAACATATGCCCCTAGTGAGATCCCGATTTATTTATGAACATGTCAAACATTTAGTTGTTCACAGGTAAAAATGGCATCTAGCGCATTTCCTCGAGGCGGCATAGTGTCCAGCAGGTAAGCAGCTTTCCCGCGCTGAATAGCGAGACTTATTCTCCGCGCTAGGAAGCCGCCCGCTCTGTGGTCACCAGACACCTCGATGAGACGCGCCGACAGGTCTTGGACCAGACGTTTTGCCTCAGGAACCCATCGTCTCGATATAAATATTTATCCGTTATCTAGTATCCATAGTAGCTTTGCTTAGTTTAGGACTAGATGATTGGTGTAAGTGTCCGAAATATTTATTTATCCACAATTTATCTATTTTGTTGTAAACAACAATGTTAATAGCATTGCTGTGTTCCGGTTGTCAGAGACACATTAACCAGTCCCCAATTAAGAAGGGGTTTCCGAGTCAGTATGCATCCACCTTGGGCTGCATATTCACTTAACATCAGATGTGATTGGGGTCAAGTGCTAACACGTTATGCATAAAAAAAAAATCATTTTCAAATTTATTCAGCTATTTTGGCGATACAGGCACGAAATTCCCTCCGGGGCGTCAATCTTCCCAAAATCATATTTCTTATCTTGGGATCTGCAAGAGCAGGGTGAGTAGGCATCTACTGAAGTCGTGCGCTTTATCTTCGACCATATCGTCATTTTCTAAAAAGTGGGTTGTGGTCATTTATGCCTATCCAGTCAGTCATTCAAAAAAAAACTTATCGTCTCCTTTTGGACGAGATTAAAAAAAACCTGCTCATAGATGCTGCTGCTGCTGCTTGACGACGGATTGGTGTAGAGGATAGTGACCCTATCAGCGAAACCAACGGTTGCGGGATCGAGTCACGCGAGGGGTAAATATTTGTGTGATGAATACGGGCATTTATTCCCGAGTCTTGGATGTTTATATAAATATTTAAGTAAGTTTATCCGTTATCTAGTATACATAGCACAAGCTTTGCGTTTAGGACTAGATGATTGGTGTAAGTGTCCAAAAAAAAAGAAATAGATATAATTCGCACTCCATTCGAATTTCGAATTGATTCCTTCACTTTACTGCCAAAAACACACGTCAAAGTTTCCGTTATCTTTCATCTGTACAATGTCATGCCGAGGCAGTTCTTACCGCAATGTCTAAGCTTTGATTGGTAATTCTATGCTATTGTAAGCAAGTATTTTTATTGACATGCTTGTAAAAAATTAAAATTTCGTAAATTCATTGAAATGCCATGTACCACTTTATTAGCCAATTCTGCGAGCATTTTCAATAATTTTCATACGCATAAGCACTGTGCGGTGTTGTATTCTTCAATCTCCATCCTCCGGTGTCCACAGAATACCAGGGTCGCGTCACTGGGCTCCAATGTCGCGACATTATGCTGAGTGGATGCCTTTTTGGCACCATCACATCATGTACTAATTTAAGTAGGTATAAGCAATAATGGTCTCAAATAAAAACTTTTTCTTTCTTCAGAATCAATCACGTCAGATATTTCTCAAAGATATCTAGTTTTGGCAGAAAATGCACAATGCGAACGACAGGTCAGCGTTGATACTTATAAACAGTTTACTGGGGAATTTTATTATAATTGAATGGTATTTGTGTTGAGTTTTAAGATTTAATATCTTCTGCAGGTTGAACATTTTCCGGCATTAATTCAAAATACGACGCGACGCGCCTGTTCAGGGAGACGCGGCCCGAAAGCCACCCCTTGTATCTCGAAGCTATAAAAGTCGATGCTTCCTATCAATCACAAGATTAAAAGCGTCATATTTACCTTAGATATACCCGATTCTATGTCGGTTAAATAATACTTAGATATCATATTCGTATTCATATTCTTTCAGAAGTAATCTTCTGGTTTGTGTTTTTCACGTGAATAACACAAATAGAAGCCTCGAGGAGATGCGGTAGACATAATTTTTTACCTGTAAATGTTTGTATTTATAAACGTTTGACATATTGAAAATTTAAATAAATGACTTGATATATTATATTTAAAGTGAAATGCCTATTCCTTAAAGTTGTTAACAGAATCAATACAGAATGTTGTTAAAGCGGAATGGTTTCGAATAAACGCTATTAATAAGTTACGTGGATTTTATTGTTTTTTTTGTAGTGATAAAACTGTATAGATTGTCATTCTTCTTTTATCTTTTAAAGGCACGGTATACATGAACATGAGTAGTCAAAACGAACAAAATAAAGTGACGTCTCTATTCACATCTCTGTTCCTAAAACTATGAGAGGGTTCGGACTCGCGGGGCATTATTGATTTCCATTATACGAAAACCGACACGAGTTCTGACGAATGCTCTTAAACATGTCAGTGAGACAAGCAAAAAAAAATTCCCACTCGAAATTTTCGAATTTAAAGGGCAATAGGTCGTTAATGGTGGTAGGTGCTCAATGTTTATATAAGTCTATACCGCTCAGTCGGTTAAAAATATATGATACTCTAGGGTAGACGAATCTAACGACACCTTGCACTTCAAAATCGCTCAAGCCTTTAGGCATTTTTTCTTCCTTTACAATCTTTGTTTTGATTTCACCGGCTTTATACACATGATATCTTCTATCTCGACTTGTTAAAATAAATGATATATTTATCTAGCGGTTTCCGAGCAGTAGGAGCCTGGTGATCAGTGAAACATGTATTTCCTAGTACAGGCACCAGACTCTAATATTTATTTGAAAAATGCACCATAATATTAAGCTTCTATATTTACCTTCGATTATGTGTTATTTGTTTACCTTGTAAAAAAAAATAAAGATGATTCTGTAAGAAAATGCATATTTCTGTATCAATTTTGTATACAATAAAGATATTAAGATATATACAATACAATGCAATGCAATGCAATGCAATACAATACAAATACACTTTATTGCACAACAGAAAAGAAATTATAGTTTCAGAAAAGTGGTGAGAATAGAATGTACATTTTTTTATATATAAGATGATTCTTCCTTCCTGGTCAGTCAGGTAATACCCTCCTTTCTTGGGCAGTCGAGTAAAAAGAGGGTTTTGCTGCAGATATTAAAAACCACCAGAGTTAGTACCCCAGGAGGGTACCAGCACTGCTGGGGAATCCCTCATCGCTCAGGCTGCCCTATTTATTCTGGGGTGGACACCTTCCTCAAAGGCCGACAACGCATCTGTGACCCTTTTGGTGTTGCGGGTGCCCATGGGCGGCGGTGATTGCTTTCCATCAGGTGACCCGCATGCTCGTTTGCCGCCCTCTCATATAAAAAAAAAAAAAAAACCACCCCAATCTCTGTTACTCATAAAACAGCGTACCTTCGCCGTTTTATTTGAGGAGGTGACAAAATAGAATTGACTCACAAATGAAATATACGAAATGAATGACTCGGTCGTGCCGTGCGATTGCGCGATAGTATCGGGGTTGGAGCGATTGAATGAATTTCTGTTACGAGAACGGGCGAAAATAATTGATTCTTATTGAAATGAAAAAAATGAGAATCATCATAGTTCCAACTTAATAACGCCCTGGCTACATATTGTGTTTTATAGTGTTCTATTATTTATATAAGAGCACGTGGCAGAGGTCATCCTCTGTCACGTGTATTTCTGGATATGCTCATGTACCTAATCCAAATTGGACGAAAGACCCTTAATCTCGCCTTCTACGACACCAACGGGAAGAGACGGGTTTGTTCTATTCTTTTTACATGCTTCTTTTTACATGCATACATAAAAGTTTAAAATAAAATAAAAAATAGTCAACACGAGCCCTCCACATTACACTATCGGCACTAAAACATTTCCCTACGAGCGTAATAAGACGCGATTGTGCCGGAACAGTTGAAAAGGGTACCGTTATATCACTGCCTATATCAGGGGATGCTCGTCAAAACGAGCGCTACTATGAATGCGCGATGTGGCAGAGCTTACACCGAAATGAATCTTAAGAGGATTGACAACATTTTTTTTCATATGGCAACCTTGACAATAATTCCTCGGTCGCGCGTCGTTAATACTTTGCAGTTAAAGTGATGTACCTATATGTGGCAGGCAATTCGTTGAATTAGTCATTTCATAAAATGTCTAGACATATGTAATAATGTGAAGCCTAATACAGCAGACTGACAACCAACTATCAGAAACTTATATTAAGTTATATAGGTGAAGTGTATAAATATGTAATCCATGACATACATTTATATATCAATACTAGCTGTTTTGAGTTGTGTCACTTGTGTATACTTTTGAGGTTTGTGAAATGTAAATTTGTTATAATTGACGTAAAATAATATGGTTTGTGTGCAATTATTTAGTTTTATAAGGTATGTAATAGACTTTTTACTATGATAAATATGCTTTCAAAATTCAAAGAAGGTATTACGCCAGGTCACATTCATAGCTATTATCCAGATAAAATGTCCATCCCAATTTCTCAACCCTGGATATAGTTAAAAAAGGTCAGGGTAACGCCCCTGCGACAAAAATCTTTATCTCCTGATGGGTTCCGCCGATACGCTTTGTTCAATGATGAGGGTTGCGCTGTAGAATTATTGAGCATACCTTTTTATTTTCGGTCCCCTAACTTAAGGTGTCTATTTACCTTGAAGTCATTATGGCAATGCAGAGGATTCCAATCACTCCTTGGGGATATATTTTCCAAAGTGACGGGTTAATAACACAAGCCGAAGGTTGACGATTTTGTGTGGGTGTTACGGACAATCTCACCTGTAAAACAATTAAGTTAAGAATTTTGTATTTTATTAATAAAGAGTTTGTTTTTTGTATGTTTTACCGAATATGTGATTACTTGTATCTGGTTACCAAATTAAAAGCGGGTATTTGGCTATTTTTAATAAATAATAGTTTAAGTGGGTAATCTTTAAAAATAATTTTGTAATATACCCTCCGAATGATTGATTTATTTCTTCTCTCCTTTTATGTGTATACTCTTCTTTTCATGAGAGAATAATGATTGACTCGCTTATAACTAGTTGAGAACCTTATTTATGTACTTAAGTAGGGAAAAATTGTGAATAAATGAGTACAAGTAGCAGGACAGTACGAATACGACAAAGCATCGAGTTTCTCTTGTTTCACACGTCCCTGGTAATCCTGGTTAATTGTGGTTCCGGTAAAGTTAGTGGTTCCAGCTAGTGTGTGGTTCCTGAATACGAAGCTGTAAAATAGTGACATCTCGGAGAAAAATAAGAATCCTTGCCCCTAAAATCCTAGGGAAGTCAAGTGCCGCCTACTAGAGGGAATTTAGATAAGGCCCTCAACGCCCTCTACAACGGGCTCTTGCCAACGCGACCCGTCTCTCTCTCCCGCTGGTGTCGCCACCAAGGGAGTTTGAGTTCAAGTCCGTTGCGCCATCTTCAGGCCTTTCTACAAAACTGGCACGACTCTCTGCTATAAGTTTTTGGTCCTTTCGAAGCCGGATTCTTCAAGATGTCAACAAGAAGCAATATGTTAACGCGAGCGAAGACGCGTTGTCGGGAAGACGCCACTGACTCTGGTTTACAAAGTGAACGCCCAGCGCCAGCGTCGCCATCTACAGTGCAGCATCGAATGTTGGGAAGAACGCCCACGCCAACGATTCCGGCGGTTGGAGGACGCATTCGCGATTTTAGTGAAAAGCGTCCACCGTTGGAGAATCCTGTAGCTGTGGCAACTTCGGTTACTGTGCAAGAGGAGACTACGTTGATGGCACGTCGAGTTGGCACGGGGGGTAGCAACCGTAGTCGGTCGTCACGCTCGAGCCGAGCGACCCGAGAACTTCAACGTCGTCAAGCTGAATTAGACGCAGAAGTGCAACTGGCCAGGATTGATCAAGGACTAATTAAGAAGAGATTAGCGGTTGACCTCGCGCGCATAGAGGTCGAAGAGGAGAATGCCGGCGACCTGTCGTCTGTGGGCTCAGCAGATAGAGTAAATGATTGGCTGGAAGCCACGAGAGGCGCAGCGGCACCTCAAGATAGACCACTTCCATATTTTGATGAAGGCGCGCGTACCAACCCACTGCCGGACAACTGTGCTCCAACACGAGCCATCCCGCCCACGCCGATGCCCGTCGCGCCACCGGTTGCGCATCTCGCACGTCCGGCGCCAGCAACTATGCCACAGCTACCGCCGGCACCGTATTTCGAGCCGCAGCACAATCAACGCTTCACTAGTCAAGCTCCGAACGCTCCGGTCTTCGGTGAGAGAGGCACAGGATGGCACAACTCAACGAAAAGAGACCAATCAAATGAAAGAAGATATGGAAAAGGAATGGAACAGCTTGCGGAAGCCATCTCGCGCCTGGGTCGGCCACGACCGCTGCCCAGACAGACGTACGAGCTACCAGCGTTCAATGGAAATCCTTCTGATTGGTTGAATTTCAAGAAAATGTACACGACTTCATCGTCGTCTTATGAATTCACACCACATGAAAATATGGCTCGGCTGCAAGCATCGCTTCATGGAGAAGCTAAGGCAGCCGTGGAAGATTTATTGAGAACGGCAAGTGATCCGAAAGAAGTGATGAAGGCCCTGGAACAAGAATTTGGCCACTCCGGATTACTTTTAGAAAGCGCTATACAGAAAGTGCGCGCACTTCCGAAGTTAACCGACAACGGACGTGATATAAGGAAGTTTACGACTACCGTTCGTAACTGCGTGGCTACTTTGAAAAATTTGAACGCGCAGAGTTATTTACACAATCCACAAATTGTGAATGAATTAGTGGCCAGACTTACACCGATTCAACGTAATCAATATGGAGAGTACGCGATGAAGCTTGATCAACAGTGCGGGGTCGACTTACGCCTGTCACCCAACTTAGAAGCTTTATTGGAGTTCCTGAATGATATTGCGTGTGCATCATCGTACTCTATGCCACTCAACTTGATGAACGCACCGCCGCCGCCGCCGCCGCCGACATCTTCGACGTATACGCGGTCGACACGAAGACAGGGGCAGCGCACGACTCAGCGTGTGCATACACTCAAAGATGAGTCGCCAGATAAGTCACTTATGGGATGTGTTCGGTGTAAAGGTGACCACAGACTAACGGATTGTAGTGAATTTATTAAAATGTCGGTGAACGATCGGTGGGACTTTGTGAAAAGTGAAAGACTTTGTTTCAAGTGTATAGCGAGGCGACACGCACGCAACCGTTGCCATGCTAAGCGCTGCGGTAAATGTAATTATTCGCATCACGCCATGCTTCACGTCGAGAAGATGGGTACTACGCGCTCGACTTCATCTGAGAAGTCTGTGCCCGCACCGGTGAGCGCTCCGCGACAGACAACTGCTCCAGTTACCACCGAATTGGTCACCAACGTCGGGGAGCAGCGTTCGCGGGCGTTGCTTAAAGTGTTACCGGTCAATGTAGTAATCGGCGGCGAAGAGCGACCTACATACGCTCTATTGGACGATGGAGCAACGGTCTCCTTAATTGATGAGAAGCTCGCCAGTGGAGTGGATGGTCAGCTATGCCCACTCAAAATCATGAGTGCTCGCGGACATTGTGTAACGGACAGTGAATCCAAAAAAGTGTCAATTGGACTCCGTGGACCTAATGGTGATTTGCATAATGTGTCACTACGAACAATTAGTGATTTAAACTTACCAGTACAAACTGTGCCTCCAAGTGTGTTGAGTGAAAATAGCCATCTGCTGGACTTGGATTGCAGTGCAATGGAGGACGCGAAACCCATGGTGTTACTCGGCCAAGATCACTGGGACTTGGTAGTCGGCTGGGATATGAGGCAGGGTAAGTCAGGTACGCCAGTTGCATCTCTAACAAAATTAGGATGGGTGGTCCATGGCCCATTTTTCTCTTGTGCAAATCATAACTCTGTTAATTGCTTGCGAATTGATGATGACCTGCACGATTTAGTTAAGCGTCAATTTGAATTAGAAGCTATAGGCATCTCCGAGGCAAATCGTCAGAATAGTCAGACTAAACGAGCGATAAATATATTAGAATCTACCAGTCGTAGAATTGGCTCAGAGTGGGAAGTAGGCCTGTTATGGAACCGCGATCATATCGATTTGCCCGATAATTATAAGTACGCTCTAAAAAGACTAATTAACGTGGAGCGAAAAATTGATAAAGACGCTAACTATGCCGAGCAGTATTTTAAACAGATTGATAGATTATTAAGTGAAGGTTATGCCAAACGGGTAGATATGCCCAGACCAACTGATCTTGTTTGGTATTTGCCCCACTTTGGGGTCACTAACCCGAATAAACCAGATAAATTAAGGCTTGTTTTTGATGCAGCTGCCAATTATAATGGTACATGTTTGAATGATAATTTGATGAGCGGTCCAGACATGTTAAACTCACTCCTAAGTGTGTTATTTAAATTTCGTGCCGGCCCTATCGCCTTCGCGGGCGACATCGCTGATATGTTTATGCGTGTCAAAATAAGGGAACAGGATCAGGGCGCACAATTGTTTTTATGGCGAGGAAAAGACCGAAATAGAGATCCTGACGTATATGCCATGACCTCTATGGTTTTTGGAGCCACATCGTCACCCACTACCGCCATTTTTATATTAAATAAGAACGCTAGCGAATATGCTAATGTCTATCCAGAGGCCGTCGCGGCCATCAAAAACAAACATTATATGGATGATTATTTGGAAAGTGTAGAAACAGTGGAACAAGCCAAACGTCTCGTAAGCGAGGTCACACAAATACACGCAGCGGGTGGTTTTAACATACGTGGTTGGGTAACGAACTCTCCCGATTTGCGAGAACATTTGTGTGCCAACGCTCCCGAACGTGTTAAAATAGAAAGGTCACTTGAGGAGTCCGAGCGAACGCTTGGAATGATTTGGACCCCTCATGATGATATTTTGACCTTTGACCTATCCTTTAAACGCTTACCGCCCGAGATAGTTGAGGGCAAAGTTGTACCTACTAAAAGAGAGTTTCTACGGGCGATAATGAGTATTTTCGATCCTTTAGGATTTTTATATCCCTGTGTAATTCAATCACGAATATTAATGCAACGAATCTGGCAGTCTGGCGTCCACTGGGATGAACAATTGAAACCTGCTGAGGCAAATCTATGGTTTCAATGGTTAAATAATTTAAAACTACTCACTGAAGTTAAGATTCCCCGTTGGTACGGTCTGGAAAATAATGACCTAGAACTCCATGTTTTCGGAGACGCATCGGAACTCGCGTATGCAGCCGTGGCCTTTATTGTAGGAACAAATAAAGTAGGAATTCGGTCCACAGCAATGGTGGCCGGTAAAGCTCGAGTCGCACCTGTTAAGGTGGTATCCATACCGCGACTCGAACTCCAAGCTGCCGTATTAGCATGTAGGCTATCTCGTGTAGTTGAGAAAGACCTAGGCATGACCGTTAGTAGGAAGTATTTATGGACAGACTCACAGACCGTTTTAAGATGGATAAACTCTGATGCCCGTGATTACCAGAGATATGTAGCACATCGATTAGGTGAAATTGACGAATTGTCTAGCAAAAGCGACTGGCGCTGGCTACCCTCTGCCGTCAACCCGGCTGATGAAGCCACTCGGTTGGACTGGCCGAATACAAAGAACATGTGGTTTTCTGGCCCTCCTTTTCTTTGCTATCCGCAGACGCAGTGGCCGGCGATGCCTGTCGCGCCGACAGACGAGGCGCATGAAGAGGATCCGGAGGTTGTGCATCGCATGCACGCCCTCAGCGAGCCGGCGGCGACGCCGCTAATAGACACGCGGCGCTTCTCTTCGTGGACACGAGCGCTGCGCGTTACTGCGCGCGTGTTCATTTTCGTCGAACGCTGCCGACGCCGACGCCCCTCATCCGCACTGTCACCCGCCGACCTAGACACAGCTGAGAAATACCTACTGCGTGAAGTTCAAAAGCAGGCATTTAACGACGACATAAACGCCATTCTCAATGCACGACAACTGCCAAAGTCGAGTCGCCTTATATCACTCGACCCCATGATATTTGAGGACGGCATGCTACGCGTGCGCGGCAGACTACGCGCCGCGCCTGAACTGAATTTTGGTGAGCGACATCCAATTATATTAGATGGACGTCATCCTACCGTTCGTCTACTTATAATTGATTATCATAAGCGAGCACACCACGTAAACCACGAAGCGGTAGTAAACGCTTTAAGAGAGAGGTTTTGGGTGCTCCAATCCCGTACGGCGACAAAGAAATGTATAGCTGAATGTCAGCTATGTCGTTTAAGGCGCGCTCGACCTTTGAACCCAAAGATGGGAGACTTACCTAAAGTGCGCCTAACAGACACAAGGCGAGCATTTGTACACTGCGGTCTCGATTACTTCGGACCGATGGAAGTGACTATAGGTCGACGCAGAGAAAAGCGGTGGGGGGTTTTATTCACTTGCCTCGCCACCCGCGCCATACACCTAGACCTAGCCGCCTCACTGAGTGCCGACTCGGCTATATTAGCATTGAGAAGGCTAATAGCGCGCCGCGGACAACCTTCAACAATTTACAGTGACCGAGGTACCAATTTTGTTGCAGCAAATAAAGAATTGCGAGCTGCACTTCGTGAAATGGACCACGACCGGCTGAAAGATGAAGTCATCAGTCGAAAAATTGATTGGATTTACTCCCCTCCAGCCGCTCCTCATATGGGTGGATCGTGGGAGAGATTAGTGCGAGCCACGAAGAATGCACTACAGGCATTATTAAGAGAACGGGCTCCTAAAGAAGAAACTTTGATGACACTCCTAGCCGAGGCCGAACTTGTGGTAAATAGCCGGCCATTGACCTATGTCACCGATGATCCAGAAAATCCAGTGGTGATAACTCCCAACCATTTGCTCATCGGAACATCTGCGGGCGGCGCTCCCATGGTACGAACGCAGTTGAGCGATCATAACTCAAGAGCTCAATGGCGGCGAGTAAATGCGCTGGCGGACGAGTTTTGGAGGCGGTGGAGGCGTGAATATCTGCCCACCTTACAGCGGAGGCAAAAGTGGACATTGAACGAGCCTAATGTGAAAGTGAACGAAGTGTGTGTGATATGTGACAAAAATAGGCCCCGTAATGACTGGCCAATGGGAAAAATAATAAAGACTTATTGTGGTAAGGACGGTATAACCCGTGTAATAGACATTAAGACCAAACATGGAGTGTTGCGTCGTCCCATTACAGGTGTGATTGTCCTACCCACTAGTTGAGTACTTGATGGAACTCTCGTACTGGGGGGTAGAGATTGTTACGGACAATCTCACCTGTAAAACAATTAAGTTAAGAATTTTGTATTTTATTAATAAAGAGTTTGTTTTTTGTATGTTTTACCGAATATGTGATTACTTGTATCTGGTTACCAAATTAAAAGCGGGTATTTGGCTATTTTTAATAAATAATAGTTTAAGTGGGTAATCTTTAAAAATAATTTTGTAATATACCCTCCGAATGATTGATTTATTTCTTCTCTCCTTTTATGTGTATACTCTTCTTTTCATGAGAGAATAATGATTGACTCGCTTATAACTAGTTGAGAACCTTATTTATATACTTAAGTAGGGAAAAATTGTGAATAAATGAAAACTCCAAATCGTACAAAACCTTTTCTGTCGTAGAGCACTGAACGCCCACTGGTGCGTCAGAAATGCTGACCTTCACCGTGACATAGATTTACCATCAATCCAACAGTTTTTGAAAACCCTCACCGAATCCTTTTTCAAATCAGCTACCGAACACCCAAATCCGTTAATAAGAGGGTCAGCAGTCTACCCTACCCCCTCATCAACCTCTCTCTATCAAGTCCGGCGTCCTAGGAACGTCCTCACCGACCCACCCAACAAACTCACATCCGATCTGGCTTGCCTCCTGGCGGCCACAGATGAGTCAGGGGCACTTGTCACCCCTGACTCATCATCGACTCTCGATTAGCTCCAGGCTCTTCTAAGTGATGCTCTTCTAGCAGAGCACCACTAGCGCCCCTCCCCTCCCCAGGAAAGGGGTCGCTTCCGATGACGGGATAAAAGCCTCACGGCTAGTCCCTACCTCCAAGGCGGAGTTTTAGTGGGTAGGCACACTCTGTGAGTCCCACATAACTTGCACAGCCGGCTGTGCTCGTACGCTTAGAGCCTTCTCCGCCTCCCTCCTTCGTTCCTCCGGAGGGTGCCTTTGCATGGGCGCAAAAAAAAAAAAAAAAAAAAAAAAAAAGTGAATAAATGAGTACAAGTAGCAGGACAGTACGAATACGACAAAGCATCGAGTTTCTCTTGTTTCACACGTCCCTGGTAATCCTGGTTAATTGTGGTTCCGGTAAAGTTAGTGGTTCCAGCTAGTGTGTGGTTCCTGAATACGAAGCTGTAAAATAGTGACATCTCGGAGAAAAATAAGAATCCTTGCCCCTAAAATCCTAGGGAAGTCAAGTGCCGCCTACTAGAGGGAATTTAGATAAGGCCCTCAACGCCCTCTACAACGGGCTCTTGCCAACGCGACCCGTCTCTCTCTCCCGCTGGTGTCGCCACCAAGGGAGTTTGAGTTCAAGTCCGTTGCGCCATCTTCAGGCCTTTCTACAAAACTGGCACGACTCTCTGCTATAGTGGGTGTGTCCAGTCTTTGTGCGGATGTATCTCAATAATGCGTGCTCCGATTGGATTTTTGGGTTTACGATTCGGAGGTCGCGGGTTCGATCCCCAGCGGGGTACATGTTTAAGTACTCGGTTTGGTTGGTGGTAGGGCATTTTAAATGTCCGCCTGGCTAGCTACCACCATCTTATCTAAATCTACCGCCAAGCAGCAACGTTAATAGCATTGTTGTGTTCCGGTTGTCAGAGATAAGATAACCAGTCCCCAAATAAGAAGGGGTTTCCCGATCAGTACGCTTTCACCTCCGGCCACATATTCACTTAACATCAGGAGTGATTCAAGTTCTAACACGTTGTGCATAAAAAATAATAAAAATATGAGCGCATCCTACAACTTACAATAATTAGGTAGATTAACACAAGTTGGTTCAATTAGCTTCAAAACTACTGCGCTCGTACGTGGTTCGCTGATCACGTCTATTGCGGCCGACAGCACCGCACAGGTAGACATGCTAATCAACAGTACAGCACTAAAGCAACCAAATTTTTGAGGAAAGTAAGGATACTATATGGTCCTTATTACAGACGCTCAAGTATAAGTAGGTATTACTGCCATCTCTATTTCGAAATTTGAATTTACCTATCAGTTAACAACTATACTACTTGCAAATATTCGTGGCGGGCAAGGCCATAAAACGTCTGAATGCGACTACGCACATCATTATCTCGCTTGCACTTACATTGTTTATGGGTGACGTGACGTCACAATTATGTAGACATGCGCGTCGTTTGGTTTCTAGTGCGCATCTCTATTACAAAAGTGATTTGTGGCCTCGTCTGCCACGAGTATTTACGAGTAGTATAGTTTTAAAACAAGTGGCCGGAGGTGAAAGCGTACTGATCGGGAAACCCCTTCTTTTTTGGGGACGACGTGTTTGGTGTAGTGGTTAGAAACTCTGCTACTATACCAAATGGTCGCGGGTTCGAATCCCGCTAGGGGCATATGTTTGTATGATGAATACAGACATGTGTTCCCGAGTTATGGGTGTTTTTCATTTATACATGTATTTATTTACAAAAAAAAATGTATTTGTGTAGTTTATCAACCATCTGGTGTCCATAACACAAGCCTAGAAGCTTACTGTGGACCTAGATGGCGCTGTGTGTTTGTGCAAAGACATTTATTATTATATAGACATTAATTTATTTATCTTATTTGGGGACTGGCTATCCTATCTCTGACAACCGGAACAAAGCAATGCTATTAACATTGCCGTTTGCAGGAGACTTAGATGGTGGTAGCTAGCCAGGCGGACATTTTAAAATGTCCTACCACCAACCAAACCGAGTGAGTACTAAACATGTACCCCGCTGGGGATCGATTCATAAACTGTTGTTTACATTGAGCCACGGAGGCGTTTAAAGGTATTTAGTGTTAGACATCTAAATATATATAACTCAAAGGTGACTGACATAGTGATCTATCAACGCCTAGCCCAAACCACTGGACGGATCGGGCTGAAATTTGGCATGCAGGTAGATGTTATGACGTAGGCATCCGCTAAGAAAGGATTTTGATAAATTCTACCCCCAAGGGGATAAAATAGGGGATGAAAGTTTGTTGTTTGTATTTTGATAAAATCTTCCACGCGGACGAAGTCGCGGGAGGAAAGCTAGTTTCTCACATAAGTGAAATATATTTATGAAAAATAAAGATTGTTTAACCGAAAAAAACCGCAACGTTATCCGAACTCTACAACCATACCTATCAGATATACCTACACTATGACACTCGACACACAATGAAACTCTGCCGAATTTCGTGAGTCGAAGGAACGCCATTAATCTATCTTTATTACCGGCCCTTTGATCACGAAGAATTCCCACAAAAGTGTTTGCGTGTGCCCCGGCGTGACTCGCGGTTTTATGGAGGACTGTCGTTTTTAGTGGAAGTATACTTCTTATACTTCAAATCTTCAATTAAGGATTTAAGAATTCAAATTAGAAAAGTTTCCCATTTTTTTTTTTATTAAAAACTGGTTTTGCGCTTGGCTACAATCTCACCTGATGGAAAGTGACGATGTAGCCGAAGATGTATCACGCGCACCCAGTAAATGCCTATTCACTCTAGACTTGAAGATCCCAAGGTTGTAAGTGTCGGGAAAAACCGACGCGGGCAGTGATACCTTAGCAGTTCGCATTATAAATGATGAAGCAAATTTAGTAAATTGAAAGAGAGCTTCTGAGATAGTTTTCATCATCAACAGCCTGACATGTCCCCAGTTTTGGGGCACAGCCTCCTCTCACTGAGAGAGGGTATGAGCCATAATCAACCACGTGGGCCCAGTTCAGCTTGGTGGCTTTGTGGACTAGTGCCCACTTGACAGTCAGTATTAAGTCGCCTGTAGGCCACCGACTTGGCATAACGACCGATTTTATTTGAAAAAAATACACTAGTGGTCACCCATCCAAAAACAACGCCAGATATTGCTTAACTTGGCTAATCCAAAACGAATAGCGAATGAGTGCCACGAGTGTTTCTGACGGACCTTTTTTTTTATTTGTAGGCTGGAACTCTCTGACAGTCCTAACCGGGCGATGGGGCGAGCACATAGCGATGCGCGATGTGCACCCTGACTGCATGCAACAGGACAGGTTTAGGCAGAATTAGATAAGATGGTGGTAGCTAGCCAGGCGGACATTTAAAATGCCCTACCACCAACCAAAACGAGTATACTTAAACATGTATCCCGCTGGGGATCGAACCCGCGACCTCCGAATCGTAAACCAATGTTGTTTACATTGAGCCACGGAGGCGGTTAAATTGGCATTTTCTATGGAAATTATCGATTTATTTAATGTTTTTTTTTTTATTAAACCGTTATTTACCTATAAACAAAATCACTCTTAAATAAATTAGTTCGATTAAATATTTTTATTTTTCAGTGTGAGCGGTAAATTGTATAAAACTATTTCAGAAACAGGTTTAGGACCCGATTTCCAAACACATATCAGCGAAAGCCATTTGTGCGACGCCAGATAATCGAAGTGCCAAATGAACGAAGCGCCATTTAACCGATGGGCCTTTTAAGGTCTTAGCATACGTGACGGGTAATTTCTCGGACGGAACGGAGACGGGACAGGTATAGTTCCTAACGTGAAAGTGGTTTTAAAACATACGTACAGGACGGTGTTCAACGATAGTCGTGCTAGTGCTGCAACCATATTCCAGCACAAAATGTTCGATTTTACTTTTGAAGAACTAGCAATGGTTGCCGTAGTATTAGATGAAGAAGATACCATAACGATGTTTTTTCTATTGCCGTCCCGTTCCGCCCGTGTTTCTCGCCACGTGTATTTTATTGCTATGTTTTTAAATGCAACGATGTCAAAAAATCGTCCCGTGCCGTCCGGCACGAGAATAAACACGTCACGTATGCTAAGACCTTTAATCGGAAAGACAAATATGCGAAAGTCATAAGATCGAATTCGATTCGATTCGATTAAATGGCCCATCGGCTAAATGGCGTTTCGTTCATTTGGCACTTCGATTATCTGGCGTCGCACAAATGGCTTTCGCTGACATGTCTTTCGAAATCGGGTCCTAAACCTGTTTCTGAAATAGTTTTATACAATATAGCGCTCACACTGAAAAATAAAAATATTTAATCGAACTAATTTATTTAAGAGTGATTTTGTTCATAGGTAAATACCGGTTTAATAAAAAAAAAACATTAAATAAATCGATAATTTCCATAGAAAATGCCAATTTAATCGCCTCCGTGGCTCAATGTAAACAACATTGGTTTACGATTCGGAGGTCGCGGGTTCGATCCCCAGCGGGGCACATGTTAGTACTCGGTTTGGTTGGTGGTAGGGCATTTTAAATGTCCGCCTGGCTAGCTACCACCATCTTATCTAATTCTGCCGCCAAGCAGCGACGTTAATAGCATTGTTGTGTTCCGGTTGTCAGAGATAAGATAGCCAGTCCCCCAAATGTGTTGGGGTTTCCGGGTCAGTACGCTTCCACCTTCGACATCATCTTCACTTAACATCAGGTGTTATTGAGGTCAAGTACCAACCCGTCGTGCATAAAAAAAAAACTTACATAAATGTGCCAAATTTCAGCTCAATCAGATATCCGCAAATGGTTGAAAAATGGTTTGCTTTTGAAACGGACCACTTACATAGGTACGATAATTGCAAATTAAATAAATCCTTCTAAAAAATATTGAAAAAATACGAAACTCCTCCTTTTTGGAAGAAGGTTAAGAAAGAAAACTAATCGCAACAATGTCGAAACTAAATTATTCATTTGTCAACGCAAGCATAACGGGTAGGCAGTCGTTAGTCCCCTATAAATGAGGTTATAGGATGATTGTAATTTGGCAAGGCGCCAGTGGAACAATTAACATTGCCGGTGCGAGGTGTTTGCAGGTTTCTCCGAATCAATGGACGCTGGATCCTTTTTGACCCTGGACAAAAAACGGCGGGAGTAATGAAACGGATAGCGTTGAATATGTGTCCAGTCTTTGTACGAGTATGTACCTCAATTTGATCAGATTTTAATGTAGTATTTTTTATTTTTAGTCAAGTTTGATGACAATCGGATGAGTTGTTCGACTTGGTATGTATATATGGAAGATATTATCATGCAACATGTTTGAGGAGGAACTGTCTCCTATAACACAGGTTATACCTAGTTTAGGAGGCAAGAATCCCTACTGTTGTTTTACACTATTCAAATGTACCTAACCTCTTATACCTAAATTTGTATAGACTTCAACATTAGACTTTTTTTTTATATGAGAGGGCGGCATACGAGCATGCAGGTCACCTGATGGAAAGCAATCACCGCCGCCCATGGACACCCGCAACACCAAAAGGGTCACAGATGTGTTGCCGGCCTTTGAGGAAGGTGTAGGCTCGTTTCTTGAAGGTTCCAATGTCGTACTCGTTCGGGAATACCGGTGCAGGAAGTCCGTTCCACAGGGTGGTAGTACGTGGTAAGAAGTTTCTTGAGAAACGTACAGTGGTAGAGACTGTGGTACAGGTACAGACTGTGTTAGAATAGGTAATAATAGTAAGTAAATGTTCGTAAGTGATAGTTATAAGTGTGAAGCGTTTGTGTTGTATAATGTACAATGTATGTATAATCTACGATGTAAGCTTTTTGGAGTAGAGTTCCAATAATAATTATTATTATGATTTTAAATTCTTAATATCTCCTCTTTTATTATTATTTATAAAGTATTTCTCTTGTTCGAAGTGAAGAAGGTAATTTTCGCACCAGACGGGTATCAACCAAGTGTGGCGGGTTCAGCTGATGAAGTAATAATAGATGGAGTCAGAAACTTTCTGGTAATTCTACAAGTGTTAAGTGTCGTGGCTTTTTGTAAAATGTGTGTTATGTATATTGGAATATTCAAAGTTATTAGGCTATTTTTTTAAGTTTTGGGGATTATTCCGGTGGTTGACAAGACAATCGGGACTATGTGTATTGTTTGAGCTTTCCATTGGGTTCCGATTTTTATTATTATTATTATCATTTATAACGTATTTCTCTTCTTTATTATTATTAGGGTAGCAATAAAACGAGTGACTGTAAATTACATTTTGAAGTTTCAAAATTAATTAATTTAGGTTATAGTATTACTAAGTGAGCGACTGACTGCGAGTGAGGAGAAATCAACAGAACAGCAACTTACAAACATTAATTTGAGTTACTTAAAAAACAAAATGAGAAGCTTCATAATATTGGAGCGACCTAATATTTGTTTGAGTGTCAACGTTACGTCCTGTATTTTTTTCAATATTTGGCAAATGTAATTCTTACATGTCAACCTAACACGAAGGATATGGCGGGCGATCCGGGCGATCCGGCCGATACCCTTCGAACCTAACCTATCCATATCGGGGTGCCAAGAACTACCGTGCTCGCTTCGCTCGCACTCGACCGGCTCGCTTGCGCCATACCCTTCGAACCTAACCTAACCATGTCGGGGTGCAGTTATGCTTTAGTTGCCCTCTTTGTATTACCAGTCGCTCACTTAGTAATGTAGTCACTCACTTAGTAATACATACCGCTCAAGTTATTAAAACAGTATGTCATCATCAGTCGCAAAGTTTTTTTTATTCGCTTGTTTTATAATTCCTCTTATTATTATATTATTAGGCGATTTTGTGAACGGTATTGAGTTAAAAAGGTGTATTTTTTGGTGGTGAAAGCAGTATTTTTAATTCACTATATGCACAAGAAAATAAAGACAAACTAACAACAGCGTAAACAGTCAATAGATAAATGAAAAAAGACTTTATTAAAACAAGCTTTTATTAGTTGTTAATAACTAAATAATTAAGATGAAAAGGATCCTGGATATCATCTAAGATCAGGTTACTTGTTAAGACAAATCAAATAAGCCCGAACTTGATGGAGTTGCGTAGTTTCATTACAGTAGTAGAAAGTGGGTCAAATTTAACTTGTAAGATTTATTAACGGACACCGAGACGGGTGACACTAAAAATGAAACTTACTACACTACTTTGATCTGACTTTTTCTTTTCGTTAACTCCCGCCTCGTGAACTTAGTTGACTATCTATAAGTGCTTCTAGCGATTGTGTTTTATACTATATATTAATTATTTATATATATACAGGGCGTCCCAAAGTTATGGGACATGAAGGGGAAGTACCTTAAATATTGTAGATAGTGAATTTTGCTCAAAGAAGACTTTATGTTATTTTTAAAAGTTAGTAATTCTGCATTCATAGATTTTCTACAAATTACTTGCTTCGGCTGGGAATCGAACCGACTTAAATGTGAAAAAAAAAACACCCTACTTTTATGATGCCAATCGAAAGAATAGCTAAAAAATAATAACTCTGCCTAAGTAACATAGTATTTTAAAAGAAAGGAACAACATAAAATGATTGAGTCAAAACAAAAAGCGATACGAGAACGTAGGCGAGTTGCAAACAGAATTGTGCCATATCACATCGAGTGTTCACCATAAAATGATTAGAAAATCAACAGGCAGCGGGCTCATTAAAAGATTGGCGATTTGCGTAAGACAAGAGGGATCACATTTTGAGCATTTAATTAATTAATTTACAAAAAAATACCTACTTAATTGACTACGGCAGTTTCATGTATGTTTTTTATTTGATTAAAATGATTAATTTCACGTTGTTCCTTTCTTTTAAAATACTATGTTACTTAGGCAGAGTTATTATTTTTTAGCTATTCTTTCGATTGGCATCATAAAAGTAGGGTGTTTTTTTTTTCACATTTGAGTCGGTTCGATTCCCAGCCGAAGCAAATAATTTTTAGAAAATCTATGAATGCAGAATTACTAACTTTTAAAAATAACATAAAGTCTTCTTTGAGCAAAATTCACTATCTACGATATTTAAGGTACTTCCCCTTCATGTCCCATAACTTTGGGACGCCCTGTATATATATATATATTTATTTATATATATTTATATAAAATATCTATTAATATGATATTATTATTATTTTTATGCATACTTATCTATAATTATTTCTTTAGTTGGTAGTATCGTGCACCCTAGCTGTTTTTCTAACTACAAATGTCCCATAGCTGTGAGTTGTCTGGAAGACATCACTTTTAGTGATAAGACCGCCGAATTGTGTTCTATTGTTATCATCAAAAAATATTGTAAATTATTTTGCGCAATAAAGAGTATTTGTAGTGTATTGTATTGTATGAAAGCTTATAAAAATATAAAATTAAAGACATAGTTAAAGGTAAAAACATAAAAGTATTAATATTATTATACACTAGATATTCGCCCGCGGCTTCGCCTGCGTGGAATAACTTTATCGCGGAATATTATTTATCCCGCGGGAACTACTCATTTTATCGGGATGAAATATATCCTATGTCTCAATCAATCAGGGTGAATAGGCATCTACTGAGATCGAGTGCTTCATCTTCGGCCATTGTCACTTCCCATCAGGTGAGATTGTGTTCACACATATCCTAGAAAAAAAACTTATACATAAACGACACTGTATTCCCAAAGCAACTCGTATACCTTACGATAATTTTTCATGGGTCGTTTTCGCTGACTCCTCAATTCCTTTTGATGTAATCTATAAGGAGAATATTCCTGATTTATTCTGTTACAGCTAAAGTGTACTCGTGGCTTGACAGGCCAAAGATTTACGACCGTAATTTTTTTCCCCCCGCCCGTAGCGAAGGTAAAACGGACCACTATGTTGTGTGTTCGGACAGTATGGAAGTAGTTCGGTATAAGAATAAGGCAAGTAAACGTGTTGGCGTTATTTTTAGAGATATTGAATTATATACACTATAGTTACGGTCGCGGTATCAATTTTATCGAATTATCACAATGAAATGACGAGAGACCTTATAACGAAATAAACGTGTGACTAACTTCACGCCATTGGAGCGGAACGGGTATTTGACAAAAATAATTGCCATTTTGATTGTTACCGTTTTTAACCGCCTCAGTGGTTCAATGTAAACAACATTGGGTTTACGATTTGGAGGTCGCGGGTTCGATCCCCAGCGTGGTACATTTTTAAGTACACACACACCTAATGTTAAGTGAAGATGAGGCCGAAGGTGGTTGGTACTGACCCGGAAACCCCATCATTGGGGGACTGGCTATCTTATCTCTGACGACTGGAACACAACAATGCTATTAACACAGCTGTTTGGCGGCAGATTTAGATAAGATTGTCGTAGCTAGCCAGGCGGACATTTAATACGCCCTACCACCAACCAAACCGAGAACTAAATATGTACCCCGCTGGGGATCGAAGCCGCGACCTCCGAAACGTTTACATTAAACCACGGAGGCGGTTAAAATTGTTGTTGTTGATTAAAAAAAAACATTCATACCCACACCCACACCCCCACCCCCACACTCAGAGACGTACATATAAACACCGTCAAACACATAACATTAGTTGTTTTCCGTTTTAGGTAAATAAGTGCTTAATGGATTTCATGATTTGACTTAACTGTTCAACTTCCAAAAACTATAAGAGTACGCTGCAGACGAAAGTTACGTACTTACAAAGTCACTGAGCAATAAATAAGGAGTATAACAGCGAGCGAGCCGTTGCAAACTCGACAAACTTGAAATAGAGAAACAATTTTCTTACCAAAAGGATTTTACAGAAAAAAAAAACTTGCCAAGTCGATGTGCAAAATGTGCCGGTTCCGTCGCCTCCGAAAATTTCGTGGAATTGTGACTGTTACTTTTAGTATTTCTGACAATATGGCCGGTCATTCGCACATAACCACGTCAAAGATATTCATATATTCTATCTACTGATAGAATATATGAATATCTATAGTCCATTCTATCACTATTTCATCTTCACTGAAAACCAGCGTTGTAGTCGTTCTTCTTCTCTCGACTACAACAAATGCTGAGTTGGGGACCTCATTTGATGCCACTTTGCGACACCGAAAACTAGCCAATGCATACCTACTTATATTAAGTTCCACATTTCTATGTTGTGTTATATAGTACATAGGTAACAATTAAATGTATTGTATAAGTGTCGCTAAATGGATCAAATAAAGTTTTCTTATTCTAATTCTTAGTTTATTTAGCCACTTTTTGAAGTTATTTAATGAATATATGTAACGGTGCCACCTCCGTTGATGTCATGCTGCCTTTGTCCTGAGTGACAAAAAAGCTTGAAAACTTGGAAATTGTGTCTGTTCGAGACCAGGTCGTTGTAGAACACCGGACGGACTACTGAATTTAGACCATCAAGCAGTGAGTGTATATTGACCAAGTTCTATTTTTTATGGATTCCTCCTAAACCCTAATGAGTATGTACTTTTCTAATACCATAATTCACCCTTCATCTACCTATCACCACCGTCTTCATCTTAACAATAGCGAATATTTTGTAAAAAGTGTGTTTTCTTTGTTTTAGGTTTTTATTCAGTACTATTAAATTACGATTCATTACCAATAATACGTTAATTGGTCCTGGCGTAATTATTAACCCATAACCCACAACTTCCTCAAATATACATCACCATCATCGTGACGATGCTGCCGGTGTGAGGAATCAATCAATCAATCAATCAAATCATTTATTTGCAGTAAATGTGGTTTATAAGGTTGGAATAGTATGTAGAGTAGTTCTCACATTTAACCTTTACCGGCATGCAACATTTTAGGTAACTTATTGCTAAATACTATATTTATATTACATTTACATAACATTTGATACCCACTTGTCATTTCATATATATTGTCCATTAAACATCATAATTAAAATACTATTTAGGTGAATGTCTTAGTAAGGCTGGTAAGAAGTAAGGTAAGAAGGCTGGTAGCGTGACATATTAATTACCCGTCTGGGGTATTCAGATAAAAACATTACCTGAATACCCCAGACGGGTAATGTTTTTCAGGTGTGTAGATTTCTGTTTCCTCCTGTCGCCTAAACGGCTTAACGAATTTTAAAGTGCAAGGTGGCGTAAGATCTTATGTTAATAAATCCAACGTGGCAAAATACTCTGTCGGATCTTTTGCTTTTTAAATAATAATAAATAAATAAGTATTTCGGACACTTACACCAATCATCTAGTCCCAAACTAAGCAAAGCTTGTGCTATGGATACTAGATAACGGATAAACATACATAAATATTTATATAAACATCCAAGACTGGGGAATTTAATGTTCGTATTCATCACATACACATTAACCCCCCGCGAGATTCGAACCCGCAACCGTTGGTTTCGCTGATAGGGTCCATATCCACTACACCAATCGGTTGTCAAATACTTAAATTTTTATTGTCAAAAAGCAGCCTTGAGCAATTATTATATAAGGTCAAGAATAACATAATATGAAATATTGAAAGTGGTGGCTGAAAATAATAAACTGAATATCTTTTACAAAGGGACCAACTTCGAAATCGCGAAGAAAACCTTTTGATGTTCTGTTGAAAAGTTGAATGATCTGACTGAAATGAAATAGCTGATTTGTTTTAACAATTTTAGACTTGGTCCCGTTGCAAAAGTTGTTTAGTTGTACAATAAATACGTTAAAACTATGAAGCCTGTTAAGTATGACAAGTATCCTGTATTCCAGGTTATCAGGTCTACCTGTCAGACTAATTGTTGAATTACTTTATTTTAAATTTGTACATTCCTCTTGTAGTGAATGAAATATAAAAACCTGTTTGTAATATAAAAACCTTTATGTAAAATCAAAGCCTAATATTAAAAGAGCAACCCTTCGAGTTTCATGCTTGTTCTTCTCAGGGGAAAGCATTTTGAACAAGCAGTAGCTTAAAAAAATTAAAAATTACTTTGTAAAATTGACTATTTTAAGTGTACTCTGTGTACCTATAAAATAAAGCATTTTGACTTTGACTTTGTATTCCAAATACTAGATCAATTCTTGAGTATTTCAGTTACTTAGCGGGCGGATGAAGGTTTTGATATTAAGGGAACCCTAAAGGAGGCAAAAAAATCATCTTCCAATATAAATGTTATACACCGTTTCACTTTAAAAGGAATCCAAATTATTATTCCGCCTTTGTTTGTCATCAAAGCGAAAAGATAGATTTAAAAATCCATTTCCGAGTTATCCGAAAGATATGCCTCGGGTGATTTTTTTATATCCATATTCACTGTCTCACGAACCGGTGGGGCCTTAAGGTACGGAGAGACACATTGTCAAGAAGGATGTCGAACAACAATAATAAGAATAAGTACAGCACGTTTTTGTTATTAATAGACTTCGGCTTTCTGCAGCTATCATGCTCACACTTGCATGTAATGATATGTTTGTCACTCGTTCTAGTTACAAAACACGAAAACGCTTATAACTACGAGTATTATTCATAAATTAAATGTAATACATACCACGCAAATGATTATAATAGCTTTTTTTATGCACGACGTGTTCGTACTTGACCTCAATCACACCTGATTGATAAGTGAAGATAAATAAATAAATAAATAAAATAAATAAATATCTTTGCACATACACACAGCGCCATCTAGGTCCACAGTAAGCATCTAGACTTGTGTTATGGATACCAGATGGTTGACAAACTACACAATTATTATTTTTTTTGTAAATAAATACATGTATAAATGAAAACATCCATAACTCGGGTACACATTTCCGTATTCATCACACAAACACATGCCCCTAGCGGGATTCGAACCCGCAACCTTTTGATATAGTGGTCAGAGTTGCTAACCACTACACCAAATAAACAAACATATAAACTTTATCCAGGGTATGTTCTACCTATATGACCAAATTGCATCCAAATCAGAATCAGAATCAATTTATTGTAGAACTGTGGTACATGGGTGACATTACAATATTGTTGCATTGGTTCGACAGTCCTTACCTCTAACAGGCGTACAATATTAATTTTCATGCACATATTATAGTTTAAATTAAGAACTAAAATTAATTATAATATTATAAAATCTAACATTTTCATTGCTATAAAAATGTCAAAGTATTAATAATACCTAATTATGTCAATGGTGCTTTTTTAGAATAAAATTCCTTAAGACTATAAAATGCGTTATTTACCAGCCAAATCAATCATCAATCCATTCAGATGAGGTCGAAAGTGGAAGCATACTGACCCGGAAACCCCAACACATTTGGGGGACTGGCTATCTTATCTCTGACAACCGGAACACAACAATGCCATTAATATTGCTGCTTGGCGGCAGATTTAGATAAGATGGTGCTAGCTAGCCAGGCGGACATTTAAAATGTCCTACCACCAACCAAGCTTTTAAATATGGTTGGTCCATAAATGATCAGCTGTAACTAACTCATACAATTTAGTCCTTCCCTATTGTCATTGTATCACAAAAAACAAGAATGATATCTGACCACTTTCTGTAACAGCATTTTCCATTCTGTTATGTAATAAAATGTATTTGTATTGTAATTGGGACCTCCAAGTTGGTTGCTCAGCGGTTAAGACGCGATCTCCCAATTTGGGAGGTCCGGGTTCGATTTCCACGCAGGCCATGTACCAATGAGTTTTTAAATTTAATTGAATTACTTATGTGCATTTATCCGACTGCTCTTAAACGGTGAAGGAAAACATCGTGAGGAAACCTGCAGACCTGTGAAAAAAATCAAGGTCATCATTGGGCCTGTGTGATGGACTATGGCCCATACTCCCTCATTATACGAGGGAAGGCCTATATCCCTGCAGGGGGATGTTTTCGGGATGATGATGATGTATTGTAATGAATAGTATTGAAATCATGAAAATAACAGAAATATACCGCCTCAGTAGCTCAATGTAAATTTATTCATTTATTTTTGTATTGTACAGAAACAACAGAATCATTATAAAAAACTATTAGGTACACAAAATCTAACAGGAACAAGATAAAGTTTAGAAAAATGAGGGTCGCAAGTTCGATTCCCAGCGGTGTTCATGTTTAAATTTGACTGTACTGGATAGTGACACTGTCAGACAAGATAGCCAGTTCCCATTAAGAAGGGGTTTCCGAGTCAGTACGCATCCACCTTGGGCCTCGTATTCACTTAACATCAGATGTGATTGGGTTCAAGTGCTAACCCGTTGTGCATAAAAGGAATCATTTTCAAATTTATTCAGCTATTTTGGCGATACAGGGCTACATAATCTGAACAGCCAAGGCACGAAATTCCCTCCGGGGCGTCAATCTTCCCAAAATCATATTTCCAATCTTGGGATCTGCAAGAGCAGGGTGAGTAGGGATCTACTGAGGTCGTGCGCTTTATCTTCGACCATATCGTTATTTTCTAATATGTGGGTTGTGGTCATATACCTATCCAGTCATTAAAAAAAAACTTATCGCCTCCTTTCGGGCGAGTTTAAAAAAAACCTCCGTATAGATGCTGCTGCTGCTGCTTGACGACCGACGTAAAATTCTATTTTTTTCTTAGGACTCTACTTGTCACTATTTCGACAACCGGCTAGTGTAGTGGATAGTGACTCTATCAGCGAAACCAACGGTTGCGGGTTCTAATCCCGCGTGGGGTAAATGTTTGTGTGATGAATACGAACATTTTTTCCCGAGTCATGGATGCTTATATAAATATTTCCATTCATTCTTTATTGCAAATAAACACAAAAGATACATTTGTCAGATACAAAGATACAACGGTGAGCTTATCTCTAAGAGAGATCTCTTCCAGCCAACCCTATAAGCGGTTAGAAAGTGTATAACGTGATTAAGTAAAAAAGTCTACAATACATAAATACTTGTAAATAACTAAATATAACAACATGAATATAATACTAAATAAACCTAAATAAAACATTTAATTAGATATATAATTAATATATCATATAAATATCAATATATAACATATTTATGTATGTTTATCCGTTATCTAGTACCCATAGCACAATCTTTGCTTAGTTTGGGACTAGATGATAGGTGTAAGTGTCCGAAATATTAAAAAAAATGTGGGTACTATACACTGGACTGTGTCACTGTCACTCACACAGTCACTGGACACACACACAGTCACTGGACAGCGCTTTTAGTAGGTAGTTCTAGTTGACATTTTGATTTTTGACATTTATATTTATTATTGTTGTATGACCAATTTTATACTAACGTAAACTAAGATTTACTAACCTAATATGGAATTTATCCGAAATAAAATATTTTGATTTTTTTGATTTGATATACAAGTTGTACAAAAACATTTTAACATAAATACTAATTTCTCATAAGGATAACCTCGCCTTTTGAATCAGAATCAGTGATCATAATAATCATACAAATAACCTGCAACTGTGGGTTTCAAAGCCGATTCATGTGTTCATTTCAGCCGTTTACACAAAGTCACTAAGTCATTTAAGGGGCAATGTATACGCTTTTATAATAAAGTTTCAGTGGACATTCAAAATTTACCTTTAAATAATTCAAAACCATCATAAAACAGACATTATTTACCAAAGGCTATTATAAAATTTCTGACTATCTGGATGATAAGCAAGCTCGGCGATATTCAGTCTAATTACACAATATAACATAATTGAAACCCAAACTTATTTAAAAGAGCAACCCTTGACTTTCTTGCTCATTCTTCTCTGGGGAATCAGCTTTGTGAATGAGCAATAATGTCAAAAACTTTAATAATATGATAAAAGACGTGACGTTTTCAAGTGTAAATTTTTATCCTACGAAATAAATATTTTTTGATTTTTGATTCACTGTCTGTTGGTCTAGGCAATTAAAATTCGCTGATATTTTACATATCAAGCCCCGCACTTTGTTCATCGCTGTTACAAAATCCGTCTAGCTGTGGGTGTATAGGTGTAAGTGTCCGAAATATAAAAAAAAATGTGGGCACTATACAAGCTGTTCAAAAACATTTTAACATAAATACTAATTTCTCATAAGGATAACCTCGCCTTTTGAATCAGAATCAGTGTTCATAATAATCATACAAATAACCTGCAACTGTGGGTTTCA
The DNA here is from genome assembly GCA_949316235.1 of Oegoconia quadripuncta. Classification (NCBI taxonomy): domain Eukaryota; kingdom Metazoa; phylum Arthropoda; class Insecta; order Lepidoptera; family Autostichidae; genus Oegoconia; species Oegoconia quadripuncta. Next base: position 36,801,941 of record OX438745.1, read on the forward strand.
AAGCCGATTCATGTGTTCATTTCAGCCGTTTACACAAAGTCACTAAGTCATTTAAGGGGCGATGTATACGCTTTTATATTAAAGTTTCAGTGGACATTCAAAATTTACCTTTAAATAATTCAAAACCATCATAAAACAGACATTATTTACCGAAGGCTATTATAAAATTTCTGACTATCTGGATGATAAGCAAGCTCGGCGATATTCAGTCTAATTACACAATATAACATAATTGTAACCCAAACTTATTTAAAAGAGCAACCCTTGACTTTCTTGCTCGTTCTTCTCTGGGGAATCAGCTTTGTGAATGAGCAATAATGTCAAAAACTTTAATAATATGATAAAAGACGTGACGTTTTCAAGTGATAATTTTTATCCTACGAAATAAATATTTTTTGATTTTTGATTCACTGTCTGTTGGTCTAGGCAATTGAAATTCGCTGATATTTTACATATCAAGCCCCGCACTTTGTTCATCGCTGTTACAAAATCCGTCTAGCTGTACACCCGCCATAAAGTTTAAATTGTCTCACAACCTCTTCATCAATGTGTCACATATAAAACTCAATAGCGTAGTGGGTGTGACCGTTTTATTCTCCCATTTCCTCTGGGTTCGCAATTCGCTCGCCGCACCGCTGGGCCATACACCGAAAGGGAAGCTCCCAGATGTCGCCCGAACAAATTATTTACTACCTACCCACCCTTTTGTCAAGGCCTGCATCTCCATATTTGTTATTGGGAAAGGATTGTTGTTGAATTTTCGGCAGTTTACCTGGCGCATGGGGTGATATATGGGTACAGACAGTGTGGGTTTTAAGCCCCGACTGACCAAGAAAGGAGGGTAATGTTTTTCGAGTGTATATGTGTAAAATGTGCGATCACAACCTCTGTTTCCTCGAAGTTTGTGGTCCGTCGAAAGACATAATGATTTGCGTCTTCCGCGAACTCAAAATAGCGTGGAAGCATGGCACCCACGATGGAATTCTTTAATGGAAAATAGATAACTTGGGTTGTACAGATGTATTCAGAAACTCATTGAGAACAGAAAACAACGACTCATAAAATTGAGAGAATTTTAGGAAATACCCCACGGTCTCCGCCACCAAAAAAATTGAAAATCAACGAAAATGCCATTGCAGCGACTTTATAAAAGAAAAGCACAGTGAGCACTATGGATTTCATAAGAGCCACAGCGCTAAACACTCGTCTATATTGAGTTAATTCAGTTCTCAAAATAAAAAAAAATGCTACCTAATTCTATCACTATAGTCAAAGATGTCAACCAATTTATTTATAACGTATTTCATGTCACTATGGAATGTGACCGAAATGAGGAATCACGACGAAAACTAAAAATTCGAAACTACTGTGTTGGTATGGTAAATAGTATTTTGTCCGCTCCAAATTCTGAAGAGGCTAAACAATTATGACTTAGTTAAGATACAATTAAGAATCGATCAAATTAAGATTGACTTTGTACAAAAGAGAGCCACGATGAGGGTGGCATTTAATTAAAACCCTCTATAAATAAATAAAGATTAAATATATATATATTTATAATTATAAAATTTAACTCTTAAATTTTCCTTAAGACAGTTTTGTTAAATAGACACATTAATTACACAATAATATGTAACATTTGGTTTTGTTGATTTCTTTATTTAATTATAAAATTTAAATCATTCATTTTCTTTCGCTTCTTTTATTAGAAATAGCGTACGAAACATTTAAAAAGTTTTTCGCATCTGCGGGTATCGCAACAACGTTTTCGAGTGCTAATCATTCGATGACTACATCGAATGATGAGTTGGGTTTCGATTTAATAAGTTTTCAAAACAGCGTAACATTCAAAAAGATTTTCGCAACAGCGTGTGTCGCGACAACGTCATTCGAATCTACATACTAAGTACTAATACTAGTATATACTCTTTATTTCGCACTTAACAAAAACTACATTAATGATTACAGCGTAGTATAAGGATCATTGCTACAATTGCTAGTAATTTATTCTGTTAAATTCATCATACAATGTACTTTGAGTTGTAACTATTATTCTTACCATACTTGGTAGTAAATACCTGTTACTGACAAATAGGGCAAGTTAAAGATATGGCAGTGGCAACACGAATATAATTTGATGTTGACATCGAGCCGTTGAAGCGAGTGGACATTGTGGTAAATAAATCTATTTAAATCGAGGACATCCTGGTTTCATTTCTGAGATCCTTTAGTAGGTATATCATTAATGACACAAAAGTCATTTATGTATGTATGTCCGTTCCTTTGGAGCATCCTGTACTAAACGGCTTGACCGATTTCGAAGTGATTTTTTACTTTAATGTAAACAACATAGGGTTTATGAATCCCAGCGGGGTGCGTTTAGTACTCGGTTTGGTTGCTGGTAAGGGATTTTAAATGTCCGCCTGGCTAGCTACCACCGTCTTATCTAAATCTGCCGCCAAGCAGCAATGTTAATAGCATTGTTGTGTTCCGGTTGTCAATGATAAGATAGCCAGTCCCCCAAATGTGTTGGGGTTTCCGGGTCAGTAGGCTTCCACCTTCGACCTGATCTTCACTTAACATGAGGTGTGATTGAGGTCAAGTATCGAACCGTTGTGTATAAAAAAAAACTCAAATTCTGTATCAATGCAAAATTAATGTATTGCCTTTTTGAACAATAAAGCGTTTACAACAAACCAAGTTCTATATGAAAGAGAAATTAGCAATTTGTTAAACGTTTAGTATTATTAACTTGATGCCATTGAAATATTCAACAAATCAAATGAAATAAAGGGCATGGCATTTGCAATTGTAATGGACAACAACGCACTATTGGAATTGTACGAGTAAATCAAACAACCCTCATACTGAGGGAGAATGTCACTTAGGGACAAGTTACGATTTTATGATCCACTATGACCACAATCTCACCTGATGGGAAGTGATGATGTGGCCGAAGATGAAGCACGCGATCTCAGAAGATGCCTATTCACCCTGCTCTTGAGGTTGTAGTATTCAGGAAAGACTGACGCCGAGGTCGTTCCATGCCTTGGCTGTTCTAATATCATGAAGATTGTCTTGCTTATTCTTGCAATTATGTATGTGTGTGACTGCAGTAACAAATAAACGCTTTATCTATCTATCTATCAAATGAAAATAAAAAAAAAATTAATCCGGAACTAAATAACTTCAAGATAATCTTCATGATATTAGAACAGCCAAGTAAACAACGCAGTAATGCTAGCAAGTATTACAGCGTTGTTTATACATTGACTTAATAATTATGACATTTATTATTGTATTGTACAAATCAAAAGATAGCAATGTTGGATTTATTATGACATCTTTTCCAATTATATTGATAATAACAGATTGTACTGGTGGCTGTTGTATTTCTTTTATGCAACCGGACATAGTTGGATTTTAAAACAACTTTTCCATTTTTGGTGTCTTAGTTAAGTAATTAGTGGTTGCGGTTCGGATGTACGCCAACTAAACTAAACTAAATTCAGTTTTGGAGTGCTGCCGTCGCATAGTACTGTATGACAGATGGTTGATGAAATGAGTATTATTTGAAGATCAATGAAAACAGAAGGAGAAAGATGTTGGGTCATCTAATACGACACTACAACTTTATGAAGAACATCTTTGAAGGAAAAGCGGAGGGGAAGAGGAAAGGAAGGCCTAGAAGAACATACATGGTACAAGTAAATGAAATAGTAAATGCCGTGTCGTGTCAGGAAGTCAAAGAAAAGGGGGAAGGCGGCCTTCCTTACGAAGGGTCGTAGCATCTCTTGCTGTTTTCTATCGGATTTACCATGGCGAGTGTTCCGAGGAATTGTTCGGTTTGATTCCTGCTGCTGAGTTCCATCATCGCACTACTAGGCATAAACTTAAATTCCACCAACACCACCTAGACAGTTGGAAATCCACCACGGTGCGGTTCAGTAGACATTTTCTTCCACGTACCGTTACTTTTTGGAATAAGCTCCCGGCGGATGTCTTTCCGAACCGATACGATCTGGGAACCTTCAAGAAGCGAGCATATTCCTTCCTTAAAGGCCGGCAACGCCACTGCGGATCTTCCGTTTCCGTAGATGGTTATGGGCAGCGGTGACACTTACCATCAGGTGCGCCTCTTGCTCGTTTGCCCACCTCTTCAATAAAAAAAAAAAAAAAAAAAAAAATGTAGAGAACTGTGGAAAGGACTTCGACAAGAGCATAGCTCTACTATGTTCTAACTAACTATGTTCTTGAGCCCCACAACTTAGAAACACTACGTCTCTTTATATTCACTCGCACCTATACTATCACTTATTAATCACTATTTCAAGAGTCTGAAAATTGCTATTTATTTAATACTTTCTGTTTCCTCTGGTTTAGGTTCCAAGTTGCTCTGCTCCTTAGGGGATAGCTGAAAATCAGTGTTTTGCTCAATGAGCAATCTAATACACTGAGCTATGACTCATTTGTACTGCTGCAGCACACACATGCGTTAGTGTTACAATATTATGTTATTTTTGTTGATGTGTTACCTTATCTGTGTATCCATATGTATAAGATAAATGTATGTGTGTGACGATCTATCTCTTAAATTGAAGAGATATCGCGATTACATTTTATTGATTGATTGATTGATCGAACCACTTCTTCGCATGTTTGTATTTCCATGTTCAATTACCGACTCTACAATACATTCGTTTTGTAAACTTTATTTTGTATACATTGAGCAACACAGCTGTTACATTTTATAGCAAATGAAATACAATATACATTCAATTTATACTTTCAAAGCTGTGAACAAAGTATACGTATCCATTTAAACCCTAGCCTGCTCCACCAGCTGTTACAAAATTGTCAGCTTTTAGAATAAATTCCAATTTACCACAACCATTATTAGAAGTAAAGGGAATGCATGCGGTCATTGCACTTTATCCCGGGACACATGTTTGCGACTTTTTTATGACGTCCGTTTGTATCCGGGAAAGTCCACATGTGTTATTGGCGGAATTTATCCGGGTTTTTAATTCCATTGCCTCGGGTTTAGGATACGGTGGGAAAATATGGAAAGAGATGGCTGAGTTCTGTGCTGATTTTGACATTCTAGTGTTTTACTGCTCAAGGGTGGAGGATAATATTTTTTGGTTTTGTATGTAGATTTCTCGTCGAAGAGCGTCGGTGGCTCAGCAGTTACGACGCGGTCTCCCAAATTAGGAGTACAGAATTTGAGTACAACAGCGGACTTATCCCATAGAGGGTTTTCTTCCACTCAATCATAGGGTTAGTTAGAAAACAGTAGATTGGGAGTATACAAATTATAGCAAATTCAAACTAAAACAATTACTTACACACTAATAAATATATATATTAGTTCCTTATCATAAAAAAAATTTTTTAAACGCAGTCGGGTATTTTAATGCTATATTATTATTGTAAATATTTTCGCAATTTATTTGCAAATATGAAGTTTATATTTCATTTCATCGAAACAAACAACTGGAGTATTGCCTTTATCTAAGTTTATTGATTCCATTTCCTTGAGTTTAGAAAAAAAATCCAACATGGCGTCTGCAAATTCAAAATATGATGTCGGGTATTTTGGTTTTTTAATACTTATAATAGTTATTTACAAGGTTTATTTACAAGTGTTATTTACTTGTGTGTCTTCTTTAATTTTTAATAACACATGTATAAGTATATATTATACTTAGGTACATGATTTTGTGTATATAACAATGCATATTAAAAAAATATATAATAAAATAAAGTAAAGCAAGGGAAAAAAAAATTATGTTGTGGGAATGAAAATATAATTTATACCAGGTTCCGCATAAATGGCCTTTACACGCTTGACCGGTTTACACCGCGCAGTTTTTCCCACCGGCCTGTTATAGGGATTAGACGCGAGTTATGGTTTCCGTCTTAATTGAAAATTTAATGGTTCATGAATTTTGGTTTATGGTTATATCATGATTGTATTGATAGATTGATTTTATTTACTTTAGCTGATGTTGAATATTTTATTTTATTTATTTAAATAGAATCAACAGCATTAATACAAATTCTTATACAGAAAACTAATACCAAACTTATGCCAATTATAAAGATTCTTATTATGTTACTGACAATGGTTACCGTTAAAATTTAATGGGTAATGTTTTAATAAAATGACAAAAAGTTGGTACTATTACATTATCTAATTATAATATTATTATATCAATATCAATAAAAACAAATCAAATCCTCAGAGATATACGAGTCGTTATGGTAATATGTGTAAATTGCATAATATTGAATAGTGAAATAAGCCAAATGAAAATGTCAAAATTATATTAATTATAGATTTATAAATATGTGTGTTGTGTGTGTCTGTGTGTGTATGAGTTAGTGTGTGTGACAGTTAGTGTGTGATGGTGGTGGTGGTGATGGTGATGGAGTAAATTAATGGACGGACATGGGTCAAACGGACATGGGGAAATCAGTAACATTCGCTGAAATCTGATATATTTAAAAAGAATACACCTTCCTCAAAGGCCGGCAACGCATCTGTGACCCTTTTGGTGTTGGGGGTGTCCATGGGCGGCGGTGATTGCTTTCCATCAGGTGACCCGCATGCTCGTTTGCCGCCCTCGCATATAAAAAAAAAAAATATAAAAAAAATGGTGTCGAGTCTCAAGTCAGATGTCATTTATATTATACGAAATTTTATTAGTGTGATTCCTGTTTAATGGTGACTCAACCCCTCATTACGAACAACTTTCCATTAGGAACCATAGTCGAATTCCACCGTGGCTCAATGTAAACAACATTGGGTTTATGTTTTGGAGAGGTCGCGAGTTCGATACCCAGCGGGGTGCATATTTAGTACTCGGTTTGGTTGGTGGTAGGGCATATTAAATGTCCGTCTGGCTAGCTACCACCATCTTATCTAAATCTGCCGCCAAACAGCAATGTTAATAGCATTGTTGTGTTCCGGTTATCAGAGATAAGACAGCCAGTCCCCCAAATGTGTTGGGGTTTCCGGGTCAGTACGCTTCCACCTTCGACCTCATCTTCACTTAACATCAGGTGTGATTGAAGTCAAGTACGAACCCGTAGTGGATGAAAAAAAAAGGATATTAAAAAATTATGTCGAGTCTTAAGTCAGATGTCTTTTATATTATACGAAATTTAATTACTGTAATTTCTGTTTAGTGCTAACTCAACTCCTTATTTCCATAGTCGAATTCGCTCAAAAATTGATAGTCTTCTGTTAAGGAGCATAATGGTTCGAGTTTGTATTTTGTAATTTTTATTTATATTTTGTTGTCATTGATTTTTGCTAATGGTTGTATACACTGTGTAACGGTTAAGTGTAGTCATATTTTAAGGGCTTGTTCTACCCATCAATACGAACAACTTTTACTATGGGGGCAACTTCGAAATCGCGAAAAAAAAATCAGCTGTTTCATACATTGCATCGGGAGGTTATTGAAATTTTCTATGGAACAGCTGATTTTTTTTTCGCGATTTCGAAGTTGCCCCCATAGTAAAAGTTGTTCGTATTGATGGGTAGAACAAGCCCTTAAAATATGACTACACTTAACCGTTACACCCTGTAGAAACAGTGTCGAACCGATCGCAATTAACATGTTTTGTCCGCCAGAGGCGCTCTTTTAATTAAAAAAGAAAATGAGTGGACACCTGAATTCTATTCGCCGCGGGTTCTGATTGGATAAAAATAATTAATTCCAGTGTTTCTATTGGATATCCGATCAGGACCCGACGGTTTCTGTGTTATAAAAGGATGGTGCCTACTGAGAGAGATCGGAAGCCACCACGCGTCAAACTGTTGACGTGTGATTGAGGTCAAGTACCAACCCGTTGGGCGTAAAAAAAACACATTATTTTTTGAAAAATGTTAACAATCTATCGAAGCAACCTCTAACAATTAATATTGGTAGGAAAAATGTACAAAGAAACCCAAAAGCTAGAGCTGGAAACTTCATAAAATTTATTCGGCCATGCCTTTTTTTTCATGGTCATGTGCGTTTTATTTTTTTTTTCATATTTAGTCAAGCTGGAGCAAGTGGGAGGTCCACAGCAGTTTGATTCACTATTTCTGGGACACCCTGTATAGTACGGGACTCTGTTATTTAATTGGTAGGTATATGCGACGTCCCAATACACTAAAGGTCTTAGCATACGTGACGGGTAATTTCTCGGACGGAACAGAGACGGGACAGGTATAGTTCCTAACGTGAAAGTGGTTTTAAAACATACGTACAGGACGGTGTTCAACGATAGTCGTGCTAGTGCTGCAACCATATTTCAGCACAAAATGTTCGATTTTACTTTTGAAGAACTAGCAATGGTTGCCGTAGTATTAGATGAAGAAGATGCCATAACGATGTTTTTTCTATTGCCGTCCCGTTCCGCCCGTGTTTCTCGCCACGTGTATTTTATTGCTATGTTTTTAAATGCAACGATGTCAAAAAATCGTCCCGTTCCGTCCGGCACGAGAATAAACACGTCACGTATGCTAAGACCTTTAATTAGTTTCTTTATGTTGCGGTGAGTGTTCGTATTGCCATAGTAGTACATTCCTGTGCACGCTACATAGATCGGTATACTAGGAACTTGCATCTCGCTACATGCAAAATAGAGCTCAGCTCTACATATTTGTTTTCCATTAATCCGAACAGAGAACAAAGTAAACTGGCTGTTACATGAAACTTTCTCGCTCCCAATGTAACCCGTCTTTGTCTAAAGAGGAATGTTTGAGGAGTGCAACTAATACGTATTCGTTTTACGCTGATCGTTTTTGTTACAATGCGGCTGGCAGTTTCTACTTAAGAGTCAATAATAGTTTTTTTTATTTATTTTACAGAGACTTTGCCAATTGGCAAAGTATAAGCGTCGGTGTCGACAAAAAATATTATTGTGGGTAGTTAATAATATGGAGTGTCTACCAACTGAGAAATTGGTAGGCGTCGCGTGACTCTGAGACAACCCACGCTAACAAAAGAGGGCGCTTTTTATTAATTATATTTTTTTTTTGTTTATCTTTCGCATTTTCATTAAGTCCTAAGTCCTAAGCTATCATTTTGAATAGCAGTATAGGCTAACTACATATATGTAATTCAAATGTTAATTGTATTGTTATTCGCCTTTATCCATCAAAGCCAATAGATTGTGACTCGATAAATGGTAAAACCGACACAGTCTATATTATACGAGTATTACAGTAGTACTACTACTACATATGTGCATAAGGAAGGAACTGATCCTCAAGATACAGGTTTGATCTAGTTTGAGGATCAGAGTCCAAGCATTAGAATTTTTAAGCACTTTAGTAATTAGACTGTTACTTGTAATTATTCTTTTGAAAATAAATGTAAGTTGATCACGTAACCATGACATGATCATCTTGCCAGCATTCTAACGCGATTTTCTCGTAAAATATCTAGCAGAACTCCACTAAAAGGCTATATTTTTGAAATAGCGATAAAATTTGTTAAATATCGATGATCTCTATTTAAACAGTATAGAAAATCTTTGATTTAAACATTCGCACTTGTCAAACTGAAACGTCGTGTTGGTTGGTCACCCATCTAATTTCTAGCTAGCTGTGTAAAAACAACAAAAACATTGTGGGTGTGATCCATATTGCGTAAATAGCGAATGACTCCTCCGTGGCTCAATGTAAACAACGTTGGGTTCGGTCGGAGGTTGCGGGTTCGATCCCCAGCGGGGTACATGTTTAAGTACTCGGTTTGGTTGGTGGTAGGGCATTTTAAATGTCCGCCTGGCTAGCTACCACTATCTTATTTAAATCTCAACAACCAACAAGCCAAGCAACAATGTAATAGCTTTGTGTGTTCCGGTTGTCAGAGATAAGATAGCCAGTTCCCCAAAAGTGTTGGGGTTTCCGGGTCAGTTAGTTTGTAATAAAACAAAATATGAAATATGTGCCCATTGTATTTGTCTATCTTTTCGCGCAAATGAATGTTGGCGCAATTAAACTTTCGAGCAATGATACTTTCGCAATATCGTCTTCGCGCTGTTGTCATTCGAGCTATCGTAATTTTTTTTTTATCCACAACGGGTTGGTACTTGACCTCAATCACACCTGATGTTAAGTGAAGATGAATTCGAAGGTGGTAGCGTAACCCGGAAAACCCCATCTTATTTGGGGGACTGGCTATCTTATCTCTGACAACCGGAACACAACAATGGTATTAACATTGCTGTTTGGCGGCAAATTTAGATAAGATGATGGTAGCTAGCCATGCGGACATTTAAAATGGCCTACGACCAACCAAACCGAGTACTAAATATGTACCACGCTGGGGATCGAAAAGGAAAAGTGCTTGAAATAGGAAGAATCAAAAGTACAGGTCACCCGGCCCTCCAGCTATGGAAATAGTGTCTTAGAACAGATGGGTGTTAAATATGATGTGTGAGGAAGAAACGAACGAGAAGGAAATCACTAGTATTTGGTAACTCTATGCTAGAGCGATAGAATATAAGATATTTATTTTTTTTGTAAACTAAGGGCCGTATTGACCGAGCAGTCTCAGGATTGAGATCAAATCTCACTCTCAATAATATATTATATATTTGATACTGTTCAAATTCAGATTAGACGGAAGAAATAGAATAATCTCAAGTATCATTCTATAAGTCTTGGGATGTTTTATTAGTACGAGCCTTCTTTAATGTCTTGTTACACTTAAATACGGCTTATATTTATATTTATGTGTGCGTGGAAAATAAATGGTATTATTGACTGAATCTTTTCCGCTTCGCTTGAGAGGAAACGCAGCCTTAGCCTAAGCCTCCCGCCTGGATCGGCCCTTGCAACAGTGGTGACGTGTTAGGCTGACAATGAAACTGAAGAAGAATAAGAATAGTTTATTATGAACGCCACAACACGATACAAAAACAAAGACGTAGTAAATTATAGCTAAAACAGAAATACAATTATGAAGAAGATCCCGACAATGCTGTCACGTGTTGCGGCGTGCACAAATGGGTTAGCACTCAGTTCATGCTGCGACGAATCACAGTGCTGGTTTTCAGTGCCCCCAAATGCCCAGTGACGCACGGACGGTACGTCAGGTACAATAATGAGCAGAATAATAATAGTATATACAAATATATACACTCTCCTCTTTCTCATTTACAAAATCTGTTTACAAAATCATCTAAAAATTTACATGCTTTTGTATGAACAGTCTTCTTCCGTTTAAGTCCGGGGAACGCGTCCCTACTTCCGTACTTTCGCCGACATAAAAAGAGTAGTAAATTTCGCTATGATGCCTTTATTACGGTTTCTCATTTTGTTTGGACGACCTTTTGTTTCGGGGCCATCTTTCTTTTTCGCTCCGTCAAAGATTATCTTAAATGATGGTTAGGATCTCATAATTCTTGACTTAAGTGGTCAATGAGGAATAGAGCACAACATGAATTACTTTACGGATTCATAACAGAACGAGTTAGGAATTAGCATGCTCTCCAGTAGGGCTACATGCCCACTATGACAAAGGAATTGTCAACAGATTTTGTCCGTAAATTTGATATGACATTATTGAATTTAGAATTATTGAACTGTCTCGATCTAATGTTACATCAACATACTAAATTTAGAATTATTGGATTTTTGATCTAATGGTATACCGCCTTATTCAATTTAGATTTATTAAACTTTCGATCTAACATCGACAAACAAAATTTACAATTATTGGACTTTTGATCTAATGGCACCTTGCCTTATTCAATTTAGATTTATTGAACTTTCGATCTATCTAATGGCACAATGACATTACATTTAGAATGATCGAACTTTCGGTCTAACACCGACAAACTGAATTTAGAATTATTGGACTTTTGATCTAATGGCACACCGCCTTATTCAATTTAGATTTATTGAACTTTCGATCTACCTAATGGCACAATGACATTACATTTAGAATGATCGAACTTTCGGTCTAACACCGACAAACTGTATTTAGAATTATTGGACTTTTGATCTAATGGCACACCGCCTTATTCAATTTAGATTTATTGAACTTTCGATATACCTAATGGTACAATGACATAACATTTATAATGATCGAACTTTCGGTCTAACATCGAAAAACTGAATTTAGAATTATTGGACTTTTGATCTAATGGGACACTACCTTATTCAATTTAGATTTATTGAACTTTCGATCTACTTAATCGCACAATGACATTACATTTTGAATGATCAAACTTTCGGTCGAACATAGACAAACTAAATTTAGATTAATAGCACATCGATAAATTGAATTTAGATTTACTGTACTTTTGCTCTAATGGCACATTGACATATTGAATTTCTTTATCGAACTTTAGATTGGATAAAATGGCACATCGACATATTAAGTTCAATCTAACCCCTCAATTTATTAAGCGCTCGATTATCGAATTTCTATGTGTTAACATTGCGTAGTTATGCCATTATCACAGCCATAATTAAATATGTTACACAACACTTACACGAGGTTTTGACACCGTTAATTCACCGTTTAAATATGTATATTTAAATTTTATCTGTAGATATTACATTAAATACAAAACACGGTCGTAACACATATGCTAACAACACCATTTCTATCTCCTGAATACCCAGTTTAATGTGATACCCTAATAAATTGAAATGCAATGAAAATTCGTGTCATTTCTAAATGGTCGGACAACATTGACAGAGGCCCGCACCGAACTGTTTCAAACAAATATTCGTCGAATGCAAATTCGATGTACGAATTAGAAATAGTGAATAGTAAACTGAAAGGGATTCTGAAGATGAATTAAAAATATTTCGCAGTAGGTGAAGAACGAAAGTCACGACATAGCCCAGTCAATTAATAAGTTGAAGTGGCATTCCTGCCTCCACACCACGACACCACATATCGGCAAGCGTAGCGTCGACGTCCACTCCAAGGCAGGCAATTATCATTTTCTGCATGTATTTATCCACTACTGGATATACGAGTATCATCTTCATCACATTAGCCAAAAGAAGTCAACTGCTGGACACAAACCTCCCTCAAAGATCTACACAACCTGAAGCCTGAAGGCCGCGACAATGTATGTCCTGCTCATATCAGCATCTCTGAACCAAGGGCTATGAAAAGGCTGAGGTTGGATTGGTGGATATACCTATGTGAGTCTAGGTAGGCGCACCTGACAGTATTTACAAATAGTCTCTACCGGCCACTGACTTGGCTTAAACAACTGTTTTCAATTGAAAATAACCGAAACGACTTCAACATAAGGAAAAACTCTTTTTTTTTTATGCACAATAGGTAGGTTCTTGACCTCAATCACACCTGATGTTAAGTGAAGATGAGGTCGAAGGTGGAAGCGTACTGACCCGGAAACCCCAAAACATTTGGGGGACTGGCTATCTTATCTCTGACAACCGGAACACAACAATACTATTAACATTGCTGCTTGGCGGCAGATTTAGATAAGATGGTGGTAGCTAGCCAGACGGACATTTAAAATGCCCTACCACCGACCAAACCGAGTACTTAAACATGTACCCCGCTGGGGATCGAAACTGCGACCTCCGAATCGATAAACCCAATGTTGTTTATATTGAGCCACGGAGGCGGTTAAACTCGTTTTGAAATACCACTACTGGTCATCTATTCAGGACCGTGGCTGGCGTTGCTTAACTTGGCTAATCTTGCGACTGCGCCAGGAGTAATGGATGTCCGTAGGTTATTGTTCGTGGCAAAGCTTAATTAGCGCCCCAATAGAACACAATCAGAGAAATTCCACACACTCGCTTCATTCTGAAGACACGCTACACTGCCAGCCGAGAGATATATTGCGCCTACTAAATTAGCTCCGTTCTCAGACCTGATTTTGGAGTTAAATAGATATAGTTCCACCTGTCTATTCTAAATCCCAGGCGTTCATTAAAGGATAAAGTTTATTTTTAAATTCTCGACCCAAAAACAGGGCAGTTTTTGTGTCATGTGTAATTTGTAATCCCATCAAAAACAATACTTGTCAAAAAAACCAAGTCTCGCAACTCAGTTGTTCTGCGGTAAAAAGTTGTGAGATCCATGTAATACCAAGTCGGTTGTTAATTTATTCAGTCTCTACTTAAGCGACTTTCTGTCTTAATACGTCCAGTCTCTAAGACCACGATCGTGGTCCATAACAATTGAAAATCAATTGTGTCTGGAATCTCCGTACTCGAAGCATTAAGTTGTTACGTAATAATTAACAGCATCTTATAGTGACGCATATCAATATTAAAATTTTTTAATGTTTTATATAAATATATCGAGACTTGGCCATCGCACTAAATAATTGAATTTACATGTGTTTTCAGGCGATTGAATTTACACGTCTTTTCAGGCGATGGCCAAGTCTCAATATATTTATATAAAACATTAAAAAATTTTAATATTGATATGCGTCACTATAAGATGCTGTTAATTATTACGTAACAACTTAATGCTTCGAGTACGGAGATTCCAGACACAATTGATTTTCAATTGTTATGGACCACGATCGTGGTCTTAGAGACTGGACGTATTAAGACAGAAAGTCGCTTAAGTAGAGACTGAATAAATTAACAACCGACTTGGTATTACATGGATCTCACAACTTTTTACCGCAGAACAACTGAGTTGCGAGACTTGGTTTTTTTGACAAGTATTGTTTTTGATGGGATCTCATTTCTTTTTGTATTTTGTAGACAGTTCTACTTTTTTCCTTTTCGGTACCTTCTACTTATTGTATATATGTATATCTACCAGCAACGAATTTTTAAACCTCGAAAGCATACGGATACAAAGCGGCGGCCGCCATGAGTTCAGACGCGGAACCATAAGTACTGGTTTTTACCATTGCCGTTGTATACAAATTAGCGTTAATGTAGGTGTCTCCATGCTCGTCACAAGTATACACTTGTAACTCATCCCAATGCGCTACCACATACTCGATTATAGCAAGTCTAATATCATACGACGACTCAATATTCCCATACATAGAGAATGACAAAGAATGAAATAAACACGAACCATCACCAGGTATAGGAACAACCCAGTGTGGACAAGGCTGATCATTCACATACAGTATTACTGAATCCATTGCGACTACCTACAAGTTAGATTGCAAAGTTATTTTTATGCAGAAATACGATTAGATAATAAGAAATTTATAAATACTTAGGTACTTAAAGTATCAATATTTAATTTATTTAAATTATTTATCCGAACAACGTCCAAATTGTAAGCAAATAATATCAGTAAACCAATGAGAGTAGCCTTTAGTCGTCAAACTAATATAGCAATCGAAATTATCAATGAAAATCGCAAACTTATAGGTAAGAATTCTGGGCACATCCGAACAGCATTGGGTCGCTCGCGCGTATGAGCGCGGCTGCTGCTCGCTCGGCGACATTCACCTTTCCGCGCGCCCCGCCACTGTCCCCGCCCCGCGCCCTCGCGCTAGCACCGCGCAGCGCGTAGTAACGGCCCGCGCTCACTCGCTAGCATCGCCGTGCGTGGTATATAATTATACAACCTTACGCACTCGTAATAAGTACGAATACGCACGTAGGTACGTTTTTGCATTAATAAATAATTTAATACACGTGTTTTCATCACCGGAATACCCATTTTTTGCTCGATTTGGCAGGGGCACTACCATGCGCCTATATTTATATGGGACTAGCTTAAACCCGCGGCTTCGCACGCAATAATAATAATTGCCGTAAAATAAAATATTGAAAAATTTAATTAACTGAAGACTTGGCTGTATGGGCTTAATTTTCTTTGCTGTCTTTTCTAGGTTTTTTAGTTTTTCCTTGATTCATACACCAAACACTACTTATATTCCAAATTTGAAGCTTCTAGGTCTGCTAGAAGTGCCTTAGAATTTTGATGATCGGTGAGTCAGTGACTGACAAAATTAAACAAAATTAAGAAATTTGACCCCTTATAATTCTTAAAAATACTGGTTCAAATTGAATGAAATTTTAAATATACGTGTCTTTACAATGCCTGCATAGTTACTGAAAATTTCAGTCTTCTATTTTTATCCACAACGAAGTTACAGGGGGTCGAAAATGGTCTGAATTGCTTCGAGAAAAGGATGGTACGGCCGTGACGCTTTTTTGCTCGACTTGGTGGGGGCACGGCCGTGCCCCCAGATAACATTGTTTTTTTTTTTTTATGTTTGTTACCTCAGCAGTCAGTCAATCAAACCAAATCGAATTTTTTTTTGTATTTAATAGGACATACTTCCATAGTTGTCCCATGTTCATCATAATTCTGTTCTGATGATGATATAAATATAAATAAATAATAAATACCTTTGAACATTTATACAGCGCCATCTAGTTCCACACTATGCAACTAGGCTTGTATTATGGATACCAGAGGGTTGATAAACTACACAAATACATTTTTTTTTTTGTAAATAAATATATAAATACACATTTCTGTATTCATCATACAAACATATGATTCGAACCCGCAACATTTTGGTATAGTGGTCAGAGTTGCTAACCACTACATCATAATAGGTCGTCAAAGTCAATTGTACTGTTACATACGGAATCATCAGGAACGAGTCATACTCACACTTCTCTATCTGTTTTTCTAATGTTGACAATCGTAAAAACCCTCTTAAATAGTCGCTATAAATTCTGCATTATTTTGAAACATATTAATTTTTATATTCAGTGGTAATTTTTAAACAGGTTTCTCTTTTATAAATTTAAATATTTAATGCCACGGTTTATATTAATTCGTTTTATTGCACACATTTATCGCGACAACATGCAAATGAGGTATATAAAAATGTTAACTAGTTAAACCTACGCTTTACAGCCCCAACGACAGTGTGACCTCCCCTTTAGGTATAACTCTATCATGGCATAATATTAATTAAAGGATTAGGAAGAGATATATTGACTATCGACAGCAAGTGCTCCGTGGCTTAATGTAAACAGTACCGAGGTCACAGGATCGATTCCTAGCAGAGCACATGAGCTACGCGGTTTTGTTGATGGTTGGAAATTTTTAAATGATCGGCTAGCTAACTACCATCTTATCTAAATCATCCGCCAAGCAGCCATGTCGATAACATTGTTATTATCCGGCTGTTCACGATAAGATAACCAGGCCGCAAAATTGGTAGATGGATGGTTAATGTTTGGCCATGAGCAAACCGGATGAAACTGGATGAAAATGTTGAGATGGTTTGTGTAATACAAGGACTTGAGAAGTGGCACCCAAGGATGAAACGCAGGAATGAAATCAAATCAAATCAAAAAATATTTATTTCGTAGGATAAAGATTATCACGTGAAAACGTCACATTTTTTATCTTATATTATTAAAGCTTTTGACATTATTGCTCATTCACAATGCTGATTCCCTAGAGAAGAACGAGCAAGAAACTCAAGGGTTGCTCTTTTTAATAAGTTTGGGTTACAATTATATTATATTGTATAATTAGACTGAATATCGCCGAGCGGTCTATGTCCATGCTTGCTTATCATCCAGATAGTCAGAAATTTTATAATAGCCTTTGGTAATGTATGTTTTATGATTGTTTTGAATTTTAAGAGAGTGATTAATATGGATGTCGATGATTGGGAAGGGAGAGGAAGACTACGGAAAAGATGGACGGATTCTGTGAACTGAACTGGATGAACGAAAAGGACGTAAATGATAAGGTAACGGCTGATAGAGGAAATCTGAAGAAAAAGACGTACTGCGCCGACCCTTAATAAATTGGGACCAATGCAAGATGATGATGAACCAGGCTGGAAAATAACTTGGGCGTGGCTAACCTTTTGTGTGTATAGAAAAAGCTTTGACTGTCAAACCAAAACTTTGACATACTTGGTCTTTACCTATGAAATTGGAGTTTTTTTTTTCGTTAAACATATGTACCAATTCCTGCGATTTTCAAAGCTATGGAAAATAGAATATTATTTCAAGGTTTCACTTGAAATATTTTTTAATATCTGGGCTAGATCACAAATAAAAAAAAATGAACAGAGCTCTTTTCATGTGCTTCCCATAATCATTTCTTTGATTCGCTGAAACTTTTATAAAGCGGTTACTTTAAAAATTAACGCTGCCTATACTTAACTTAATGTTATCCGATAATACACACAAAGTTTAGCTAATTTGAATTTGCCGTTCCCAAAAAAAAAAATCAAAAATGTTTGTATGGTCTTAATGAAATTCTTCATACAAAACGCCAATTTCATAGGTAAGGACCTAATATAACTCTAGAAAATTTCAGAGGTCATTGAGACCATTTTAAAGAATAAATTTTATGATTGGACTAATCTTTTTATTACAATGTTTATTTTGTAAGTTGATTTTTTTTACCTACCTATTTTTATGGATACAACTACATTTTACTTTGTATGGGTCAACGAAAATTTTTTGATCGAATTCGACTATGGATCTTCGGGGAAAGCTGTTCGTAATCACGAGTGAAGTAACCAGTAAACAGGAATTACATTAATTAAATTTCACCCTGTATTGTTTGTTGTGATATGTGTTTAGTAAAGCTGTCGATGTAGAAGTATCTAACCGAAAACGAATGCGACTGCACCATAAGTGTGTGTAGCGTAACATTAAAATCATAGCTTTCTTCTTAAATGATAACTGACCTGTAGTAGCCTAAAAGTTGTTTCCCAAATCGTTAAGCCTCTAACCGTCGAACGTAAGCGAACCCCCGGGGTCGAACCCCACGCCGCCGGACCATTCCAGATTTTTACACGGCGCAGATAAATGGCCGGACCGCGCGTCCCAGAGCAAATATCTCGTAAACCTCACGCATTCAATTACACTTTGCAGCTTTTTTTACAGGCGACGTTATGGGCCTGATTGTAAAAAGGGGTTTGATAAAAATTCGGGTTCCGTTTGTTTGGTTTAGATTTAAATGTGGTCGTCGTGGTGCCTGTACATTTGTAGGGTTGACTCGCAGAAAAAAACAACAGTGGATGTGCGATTTCGATCAGAACGTTTCTCTCCATTCTGCGCCAACACCACATTCTAAATGCTCCTAATCTTTCTCTATAGCATTGTGTCTTGTTCTTGTTTTGTTGTTGAATAATCTGGATGGTAAGGAAGAGCAATGAAGAGGTCCTGCAGATGGTTAATGAGAAAAGAGTGTTTTTTAAAGATCATTGAAAACAGAAGGGGAAAGATGTTGGGTCATCTGATATGACACGACAACTTTATCAAGAACAACATTGAAGGAAAAGTGGAGAGGAAGAGAGCCGCTTCTTTGCTGAAGCATGCATGGTAGTCACAACAGTATTCTGAAACTGTATGCTGCCAGATGGGACTGCCACGTCCAGCCTGGTCTGGTCATGGTCTGGAAAATCAAATATTCTTATATCTAAGGAAAACAAGGAAATGTGGAGGAGAAGAGAACGAAATAAAGGCCTAGAAGAACATACATGAGTAAAAGAAAAAGTAAATGTCGTGTCGTATCAGGAGTCAAACAAAAGGTAGAATGTAGAAAAGTGTGGAAAGAACTCCACCGACAAGAGCTCTTAAATTGAAGAGTGATTAGTTTCTCATTATCGATATGATATACTCAAGTTTATGTCTTTAATAATTCTTTGTTTTGTTTATTAGGTAATCAGAAAGCATTGTGGACTAAAGGTCTGAACCAAAACAGACCCACCTCCGCACTCTTCCCACTAACTCCTATAAGTCAGGATCAACGTGACTCTATTGCTACCTTGGACCCCAGAGAAGAGTGTATAGATGAAAAAGTAGAAAAGAAAGAAAGTCCCACTTCCCCGCCAGCAAATGGTACTCCCATTGACTAAGACAGACACTATTGGTACGAAGAAGAAGGCGGTTTCGGTAAATCCGATAGAGAAACATGTTCTAAATAGATTAAGCATAAATCAGCACAAGGTTGTATAACAAACAAACAAACAAAATAATCTTTATTGTACAACAATAAGAAGCATAACAACGATAAATAAGAAAAAGGGGATAGTACAAATTTACAACCAGGCAAATCATATCCCCGCTTCCTATGTCACAAGTGGAAACTGAGTGAAAATATAATTAAATTTATACCTACCTACGATAAATTGCGGCGCGGCAAAAGGAAGTACGTGGGGTGTGTTCCATCAGAATTACCATGTTAATTGTGTCCGAGTTTGTTCTGATACAGCCACCTGCATTGCGGGGGTTGAGATGACAGTGTGTGCTGATTTACAGACACAGTATTCTGTGTCGTGGCCTTGGAGACAGCGGGGTTTGAAAGTACACGAATAGACTTTTAAGAATGCCCTTGAATTACTACCGTATAGTATGTTTATTCCTTGAAATTTTTTGAAAATTTGATACTGAAAATTTTAAACCCCCAGTTTAATATCATGTAAACAAATTAATTAATATTTCGGACACTTACACCATTCATCCAGTCCCAAACTAAACAAAGCTTGTACTATGGATACCAGATAACGGATGTCCACAGTCCGTAAATGTCCCACTGCAGGGATATAGACCTTCCCTCAAATCCCTGTATGGGCCATATTCCGCCACGCTGGCCCAGTGCGGGGGGATATGAGATAACGGATAAACATATATAAATATTTTTATAAACATCCATGACTCGGGAATAAATGTTCGAATTCATAACACAAACATTCACCCCTCGCCCCACTTCACCCCCCTACACCAATCGGTCGTCAAATTTCAAGTGCAGTATAATACATACGACGAGTAATGGTGCTAGCCTTAATCACAAAGGTATTCGATATATTCGAATGGTAAAAGATTTACGAACAACCGACTTTAGTAAGTTTTCACTCTCCATCTTCGGAGTTGATCGACCCTATCAAGCAAAAAAAAAACAATCATGATGATCGGTTAACAATTGACGAAAATATGGGTGAACGAACATACATAAAGACAAACAGACGAACATGAACATGAAGAAGTTATGCTCACTTAACTCTTGTGTTTGTGAGAGAATAATGACATTATCCCATACAAATTAGGCTAAATATTAGACAGTTACGACCTAAAGTAAGTAATTTTAACTAAATATATGTTACCAGTTAAGAAAAAAAAACCAAATTATATGGCTGCGAAAGTTGACAACCCCCTCCCTAAAGACTTAAAACTAGTAACTGAAAAACAATTTAAAATCAACTTGCTTGTAAACAAATGTTATTATTCAATTAAGAAATATCAACCACTGTTTTAAAATGCCGACATAACATAATTAGCACAATATTGCTTTTATGACATCGACAGCACTGACAACTAATTAGATTTTCATTATGGCAACAAAATTATTATAAATATAACATAACGAAAATGCTCAGCATAATCTAGTAACAGGTGTATTGCCAATTTCGATGTATCAAAAAATAACGATCTTTTTATAAAAAGAATATATGTTATAGTATTGCTACTATTAGTGCAAACCTCATCTACTGGTAGCTTGAATCTTTACCCTAAGATTTGCATAGAAGAGATCGCTGTTAGCGATAGCCGCCTTTTTGTGCGATTAATCATGTACGCTGTATTCTTCATGTAGCTTTTGTTAATTGTGCAATAAAGAGTATTTGATTAATTGATTGATTGATATATAACCTTGATGATAAATGATTGTGAATTTCTATATTTTTACTTGAATGATAAAAATGCATGGAACTAGCAGTAAGTATTCATATAGAACATATAAAAAAGAACAATATTTTTCTTGGAAAGTCTTGAACGCCTTTAAAACTGTCAATTTTCAAGTAATTTTACCCATGAATAGGTATAAACATTAGTTAGCTTTCCGCCCGAGGAGTCGCGTGCGTGAAATAACTTTATCTCGGATATGTTTAGTTTATCCCGCGGGAACTACTCACATGTCATAATCCAGGGTATATTCTACATATATAACAAATTTCATCCAAATTCGTCCATCTGATTCGCCATAATTGAGCAACAAACAATAAATAAATAAATAAATATCCTTAGACATACACACAGCGCCATCTAGTTCCATAGTAAGCAACTATATGCTTGTGTTGTGGATACCAGATGATTGATATAATACATAAATACATTTTTTTTGTTGTGAATAAATACTTATTATAAATGAAAACATCCATAACTCGGGTACACATGTCCGTATTCATCACACAAACATATGCCCCTAGCGGGATTCGAACCCGCAACCTTTTGGTATAGTGGTCAGAGTTGCTAACCATTACACCAAACCGGTTGTCACTACACAAACAAACATCCGAACTTACGCATTTTTACCTAATATTAGTCTGATTGGAAAACAGACGGACATCAAAGTAATCATATAAGATTTCTAAAAGGAGACACGTTATCCAAAAAGATCTAATTACCATTACAATAAAATTAATATACGAGAAACAACAAAGATACGACAAAATGTTCGCTTCAATCCCGCATAATGCCGACCCGCGGAAACGCCCGCGGAAATTGTAACTACGGTCCCTACCGCACCGCTCCCACTATCTTTCTACCGACTACTTTACCACATTGGCCCATGTTATGACGCCTTTTACATACAATGTACAGAAATACACATATTTCTGTTCCTGTAAGTACAATACAATACAAATACACTTTATTGTACAAAAGGAGTGTTAAACCTGCATGGTTTCTATTTTTCGTTTTACTTTATTCTTTTTCTAATAGAACACCCTGTCATTTAGTGATAAGAGTACAATTAGGCGGCCTTATCACTAAAAGCGATCTCTTCCAGGCAACCTTTGGGTGTAGGAGTATAACTTTATAGAACAGCCAGGTTGTGCAAAATACGGATGCAGATATGAAATACTACATAATCAATTACTTATTTAATAACCAAAAACTAAAACCATACTGTTAAGGAGCACAGTGATTCGTGGTTGTATTTTTGTAATTTTGTGTATTTTTTTGTGTAATCGATGATTTTATTGATTTGTATAGAGTCGATGTCGAGCCGACCGCAGTGGGAGTATTTTGGCCGCCAGAGGCGCTTTTTTAATAAAAATAGAAATTTAAGTGGGTACTTTTGAAAGTTTATTCGCCTCGGGTTCTGATTGGATAAAAATAATTAATTCCTGTAATCCTATTGGACATCCAGTCAGGACCCGACGATTTTGTCAAGATAAAAGAAAGGTGCCCACGGTAGTCTGTCTAGTTACAAGCACAACGTCAAATACTGCGGTCGGTTCACGGAAAAGTAAAAGTGAAAAGTTTGTGAATTGTGAATTGTGAGAATTAAAGAAGAATATTGTTCAACACTTATCAAGAGTTTTTGTTTTTACTTCGGCATCCTCAAGAAGATTGTGTGTGTGTGTGTGTGCGGTGTCGAAGTACCGATTTTCGCCGAGCTCCCGCTGGCTCCATCTTCCCTCTCGCTCCCGTCGTCGTCCGTCTCTCTCGAACCGCTGACTTACCAGAGCGACCCCAGAGTGGCGCTCTATTTTACTTGTTTCAAAATAACGTCTACAATTTTGGTCCTTCGAGCCGGATAGTCAGTGTGTTTGAGATGAGCGAGAGGCAGACAAGAAGCATGTCTCGGCGAAATGAAGATAGTGTTGAAAGAGGGGAGGCAGGCCCGCGAGTGGTGTTTGTTCGCGACGGTGGCGCCGCCGGTGCGCGTGAAGATCGGTTCACCGTTGTTGGAACAGCCGCGCCTACCCCTCCAACAGCTTCTGCGATTGCCGACTCTGGCGTTGTGATCGGCGATGTACCTCGTGTTATGCCGAGTCAAGATTACCGAGTGTACGATCATCGTGTGACTGTGGAACCAAGTGAGCCTGTTGCCGCCTGCAGTAATGAACCGCCTCGTATCCCCGTAGACATTGAAGGCAGTGTAATTGTGGATCCGCGTCCTGTTTTTCGACTGCAACCGATCCAAGAAAGTTACCCAGTGGCGAAGAGTAGTGCCGGAAGCAATTTGTCGGGATCGAGACGTACGCGGCGCATGCTAGATATGCAAGCTCAATTAAAGCAGCATGAATATGAAGCTGCTATGGAGAGAGCTCGTATACACGATGATGTGGCTCAGAAGAAGATAGATATGTACAGAGCCAACATGGAAGCCGCAATAGCAGCTGACGACGAAGAGGAAGAGTGCTCACAGGTCGGAAGAGGGGTACAACAGCGTCGCGTGGAAGAATGGCTGGACACGACCCCCGCTTATCAGCGTCCGCCTGCAGCAACGGCCGCCGAGACGTCGGCGCCACCTCCGCCGCAAACAACGGCAAACCCGCCTCAACAGGAGGCGCCCGCACCGCAACCAACTCCGTGGACAACGCCTGCTCCACGCCGAGAACGTTCGTCGGAACGTCACCGTGGTCGCGCTGAAGGGCTTGAACAATTAGCTGAAGCTATTATTGGCATGTCTCGCCCTAAGCCGCGCCAAACCTACGAGTTGCCTCGATTCGACGGGAACCCCGCCGAGTGGATCGCCTTCAAGCGAAGTTATGAAAGATCGACAGCCGCGTACAACTTCGCTCCGTTTGAAAATATGGCACGCCTACAACAAGCATTGTGTGGTGAAGCTAAAACAGTGGTGGAAGACCTTCTTCGATCAGCATCGAACCCGGACACTGTCATTAGTGCGTTGTGTGATGAGTTTGGACATCCGGGTGCAATTTTGGACTGTGCTCTTCGGAAGATAAGAGCGCTTCCTCGAGTGACGGACAGTGGTCGTGAACTACGTAAGTTCACTTCAGTGGTGCGAAACTGTGTGTCTTTACTGAAAGACGCATGCGCGGACGGTTTTGTGAATAACGCACAAATAGTGAGCGAGTTGTTAAACAAATTAACATCCATACAACGTGCTAAGTATGGTGACTATTTGAGAGTGCGCGATAAAGACTCAAGTATGGACTTAAGAGTGTCTCCAAATTTAGAAGTGTTTTTGGACTTTATCACTGAGCTGACTCAGTCAGCTTCCTATGTGTTTCCGTACACCCTTACGTCGCAACCGCAAGCTTCGACTAGTGCGCCGTCTGGCTTCGCATCGCGTAATCGAATAGTGCCGGTTCGTCACGTGGTGCATAAAGTAGCCACAGTCGCTACAGCCTCAACCGCGACGCCTCGCGGGGCAGGCCCGTCTCGCCGCCCTACTACTTCGAATAGTAGTAATTGTGAACTGTGTAGCGGTGATCATAGACTTCATCAGTGCAAACGGTTTTTAGCGATGAACAATAATGAACGATGGGAAGTCGCTAAAACAAACAAAATATGTTTCAAGTGTTTGGACAAGAAACATCCGCGTGTGTTTTGTGTGGCGCAAAGGTGCTCGGAGTGTTACGCGCCCCACCATGCTCTTTTACATTTTAAACGGCCGCCGTCGGCCAAAGAGCAATCAGTGAACACGGACTCGAAAGTTGAGAAAGTGACAAGTGTTGGACAAAGGAGTTCGAAAGCTCTCCTAAAAATGATACCGGTGACAATTTTATGGGACAATTGTAATGTGAATACTTACGCTCTACTGGACGATGGTGCGTCTGTTTCGCTAGTTAGTAGTGATATTGTTCCGGTAAATATTTGTGCAGAAAAATCACCGTTAACAATTGTGACCGCGCAAGGTCACGTGATATCGGACAATGACTCTCGTGAAGTGCAGCTGTGTTTACGCGGTGTTAACGGGACTGTGCGTAAAGTAAAAGTGCGCACCCTTAGTGGTCTTGACCTA
The DNA here is from genome assembly GCA_949316235.1 of Oegoconia quadripuncta. NCBI lineage: Eukaryota > Metazoa > Arthropoda > Insecta > Lepidoptera > Autostichidae > Oegoconia > Oegoconia quadripuncta. The sequence goes on from OX438745.1 coordinate 36,827,644, forward strand.
CCGAAACAATCGGTTCCAGTGGGTCTGAAGAACAGTTATGTGCACCTCAGAGACTTGGATTGCAGTGATTTTCTGGAATGCAGTGACACCAAGGATTGCAGTGAGGGAAGCGATGTGAAGCCCCTACTACTCCTCGGTCAGGATAACTGGGAGCTCATCGTCGGCCGGGAGATGCGTCAAGGTAAATCCGGTCAACCAGTCGCTTCTCTCACTGAGCTAGGCTGGGTCATACATGGACCCATAGGAAAGCTAAGTTCTAAATGCGATTCTGAACGTGTGAATTGCGTGGCAGTGGTAGAGTCTGATTTACACACTCTAGTTAAGAACCAATTCGAATTAGAATCTATCGGTGTGTCCCAACTACCACGTAAAAATTGTGAGTCCGAGCGAGCCAATAGTATTTTGCAAAATACTAGCAAACGTGTTGACGGAGGCTGGGAAGTAGGTTTGCTTTGGAAGCTCGATAATCCGGAGTTTCCAAATAATTATAATATGGCTAGGAATCGTCTTTTAGGTATAGAAAAGCGTATGGATAAAGATCCTATTTTTGCCGCTGCATATGAGGCTCAAATTGAGAGACTTTTTAAAGAGGGCTACGCGGAAAAAGTTGACTCAGATCGGGAATCGAACCCGCGATGGTTTTTACCTCACTTTGGGGTACTTAACCCAAATAAGCCCGGTAAGCTTCGTTTAGTTTTTGACGCAGCCGCCTCTCATTTAGGTAATTCACTAAATGATCATTTAGTTAGTGGTCCTGATTTATTAAATTCATTGATCGATGTATTAGTTAAGTTTCGCTTAGGTAAAATAGCCATTAAGGCAGACATAGCTGATATGTTCATGCGTGTAAAGATACGCCCTGAGGATCGTGGAGCGCAATCATTTTTGTGGCGGGGCCGGGATCGAACCCGGACCCCCGACGTGTATACTATGTCATCAATGATTTTCGGAGCAACGTCCTCGCCTACTTCTGCTATTTTTATTTTAAATAAAAATGCGAGTGAATTCGCAAATTCACATTGTGAGGCTGTGAAAGCCATTAATGAAAAACATTACATGGACGATTATTTGGATAGCATGGACAGCGATCAAGTTGCGAAGAAAATGATAGATGACGTATCTGCTGTGCATGCAGCGGGTGGTTTCCATATCAGGGGGTGGGTAACTAACTCCCCTACATTGCATGCTCAACTTCAGGCGGACACTTCGAATGTAGTCCAATTGGAAAATGCGAACGGAACTGAAGAGAGAACGTTAGGGCTGATATGGAATCCACGTACAGATGATTTAGGTTTTGACGTGTCTTTAAAACGTTTATCTCCACAGATAGCTTCTGGACAGGTAATACCTACCAAAAGGGAATTTTTAAGAGCAGTGATGTCCATCTTTGACCCCCTAGGCTTTCTTTGTCCGGTCATTATTCCCACTCGCATTTTGTTGCAACAAATCTGGCGGTCGGGAATCAATTGGGATGATCAGTTGCTAGACAAGGAGGCTGAGGCCTGGCTAACTTGGGTCAAAAACGTTCCTAAAATAGGAAATATTAAAATTCCCCGTTGGTACGGCATTAATGTGAATAATAATTTGCAGTTACATGTATTCGGAGACGCGAGCGAGGTGGCTTATGCCGCAGTAGCCTATTTAGTAGGTTCTAATGAGTTAGGTGAGCGCGTGTGTGCGCTTGTAGCCGGGAAGGCGCGTGTGGCTCCGATAAAGATGATTTCGGTGCCACGTTTAGAGCTACAAGCGGCAGTTTTAGTGTGCAGATTAGCGGACACAGTGGTCAATGCACTAGGGCTTCCTAACGTGCGTCGTTATTTATGGACAGACTCTAAAACGGTCTTAAATTGGATAAATTCATGTAGTCGCGATTATCAGAAATTCGTAGCGTTTAGATTAGGTGAAATCGAGAGTAGGAGTGAGAGAAGCGAGTGGGGCTGGGTACCTTCACGTGAGAACCCGGCCGATGAGGGGACAAAGGTTGTCTGGCCGCGGGAACGTAGTATGTGGGTTTCGGGTCCTTCCTTTCTGTGCGATCCGCAAGCACCATGGCCAACCATAGATGCGGCCGAGTTGTCGGCCGCCCCTGATGTTGACACAGAGCGCTTAACGCGCGCTCGTGTCCTCGCCTGCGCCGAGCCGTCGGCGCCGCTGATTGATACAGCGCGCTTTTCGTCGTGGCGCCGCGCGATACGCGTGGCTGCGCGCGTATTAACCTTTGTGAGGCGCTGCCAACGCCGCCTTGCAACTCACATGGACCATGCCATCGTGATGGAGGCCGAAGGGCTTCTGCTTCGTCAATCTCAGGCGCGCTCATTTGCGCCCGAGATAGCTGCGCTCAATTCTGGCCGGGGACTCCCGCCGAATAGCAACCTTCGAGCCCTTGATCCAATCATCTTTGAAGACGGATTTTTACGAGTTAGGGGCCGCATAGCCGCCGCCCCCGAGCTCACCTTTGGAGAACGCCATCCGGTGATTCTAGACGGGCGTGACCCCATAACGCGCCTACTAGTTCACCATTACCACGTTCGCGCCCTACATGCGAACCATGAACAAGTTATTAACAATATGAGAGAAAGATATTGGGTGGTGCATCTACGACCAACTGTTAAAAAGATTGTTGCATCCTGTCAACCCTGCCGACTTGCCCGGGCGCAACCACAAATACCAAAGATGGCCGATCTTCCCGCCGCGCGTCTTACCTCAAATAGACGCGCATTCGTAAATTGTGGGGTGGATTATTTTGGCCCTATGATTGTTGCCATCGGCCGCCGACGAGAGAAACGCTGGGGTGTGCTGTTTACATGCCTGGCTACCCGAGCTGTACATCTGGAGTTGGCAGCTTCTTTGAACACCGACTCTGTAATTATGGCAATTCGACGTTTAACCGCCCGCCGGGGTCGTCCCGCCATCTTCTTCAGTGACCGCGGGACTAATTTCATCGGAGCAAACAATGAGCTTCGTGCAGCGCTCCAAGAATTCGACGCTAAAGAAACAGCAGCGAGATATGGTGTGGAATGGCGATTCAATCCCCCCTCTGCTCCTCACATGGGGGGAATTTGGGAACGCCTTGTACGCTCTGTTAAAAACGCATTGAAAGCAACCTTGAAAGAGCAAACTCCAAGAGAGGAGGTTTTACACACTTTGCTGCTTGAGGCCGAGTTAACAATAAACACTCGTCCCCTAACCTATATTACTGATGACCCCACGAACCCGGTAGTATTAACACCAAACCATTTACTACTCGGAACAACGACGGGTGATGCACCAATGGTTCCTGCTGATCCAGCCGATGTGAACGCGAGGAGACAATGGAGGCAGGCCAATGCGTTGGCCGATGCTTTCTGGCGTCGATGGCGCCGCGAGTACCTGCCGACACTTCAACGACGGTCGAAATGGACTGATGACGTTCCGCCAGTGAAAGTGAGTGATATCGCTCTAATATGCGATAGTGCGTTGCCTAGAAATCAGTGGCTTAAAGGCAAAGTAATAAAAGTGAATGTCGCGAGTGACGGCAAAGTGCGGTCCGTAGTTTTAAGGACTCATAATGGGACTCTATTTCGACCTGTCGCCCGAATCATTGTGCTCCCCACCGATGATGTAGTAATCGGATGATAATTAATCTGTATCCTCTTACTAGGGGGTGGAATGTTAAGGAGCACAGTGATTCGTGGTTGTATTTTTGTAATTTTGTGTATTTTTTTGTGTAATCGATGATTTTATTGATTTGTATAGAGTCGATGTCGAGCCGACCGCAGTGGGAGTATTTTGGCCGCCAGAGGCGCTTTTTTAATAAAAATAGAAATTTAAGTGGGTACTTTTGAAAGTTTATTCGCCTCGGGTTCTGATTGGATAAAAATAATTAATTCCTGTAATCCTATTGGACATCCAGTCAGGACCCGACGATTTTGTCAAGATAAAAGAAAGGTGCCCACGGTAGTCTGTCTAGTTACAAGCACAACGTCAAATACTGCGGTCGGTTCACGGAAAAGTAAAAGTGAAAAGTTTGTGAATTGTGAATTGTGAGAATTAAAGAAGAATATTGTTCAACACTTATCAAGAGTTTTTGTTTTTACTTCGGCATCCTCAAGAAGATTGTGTGTGTGTGTGTGTGCGGTGTCGAAGTACCGATTTTCGCCGAGCTCCCGCTGGCTCCATCTTCCCTCTCGCTCCCGTCGTCGTCCGTCTCTCTCGAACCGCTGACTTACCAGAGCGACCCCAGAGTGGCGCTCTATTTTACTTGTTTCAAAATAACGTCTACACATACATTAAGTACTTATTGTAAATTCAAAAATAATTTCAAACGTATACTACATGTCGTCATAACGTCACGATCTTTATCCCAAATGGGGTCAGATATATCCCAAACATAAATAAATATCCTTGTACATACATACTACGCCGACTAGTTCCACACTTTTTTTTATGATTCACTGGATACGCGTTTGACCTCAATCTCACTTGATGGGAAGTGACGATGGTTAAAAAAGAGCAGCGTTATATAACATATATTGCCCCAGCAGTGGGACACTATGGGCTCTTAATAATAATACAATGCAATACGCATAATCTGCAAAACACGCACACCGAAAAGATGGCTAAGTACATGGATCTCCAAATTGAAGTGAAAACTCAGGGGAAAGACGATACGGTCAAAATTATCCCAATCGTCATTTCTACCGCCGGCGTAATACCCAACACACTTCATACCAGCCTCAACACACTAGACATTCATCCATCCATAGCCACACTATTACAAAAAGCAACAATGTTAAACACATGCAGACTAGTAAGGAAATTCCTCTCGTTAAATTGACCTTACGTAGACTTATGCACTTGGCTAAGGCCCGTGTAAAATATATACATACATTAAATATAAAGTCTATCATATAAACCTACATAATATTATTATGCATAGCAAAAAAATTTTTATTTCTAAATGCATACAATCCATGACTCAAAAAAACCCATCTCATATAATAGCGATTACATTTGTCTGAGCGGAGTAACACTCAGTTGGTCTATTGTCTCGGCCTTTGATCCAAATCTCCTGGGACTGCCTATAAGTTGTTCCGAGCGAGACTCGGCCTGGCTACGATTTTCCATTATCTTGTGACAACGAGGCTTAACCGTTAAACCTAGTTACCGTATAGATACAGATAATAGAATCGAATGTTTAACAAGTATTATTATTAATATTTTCGTTTGTTTTTTCAAAAATAAATTGATTCTAAAGTTCACCTCAAACTCTGAGGTTTGCAAATGTGTACGCCTACATAATAATGATATTATTTTTATTGCCAACAGTGTCGTCGCGAGTTTTATTTAGATTTTGTTTCTGTGTCTGGATGACAGCGTACTTAGTGAATTTACAGGTGCCGATCTCTCGACTCGGACTCAAATTTACAGGTGAAAAAACAGAATCTCTCTCGGACTCAAACGAATATCGCATCATAAAAAAATATAGCATCATTTAGAAAAAATAGTGATAAACATGATGTCAATACAAGAAATAAAGATAACTTTGCAGGTCACATAAGTCGCCTCCGTGAAGTCAGTAATTCATTCAAAGGGTTATGTATACGCTTTATCAATAAAGTTCCTGTTGATATACAAAATCATCCTTTCAATAAATTTAAAGATACTATAAAACAGAAACTTATTAAGAAAGCATATTATAAAATGTCAGATTCTTTAGATGATAAACATTCATGGACATAACCAGCCCGTTCGCATAACCAGGCTATTTCACAATTAATAATGAAATATTTTAATATAAAATAATAATTTTGTAATAACAAAAACCTTTTTTTTTAAAGAGCGACCTCTCGAGTTTCTTGCTTGTTCTTCTCAGGGGAAAATTGCCTTTTGAACAAGCAGTAGCTTTAAAAATGTAAAATCTGACTATTTTAAGTGTACCCTGTGTATCTACAAAATAAAGCATTTTTGATTTGATTTGATTTGATTTCATCCCAAACAACTTTTGGGTACTCCAAGTCTTTTATGGTTTATTATCTTTGTGTTATTTTCAGTCAATGACTGATAGATGCTAAAATACATTAAAATGTTACTCTAATTTATATCAGCATCATCTAAGACGGTAAACATCCCATTGCAGGGATATAGGCCGTATCGTATAATGAGGGAGTATGGGCCATAGTCCTCCACGCTGGCCCAATGCGGGTTGGGGACTTCACATGCCTTAGAATTTTTATTTCTCAGGTATGCAGGTTTCCTCACGATGTTTTCCTTCACATTTTAAGAGCAGTCGGATAAATGCACATAAATAGTTAAATTAAATTTTAAAAAAATCATTGGTACACGGCCTGCCTGGGAATCGAAACCGGACCTCCCAAATTGGGAGACTGCATCTTCCGCTGAGCCACCGACGCTACAACCTATCCCTTCAATACTAACTGGAAATACCTTCGCTTATTTGCCAATAAAATCCAAGCGTTCTCTACGACGAAAAACGTACCTTAAGACCTCGTTTCCGTTGGCTTTAGGAAAGTGAGATGGGGAAATTATAGGACTGAAACATCGTTACGGACAGACCACTTAACAAGTTTGGATTTATGATGAGAAAAGTGAATACTCCAAATAGTGATCTGTGTGGGGTAGTAGAGGATGTCCATCATATTTTGGTGGAATGAGCTCGGAACGGTAGGGCATTTTAAATGTCGGCCTGGCTAGCTTGGCTAGCTGACCAACATCTTATTTTTTCGTGGGTAATTCATTACGCATACCGCTCGCCTGAGGGACGGCGAGACGGTTATGTGGGACTCCTCTACTTATCGGGAGAGATACCCACTGAAACCCCTCGGCGACCACCCTCGGCAGTGGATATGACCTGGGAACGCATGATCGTTCCCGGAGGGCGGCTAGCGCGCCGTCCACGGGGGGCGCTGTCGTGCCCCACACAACGATCAGCGAGCGGTATGAAGCGCGACAGGTCTCGATGCGACGACACCCCCCCCCCCCCCCCCCCGTCACCCTTATTACAGAATATTACTCAAGCAGAGATCTCTGCTTGAGGATGGTTAAAAAGAGACAGCTTTATGTAACTTGTATAGCAGCTCCTCTGTCTAACTATGCTCAAGCGCAGATCTACACTCTAACATTTTGAAATACGGGCCTAAGTATGCCGCCAAACTGCAATGCTAATAGCATTGTTGTGTTACGGTTGTCAGAGATAAGATATCCAGTCCCCCTAATAAGATGGGGGTTTCCGGGTCGGTAGGCTGCCACCTTCGGCTTCATCTTCACTTAACATCCGGTGTGATTGAGGTCAAATTCTAACCCGTTGTGCATATAAAAAACGCTAGAGTCTGTATTTCTTTGTTGAAGTACGTTCGGATACAATCACCTCGGATCCAATTACTTTACGTATTTAAAAGAAATAAAGAATTAAAACACTTATTTAGCTAACAATGGGCAAGCACATTAAAATTTTCAATGAAATACTTCTTCTTTTCGTGTCAATGGCGGGTACCAGCTGACGTGTTAATGTTTTAAATTTTTTGAAGCCCAGTTATTATAGCAACGCGAACAGCATCGTCATTGGCATAGCATAGATCCTCAAGCGTGCAGGTGCCCGGGCACGCTTGGCATGTAAGGAGATGGGCCATAGTTTGCGGGGAGACACCGCACTCACCTTACATAGCACCACCTTTTTTTTTGTGACGGGGGGAAATCTTTAAAAGATACCCAGACTCCTGAGGGAGAGCCTGGATTATGTGGGATTTTCACCCACTAAAACCCCCTCGGTGGTTTCCTCCTCAGCGCTTGTCAGAGAACACCGGGAACTCAAAGGACCAACTACCGGTGCTCCCCTAACGCTCCGCTGAAGCCCTCCCCGGGCTGGCCAAATAGCCAAGCCGCACAAGCTCGCCGTTATCGGCTGCAGCGGGACGAGACCACGTCACACCACCGCTGCCATCCATGGGGCCGCCACCACTGGTGAAAGAACGGCCAGAGCCCTCACTCTGACCGCCCACGGCTCAGGTTGTCCTTGCATCGGCCGACCTGGGTCCGAATTCTATTCAGGGATTTCCAAGTCAATCATGGCAAATCCTGACCAGAGTGAAGGTCCTATTTAGGTGGAAGAAACGAAGAGTGAGTCTTCCTTTATGTACTGTCATCATTTTAACTGAATGTATCTAAATCATTCTCATAAGTTTCTAGGTTTAAGATATCATGGTCACTTGCAAATCGGAATCCTTTTAAAGATTCGTCATGTCTCTTCACATGTCTCGAAGTAAAATTACTTGGATATTATCAGTAATCTCCATAGAATGCATATTGAAAATTGGCAGGTAGGTGAGTTTGAACGAATCATTCTTCCGTCTCCAAATTTGCGACTGTTATAGATCTCCGATTACTTTGATAATCGTGATATCAAAAACGTATTTAAAGAATCTTTACTCGCAAGTTATTAATTTTTTACTTCAACTTTTCTTGGCTTCACTTTGCATAAGTCTCATAATTTATTCATAACTCGAAAAAAAATTCACCCGAGGCAGGAACCCGTTTTATTTCATAAATATTCAAGTACTTTCTAAGCTAAAAAATCTCTCCAGGAATAGGTGAACGGAGGTCACTCCATTGTCACCAACTTTCTTATTAGAACTGTGGGCCAACGCGACGGTTTCCATGTAAGATATAAGATATCTATTCTAAGCAAATCTAAACCCTATTATCAACAATATCAAATTCCTGGAGACTCAATAATCGCGCACCTCATTCAGTGTATTAAAGTCATTGGTAGCTTTCAAGTACTGAAGTTAACTTGAGTTAAGTTAAAATGAGGCTTGTTATCTGAAAATATACATATTTATTTTTTATCTATTTATAAGATTAATACAAAAGCTTAAAATCGCTCAGCGTGCTAAATAAAGAGATATGCTAGGAGGTACTCTGACACATAGCATCGGGAGCGAGATACAATACAATATGATACAATACGATACGACACGATACAATACAATACAGTACGATAAGTTTAATCAAATTGATTCACTTTGGTTGAAAGACGCAGACAGCAAAGGTAATAAGATACCCTTTAACCTACGGCGGAAACCCTATGAGGAGAAACTGAAGATTCTGAATCTTACAACCCTTGAAGAGTGCCGCTTGCGAGGTGACCTCATCGAGACATTCAAAATTCTCATCTATAAAAACAACCTGCCTCTTTTGCACGACATATTCAGGATGAATGACATACGAACGTTACGAGGACACGCTCTGCGAATAATCTCTGCTGACATCAATGTCGCCCATCACTTTCTGAGCAACCGTGTTGTTCAGACCTGGAATAAGCTGCCGGAATAGGTTGTATCCGCGCAATCAGTGAATTCGTTCAAGAATAGATTGGATAAATTTTTAAAAACTAATGATGACTTAAATTTTGACTGAATAACAACATAATGAACAATGTGAACTCTTTCTACACTGTGACGTAGGCATACCAGCAGTAATGCTGCTCGTCTATAATATAATAATGCTATTGAATCTTGACATTGAACAATTCACTTTTATATTTACATGATTCAATTTGGTTGCTTCATCCAAATTGAAAGACAGAAGTGAATCGTGTAATATCGCCTGTAAAGAAAGGCCAAGTCAAGAGTACCCTAAACCGACGAGCATGTATGGACAACATTATGATAGTGAGGGAAGCAAAAGAGGTGTGTCAGAATCGTAGCAAGTGGTAGTCTGTGACTTTATGTATGTATGTTAGTATGTAAACTGTGGGAGTTCTTCAAGCATTAATCTTTTAATATTTGGAACACTCAAATACTAAGGTTTGGGATATTTATGATTTGGTATAGGTCATGATTATTATGTATGTGATATGGACAATATTGAGGCACTACTCCCGGGCTGATGCTGTAGAGGATGTCCAGGAGTAGGTCACAGTATGTTAGATGGTAGATGACGATGAGCCGGCGGAAATCTTTGGAAGTCGTTGGGTGTTCAGCGGGAGATGAAAGATTCTAAACGATAAATGTCCTTGGAAGAGGATTATTAATACTTTCAAGGCTTGGACAGCAAATGTCAGTGACAATTTATAATAGAAAGGTATCACCCACAAATAACTCAATGAAATATTTAAAAATAACTTTTACACTGAACAAAAAGAAATAACAGAATTTATGTTAATTATAGCAATAACAACAGAAAAGTACACGTCCATTATTTTCAAGGGTAAATCACGAACTGACTAAACAAAAAGCTACACTGAAAAAGAGAGAGAGAACAGGCAGAGTTCAAATTTTGAATTTAAAATACTATGACTTAACCGAAAAAGAAACAAACAAGGAGAATACTGCAAAAAGAGAACCAACGAGTCGCATGGCGTCTCGTTACAATATGAATGTAAGGTCTAGACCGACACAGCTGCAAATTGTATTACCGAATATATTCCTTTCGCCGTAAACAAATGGACAAGCTTACAAATTAACAAGCAAGTAGCTAGTACTTATAAGGTTAAACCTGTAATACCCGAATTTGCCCAATCAAAATGTACAATCTATGCGAGCCACCGCAGGCAAGCATTAGTATACGCCAAGTATGAGGCTCCTTGATCTCTGATAGTGTAACAGTCAGCTTGCATGCGAGAACGTTGCATGCACCGAGTAATAGGGCACGTCTATTGCAAGTGGAACATACAAGGTGGTAATTCGTCGAGCATATTGTTGAGCAAAAAGAAATCAGAAAATCAGAAGGCTGTTACGTGTGTGACGGCGTTGTATGTATGTGTATAAACTTGCAGGTCACATAAGTCGCCTACGCAAAGTCAGTAATTCATTCAAAGGGTTATGTTTACGCTTTTTCCATAAGGTTCCACTTGATATACAAAATCTTTCTCTCAATTAATTTAAAGATACTATAAAACAGAAACTTATTAACAAAGCATATTATAAAATATCAGACTATTTAGATGATAATCATCCCTTGACATAATCGGATCGTTCGCATGCCAGGCTATTTCATAATTAATAATGAAATATAGCAAACAAACAAACAAAATATTCTTTATTATACAACAATAAGAAACATAACAACGATAAATAATAATGTAACATCAAAGTCTGATTTTATAAGAGCAACCCTTTCTTGTTCTTCTCAGGGGAAAATTGCATTTTCAACAAGCAGTATATTAACAAAATGTAAAATTGACTATTTTTAGTGTACTCTGTGTGCCTACAAAATAAAGCATTTTTGCTTTGACTTTGTCTTGTTTGTGTTAAAGCTAAGAATCTCCGAAAGGCCTTATCCGGTTTCATGAAACATAGCTAATAATCTGTCCTTGGTTTAGTCTTTAATGTACACACACACAAACATAAACTCACTAGTCTGATACAAATACATGTAGTATGTATGTTATATAAATGGCATAGGGTGATGTGTTTACCTCCCTGTCACCTACATTTCTGTATATGTCGTAAGAAGTGTTAAACTATTAATGTTTGGAACGGCCAAAACGCAAATTTTTGGGATGTACCTGACTATTCCATTTGGAATAAAAATCGTAACGTTATATTATATGTCATGCATATAATATAACTAAAGAAAGTAGTAGACTTAAAGAATGTCATATGTAGGTAAATGTTGCAAGGAAGCAAACCTTACAATTAATATTTAGGAAAATAGTTGAAGACAAAGAAAACTAGTCTTTCACTTCGTTCGACAAAATAAACACCAGTGTGTTTCAGCCGTTATCGACACTGATGATGAGGCTTCCTGCCGCCACTGGTGTTCAATCGACTTATAATCAAACATTGATAACATCTGCTATGTAAATTACCAAACTAAAATTACCCAGAAAATGTTGCCAACTTCTTCGAAGAAGCCCCTTTCGGAATTTCAATTCGAAATTCAGTTTGAAAAGGAAATTATACATCGATAACGACTTTAGTGGTCTGTGTTGTAATCAAGACGAATGGTCTTAATACGGTGGTATTAAGGTCTTCGGTCTCATCAATCAGAATGTGCATAATGTTTTAGGGATTCTTGTATAATTGATTTTCAGATCGAGTGATATTTAGCATTATGTTACTAGAATTATTGAGTTCAAGGTTATGTATTATTATTTTAAGCAAATCAAACAAGGAAAAAAAAATCACAGATATCGTGTCTGGGACGACCTTTGTATGCATTGAAAATGAATCTGCCAAATGTATTATTTTCAATAAAACAATTACAGCATCTTATTTTCATAAATTATTTTCTTTTGTCATAGAGTCCACCTGCTACCATCTTATCTAAGTCTGCCGCCAATCAGCCATGTTGTTATTAGATAAGAGAATATTTAATTATTCACAAAGAATCACTTTGTTCAAAAACATAATCATGCTTCAAAACGTTTCTTCAGCGTCACTACAGCGCTCACGTGCTCTACGGCGTAAACTCCGCGTCACAAAGATACAACTTCTGAATAACCCATCAGTGATACGTATCTCCCAATATTTTTTAAAATATAGCCCAAAGTCATATCTCTAGTCCCTTTTTATATTTTTACGAGCGCACATTTCGTTTTCGAGATATGATTTTTTTTTCTGACAAAAATCGGCCGAAGCACGCCCGCTTTTCTATTTTTTTCGATTTACAAAAAGAATTTTGAGATTTTTTAAAAATTTACACACACACACACACAATTTATCTACAACAGGTACTTACCAAATAAATTAGTATATTCAAATGGATGTAAGTAACTTTTTGTGTGAATTTAATTATCACTCCAAGTACCATATAATAATAAATCATTTATTTTTTCAGACAATAAGGTCCTAACCAACTGGTCGGAGGAGGCCTGCAATAGAGAGCCGTGGAGAGAGAGGAGGGAGGCCTTTGCCCAGCAGTGGGACAGTATGGGCTCCTAATAAATAAAATAAAAGGTCCATCTTTGTTAGTACAGTCACCTATAACTACGTTAATAAACAGTGGTAGACATGAAATTTAAAATAACAATTGTGAATTCAAATGTCAATTGAAAAATTTAAACATAAAGAAAAATCTAAATTGAAACATGGAAATTAAATTATATTAATTTGAAATTATTTTGAAAATTGTATTTATTATTATAGAAATTGTAGAATTTGTATGTCAAAATTATTATGTAAGTAAAATTCAACTATTGCGTGTGATCTGGGACACACATATTAATTTGACCTATGCTATCTTTTATCACTTTAGAAAAACTTGTAATTACTTGTATACCAACTGTAATATTCTATAAATAGCCGTAACACAGCAATGTTATCAACATTAATGCTTGGATGTCCGTATGCCTACCAAGCTGCGTAGTATTTTTTTTTTATCTTTATTTTATTTAGAGAATTTTGTCCTAAGGAACATGTCAATCCCATTGTACCGTTCGCTAGTTACCACAACGATAACAGGAAAAATAAAAAAAAACATACACATAACTAAGATAATGGGAGTCACTAACCAGAAAATTTAGTGACTAGTTGACAAAGTAGTATGACATCGTAAATCGCGCGCGATGAAGGAGTGAGAGTGTGATGTAATAGTATATCGTCCAAACGAATGAGCATTATACGCGATATAAACATTTATAAATAATGACAATAAATTATACTACATGATCATTAATTATAGTAAAATTTACTAACTTAGTGGACAAATAGGTTGGAGCCTCAGCAAAATAGCTGTTTTTCAGTCTCTACCTCGTGCATTTACTAATAACAGAACGCATAACACGTCAGAAGTTGTTGCACACTACAATACTATTAGCTACAAGCTACATGCAAGCAAGCATTATATGACCAAAACTTAGGACAGAAAAAAAAATTGAAATAATTATTATTGGCGATAGACACCTACAATTCCTATACAATTGGAAAGCCAATCTCACCAACAAAATCGCAAAAAATAGAACTGGCTTGCACGTCATACTTCGGTATCACAGAGGCCCAGTTACTGGAAGACTTCTGTTCGCATAAAAGCCATTCCTTACATTTTCTTTTAAATGTGAAAAACAAGTTGGTTTGTTTGATTGGTGGAGGTAAGTCGTTCCAGCACTTGGACGCCGCGAACCGAAAACTACCCCTGACTGCAACCAAGCGCGGTGACGGCGAAATCTGTGATATCGGGAAACGAACCGATTTCTTCCTATCTGTCATTCTGTCACTCCATTGTATCTTATTAGCCATCGTCCTGTCATGCTAGTAGGCAAGCCTCTTCATCGTATCGGATTCAGGATCTAATCGAAAGTATAAGTATCTTAAGAATTTCATGGTGGTGAAATCAGATGGTGATAACTTTCACTATTCAAAAATTCTTCACCATACCACCAACCAAGCCAACAAATAAACATATTCCCCGGTCGAAATAAAACCTGCGCCCTCCATTTTGAGTTCAGGCGGTAGTAGACATTAGGGTCATACCGTAGCTTTGTCTAATATAGACAGGACTTTATAGTCAAAATAGGTATCTCGTACGTCTAAATTAAGTACAACACTATAAGCCGAACCGTCGAACCGCATCGTAAATCTGGAGAACTACGTATCCAGTAGGATACTAGTTGCCTAGAGAGCACTTAGTACTGTCCTCGACTTTCGCGATGGGGTAACTCATAAGAGACTGCCGGAATTGATAACAATAATAAAAATATATACTGATCACGGATGCCATCTTCAACAACCTTATACGTTACTTATTAATAGTAGAGCAATAGCATAGCGTCGGTGGCTCAGCGGTTAAAACGCGGTCTCCCAATGGCAGGTCCGGTTCGATTCCCACGCAGGCCAAGTGTTTAGCAGCAAATTGTGTGCAAATAGAAAAATACTACAACGAACCTGCTTGCTTGTACCTACATATGTATAAGCCCTTTCTCGCCACTAGTGACGCTATAAAAAGTGACTTTAGGGCTAAGTATACATATAGAGAGCGTCGGTGGCTCAGCGGTTAAGACGCGGTCTCCCAATTTGGGAGGCCCGGGTTCGATTCCCAGGCAGGTCATGTACCAATGACTTTTTAAATGTAATTACTTATGTGCATTTATCTGACTGCTAACGGTGAAGGAAAACATAGTGAGGAAACCTGCATGCCTGAGAAATAAAAATTCCTACAAGCTAAAATCCTATAATCTTCAAGGACACTTGACCTTAATACTTTTGATATTAATTTCAGCCTGATACTTTCAGCCGTTAAGAAGAAAAATTGTCTTGTCATACAGACACAGCGACGTACAAAAGTGATGCTATAAAGCTTCCCCGCTGTCCGCTCATAACTCAAGCTGCAGCTTTGCAATCGGCTGTACCGGTTTGTGCGCTTTTTAGCGCCTTGGAAAGTGGGAACGACGTCTAGAAGGCCTGAGCATCTGGGACCGGAGAGCCCTTAGTGACGCGAATTGTGGCCGACGGTGTTTTTATTAGAAAATAACGGCTTGGACGGCACGTGTTGACTCCTGGAGACATCTTTTGCTTCGAGTTCATGTCTTTCGCTACTTAAGTCTATGTGTCGTGTTATGTCTTGAAAATTGTATACTAGGGAATTTTGTTAAAAGTGATTGTCATTGAAATAACTGAACCGAGTTTCATCTACAATGTTTTTATTAAAGACTAGACACATACATTTCTTTTTATCCACAACGGGTTAGCACTTGACCTCAATCACACCTGGTGTTCAGTGAAGATGAGGCCGAAGGTGGTAGCGTACTGACTCGGAAACCCCATCTTATTTGTGGGACTGGCTATCTTATCTCTGACAACCGGAACACAACAATGCTATTAACATTGCAGTTTGGTGACAGATTTAGATAAGATGGTGGTAGCTAGCCAGGCTTTTCAGCGCCTTAGAAAGTGGGAACGACGTCTAGAAGGCCTGAGCATCTGGGACCGGAGAGCCCTTAGTGACGTGAATTGTGGCCGACGGTGTTTTTATTAGAAAATAACGGCTTGGACGGCACGTGTTGACTCCTGGAGACATCTTTTGCTTCGAGTTCATGTCTTTCGCTTCTTAAGTCTATGTGTCGTGTTATGTCTTGAAAAGTGGTCCAGCTTCTACTTTCATACCAATTCCAATTTAGTGTTATGGCCGCATCGTTGTGCACGATGATTTTATCAATGTCAGGGTTGAATTTCACAATGCTAAAGTTGACGATTGTGCGGTAAGTTAAGCTTCTCTAGTTTGTGTAGCTGGAGAAAGGACAAACAGAACAACACATATAACCACCACCTCAACACGTAATTAAGATAATAGACGATAAACTCAAAGAAGTAGACATGATAAATAAATTATAATATAAAGTTGTTAACTTTTATAAATTTAGCTAGTACATATACAAGACGAGAGTGAACTTGATTTTAATTACTTTAGATGATGTTTTCCATGATTTAAGCAAAAACTTCCGTACAAAAAATGTAGATCAGCTGACGATTTTTTTGCATACTAAATACCCCTAAAACTATTTAGAGTATCTCCTTATAAAATCACCTCATGATTACACCTCAAATCAGATTCATTTAGGTATTACAAACATTATTACTGACGACCTGTTTGGTGTAGTGGTTAGCAACTCTGACCACTATACCAAAAGGTTGCGAGTTCGAATCCTGCTAGGGACATATGTTTGTGTGATGAATACGGATATGTGTACCCGAGTTATGGATGTTTTTCATTTATACATGTATTTATTTACAAAAAAAAATGTATTTGTGTAGTTTATCAACCATTTGGTATCCATAACACAAGCCTAGATGCTTACTGTGGACCTAGATGGCGCAGTGTGTTTGTGCAAAGACATTTATTATTATTATTATATTAATAAGTATTTATTTACAAAAAAAAATATTAGACGGACTGTTAATAAAATTGAAATTATATGTGTAATTCTTTTTGTTGTACCTCTAAGGATTTCTAAAATTACGACTATCGAAGTTTTACAAAAAAATCGATATGATTTCAATAGAATCCCATCTCTAATGGTCTATAGGCTTGTGTTGTGGATACCAGATGGTTGATATACTACATATCAAAAGAATTACACATATAATTTCAATTTTATTAACAGTCCGTCTCATTTTAGGCATTAGGGGTTTTTTTTGTAACATGCTGTATCTTTGCATTACAGTTTCTTGCTACATAATATACACTATTCAAAACCACAACTTCGGTATGTCAAGATCAATATCTCTAACTTACAAATCTTCACTACATATACAGATTTGAACAAATTTCAGACCTAATAGTAGACATTGCAGCCATTGGTCAATACTTGTACAACATTGCAAAAAAAAATTCATCCCAGCGAAACGTTGGGAATTTTTCCAAATCCATCGTCCAATATACGCAATGTCACCTCTTCATACCTCGTGTGGACAAACGGGGCAAAATTCCATGTGGGCAACCGATGAGGTTGCTAACAGTAGAGGCACATCCAGTGACGTCATAATGTCCGTGAGTTTTTTTAAATTATTTAATGCAGTGTTATTTATTTTTAGGCTTCTATAACTTCAATTTTATTAGTCACCCTATTAGCGAAACCAACGGTTGAGGGTTCGAATCCCGTGAGGGGTAAATGTTTGTATGATGAATAAGAACATGGATGTTTATATAAATATTTATGTATGTTTATCCGTTATCTAATATCCATAGCACAAGCTTTGCTTAGTTTGGGACTAGATGATTGATGTAAGTGTCCGAAATATTTATTATTTATTTATTTATTAAAAAAAAAAGTGAGTTTAGTTGGTGTACATCCGAATCGACACCATAGTCTCCCTTATCCACGGGGAACGGTATCTTAAAAAGAAAAAAATTACCTGTGTAGTGGATACTCACTCGGTCAGCGAAACGAGCGGTTGCGGGTTCGAATCTCATGAGGTGTAAAGATTTGTGTAATTAATACGACCATTTATCCCGAGTCATGGAAGTTTATATAAACATTTATGTATATTTATCCGTTATATAGTATCCATAGTACAAGCTTAGTTAATTTGGGACTAGACGATTGGCGTCAATTCGGGAGCATTTTTGTACGCGGTACCTTCAATCCCTCGTGTGCGTTACTAGAGGCAGTTGTAAGTGATCAATTTTGGCGGAAAAAAGTCCGCGGACCAGTCCTTCGTCTGCGCAAGCTTTAATTACCAAATATTAGGCGTAAAGGTTTGTGGTCGTTGATCCTAACATATAAACTTACTGTACCACAATATACCGTGACATGCTCTTCCAACGCGAATATTTAGCGTAACTATGCAAGTGTCAGGCGCGTGAATATTCAATCGATAGTGTGAAGCGGGCCTAACGGTACGCCATAGTGGCATGCTTCGCAGGTTCTAGCAGGCTGGAATAGTTTGTTAACAGACTAAAGTGGGACATTTTATGTAAACGTACCTACATAGATAAATATGTAAGTATAGAGATAAACTACTAAAATAGATGGTTAAAACTAACGTAGTATACTAATTTGGTACTACGACTAATTCACACAAAGATCTTGGGTTCGATTCCCGATCGGCACAATTTAGAAAACCTGTAGGAGCTTTTGAGTATACTTAGATTAAAGTTGTTTATAATGCTGCGTTAATTTGAGTTGACATGTGAAGGCACGCTAGGGCGACGCCACGTTAATACGACGACACGTTAGCGTGACGCCACTTTCGTGTGAGGTCACGCTAGTGCGACGCCACGCTTGTGCAATGCCACGCTTGTGCGACGCCATGCTAGGAAGTTGGCTGGGTACGGTTGCTCTAGAACAACGGTACATAAAATTAATCAATTACATTGGTAGAACTTACTTGAGTAGCCCTCTCCTAGCATGAGCAGGGCTGGACCGGCTCCGAAGGAAGCCAGTGCATCCATGTCTAGGGTGAGAGGATGGTACGATCTGAAACCAAACAAAGTGAAAACACTCAAATGTATATATCGGAGTATCGATGTAACGTACTTCAATGTAATAAATGTCGATTTACAATACAATACAATACAAATATTCTTTATTGTACACCAACATTAGTTACAGAGAGAAGATGGAACTTAAAAATATGGTAGGTACAATGGCGGCCTTATCAATGGAAATGATTTTTTTTATGCACACTTGACCTCAATCACACCTGATGTTAAGTGAAGATTAGGCCGAAGGTGGTAGCGTATTTGGAGAACTGGCTATCTTACCTCTGACAACCGGAACACAATAATGCGTTTAGCGGCAGATTAAGATAAGTTGGTGGTACCTAGCCAGGCGGTCATTTTAAATGCCCTACCACAAACCAGACCGAGTACTAAATGTACCCCGCTGGGGATCGAACCCGCGACCTCCGAGTCGTAAACCCAATGTTGTTTACATTGAGCCGCGGAGGCGGTTGACTTTCGTCCATGCAACCACTAAGTAAACCGAGTAGATAATACTAAATGTAAGGTAAGCTTTAAAAGCTATTATGACACGTATGTTATGCTAAATCATAGTCATCTCCTCGCCCTAGCCCCAATTTATTTGGGTCGGCGCAGTACGTATTTTTCTTCAAATGCCCTTTATCAGCCGTTACCTCATAATTCAAGTCCTTTTCATTCATATCACCCTTCATACAATCCATCCATCTTTTGTTTTTGCCTATGTTATGCTAAATAAGGCTAATTAAAATTATGCTAAATCTGACACCATTTTCATAAGTCTTTCCGTACCTCGTAGGGTACTTTAAACTTTATTGTCGGTGCTCGTTTTTAATTGAATGCCTCACTAAGTCGCAGAGGTCGCCTAAAAACACTGTCAGGTTGTCACTCAGACGGTACTGTGGCGGCGTGGTGGATTATGGCCCATCCATAACAACAAAACTCGATTTGGTTGGTGGTTGGTGTTAGGGCATTTTAAATGTCCGCCTGGCTAGCTACCACCATCTTATCTAAATCTGCCGCCAAGCAGCAATATCATTGTTGTGTTCCGGTTGTCAGAGATAAGGTAGTCCCCCAAATTCAGGTTTCCGGGTCAGTACGCTTCCACCTTCGACCTTAACATCAGGTGTGATTGAGGTCAAGTACAAATGGGACGTCAGGTTGCTGTGTGTATGCACCCTATTGTCCACTCGAGGAACAAAAAGGTTAACCTAACTTCGTTTAGGCACGAGGACAAACCATCCCCATGGCTGTCAGTGCGGTGTCAATAGTGGACCAATACGGTCTTCCTGGTCTTTCTTATGCTAGAAGCACCGGTCGCCTACCCCGTCACGCAGCTCTCAATGAAATCATACGTCGGGCCTTCGTAACTGCTGACGTGCCTGCGGTCCTTGAGCCACCTGGCATGTTCCACAACGACGGAAGACGGCCTGGCGGTATGGCTATTGCTCCGTGGAGTTTAGGGAGGCCGCTAGTTTGGGACGCTACGTGTGGCACGTTGTCTCCATCCCACATTCCGGCGACGTCGGTGAACCCTGGAGCGGCGGCTATTGTAGCTAAATTCAACAAGCGGCGCATATACGGACGCTTAAGTCAGGCTTACGTATTTACACCTTTTGGTATTGAGACCACTAGACCGTGGGGACCAGAAGCGCGCCGATTGGTTAAAAACCTCTCGGCCAGTTTAGTAGAAATTTCTAGTGACCGGATGGCAGGCAGCTGCCTTTGCCAGCGCATCAGCTTGGCAATCCAAAGAGGGAACGCCGCCTGCTTTTGGGCAAATTGCCGCACGGCAGCCTTCTAGAAGATATTTTTTATTTGTAAATATTTAACTTCTTAATATTAGTTAGATAGATTTTTTCAGTTAAATACTCTCTTGTCTTTGATGAAGAATATTAGCGCCACTCTATAGAAAGGCGCTAAATGTGTATTGTATTTACACAAGTGTATACATAGGTGTATATACACTTGTGTATACACAAGGAATCTAATTAGGAAGTTCTTACTAATGTTATAAATGCGAAAATTTGGATGTTTGTTTGTTGCTTAACCAAGGCGAAATGTACGGCTAGAACATACCCTGGAATCAAACATAGTATATATGTTATCCCGATAAATTGAGTAGTTCCCGCGATATAAACAAATTAAACATAATAGGCGAAGCCATTTAAATTTGTTACCCCTTTCATTTCTTGTATGCTTTGATAAAGAAGTGGTTTAATCGTTACCCGTTCAACAAAAACTGAACTCCATCACTCGTGGTCTTTTTAACCTCCATAATTAAAAGTGTTTTTAATGGCGTCCGCTCTCAGTAAGATCCAATTAAAATGTAAATTGAACCTATCGCGGCCCAAGTTCATCTTACACTGTTAGTTTCCAACTTATTGGAGCAAGTTTTACTTGAAACTGAACTATGAATAAAACATGACCTTTCATCTGTAATGTTAAGCAGACGGCGCCTTGATATTTTAATATTGTTATAGATTGCATAAAAATTGATTGGGTTTTGAATTTAGAAAGTTGATAAATAATTTGAAAAAAAAGAAGTAATAACAGTGTCGATTCGGATGTACACCAACTGAACTAAACTAAAACCAGTTTACGAGTGGTGCCGTCGCATCGTACTGTTCCAAGGAGAAAGAGACAGTACTACTTTAAAAGGTTTTAGTTTAGTTTAGTTTAGTTGGTGTACATCCGCGGTGTGTCCGAAATATTTATTTATTTATTATTATTATTAAACAAACTAACAATTAGACATGTGACAGAGATAAAGTAAACAATGATATAGAAACAACTACTTACTGTAACTGAGTTGTTTCACAAAGTACCACTCTCTAAAAAATACTCAGAACTCGCACATCTAATTGAGCGTAAAAATCGAATATAAATTCACCAGGTACTAGAAATTCAACCCTTGTTCGCTCAAGTAATAGTGTTCGCTGGAATTGAGTCTACAAGTTTCGGCGTGACGCGTTATCCGATTTCTCCGTACGCGGCTGGAATCTTCCCGGAGACCGCCCACGGGTGGTGCATTCAGGTGCACTAAAGCAAAGTGCAGGACCTGTGAGATAAAAACGTGGCTGGAGTTTTAAGAGGTGTGGTTATATGTATACATAGTGTTTTAAATTCAAATTTGTTAATTATACACTAGACGAATGAGAATATTTTAACCAGCTTAAATTACTGCACGTTTCTAATTTTCGTGCGAGAATGACCATGTTTTAATGAACTACGCTCAAAACATAGTTTTATGAATAGTTAAGTAATTGCAGTATTGCATGGATACCAAAAATTATATTATGTTTAGATTAATTTTTACCATTATTGAATTGTATCGTATCATAAATATAAAGAAGATATTTGTCGATCTTTCTGAAAGTAGATACAGGAGTTTTAAGTATATTCTCCGAGGCAATGAAATTCACAGTTGTAGTTTTAATCTAATAGTCTATGTTTTATTACTAAATACCTATACTATATCTAAAGCATGCTACTGATTTGTTAGACAACATTTTTATTCTATAACTGACAGGTACTCTATCCATATCCAAAAAATTACAGAACTTAAGAATATGAGAAGTTAAAAGTGAATCCTTACTGGACTATACTATCAAACGAAACAATAAACAAACCTGCCATCGACCAGAATGAAACTCAACAAATATAACTTAAAAACCTAAATAACCTAAGTACACGAACAATAACAAGCAACACTGGAAAGCAAGCAGGTGTTGCCCGCAACGTAAACAAGCTACACCGACAATCTGTGGTGAAAGCAAACAACAATACCCTCGCCATTTTAAGGGAGCTGGCTCGAAAAATGTATTTGGATTGAGAGTCTCAATTTCAAATGTGTTTATCTTTTTTGTATTCAATAACTTACTACACTATGGGTGTACAATGTTAATTCGAATTACACTACTCTGATGAAGAGTTCGCCGAAGCACGTTTGGCCGAAATGTAAATGTAAGCACCATTGCGGAGTTTGTTCATCATCAAAATTTTTAATTACAACTAACTTCGCAGTGTACTCTGCATTTGGTCAAACGTGCTTCGGCGAATCCGAATGACACTACTTCGAAGAACGGTTCGCCGAAGCACGTTTGGCTGATAACCGAGTAACATTTGGAGGTCGTTCATCATCAACATTTTTAATGATTTTTAGTCATGGAAGTTTGTATGTTTGGTTGTAAACGCTTTATAATACAAACTTTAGTCGTAATATAATACAAAGGCGGACTTATCCCATAAGGGATCTCTTTGAGTCAGTCTAAAACTGTAATATAATACAATTCATAGAACGTACACAAAACTTATTATAAAGACAAATACTTGTAGCATAAATATTTACAAATGTTTATTAAATTGAATAGATCACTTATCTACATATCGACGGGTTCCGGGCTATTTGTATTAACCGCCATTTTTGAAACTTCACACCAGAGCAGTTTAAAGTTTCGATTTTCAGAAAAAAAATCATAACTTTAGCAAATCGCATTATTTTTTCAAAGCAAAGGAAATTTCTGTTTCTGTTACACATTATTCATATTTTGATTAATGTTTTTTCCCGATATTCCTATTTTTAACGAAAATAAATGTCGATTAATACAAAATGACCCACATTTTCGTTTTTTTTGTTCCAGGCTAAATGACTTAACCGCCTAGGTTTATTAATATATGTTCCAAGCTACTTGACTTAACCGCCTAAGTTTATTAATACATGTTCCAAGCTACTTGACATAACCGCCTAGGTTTATTAATACATGTTCCAAGCTACTTGACTCAACCGCCTAGGTTTATTAATACATGTTCCAAGCTACTTGACTTAAGTACCTAGGATTGCAAATAATAGCTCTAAGCTAAGTGCTTTAACCAATGAGTTGGTCATATTTCAAACCTAAGCTAATTGATTTAAATACCATATCTCAAACTTATTGATGTATGGCTAATTAGTTTATGTGACTTATTTCTTTTTTTTAAATTGTTTGCAATCATACTAAAATAATAAGGTGTGCAGAAATTGACGGCTAAAACATTGATTAATTAAAAGGTACGTTGAAATAATAGGGGGTTTCACCTATCTTGTTAATTATTATGAAATGAAAAATAAAACATAGATAATAAATTGTTCAAAGATAAGTTTTTTATTTAAACTAACTTGTGTAAAGTGCGCTGATGCACACAAAACAGCAGACTGTCCCAAGAAGGATCGCAACAGCCCAGCAAAATGCGCTTTATGCCTTGGTAACCATCCTGCAAACTACAGGGGTTGTGATCTCTATAAAGAAATAATGAACCGAAAATATAACAAAAGAAACAACACTGACACTTAAAAACCATTACGGAAAAGTAGTGAGGAGATAAGGCATGCGAATAACACTGAAAATGACAGAACTAAAGAAATAAATACAACCAACCAAGCAACATATGCAGATGTTACCAAAAATAAAAACCAACGCGTAAGTGTTGAGCCAACCCAAGTAGTGCAAGACCTACTTATAAAACAGTCTGAAAAGATTGACCTACTCTTACAGCATATAGGCAACCTAATGGGCCTTATGACTAAACTCATAGACCAACTATTAAAGTGATTGGACTACGGATTGGAACTTGGAACGTAAACGGACTTGCTCCAAATAGAGACGAAGTGGAAGTACTGTTGAGTATGCATAGACTAGATGTGCTTCTGATATCTGAGACACACTTCACTAATAGAAGTGCCATAAGGATACCACAATATAATATCTACACCACAAACCATCCCCATGGAACGGCTCATGGAGGATCTGCGTTTATCATTAAATCTAACATGAAGCATCACCAGCTGCCTTGTTATAAAACGGAACATATACAGGCGACAACAATTTTTGTTGAGGACAAAAATGGTGGTTTTAGTGTGTCCGCGGTATACTGTCCTCCAAAACACAACATCAAGGAATACCAATTCACTCACTACTTTGCAACCCTCGGAAGACGTTTTATAGCTGGTGGCGACTGGAATGCAAAGCATACATTCTGGGGATCACGACTCATACATACTAGAGGAAGAGAGATGAAGTTATGTATTGATAAGAATAGATTCGTGACTCTGTCACAAGCTGAACCAACACACTGGCCAAGTGATCCAAAGAGACTACCGGACGTGATTGATTTCTTTGTTGCGGGAGGTCTCCCAAGACTAAACTTTCATGTTGAGACTTGCTTGGATGGCTCATCGGATCGTGTACCAGTGATTCTGACGGCTGGTGCAACTGCACTGCATCATGACAGTCAACACCGACTATGCAATAACCTGACTGACTGGAACTCCTTCCGAGAAATGGTTGAGGAAGGACTGGAGTTGAAGGTGGCTTTAAAGACATCGGATGATATCGATAGAGCCGCAAGAGAATTCATGGAAGCAGTGCAGTGTGCCTGCTGGCATTGTACCCCTGTAAAAAAAACCTGCAAAATCAAGAAACAGCATACCATGGCAGATACGTGAGAAAATTAGGGAAAAACGAAGATTGCGACGGGTTTGGCACATTAGTCGAGAGACGATAAAGCAGCCCTAAACAAGGCCATCAAAGAAGTCAGAGAGGTTATTGCTGCTGCTAATAGTGCAACACTAAAAGCTCAACTGGAATCTTTAACAGCGACTAGAGCTACAGACTATTCATTGTGGAAAAGTACACGGAGCATGAATCGACCTCAAACCACAAAACCTCCAATAAAGATGGAAAACAATGACTGGGCTAGAACAAGTAAGCAAAAAGCTGAAGTGTTTGCGGAACACCTAGCAAAGGTATTTGTGCCTAACTCGGCCGAAACAGACGTGGATGACTCAGATGTGGAACTCATTCTGGATCAGCCATACCAGATGGAACTGCCTATCAAACCGATTACTCCAAGAGAAATAGTAAGGCACATCCAAAACCTCGGTAATGGGAAGGCCCCTGGTTTCGATATCATTACAAAAGAAATACTGAAAGAGCTGCCAGGGAAGGCTGTGACGTATTTGACCCTTCTGTTCAACGGTATACTCAGGGTGGGACATTATCCATCTCTGTGGAAGGTGTCACAAATAGTAATGATACACAAAGAAGGAAAACCAGCGCACGAGGTAACCTCATACAGACCTATAAGCCTGCTTCCCATAGTATCAAAACTCTTTGAAAAACTACTGCTCCATAGAATGTCACCAGCCCTAAGAGACAGGGCAGTAATCCCAGACCACCAGTTCGGCTTTCGACAGAAACACGCAACCGTTGAACAAGTCCACAGAGTTTGCGGTGAGGTGAGGAGGTCCCTAGAGAACAAGGAATACTGTGCCTCTGCTTTCCTGGCATATACAGCAAGCATTCGATAGGGTATGGTATGGCACATGGGGCTCCTGTGCAAAATCAAACAATCATTGCCACACACATTTTATGAGATCCTACAGTCGTACCTGACGGACAGAATCTTCCAAGTTAAGGAAAGCGACTCGGCATCCAGGTTCTACGAAATTAGAGCCGGCGTACCCCAGGGTTCAGTGCTGGGACCAGTGTTATATACAATATACACAGCAGACATACCACAGCCGCTGACTGTAATGACTGCAACATATGCCGACGACACGGCCATTCTGGCGAGCCATAGTGATCCCGAAATAGCATCTAACATACTTCAACTAAGCTTGGATGAAATAGGCAAATGGTTGAAGAAATGGAGAATTAAAGCTAGTGCATCCAAATCTGTCCAGGTGACGTTTACGCTACGGAAGGGCAACTGTCCTCCTGTTAAACTTGACGAACAAGAACTTCCTCATAGAGACTCGGTGAAATATCTGGGAATCCACCTTGACCGAAGACTCACCTGGAAAACTCATATTCAGGCTAAAAGGGATCAGATCAACATAAAATACAGAAACTTGTCAGTACAAGTTTTAATATAAACTTTAATATAAATAAAATAAGCCAGTGCTTATAGGCAGGAATTCAGTTCTTTCCACTGATAACAAATTGTTAGTGTATAGAGCCATACTAAAGCCAGTCTGGACGTATGGCATTCAGTTGTGGGACTCTGCATGCACCTCCAATCTCAACATCCTACAGAGAATGCAAAATAGCATCTTAAAAAACATCTCAGATGCACCGTGGTACACAAGGATCGCAGAGGTGCATGACATACTAAAAATTAACACCGTGCAGCAGGAGATAAAGCTGTCTGCCGAACGCTATAGGATGAGACTGGACAGACATCCAAATCCGTTGGCTGTGCCACTGACAAAGCCTAGCCACCAAAGACGGCTTAAGAGACTGGCAATCAGCGACCTATGCGGTTGACTATTGTTCTGAGGAAGAGATTTTCTCACTGGAGAAAACGCTCTACAACGCCACTCCCCCCACACATCTGCTTATAGTTTAGCAACTGATCGCAGATTGCCTAAAGAAAAAAAAATAATTGGTAAACAGTCTTTTCCCTGAAATTAAAATTCTAATTATTTGAGATAATATTGCAGTTACTCATTCTTCTTTATTGTTAATCTTTAACATTTAGAACTGTTCCTATCCTAATTCTAAACAAGTTAAAGAAATGTAGCTTTTGTTAATTGTGCAATAAAGAGTATTTGAATTGAATTGAATTGAAAAGTCTCTTCAATGACGCGGCGCGGGGGAGACGCCTCAAGCGCCCGCGCGCCTTGGCCCCCGGTATTCGAACTCGCGCGGTTAATCACGCTGGCGCCAAAATCAATGTTTTAACCAACGTCTTAATAGTCAATCCATACAAAATTTCGATTGTATTAATGTGTATACTATACTTATTCCGTTGAAAATAAACTGTTTGATGTACTAGAACTTTACTTTTGTTATAGCTGAAACGACAGTGCAAATCAAATATAGACTAAGAAAAATAGGTTTAACCATTATCTGTAAATGTTTACTGTTGAAACCATAAATAGTTCATGCGACCGGTATACCATAATCTACTACAAGCTAAATGGTTGAAGTGACAACATCTAGCATTTCAAGTACCAAGCTTAATGTATGAACCGACACTGGACATAAATTTGACAAAGAGGCTAGTTGTATTAAGCGACACTGGATATGAATTTAAATAAGAACCTAATTGTATTAAGCGACAATGGATAAGAATTTAACTAAGAGGCTAATTGCATGAAGCGACATTTCTATATATTTATAAGGTCAGGCTAAATGCTTGAACGTACACTGCCTGTAAATTGTTGCTCCAGGAAAAAAGGTTTAAACGACTATGTAGTATTTGGTAGTGAGCTTAAGTACACAAGTCTTAAATTTGACAATATTTTGTGTCGGTCCATACATTGCAGTGCAAAATAGGCCAAAAAAATGCGGTTGTATTAAGCGACATTTTTATGCTCCGATCGTCACCTAACTGAGCTCAAACGACGCAGAAAAATTCGCTGATTCCAAATATATATAAAAGTCTAATAGCAAAAAAATGGCGGTTAATTCAAATAGCCCGGAACCCGTCGATATGTATATATTTTCATCCTATGATAAATAATAGGATGAGAAATAAAGATGGGATGAAGAGGACAAATACATTGTTAAAATTAATTGAAAATTTTGTAACCCCAAATGACTATGATATCATCTATATACACCAAATAACTGTGTAAAAAAAGTCTTTGAAATAGTGTAATTGATGTTTATCTAACATAAACCTTTAATATAAAAAAGAGCGCTCAAATCGGATCACGCATTACTAATATACCGGATGAGTTTTTTCACCGTAAGAAAAAAAGTGGGGCATACTAGGTAAGTGAAATAGAAGGTATTGGCAGAGGTTTTTTTTTTTCATAACCATAATCGACGCACGCGGCTGTCGGAGATTGATATGTGACTGGCGCGATTCGTAGGATTCCTACCACGCGAAATTTATTTGTAACTCGTATTTTCACCAAGTTTTTCTTTTTATTTAAATAAATAAAAAAAAAAAACTTGGAGAACTTAATAATTTAATGATGTAATTATGTGAAATTGGCTACAAACGCGACCGTTAAATGTCTTGTCTTTATTCAATGATGGGATTGAAAAAAAAATTTAACTTCCTTTGCTAATAATTTCTATTTCACTTACCTAATATGCCCTACTTTTTCCTTACGGTAAAAAATGGAAAGGGTTAAAATTGGCAGGGGTTATGCAACGTGTGTTGGATTTTTTTTAGTAGATGAAATACAAAATACACAAACATTACCACGTTAATAAATATATAAAGACATGTCACGATGCAAAGAAAACTACTAGCACAATACGACGACCGACTTTAATAAAACAAGCTGTAGCTATATCCAACGTAAATAAGCCATACCGACATTTTGCGGAGGGAATGACGCGAGCGTGGCGCTTTTTCTTTTCATTTGTGCGGTCACGTCCATCGCAAATATCTTTAGAGGATAATAACACATATTATGCGTTCTATTAATAACTGAATCGCCAAAAATTGCCAAAACAAAAGGGTTCCATTTTATGAATGTAAATTCTTGACTCGTTGGTGTAAATACGAAAATCGCTATATGTATTTTTTTATGCATGACGGGTTCGTACTTGACCTCAATCACACCTGATGTTAAGTGAAGATGAGGTCGAAGGTGGAAGCGTACTGACACGGAAACCCTAACACATTTGGGGGACTGGCTATCTTATCTCTGACAATACAATGCTATTAACATTACTGCTTGGCGGCAGATTTAGATAAGATCGTGGTAGCTAGCCAGGCGGACATTTAAAATGCCCTACCACCAACCAAACCGAATACTTAAACATGTACCCCGCTGGGGATCGAACCCGCGACCTCCGAATCATAAACCCAATGTTGTTTACGTTGAGCCACGGAGGCAGTGTATTCCTATAATGTGTGAGGATTTCGCTCAATTACTGTCTGAGGTAATTAATGTCCTCTTAAATAAAAAAGAATTTTCCAAATCGGTTTTTTTATGACTGAGTTCTGAGGTAATAAACATAAAAAAATATTGATAACCTCCTCATTTTGAAGTCGGTAAAAAACTGTTTAATCAAATATGCACCTTCGATCATTGGAATAAACAAATAATAAATATCTTTGGACATACACATACACACAGTTCCGTCTACTTCCAGACAAAGCAACTAAGCTTGTATTATGAATACCATAGTTGATAATATAATAGACAAGTATTATTTTCTTGTGCAGATACATATACCGGATGAGAGTGAAATAGAAGTTACTGGCATAGGAAGTTTTTTTTTTTTCAAAACCATCATCGACACCTTGTCTGCCGGAGTTTGATATGCTACTGGCGGGATTCGTAAGGGTTCCTATCACGCGAAATTTATTCGGAACCTATATTTTCTCCCAAGTTTTATTTATTTATTTAATTTAATGATGTAATTATGTGGAGTAAGCTACAAACGCGACCGTCAAATAACACAAAGCTTTATACAATCATGATTTTGAAAAAAAAAACTACCTATGTACCTTCTAATGCCTTACCTAATACAATACAATAAAATGCAATGCAATGCAATGTGCAAAATAATTTACAATAATATGCCCTATTACGGTTAAAAACCCACCCGTATAAATGAAAGTATCTATAACTGGGGTCACATGTTCGTTTTCATCGTACATACAAGAAAATGTCGCTAGCGGGATTGGTATTTAATAGGGGGCCGTCCATAAATTACGTCATCGATTTTTTCAGATTTTAGACCCCCCCCCCCTATAATCATCCTATCGTCATTTCTTAATGACCCCCCCCCCCTTCTCCCAAAATTGACGTCATTACTAGTTTGACAAAATAAAACATTGCAGATTTGAGAAAAATAGGGTATTATATGATTAAAACACTTGGTTATAGAATCACCTTTTATTATTTTTACTTTGGCAATAATCATTGATATAATATAACTACTTATTTTTTACTTTTCTTTGGATAACTTTCCTTAGTATGAGACATGAATTTAAGTATAAGTATAGTATTAATATGTACTTTTATTAATTATGTAATGTTGTAGTTATTATTTAAGTATTGTGTTTATTATCAATACATAGTATAAAACAAAGTCGCTTTCGCTGTCTGTCCCTATGTATGCTTAGATCTTTAAAACTACGCAACGGATTTTGATGCGGTTTTTTTAAATAGATAGACTGATTCTTAAAGAAGGTTTATATGTATAATACATGTAAGTACCACGGGCGAAGCCGGGGCGGGCAGCTAGTATTTTACTAGGTGTGCTGGAAGAAATTTCTTTTTAGAAATAATCTTTTTGTATGTGAAAAATAAACTATAAATAAATAAATAAGAATGACGTCAAAACACCCCCCCCCCCATCTATCATTTACCGTCATCCGCAGACCAACCCCCCCCCCCCCCCTAATTTAGAATGACGTAATATATGGACGGCCCCTAGGAATTACACGAATTAAAATGAAATTAATATATCCAAACATAAGATGAGACTAAATTACACTTATCCAAAAATTCTCAACACTCCCTAAAACCCCATTTACAATAACACTCGAAAAGGTTTCATGATCATTACAAAATAATTATCCGGCGGACCGCTACACTCGTATATTTCAATTAAAGCTAAAATATTATATCGCCGAAACTGAGAAATTATTAGTTCGAGCTAAAGCGGCGACCGCAGAGAGGCAGAGTTTAGATAGTATTTCGAATGGGCTGAAAATCATTTGATAATAGCCGATACGCTGACCACATTTTGAACTAATATTGTAGGTACTTAATTAATTTGAGGTTTGGTTTATAATTGACGGGAATGTCAAATCGAAAGTACATATTATATTATAACAAAGACAGCGGTCGACGTCCAATTACAGAGATATGGAGCCCGTTATTGACAGGTAAAACAAAATTGTTTCCATAACAACTCATTATTAAATAATATCCCCAGTGCGACAGCGGGAAGTTTGGTTTGTGGTAGGGCATTTTAAATGTACGCCTGGCTAGCTACCACTATCATCTTTTCTATAATCTAACTTCTAACTATCTAATTTATATATTTGTTTCAAGCATAAAGTTTTAGTGTTTCAATCACCTAAACGCTTATGTTTGGGATATCACTAACCACCCGATTAGAGTAAAGGTCGTGATATAAATGATAGTATGTATAATAACAAGATAGTAGGTACATAATCGTAGTTCCACGATAGCAATGTTTATAAGAATTGAAAAAATAGGATTTTACCATGTGGTAGACCTTTCTTTTTTGCCAGAACTGGTCTTACAAAGATCTGCCGTAAAAAAATATTTAGATAAGAAAGCCAGTAAAATTACTTTTACATATGTGTTCAATAATACCTGAAAATAAGTAAATATGAGACCGATGAACAACTTTAGAGGTGGTAGGGCTATCTCGTCTTAAAGAGCCAAAACGTTGATATAGCCGGAGGGTGGATTAAAAGCAAAGGAAATCCAAGAGCGTCCATCAATTTTCGTTGCTGGCTGTACGCCGAGACCGACAGAACATAGCGCTAAATTCAAACCAGTGCCAGTTGTTGAATAAACGCAGCGATTTGTAATCTCGCCATTAGGGGAATGTATCGTGCTTGGCATCGTGCTAGGCCTCTCTTGAGCCAGATGGCATATGTTGGCCGAAGCGGCCAGGCGAATAACACATACAGAGCGTACGGATGGCGAATAAAATTAGTAGAGTTAAAGTCGCCTGAATTACTAAATAATTAGTCTTCGATAACGACTAATCGAGGACGACGTTGTATTCATTACATATGACGACGACCGATTGGTATAGTGGATAGTGACCCTATCCGCGAAACCAACGGTTGCGGGTTCGTATCCCACGAGGGGTAAATGTTTGTGTGAGGAATACGAACATATTTTCTTGAGTCTTGGATGTTTATATAAATATTTATGTATGTTTATCCGTTATCTAGTATCCATAGTACAAGCCTTGCTTAGTTTGGGACTAGATGATTGTAGTACGTGTCCAAAAATTTTTAATTTATTATTAGATTGAACTAGTTAAATTTCTTGTCAATCGTAGAGCAATAAAATTCTTCTTCAAAAAATGAGAGTATTTCTTATCTGTATGTTTGTTACGCGATATCTTTGCTAATTGGTAACCAATTTTGATAATTATTAACGAAAGTAATGTATAATGAAAGCATGAATGGAAGGGTCGGTAAAGGTCAACCAAGGTGAACGTACGTCAATCAAAAAAGTAGGTGAAGTCATCCACTAGCCACCGAGCGTGTATGAAACATTTGATGAGAATGGAAGAAGCAAAAGTAGTATGTCATTATCGTTGCAAATGGAAATCAATAGTATCTGCCTACCTCAATGGTAAACAGGAGTGAGCATATGTAATATGTATGTAAAATTATAGATAATAAATACTTTAATGAAATGAAATGAAAATGAAATGAAAATGAAATGAAAATGAAATGAAAATGAAATGAAAATGAAATGAAAATGAAATGAAAATGAAATGAAAATGAAATGAAAATGAAATGAAAATGAAATGAAAATGAAATGAAAATGAAATGAAAATGAAATGAAAATGAAATGAAAATGAAATGAAAATGAAATGAAAATGAAATGAAATGAAATGAAAATCATTTATTCATGTAGGCAATACAATATGCACTTATGAACGTCATTTGTTTTTTAAACTACCACTAGCTCGGAACGCGACCACTACTGAGAAGAGCTAGCGAGAAACTCAGAGGGTTTTATGTACACCATTCATAGACGTTTATTTTAAGCAATACAAAAACTAATATAATATAATAATAAATTATCTATGAAGTAACTAAACACCTAATTTCAATTAAATCACTAACTTAAAGATCTTGTGAGTCACAAGATGCTGCCCAACCACGAGTACCCAAGAAGCTGTCTGCATTACCTCCCTGGTTGACAACACTTATGCTTTGACCGAAATAAGTACCAGCTCTTACATAATTACATAAATCATTACATATTAAAATACAATCATGTTGAAATTTTAATAATATAATAATAAATCACTTATTTTTCCAGACAATAAGGTCCATCTTTGTTAGTACAGTCACCTATAACTATGTTAATAAACAGTGGTAGACATTGAAAATTTAAAATAACAATTATAACTTCTAATGTCAATTGAAAAATTAAAACATCTAAATTGAAACATTGTAAGTGCTCGTGCTCGTGAACCTACTAACCCGTATGTCAGATAACAAGTAGAGAATAAAGAAGGGAGGGGCGGGGGTGGGGCAATTAGGACCGCAATTAGAGGACAGTATGTTGCAGATTACGGCCGCAGACTCCACACAGATTCACATTCTGGTGTCGGGAGTAACAAAGCTTGCCAACTAACTATTAAGACGTCGCGAACTCGCCTCGGTTTATGGTTGTTATTAACACGATATTTTTGTCCAAACTACATCTTAATCTTGTAATATACTTTGTGACGTGTTATATCTTTATGGTGTGGTGTCCGGCATATAAAAAGAATTTAGTTAGCACGTCTCTTTCCGTTGATGTCGTCCCGTTCCTTCACACCAAACAATATCTCAATGTAAACAACATTGGGTTTACGATTCGGAGGTCGCGGGTTCGTTCCCCTACGGAGTACATGTTTAAGTACTCGGTTTGGTTGGTGGTAGGGCATTATAAATGTCCGCCTGGCTAGCTACCACCATCTCATCTAAATCTGCCGCCAAACAGCAATGTTAATGGCATTGTTGTGTTCCGGTTGTCAGAGATAAGATAGCCAGTCCCCCAAATGTGTTAGGGTTTCCGGGTCAGTACACTTCCACCTTCGACCTCATCTTCACTTAACATCAGGTTCTAAATGCTACGGTGATGGGCTCATAGCCTGGCACGTGTAAATATCAGTACTTATATAGTTTAACTAATATTATAAATATCAGTACTTATATAGTCTTAACTAATATTATAAATATCAGTACTTATATAGTCTAACTAATATTATAAATATGAGTACTTATATAGTCTTAACTAATATTATAAATATCAGTACTTATATAGTCTAACTAATATTATAAATATGAGTACTTATATAGTCTTAACTAATATTATAAATATCAGTACTTATATAGTCTAACTAATATTATAAATGTGAAAGTTTGGATGTTTTTTTTGTTGCTCAATCACGGCGACACGGATGAACGGATTTGGATGAAATTAGGTTTATCGGTGGAAGATATCCTGGATTAAGACATTGGATATTTTTAATCCCGATAAAGTGAGATGTTCCCGCGGGATAAACAAATTTCCGATTTAAAGTCACGGGCGGAAAGCTAGTATTTCATAAGATGAAACATATTGTTTCAAACTAAAATAAAATTGTTGGTATACCCAAATGTTTTATATGAGATATCACTGACCACCCTATTAGGATAAACGTCATGATCTTATACGATTATCTTCGAGTAGTTCCGCGAAATAAATGCCTTTAAGGTTTGAATAATATTATTTTACCCGTGGTAACCTCTCTTTTTGGCCAGAACATGTCTTACAAATTTCTACCGCATAAAAATATATGCTAGTCTTCACGTAAGTATAAGCCAGTAAAATTACTGGCACATAAGTATTTAATCACACCATGCCATATGTGAATTTCAGTATATTTACCCAACCAACGCAAATTTTTGGGATATCTGTGACCACCTCGTTTATTTATTTATTGCATACAACTGTGTTACAAAGATGTTGTTACATTGATTGGTAGGTACTTATACAGTTTACCCATTTAGGGTGTGCAACTTATTTCATTGTATAAAATATAATAATTAACAATTTAAAAGTATTACAAACATGTCACTAGATAAGTTAAATATCAAGGTTACAAAATTTTAAATAAAGTGTCAAAATTAACTATCAAAGTATTCATTGAAATTATAAGATAGAATAATTGACAATAAAATATTATTACATTATGTCACTAGATCAGTTGAATGTCAAGGCACGTCAAGGTTACAAAAATTAAATCAAAATGTCAAAATTTACGAAGTCAAACAAATAGTCAAAATTTATTAAAGTATTCATTCAAATTATAAAATTCCTTATTTACTAACCATGACCTTAATCGAATTTTAAAAAGTTTTAAATCTAATTTCTTAATTTCTATGGGCAAATGATTAAATATTCTGGCTGCGAACATAACAACACTTTTATACATAGTTTAGGATGAAGGTCGTGACGATTCATACATTAGTATGTATTTCTAAATGTCACAAACAAGTCACTCTGTGGAAGGGATTATCCACAAAACAACCGGGTCCGAGTATTTCACATGTCATCCGACGAGATATAGTTTTCAATGAAGAATGATTGCTTGGTCAACGTGTAGTCGTCTGCACATAATTGCAGACAATAAATAATAAAAAAAAATGTATTTATTTATCACAAAGTTAATTAAGAATGAAAATGGGTTAACATGACACTGAGACGAAACGGTAGGAACTCAGCAGATTTGCTGATTTTGAGTGGTTGTCGTCCCGAGTAGAGTAGGTCAGCAACTGCTGGTCGACCACATGATGATTGTTGACCCTTTTGTCATACAAGATCACTTTTATATTTTAGTTTTAGCTGTTTTCTTGTCAAATAAAGAATTCATTATTATTATTAGGTATTTCTGGTCCTCAATAATTTGATATTTTTGTCATCGACTCGCTAAGAAGAAGATTAGCAATTCTCGTATTAAATGTGGTATTTAATACGAGAATTGCTAATCTTTATCCATGGATTGATGTACGTCATATTTTTGACACTGATTCGCATGGTTGTGACGTATAAGCATGGCAAGTAACATAACATATCCACTTACTTTTACTTCTATATATAAAATTTTCAAAAGCACCCCAAATTCAAAAGCTTATTTTCCACGTCTCCATTTTCCAACTTTAATAATCAAATACGACCTTTATCCCAAATGAGGTGGTCAGAGATATCCTAAACAAAGTTTTTAGGTGTTCCAAGCATTAAAAGTTTAATAATTGAAACAACATCCACGGTTCACCTTATGAAATATACAAATATTCACACGTGACAGGGGTTGAGACCATCGCCGTTGAAAGGTGCAAATCTATAGATATCCATATGTTTTTTAGTAGAGAGTCCCTTAGTCGCCTTTTCCGACACCCACGCGAAGAGACGGGTTGGTTTATTATATATATATGGTAATAATTTTTCATATAAATAGCCGTGACATACATCGAGGTGAATCGATCTGTTTTGCCAATTTTGGAATACTAAAAATGATCAGTATCCCCTAAAATTCCATTTGCATTTGTCAAATAAAAACTCTTTTAAAAGCACACTAACAAAATATGTCCATTGTTGACTGAACTTTTTTGCAAACGATCAAAAAAGTAATATTAACTATCGAAAACTAACCGTTTGATGTTACATGGGTGCCAGTTGAAAAGCCCGCTCTGTTTGACATAAAAGCCTTTAGGAATGTACGAGCGTAGTGTATAAACCTTTTATTTACATGATAGAAGGCCGGATCTGCACAGCCATCGAATTCCAGATGAGGTTTGATGTTTCATTACGTCCCTTATTGGGTGGCACTCGGAAATTTATGTCCATTATGGTCGTCAGTACCTACATTTCTTCTCTCATTAGTGTTGTAAAAGACGACCAAGTACTTTATTGTTAGCATAGACGTACGTATATTTATAATTGTGAGACGGGTGGTAGGGTTTCACCCTGGAATGTCGACTGATGTAGTAGGAATGGAGTTAGCGCAGACATGCACTGCACAGGTGATGACGGTGAATAAACGTTAATTTATTTATTTATCATTTCTTGCACACAAGAAAAAAACATACAACATAATAGAGACGACACAATAGGTTCAGCATACTGACCTACGGCATTCTGTTGTGGGGAAATGCCGCGGACATATAAATTATATCTTTATTCTGCAGAAACGAGCGGTTCGCGCGATTTACAAACTGGGCCCCAGAGTGTCTCTTAGGAATAAATTTAAAGAAACTAATATATTAACATTAGCATTGCAATATATTTACGAAAACTTAATGTATGTAAAAAAAATATAGAATCGTTTAAGAAAAATAGTGATATACATAATGTTAATACCAGATATAAAAATAAACTTGCTGTTCATGTCAGCCGTTTACACAAAGTCACTAAGTCATTTAAGGGGCAATGTATACGCTTTTATAATAAGGTTCCAGTAGACATCAAAATGTACCTTTAAATAAATTCAAAACCATCATAAAACAGATATTATTTACCAAAGGCTATTATGAAATTTCTGACTATCTGGGAATTCGAAAAAAGTAAAATGCCAAAAGTATCGAAAAGAAAGAGGTGGCGGTTGAACACCTCGTCACAATTGTAGCTCCAAAGAACATGGTGAATATATATTACGTAGGATTACATGAGCTCTTTAAGAAGTTGCTTCTTTAGAGCTCATAAGCTCTTAGTCAAATTTCTTATGGGAAGAAACAGGTTAATTCTATACTACCAATGAAACTGCGCAGCAGATCACCCCCCCCCCATAGAACCAATAAGCAAAGTTTTCCATTAAATATTTTACCCATCACTGGATAGGCTTAGAGTGTATTTATTTTCTGATTCGTCGTCTCGTAATAGATGGTCCTTCTATGTTTAAACACCCTCAGTTTAACAGGTTTACAAAACGGAAATGGAAGATCGTTACATATTTAGTACACGGTTTGGTTTGTGTTAAATGCCGCCTGGTCAGCCACCACAATCATATCTTAGTATACGGTCATATAGCATTAGTTCCAGGTGTTAAGAATACGATTTCCCAAAGAAGTTGGAAATTCTGGGTGACCCATGGCCTCCTAACCACTAGTGTGATTAAGGCCAAGCATCCGTTCTGCATGAAAAGCCTTTGCTATTCTCAATGGACTAACATCTGCTGCGTTCAAAAAATCTGAGACCAAAAACCGAAAATGCAGTGTGCGGTAAAATGCTGGTGTGTATTTTATGAGTTACGAGTGGTGTGTAATTCAAGTGGATCCTAGCGATAAACAGAAATGTTGCCAACCGAGCGCCGGTCCTACTGCTAAAAAAGGGTGAAACGCGAGTTAAAATATAGGGTTCTGTACAAGATCTATCCAAAGCAACAAATTTTACAAATATTAGGTCTTTACCTATGAAATTGGCGTTTTGTATGAAGAATTTCATTAACCTCTCTGTCGCCCGTTCCCACGCAAAAATTCGAATGCGATATATTTGCGAAAATACCTACGGTGTTAAAAACGTTTATAGATACTCTTCTACTGGGTGTATTTGTAATCTGTGAAAAGCAATAGCTACGGGAATATATTATCTATAGATATAATGAATGAACACTACTACAGCTATAATACAAAAAATCAGAAAAATGTTACGAGTTGTAATATGTAGGTATCCCTATATCCACGATATAACTGGTATTTTTACAGAAAGTACAGATTTATTTCATGTTTTTCGTGATTTCGATGAAACGGCTAATTCAATAAATTGTTATGAGAATTGGAAGCTCTATGGCAAATCCAAATTTAGCTAAACTTTGTGTGTATTATCGGATAACATTAAGTATAGGCAGCGTTAATTTTTAAAAGTAACAGCTTTATAAAAGTTTCAGCTAATCTACGAAATGATTATGGAAGGCACATGAAAACAGCTCTGTTATTTTTTTTTTTTATTTTGTGATTTAGCCCACATATACATATTACATATGTTTATCCGTTATCTCATATCCATAGCACTAGCTTTGCTTAGTTTGGGACTAGATGATTGGTGTAAGTGTCCGAAATATTTATTATTATTACAATTGACACAGCAGAACTACAAAAGAAACAGTCCGAAGCTAATGGTCGTCCGAAACTATTTTCGTTAGACAGTAGACATCAGGTGTGATTGAGGTCGAGTACGAACCCCTATGTGCATAAAACAAAAAAACGGCTATGACATCATCCAAATACACGCTAAATATCTTCGAAATAACTTAGTCGATTCTCTTCAACTGTGATTAATAACACGTCCTTTAGTCTGTAATATAAAAAAATATGCATAAAAAAAACTACATCCAGACATAGACTGACACACACATATAGACATAACGCCGTCAAACACATAACACGCATTATTTTACGTCGGCGTACAAAAACGCAATTTTAATTCAAAAGTTTGCTATTTCAATTTCCCCAACGGAACCCTACAACTGACCACAGCGACGTCTGAAAAAATATTATCCGTTTTAATTTCCTTCTCTTTGCAGTACGTTTTGTGCGGCTGTTGAGGGGAGAGAGGGGTGAAGGGGGTAGATTTTATTGAACGTGTTATGTACCACGGAACTTTGTAAGTTGTTGTTTTTTTAATGAATACAAAATAGCCTAGTTTTATCCAAAATGAATGACATAGAAAGTTTTTCAGTTAAAGAAACAAGATTTAAGAAAATTATGACGGTATAATTTGTGAGACCATGAAAATCTCGAAAATAAAAACCATATTATGGTCAAGCAGGTATTCAGTCGTTTTAGAGATACAATCCCACAGCCAGACAACGTCTCCAAACGTATCGCCAAACGCTTTAACCGCATCCGTGGCTCAATGTAAACAACATTGGGTTTACGATTCGGAAGTCGCGGGTTCGATCCCCAGCGGGGTACATGTTTAAGTACTCGGTTTGGTTAGTGGTAGGGCATTTTAAATGTCCGCCTGGCTAGCTACCACCATCTTATCTAAATCTGCCGCCAAGCAGCAATGTTAATAGCATTGTTGTGTTCCGGTTGTCAGAGATAAGATAGCCAGTCCCCCAAATGTGTTGGGGTTTCCGGGTCAGTACGCTTCCACCTTCGATCTCATCTTCACTTAACATCAGGTGTGATTTAGGTCAAGTACGAAACCGTAGGAGGTAAAAAAAAATCTTAGATACAACCTAAAAACATTACCGACCTGGCGCAGTCGGATACGAAAGAAACATAATCGTTGTTAACATAGCTCAAAGAATTAGATT
Source organism: Oegoconia quadripuncta (assembly GCA_949316235.1). Taxonomy (NCBI): domain Eukaryota; kingdom Metazoa; phylum Arthropoda; class Insecta; order Lepidoptera; family Autostichidae; genus Oegoconia; species Oegoconia quadripuncta. Next base: position 36,868,473 of record OX438745.1, read on the forward strand.
TTATCTAACATAAGTGGCAGTAAGACCGCAACTAAAAATTAAAAAGAAAAATGTTTTTTACTAAAAAAATTCACAATCATTCTTACCTCGATTCGACTCCCGTCTCTCAAAGACACCAGTCTCTCAAAACTCTAAGCATAGTTATTTAGAACCACCGCTGAGCGATTTCAGTCTGTGGAATGATGCAACTATAAATTTGTTGGGTTTGAGTTGAATTTACATCATGCTCAACTGAAACAGTGGGTTATCCCAACAATAGACTAATAAATCAATACATGAACATCATAAAACTTCCTAAAAAATATTAGGTGTCATCCACATACAATGGAACGGCCGGTGCAAGCGTTCAGATATGTAATAATATAAAGGCAGAAGCCCAACTCCTATTCAAATTATTTTTGACATTAAACGTTTTATGGCTGTGCCAAACAAGAGTAGTTTTTGAGGTTATTATGAACTACAATCTATTGCCTTAGACAAAGAGTCAAAAATCTCTTTCAATTAATAAATACAAAAAAAAAATATTTTCTGGGTCAGTTTTTTTCGAAATCAATTTTAACAAGTTATATTTCTAGGTTTTCTATTTTGTTTTAGGCTTACTTTGTTTCTGTAAAAACATGCAAAATATAAGAAATATTTCTTATTAAGCATAGGTTTACTATTCCTACCAAATTTTGAATCATCATCATGAGCCCGTAAACATTCCACTGCATCGATATAGGGCTTCCTTCGAATAATGAGTGAGTATGGGCCACGCGATCTCCCAATGTTGGAGGTCCGGGTTCGATCCCCAGGCCGGCCATGTACCAATTTAAATTTAATTTAATTACTTATGTGCGTATATCCTACTTCACTTAAACGGTGGAGGAAAACATTCTGAGGAAACCTGCATGCCTGAGAAATACAAATTCTAAGGCATATGAAGTCGCCAATTCGCACTGGGCCAGCGTGGTGGACTATGACCCTTACTCCCTCATATACGAGGAAAGGCCTATATCCCTGTAGTGGGATATTTACGGGCTGTTGATGAATAAACCGATTTCAATTATTTTTGTTTTTTTGTTTTTGAAGGGTAGACATTCATGGTCGTCCCAATACTCTAGAGAGTACGGAATGAAGTGGATTTTTTTTTTTTTTTTTTCCAGTTCAGTAATTCAAGTTATACTACTGGTTGTACGACGAACAATCTTACTGTGTGGCTCGAAGTGTACGATGGTGAAACTTTTCCGCCGTCCCGGACAATAATCGGCGGGCGAGAGCAAAAACAGTAAAGCCGAGGGCAGAAACAAAACAATTGACACTCGCAACAAACTATTCCTCGAGCTATTGGTGGAAAAATTTATGACTTTTGTTTCTACGTTACAAGTTAAGTTGCCTTATATTTGTATCGGATATACTCGTTTGTGACCAGTGTCTAAGTGAACTCTATGGCGATAAGGTTGTTTTTGTATATATTATATTAGGTCCTTACCTATGAAATTGGCGTTTTGTATGAAGAATTTCATTAAAACTGTTTTCTCCATACAAACATTTTTGTTTTTTTTTTTGGGAACGGCAAATCCAAATTTAGCTAAACTTTGTGTATAATAATCGGATAACATTAAGTTAAGTATAGGCAGCGTTAATTTTTAAAAGATACCGCTTTATAAAAGTCTCAACGAATCTAAGAAATGATTATGGGAAGCACATGAAAAGAGCTCTGTTCAAATTTTTTTTACTATATGATTTAGCCCAGAAATTGAAAAATATTTCATGTGAAACCTTGAAATAATATTCCATTTTCCAAATAAAAAACAAATTTGCATATAGCTTTGAAAATCGCAGGAATTGGTACATATGATTAACGCAGAAAAAACTTCCAATTTCATACGTTATATGTATATTGGACCTCTAATTGTATAACCGACTTAGAAAGTGCATAATTTATTTCCCTTCAAAAGGTGAGATTACAATCAAATGGTTCAGTAAATATAGATCACCAGACCTGGAAAATTTAGAACTGCGAGCTAATCTCAATACGGTTGATCAAGAAAATATAATCGATGGTCTTATAATGACAATTAATAGAGAAGTGTGTTTTTTTTTATGCACAACGGGTTGTTAATTGATCTCATTATGCAATCAGTGTGTAATGTATACGATTAATAATTTAAAAGTGAACTGGGAGCCTTTTTGTGTGACTACCCCAGGGAGGAACGTAATGTTTTTTTCGGATGTATGTATGTAGATAGATTTCTATGTTACCTCCTGTAGCGTAAACGGCTTGACCGATTTTGAAGCGCATTCTGTCGGGATTTAATTTATTATCTAAAATTGACTGGGTATTCAGGAGAGTATGCGATTGACACAATTATCTGATGGAAAATAACAATGTGGTCGAGGATGAAGTACGCGATATCAGTAGATGTGGCATTCAACCCGCTCTTGAATATCACCAAGATTGTAGAATTTTAAAAATGCCGGATAGAAGTTCCATGCTTTGGTTGTTGGCATAAATGGCTAATATTAAAATGAACATTGATACACTTCAAAGCTTGTTAAGGGTAAAACTTCATCGCAGCAGTTTCTCCATTTTGATTCTAAATCTTTGCAGCCATTATTGACACATGAACGAATCACATCAACTGACTATACGGAAGTAGTGATAAATATGATGTCAATACAAGAAATAAAGAGAAACTTGCAATAATGTAAGCCGACTTCAAAGGGCTGTGCATATGGTTTTTCAATGAAGATCCTGTAGATATACAAAATCTTCCTTTCATAAATTTCATGATATTCTAAAACAGAAGGTTATTAAGAAATAATATAATAAAATTAGCGTCAGTGGCTCAGCGGTTAAGACGTCCGGATTCGATTCCCACCCAGACCATGTACTAATGAGTTATTAAATTTAATTTAAGTACATAAGTGCATTTATCCGACTGCTCTTAAACGGTGAAGGAAAACATCGTGAGGAAACCTACATGCCTGAGAAATAAAAATTCAAGGGCATGTGAAGTCCCCAACCCGCATTGGGCCAGAGTGGTGGACTATGGCCCATATCCCCTCATTATGCGAGGGAAGGCTTATATCCCTGCAGTGGGGTGTTTACGGGCTGATGATGATGATTATAAAATTAGACTATTTTGATGATAATCATCCATGGACCCAACTATTTCACAATCTAATGATCAACCCTTCGAATTTCTTGGTAGTTCATCTCAGGGGAAAGTTGCTTATCTGAACAAGCAGTAGCGTAAAAAATGTAAAAACTGACTATTTTAAGAGTAAATTTTTTTGACTTTGCCTTTAAAAGACCACTATTGAACATAAATTCTCATGAATTCCCAAACTATCCAGAAGATAAAGTAAATTGCATTACGAAAGTTATAAACTATTATTATGAAGATTTTTAAATCGATCCACAACTGCCAACGTGACAGACATCCAGACCAACATTCTGAAGCGCACATGATTTGTGAAAAAAAAAAAACCAACCAGTGGAAACCTGCGGAGATGCCACGGATTCGTTGAATTTCCGCCATGTCACAGCATAATAATAAATAATATTGTTGTCAGAGAGAGGTTCTCAGAGATAAGATAGTTAGTCCCCTAAATAAGATGGGGTTTCCGGGTCAGCACGCTTGCACCTTCGGCTTCATCATCACTTAACATCAGGTGATTGAAGTCAAGTGCTAACTTATTGTGAATTAAAAAGAAATCAAAGAAAGAGCATATTGTAAAACTAGTAAGGGATAAATTCATTTAAAACACAATCAAACAAACAAACAAACATACATATATATAATATTCTTTATTGTACAACAATAAGAAGCATAAAAAGAAATAAAAGAAAGGGGATAGTACAATTTGGCGGCCTTATCACTAAAAGCATCTCTTCCAGGCAACCTTTGGGTTCGGAAGCATTATGCACATGACATGTAGATAGCGTGCACGGTAAACTAATTAATAAAATAAATAAATCACCCATATAAATACATACGTTAATTGAATACATACAAACACACATACATTATACATAATAATGCATACATAATATATATATGTATATATATCAAAATAATACATATAATATACACCAATATTTGAATTGATACTAATTATCATCTTCGGCTACATCGTCACTTTCCATCAGGTGAGATTGTAGCCAAACGCGAAACCATTTTTTAATAAAAAAAAAAAAAAAAAAATTAAATAGAATAGTACGTAACTAAGCACACAGTAATTAAATGGAAGCACACAGAAAAGAGGATAGATAGAGGAGCTAGATGGCTAGATACAACTCCTTCACTTGTACAACTATTACTATTGTAAACACTATTGTAAACACAACTATTACTATTATTATTGTAAACACTAACAAATAACTGATATGATAAATGCGAATATTTGTTTGTTTATTTGTTGCCCAATCACGGCGAACAGATGAACAGATTTGTATGAAATTCGGTATCTAGGTACAATGTACTACTGGATTAAGACGTAGACTCAAGTGAGTAGTTCCCGTGGGATAAACAAATTTTCGCCATAAAATTATTCCACGCAGGTGAAGCCGCGGGCGGAAAGCTAGTATAAACTAAAGTGTAAAAAATTGGGCCTGCGAGGAAAGATACACTGCTAGCGTTTTAGCAGCGTTTCCTCGCTGTGATGAAATAGCCAGCTCTTGTACCCCCAGTGACATCTTGCCTTAAAATGTTAAAAAAAGTGAAGAGCGCCCGGCCCGCTAGGAAGTTTCGCCTCCGCAAGCAAGAAAGATGTATTCGGAGCCGATATTCCCATATGTATTGCAGCTCTTCTGCAGCCTCAGCGAGTGCACCCGGCTACCTCGAGGTTCCTGGGGCAAGGATATCGACACAAGTAATATTGTAAAATATCAATATTGGTGTGCCCCAACATTGGACACGTGTATCCAACCCCATCTTACATTATATTACACACTCTCCCTAAAGGTAGTGACAGGAAACCATGACTAATCGATAGACAATGAATAATGTAAATTCGGTGCTGATAATCAGAAAAACGCGAACATTAAAAACCGCACAATGAACCAGATTACTCATGGTTAGTAAGCGCAACTAATTTCTTACCCTTTTTTATGTTTTTTTCTTATCTTAATCAGGTTGTGATTCATCAGGTGAGATAGTGGTCAAAGGCGAATCCAGTGAAACATAAAAAATAAATAAAAAGTTGTAAAATGTCTAAAAGAAAATATATATCTATCACACATCACAAGTGCATTATGTTTGTGATAGTGTATGTCTTGTTGGTTATCTTAAATAAAGAAAAGAAAATATAGGTACACGATTCAATCCTAGGCTTCCAAGCTTTGCTCAGACTAGAACCACTGCTTGATATGTGCGCTATAGCCGCGTACTGTGCAGTGCTCTGATTAAATTTGCAACCGAATGCAAGCAGGTGGGAACGCGCGGATATATCTGTCCGTATATGGACGTGTGGACCGTTTTAATTGCTAGTGGAAATTAAACGACTTTTTATATTTTCATTTATAAATTGTATGCTATGTTTATACATATGTACCTAAATACTGTCTGTAGTTATACAAATGATTTATTTCCTTTTGAATATAGTACATTATATAGGGTGTTAGGTACTGGTTACATCGCCTAATTATAAATATTTAAGCTATTACAGTTATTTATACAATTAATTATTTGGATATTAAATTCATTTGCATAATTCAAGTCGATGACATACCTAGCTAGCCAGACGGACATTTAAAATGCCCTACCACCCACCACGGAGGTGGATATAAATCATTTGAGTTGGGGCTATGACTATACTTATCAATGCACTACCATTGAATTCATAAAATCAAATATATTACATAATAATTCAAGTAAGTTAAATTCATTAGTATTAAATACTTTTTTTACATTATTCAATTCTTAATCGTTTTAGCTATGAGACTTTTGAGCCTAATTGTACAAGCAGATAAGTATAGTCATAGCCCCAACTCAAATGATTTATATCCACCTCCGTGGTTGGTGGTAGGGCATTTTAAATGTCCGTCTGGCTAGCTACCACCATCTTATCTAAATCTGCCGCCAAGCAGCGATGTTAATAGCATTGTTGTGTTCCGGCTGTCAGAGACAAGATAGCCAGTCCCCCAAATATGTTGGGGTTTCCGGGTCAGTACGCTTCCACCTTCGACCTCATCTTCACTTACGTGTGATTGAAGTCAAGTACGAACCCGTCGTGCATTAAAAAAAATCCACTAGTCTCAAACTAAGCAAAGCTTGTACTATGGATACCGGATAACGGATAAACATAATTAAATATTTAAAAAACATCCATGACTCCGGAATAAATGTTCGTATTCATCATACAAACATTTACCCATTCGATTCGAACCCGCAACCGTTGGTTTCGCTGACACTATCCACTAAACCAATCGGTCGTCGAATGCCTATGTAAAACCAATCAACATCTACAATCATAACCATAAACTAACTTTTAGCACTGAAAGCAATCGTCTGAAGTAGCTACAGTGATAATCATCGTTCAGATATGTTCAGTGACCGTTAAAGTCGGGAACCAACGCACTTAGGGAAACGAGCCGGGCTTTAATGCTGGGCGCACCGTAAAAATGCAGTTTTTATGTCCCCACCGCGCTAGATGGATGCCTATTTTTTTTATTTTCTACTTCGCAGCTGTCAAAGTCGTTTTTTTTCCCCCCCGAGTCGCGCGATAGTGAGATTTTACTGCTGTGAAGTGACTTCTCTTACCTCTTGTTGTCGATTTATCTTTTATTCGACACATATATGAATCGAATATCTTATGAAATATGTATTGTGTTGAATACATTTAATGTATTAAACAAACACGTACATACATATACACTCGCGCGCACGGTCATATACCTAAACAAGTAGAGAACTCATGCACCCTCTGTAAATATAAAACACGCTTAGTATTATCAATTAGTCTAAGTTATTAAATAAACATTTAATTTTTAATATATTGCCCTCTAAAATACCTGTCATACCTTCTTATAAGGTAAGAAAGAGAGGATCCTCTGGACGAGGAATTTTATGCTTAAAAGCAGGAGACCACAACATATTATTACAATTTAGAGGAATGAGTGTCGGTAGGTCAGAGGAGGAGACACAGGCTCCCAATTTCGGAGGTCCAGGTTCGATCCCCAGGCAGGACATGCACCAATTATTATTTTTTAATTTAATTTAATTACTTATGTGCATTTAGACGACTGCTCTTAAACGGTGAAGGAAAACATTGTGATAAAACCTAAATGTGACATAAAAAAAATCGAAGTCATGTGTAGTCCCCAACCCAAGCGTTACAAGCAAGTATTTGTTTGCTTGATTTGCTTAACAAAGCTCGTCATCTTGAAACTAATTTCGACTTGAGATCTGAAACCGTTAGTAGACCCGCACTATTCAGCCTTTCACGACCCAGCATTTTACGAGCGGCGACAGTGATAAGAATTGTTAATTTTATGGAAGACCCACAGTGGGACGTGTGCATCAAATTCAATGTAGCTTTATATACAGCTGCATAGCGATGTAGTGGTACGAAGTAAACTGGAGTTATCACGAGTAAAACACATTAAAACTAAATAAAACTAAAAATTTATTTATTTACGTACTAACTTTTTCAAATATCATGTGTTTCAGACATGTTTGATAGAAATTCGTTATGTCGTTTCAAATAGAGGACTTTCCTATACCACCACCCTGATGTTGGCCACACTTGGAATCGACCCTTTTTTTTTCGCGGCGAAATGCTTTACGCGTACAGTTCGCCTGGGGGACGGCGAGACGGTTATGTGGGACTCCCCTCCCTGACGGGAGGGATACCCACTAAAACCCTGCGGCGACCTTCTTCGGCAGTAGGGAGGACCGGGGAACGCATAGGCGGCTCCAGGCCCCCCCTCACAAAGGGAGACCCATTCCCGGAGGGCGTCTAGCGCACATTTCGTAGGGGGCGCTGTCGTGCCTAATTTGCTAGCGCACTACAATATTTTTTATGGTTAACTGGATACGCGTTTGACCACAATCTCACCTGATGGGAAGTGTCGATGTGGCCGAAGATGAAGCACGCGATCTCGGTAGATGCCTATTCACCCTGCTCTTGAAGATCCCAAGGTTGTAGGATTCGGGGAAGACTGACAGCGGAAGGGATTTCCATGCTTTGGCTGTTCGCATTATGAATAAAGAGTCGAACCGCTTAGTGCGAAAGTTCGGTATGTTCAAATTCGGTTGGGTATTAAACATTTTTTATTTTAGTATCTGTAAAATCAACAAACACGTAAACACCTGCCTTTAGAAACTGATGGTGGAGGTATCGTAGGTATTCAGGTCTCACAATTTCCATACTTATCCTCATATGTTTTTGAAATGATTCAATAAAAATCGCACCAAACTTCAAACTTCAAACTTGGAGCATTTATTTCAACGTAAGATACTTAAAGGTTAAACAAACTTACCTAAGTGAAGTTTGACCATAATTATATGAGTCGTTACATCCGAAGGCATTTAAGTTCACCAGGTAGTACACTCTTCTATGTACTAGGCATCAAGCACAATTTCAGAGCTGAAAATGCTAAAAAAAAAAAAGTACAAGTACCCTCCTCCCGCGCCCCCACCCGGCCCCGACTCGTGCGCCGAAACGTCATTTCTTTAGAGTTTACTGGTATTTCGCAAACTTATGTGGGGGATATGGGTTATGGGAGGGTTCTTAAATGCCTTCGGATGTAACGACTCATATAATTATGGTCAAACTTCACTTAGGTAAGTTTGTTTAACCTTTAATTATACTTCGTCGTTACATCCTCGACATTTAAGTTCACCAGGTAGATGTTTAGCGCGTTTGCGAAATAACATTAGAACAATGGTTATACGTTTGACAATCAACTTTTATTTTATCAAATTACATATCTTAATTATTATTATAATATTAATTATTACAATCAAATACTGCTTCTGCAAATGCACTTTCTCCATCATTCATCAAGAGAGACCGATTGTAAAATTTTGCGAAAACAAGGGAGGTGCCCGTCCAACCTGCGGTTCTCTTAATTAGTTCGATAGACACGTCTTTACGGTGGGCTGCCGACGTAGAAGCGTGACGAGTGCTATGGGCAGAAAAGGTGTCAGTATCTATGCCGCTTTCTTCCATTATCTCCTTGATCCATCGACTGATGGTTGAGGAACTTGCGTTAAGTATCGGCTTTTTTGTCGTGAGGAATAAACGGTCAGTATTAGAGTTCATTCGGAACTGTTTCGTAATCTCAATATATGACGTAAGTGCCTTTGCAGGACAAATCTCTTTCCTGATCGGGAAGAAAGGAATAATAAGACGTGGCATTAGCCGACCAGGTGCCGAAGTTTTAATCAAATTTATTTAATTATTGAAATAATAATAAAAGATTATTATTTCAATAATGTCTTGATTAAATGTAATGCAAGACAATTTAATAAGGGATAGGGTCTGGACCCGTTGTCCTGAAGATAATGCAAGCAGACACGCTGTCTTTTTACAAATTCTATTTAAAGACAAACTATCGTTTGGATATAGACTTCCTACAAAATCAAGAACTAACTTAGGATCCCACGTAAATTGATACCTCGGAAAAGCAGGTCTTTGCTTAAAGACGCCTTTCATAAACCTTATCACTTGGTCATTCTCACTGAACCATTTGCCAAATATTATACGGAGAGCAGAACGGTAAGTGTTCAAGCTAGAGTAGCTTGCTCCCTTATTATATTGAATTGTTAGAAATTCAGGAATTTGAAGAACGGTTGCGTTATATATAACAGTTAATATTTTCTGCAATGGAAAATTGCCACCACTTTTTCAATGCCACATTGTATTGTTTTAGGGAATTTACTGAAAGGGAAGACACCATAATATCTACTGTATCTGGCTTGAGTGATCGTCGCCTATACGCTTCTCTGATAATTGGCACGACACCAGGATAAGGGTTCTCCAAAAGGGATGCGGTTCTCTGAAAGGAGACATCAGTAACTGATTGTCGGGATGAAAATACACAGGGTCTTTGCACGCCAGTGAATGGAGCAATGGCTACCATGGTTGACTTGGCCAGAAAGGCACAACCATGATGCCTGTGGCTTCGTCGTCGACAATTTTACGCAGACATTTGAGAATAAGTGAGAATGGTGTGAAGGCGTAAAAGTAATAATTACTCCAATCCAGTGTAAACACGTCAATATTGAAGGCGGACGGGTCTCGTTTCCACGTTATGTACTTAGAGCATTTGTTGTTCAAACGAGATGCGAAGAGGTCTATCTCAGGCTGCCCAAAGTTGCTTACGATGTCTCTAAAGACAGTCTGTGAGAGATGCCATTCCGCATCAATATTGGTGCGTCTCGACTCCTCGTCAGCTTCGGTGTTGTCTTTCGATCTAATGTATGCTGTGAAAATGTACAGACGACGCTCTTCGCAAAATAACTATATCTCGCGTGTAATATCATTTAAATGATTATACTGTACGTCACCCATTCTGTTAATATATGAAATAGCTACAGTGTTATCGATACGAAGTAAAATTTCTGAATCGTGCATTTCGCTTGCAGAACATTTTAGACCCATAAGAACCGCTTTAAGCTCTAAAAAATTTATATGGAATATTCCCGAAATCCGCTGGCGCGCTTCCTGTTACGCATTACGCCCCACCCTGATAAGGAGGCGTCTGAAAAAATTTCTAAAACCTTTTGATCGCGACGCAAAGGATTCTTAGAAGACATAATATGTCCTTCCCACCATGTAAAATCAGGTAGTAAATCTTTACTAATGGCCATTTTCTTGTCATAATCATCATTAGATCGTTGTAGGTAATGCTCGATATTTCTCACTTTCAAAACGTTTTGTGTATACCCAACCGTAGGCAATGGCTGGACAAGCTGAGGTGAGGACACCGACGAATTGAGCGAACTCCCTAATCGTCAAAATATTCTTTTTTGATATGTCTTTAACCAGAGATAAAATTTTTGTTACGCTTGTTTAAGGGTAAGCCCATATTCATGTCAACTGAATTCAGTTCGAATCCTAAGAACGTACAAATTTGACTTGGTAACAAGTGGCTCCTTTCGGTATTAATTGCCAGCCCCAGAAAGTGTAATATGTTTCTGTTTCAGAAACACAATTTTGGCAATCCCTATACGAATACCCCAAACACAATATCATCCAAATATACAACTAAGAGTAACCCTTTACTCCCAAGGAAAGATGCAACCGGCTTCAGCAACTTGGTTAAGACATATGGGGCTGATCGTAGACCAAACGGAAGGCACTGAAATTCATAAGTTTGGCCGTTGAATTTAAATCTTAAAAACTTCCGATAGTAAGGATGCACCGATATTAAAAAATATGTAGGTATCTTTGAGATCGATATTTGCCATAAAACACGACGGGGACATTAATTTCGTGACTGTACGAATGTCCTCCATTTTAAAGTGTTGTCTTTCGACACACTTATTTAATGCTTTCAAATTAAGTATGCATCTATGTTCACCGTTACTTTTTGGTGTGAGAAATATCTTAGATATGAGCTGACCGGTTTATCAGCACATGGCAAAATGGCTTTAGTTTGGGTTAACTTTGAGATCTCTAAATTCAAATTATGTTTCTCTGAAAGTGAAAATGCATTATCAACTGGTTCTGTTATTTGAGTAACTGGCCGATTAAAAGGTATCTTATAACCAGATACGATCTGTAAAATAACAGGATCACTTGTAATGGATCTCCAATTATCAATAAAATATTTTAATCGGCCTATGTGACTGCTCACCTCTATTGGGTTTTGGGCGTCGATTTGGGAACTGCTGCTTTCGACAGAGTCGGATAACGATTTCGGAAAGCTTTTTAATAAGCTCGATTTTTTCTATATTGTCGCCATCGCCATAAGCTTCGACGTGACACTAGTAAGGCCGGCTATACCTAGCCCCAGATGTTGCTGAGCTTTCTCTAAGCGCTTATCCCTGTTCCTAGCGGATTCTGTTAGAACAGCCGAAATTTCAGGATTCAATTTAGGCGCCTTCACAAGCTGAAAATTCTCCGGTATCAGCAATTTATCTGTAATTGCTTTACTTTGGTCCTTAGTCAGACCTTCCGATAATATCCGACCCCAGCGTTTAGAGACGTCATCATGGATTTTTGGATCCGAAGAGTTCCTGTTTAACCTTCGAATCGCCTAACGCCTCTAAAATATTTCTTGGTAAAGCCGTAGAAGTTGATGGCTCGACTGAGGCGGCTACCGGTCTTTCAGTTGAAGACTGGTCTGCTGTCACCGGGAGATCGGTTACGCGAGCTTGGCCAGCTGGTAAGTCGGGTGGATCCCCTGTGGCATCTCTCGTCTTGTTTATGTCGTAATCGACCACGGTTATGGCTGACCGCATGATGGGGCTTAAGCCCGCATTATCTGACCTAATAGATAAGGGTACTGGACTTAGACTTCTATATCTTGAGCAAGAGGCCCTCGGACTTCCTGATTCTGTAAGTACAGGATACCAAAGTCATGATCACGGCATGACATTTTGACTGTAATCACGTCACAGTACTAAATAGGAAAGTATGCAACTACGGTCGCGCCGTAGTATTCATTGGTAAGAATACGTTTGACTATAATCTCGTCATAGTACCACGTTAAATAAATTTATACTGGTTCTATATAATATGCGACCATGATCTCGCCATAGTACGATTTGCATCATCGTTCATAGTGAAATGAGCTAAATTTCTCATTATAATATAGCATAACTGAGCTGAAATTCTTCAGATACTATTGTAAAGTTAAGTATTTCTTTAGCGTAATAATTTATACTGGTTCTATATAATATGCGACCATGATCTCGTCATAGTACGATTTGCATCATCGTTCACAGTCAAACGAGCTAAATTTCTCATTATAATAAAGCATAACTGAGCTGAAATTCTTCAGATACTATTGTAAAGTTAAGTATTTCTAATAATTTATACTGGTTCTATATAATATGCGACCATGATCTCGCCATAGTACAATTTGCATCATCGTTCATAGTCAAACGAGCTAAATTTCTCATTATAATATAGCATAACTGAGCTGAAATTCTTCAGATACTATTGTAAAGTTAAGTATTTCTATAGCGTAATAATTTATACTGGTTATATATAATATGCGACCATGATCTCGTCATAGTACGATTTGCATCATTGTTCACAGTCAAACGAGCTAAATTTCTCATTATAGTAAAGCATAACTGAGCTGAAATTCTTCAGATACTATTGTAAAGTATTTCTATAGCGTAATAATTTATACTGGTTCTATATAATATACGACCATGATCTCGCCATAGTACAATTTGCAACATCGTTCATAGTCAAACGAGCTAGATTTCTCTTTATAATATAGGAAAACTGAGCTGAAATTCTTCAGATACTATTGTAAAGTTAAATATTTCTATAGCGTAATAATTCAAAATAGACAAAGTATCCAGAAAAATATTAAAGAAACAGTCGATGTAAATCCAATGTTATTGGGCGGTAGATTAAAAAAAAAAAATTTCTGTAATTCCGGTGATGTGACCAAGTATGACTACTTATTGTAGTTCATGTACTACGCAAGATAAGTATATGAGATGATTCCGTGTGTGTCGGAAGAATAAATAGAACAGTAAATTAATACAAAGTATGAATAATCACGTCACTAACCTTCGTCACTAGATTTATGACGCATCCTAAGTCGCCTTTCGAGGCGCCTTATTTTCCTTTTAATATGTTCGTCGAAATTCTTATGTTTCCGTTTCCCCATCCCGGAAAAAACCTCCACACAATCACACGCGGTAATATCGCACGATACAACAGATATTCACTTAAAATTTTGGTAAGGAAAAAAATTTCGATGCTTTGATGCCCGCACAAAAAAAGCGAATGACGTTTCGGCGCACGAGTCGGGGCCGGGTGGGGGCGCGGGAGGAGGGTACTTGTACTTTTTTTTTTTTAGCATTTTCAGCTCTGAAATTGTGCTTGATGCCTAGTACATAGAAGAGTGTACTACCTGGTGAACTTAAATGTCGAGGATGTAACGACGAAGTATAAATGATATCATTTGTTGAATTTCAATTTAAATCTACTGGAAATAAAAAAGTTTATTGCATTTATCTGTCAGTCGGTATGTCCAAGCTACTACCGCTTCGGAAAGGGAAATCATCTGTGGGAAAAGAAGCGGCTCAAGAAACAAACAGGATCACTGTTGTCCTTTTTTTATAAACAAAGTATATAACTAATACAATTTTATAATTTTGGGGAACTGGTCGAAGTACACCAAGCGTGTTTGTCATTCAGATAGTCACTAATTTTATAATAACCCTTTTTTGCTAGTGTTATTTTGACATAATCTTTAATCTAAAAGAAAGTCATGGAATTGATCGTGCGGGGTCCGTTTGAACCCCAGATGCACTCTCCAGATATAACAAAGCAACCCTGGTACACGCACGCAAGTGAATTATGAAGTAATACGCGTTTTAGGAAGCTACTAGGTACGTAGAGAAGATAGTTGCAAAATCATAGGTAATGGTCTGCCACTGATAGAACACAGGTCTGATCATCTTAAACTCTTACACATTCCATTCCATGATCAGCTTCTTATCAAGTAACGACTCACTGAATCCTACCACTCGTCGGAGATAATAAGTTATCAAAGTCACCCATGCTCGATGGGCTAAGTGTTGGTCCATCTCCTTCGACGGTTGGTAGCAATATTTTTTTTTTACATATATAAAATGTTTTTTGAGAGAGACTGGTGTCCGTACTAGGAAACCTGTGGACAGATCACCAGCCTCTCGCCCTCTGGAGTGGCTCTCTCATTGTGAGACATTATGGATTCAAAAACTTTAATTGTGTGTGCGTGTGTGTTTGTGTGTGTATGTGTATGTGTATGTGTGTGTGTGTGTGTGTGTGTGTGTGTGTGTATGTGTGTGTGTGTGTGCGTGTGCGTGTGCGGGCGCGTGCGTGTGCGTGTGTGTGTGTGTGCGTGTGTGTGTGTGTGTGTGTGTGTGTATGTGTACGTGTGTGTGTTAATATTAATGATCATTAACGATGTGCAGACCTAACATTACTGTAAACGTTACCGCGCTGTTTTTGACGATATTCTTGTAGCAAACGGCGTATTGTTATAGTTACGCGAGTGTCCAAATTATGAATTCCGTCGCTAATTTACCCGTACGAACTTAAACAAAATGTATATTAGAAATTGTTTTTATATTACTATGCCAGCAATATACTGATAGCCGAGTTCAAATATTCAAACGCACACGGTCAAGGGTTGTCGATAACAATCGTACAAAAAACACGACCTTAACACTAAACCCCTAATAACCGTACGAATGTGCCAGAAATCAAGTAAAACAAACACGTAACGGCTCGCATATGAATAATTTAGGAGGGAATGTGTGCCCTCGCGGTTCTCAGAGGGAAGAAAGCAAAACTTTCGCACGTAGGTTACATCCGACCTGACACCCCTACTGACGGTCCTCACTCGAAAGCAAATAATTGTATCCGAGTGAAGGGTAAAGGAACCAGCAAAGCTACTAACGGCTTAGAAGGCATCACCCTAAATCCTTAAGGGACTATACCTTGACATAACCTATTTAGCACCTGATTGCCTTGTAGCCTTGACGGACTTCCTGCAGCGGTATTTCCGAACGAGTACGACATTGGAACCTTCAAGAAACGAGCCTACACCTTCCTCAAAGGCCGGCAACGCATCTGTGACCCTTTTGGTGTTGCAGGTGTCCATGGGCGGCGGTGATTGCTTTCCATCAGGTGACCCGCATGCTCGTTTGCCGCCCTCTCATATATAAAAAAAATTGTGCTCAAGGACCGAACCGATTTAAAAACGGTTTATTTTCGAAAGCTGTTATTTGTGAGATGGTTATAACCGCGTAAACAACATAAGGTTCACAAATCCGGGTTTAATTCCCAGCGGGGTATTTGTTCCACAGGACGTTCGCTGCTGAACATAAATCTCCCTCATACATTCAAGAGGGGTCGATTGGAAACGGCCTGCAGACAGCTACCAGCTATCTTAATCAGGTCGGTGCAAGATCTCCATTCCAGAACATACTCGTAAATGTACCAACGACCAGTACATTCTTCGCGTCAGCAATTTACCGCGGCTTTTATTAATGCCAAAGTTAGTCGTTATCAAGACGCCATAGCATTTTCACGATCGGTCAGCAAAAGCTCCGTGTGCCTATCAATAAACCATTTACTGTCAATGTAGTGCTCAATATTATTGGGTCTTTACCTATGAAATTGGAGTTTTTTTTCTTCGTTAATCATTATGTACCAATTCCTGCGATTTTCAAAGCTATATCCAAATTTGTTTTTTATTTGGAAAATGGAATATTATTTCAAGGTTTCACATGAAATATTTTTTAATTTCTTGGCTAAATCACATAATAAAAAAATTTTTAACAGAGCTCTTTTCATGTGCTTCCCATAATCATTTCTTAGATAAATAGGCCTATGATCATTAGTAGATGTCATGTGGCTGACACGGGGATGATGAGCGATATGTAATGACCACCATCTATTTTTTTTTATGCACAACTGGCTATATCAGTGTTTTGGATCTTTAAGACGAGATAGCCCTAATACCTGTAAAGTTGTTCTTCGGTCTCATCTTTACTTATTTTCAGATGTTATTAAACAGTTATGTAAAATTAATTTTACTGGCTTCTTTATCTAAATATTTTTTTCATGGTAGAACTTTGTAAGACCAGTTCTGGCAAAAAAGAACGTTCTATCACATAGTAAAATCCTTGCGTGGAACTACGATTATGTTATTATACATACTGATAAATAAATAGGCTACGTGAAATTTTGGAGTATTTAATTTATTGCACTCAACGAGCACCTGTTCATAGCACAGGTACAAGACCAAGAGAGCGAACAACGTAAGGTGTTGCCACTCCACAAAAATATATAAAAAGGGCTGTTCACAGACAACCATTGTCATTTTTGTATGTTCTGTACTGAACACATACCTACTATCGTTATTATACATACTATCATATATATCACGACCTTTACCCTAATAGGGTTTTTTTTTTCGTTTTATGCACGACGGGTTTATACTTGACCTCAATCACACCTGATGTTAAGTGAAGATGAAGTCGAAAGTGGCAGCGTACTGACCCGGAAATCCCAACACTTTTGGGGGACTGGCTATGTTATCTCTGACAACCGGAACACAACAATGCTATTAACATTGCTGCTTGGCGGCAGATTTAGATAAGATGGTGGTAGCTAGCCAGACGGACATTTAAAATGCCCTTCCACCAACCAAAGCGAGTACTTAAACATGTACCCTGCTGAGGATCGAACCCGCGACCTCCAAATCGTAAACCCAATGTTGTTTACATTGAGCCATGGAGGCGGTCAAATCACTGTTCTGAATTCTGTACATTACTGAATGGTCACAATATAGGGTACCATTAAGACAGGCGTCTGCTGCATTTGTCAGGCATTTTAGGGTTTAGACAAGCGTGCGGCCTGAATTTGTCTGAGTCAGTCATTTTTGAATTTCGCGCATTTTTAATTTTAATATCGAAGGATATTTTAAGAACTTTTGAGAACCTACCTATTTCAAATGTACTGTCCTTATACCCAAAGGTTGCCTGGAAGAGATCGCTTTTAGTGATAAGGTCGCCAAAATGTACATTCTATTCTTACCACTTTTCTGAAACTGTATTTTCTTGTCTGTTGTGCAATAAAGTGTATTTGTATTGTATTGTATTGATATTTTAAAAATATGATTTTTATTCTTTGGCAAAAAATAATTTTAAATTGTAAATCTTATACTAAGTAAGTGTTTTTTATGCACCGTTGTGTTGGTTAGCACTTGACCACAATCACATCTGATGGTAAGTGAAGATGAGGCCGAAAGTGGGAGAGTACTGACCCGAAAACCCCGTCTTATTCGTAGAACTGGCTATCTTATCTGTGACAGGAACACAACAATGCTATTAACATTTCCGTTTGGCGGCAGATTTAGATAAGATGGTGGTAGCTAGCCAGGCGGACATTTAAATAGACCTACCAAGTGTTGTTTCTTATCGACTATTTTTTACTTTAGTTAAACAGGCATTTTGGGTAACCTGCATAGAACCTTCAATTTTGACGACCTGTTTGGTGTAGTGGTTAGCAACTCTGGTACCAAAAGGTTGCGGGTTCAAATTCCGCTGGGGGCATATGTTTGTGCGATGAATACGGACATGTGTACCCGAGTTATGGATGTTTTCATTTGTAACAAGTATTTATTTACAAAAAAAAATGTAGGCTTGTGTTGTGGATACCAGATGGTTGTAGTATATCAACCATCTGGTATCCACAACACAAGCCTATAGTTACTTAGTGTGGAACTAGATGGCGCTGTGTGCATGCCTAAGGAGATTTTATTATTATTTAATTTTTTATTATTTTAATTTTGAAAATGCTAAACCGTAGTCACAAATAACCTGCAATATTCGTCTCGTGGTAAGGGCTCGCGTAAAACCGAACCAACCCCAAGTTACGAAAAAGCGGAAACGTTAGTTCATTCGCCTAATGAGTTGGTCGACTTTTTCAAGGCTTTAAAAGGAACTTGGAAATATTTCGCAAAGCACCTGCGGTCGAGATTTTACTCCTTTTTGTTCTGGTTACAGGCGCTTACGAAGTTGTCGGCCCCGTGGTTACGTCGGAGTAATGTTTGTACATGAATAGACCGCATTTTAACATTGTTATTAATGCTTTAAAAAATAATGAGGTCTTATGAACAGCTTATGAGTGCGAAATTGCGAAATGCTGCTTTTATTTTATTATCCGACTACCCAAGAAAGGAGGGTAATGTTTTTCAAGTGTATGTATGAAGAAGAAATAAATAGAAAATTATTTCTTTTTGATGCATGCATGCAGCACCTACAGCATTGTCTGTGGCATCGTAGAGGTCTTGTAACGTACAAGTGTCGGGACACGCAGACAATGATGTACACGTGACCACATGCTACATACATAAAGTCTCGCCCGTTTCCCGTAGCGGTAGGCAGAGACCACAGACTTCCACTTGCTACGATCCTGACACATCGCTTTTGCTTCATTCACTCTCATAAGATTGTTCATACATACTCATCGGTTTAGGGTACTCTTAACTTGACCTTTCTTTAAGACGTCACCGATTTCATCATTTGGCCACATTCTGATCCTAAACAATTTGATGTTTTTGCCAACCACTCGCTTAAAAGAAGATGCAGCACTGTAATAGATTATTTGTTTCATAATGTACTAACAACACGAAAATTATAATCTTCATAACTTAAGTGTAGCGAAGCGACACACCTACGAAAGGTAATTAGGCAGAATACGCTCGTAGTGTTTCGCAAGTAACCTATGACACATCAGGCGAAGTTACGCTGCGTTCATATTAGTGCAGAACCTTTCGTATAGCGACTGTTTCCGCGAAAACGTATTCAATGTATTTTGTATAGCAAGCGACACATCACGCGACACGTTACGCGACCGCATGTTCGGCCAGCGTAGTTGAACGTTCAGCGCGCGCTTTCAAAGCGAAGAGCGGCAACGTCGCGTTCCTGTTTAGCAATGACTAACCTCTCTCTTTCAGTACAAGTGTCCTTCGTCTCTTTTAGTGACCACAAGGACACTGAAGAGACCGACGCCACGTATTGTCCGTCGCGTAACGCGCTAAACTAGACGCCGCGCGCCGCGTAATTGCGCGTTCGGTGCGTTTGGTGTGTCATGCCAATTGAATACTACGACCGATAATTCAGTCGCCGAAGTATCGGCGCAGTACCTTCCGCAGGTGTGTCCTTACACTTGCAGACTCATAATGAACTTGGCAAACATTCACATTACCGACAAAGAACTTGAAAGTTAAGTTAAAAATTAGCGTCAGAAGGAAACATAACTGTCCGCGCGATTTACGCGGGGCATCTATTAACGACAAAAAGTTTTTAACTGGCCCAACTGCGGGTGGGAGGTTTTGATACTTACTTAAGTAATGCCTCTGCCATTACGACGGTTGTGCTTTCACCTGAAACAGGAAAGGTTTATTAAATACGACTGGTTTTGACGTGATGGCAGGAGTAAATTAGAATCATGTCTATTTAATTAATATTATAAATGCGAAAGATTGGATGTTTGTTTGTTGCACAATTACGGCGAAACTACAAAGATATAGGCCTTCCCTCGTATATGAGGGAGTATGGGCCATAGTCCACGCACGCTGGCCCAATGCGGGTTGGGAACTTCACATGCCTTACAATTTTATTGTATCTTAAAATGTATCTATATAATGTCTGGGCGGTTATAATGAATGATGCGGTCAGTAAGTATTGCTTGGTTTTTGAAAAAAATAAATGAAACGAAAGTTTGTTTTCAAAGAAATGGTTGGAGAAAGGTTTTTCAATGGGACAGATCCCTTGCTCACTACTATCAGATCCGTACTGATACTACTATAACCGCCTCCGTGGCTCAATGTAAACAACATTGGGTTTACGTTTCGGAGGTCGCGGGTTCGATCCCCAGCGGGGTATATATTTAGTACTCGGTTTGGTTGGTGGTAGGGCATTGTAAATGTCCACCTGGCTAGCTATCACCATCTTAGTTGTCACAGATAAGATAGCCAGTCACCAAATAAGATGGGGTTTCCGGGTCAGTACGCTACCACCTTCGGCCTCATCTTCACTTAACATCAGGTGTGATTGAGGACAAGTGCTAATCCGTTGTGGATAAAAAAATCAGATCGTGCAGCACTGGCTAAAATAAATCTTTTATTTCATTTATTTTTTTCAAATAAAAATTTTACTTGAGATATGTTTATTGCAAATCGGGTCTACTAAGGAATCTATCGTTTTACCAATTACCCTGTATTAGTCCATGCCGCCAACCTAAATTCGAGCCAAGAGCCCTAAGTCGGGAAGCCTGGATTGTGGCTAGAACGGTTAGATATGGAATAAATATGTTTGTATGATGAATACAGACATGTGTTCCCGAGGTATGGATGTTTTTCATTTATATATGTATTTATTTACAAAAAAAAAATGTATTTGTGTAGTTTATCGACCATCTGGTATCGATAATACAAGCCTAGTTACTTAGTGTGGAACTAGATGGCGTTGTGTGTATGTGCAAAGATATTTAAAAAAAAATTGTGGTGCAGGTAAATGTCGATGACGTAAATCCAATGGCGATGACGTCAAGTTATTCCTGTCACGTATCGGATGCGTTTAATTACTACATTTGTAACTGACAGGCCTCCATGATCCATGTACGAGTTATTTAAATTGAGGCTGCATGTGATCTGTCAATTAACATGCATGTCATATCAATATACTTCTTAAAAATCTAACTAATATTATTAATGCGAAAGTTTGGATGTTTGTTTGTTGTTCAATCTCGGCGAAACGGATGAACGGATTTGGATGAAATTTGATATATAGGTAGAATATACCCTGGATTAAGACATATTTTTTTATCCCGATAAAGTGAGTAGTTACCATGGGATAAACGAATTATTAGTATTGAGTAATTCTTAAACTGTAGTGGCACATTTTTTTCCTTTTGGGCAATATTTGGCACTATTTAAGCACAAATAAGGCAAGTTAACATACCGAACATTCGCAGTAAGCGGTAGACTCTACATTCATAATGCGAACAGCCAAGGTATGGAACTCCCTTCCGGCGTCAGTCTTTCCTGAATCCTACAACCTTGGGATATTCAAGAGCAGGGTGAATAGGCATCTACTGAGATTGCGTGCCACCTTCCACATCCACCATCATCTTCGGCCACATCGTCACTTCCCATCAGGTGAGATTGTGGTCCCGCCTTAAACTTCGATGTTAGGTTGTGTTTTTATAATATTGTTAATAATATTCTGAAAACCAAAACGTCTGGCAATAGATGCTTCGGCTAAACATTCGGTTGAACTTTTAAACATATGTAAATTAAAAAAAAATAACATTTGAATATCGCACATTCGAACTTCTGCAAAATGCATTTTCGGTGAAACGAAACATATAGAAAACAAAAAAAATGGGAATATTAAAAAAAAACAATTCGCATTCGTGATAGGTCACCGTGTATAATCGTGTACTCTACGCTCTTGGGGTTTCCTGTACTGTGAGTACTATTGCCTTGTAAGTCACCTTAAAAGAAACAACACATTTTATACGTAATATTAAATTGAACATTTCCTTTCAACACCTTCCAACTTACAGTGACTGTCGTACAAATCGTGCAGAAAATTTCCTCACAAAGTCACTCAAGACATTCACGTGAATTTCGGCTGCTCGAACCGCCCCGCGCCCGTTCAATAACTGTCGCAGGCATCGGATCCCCAACTTTGCGGACAAATCCTATGCGCACACAGCAAAATTGCATTCAAATTCCAGAAGATCTCACCAATTCGAGTTTGCAAAAATTTTGAAGCTTCAGTGATATAAGGGATCCTAGGTATGGAGAGACGTAGTGGTGAACTGGCTTTAGTCTAGTGATATTCATTGCTATATAAAGGTTTTATATTTTTGTTGCCATATACATACCTACCTAATTATAATATGACTTAAATGATTTAATACAACTTTTCCATCTCTGGTGTAGTTTAAGTAATTAGTATAATAGTATGTAAAAAAATTGTTTTGTATGCCAATGTGCGGATCACAGCGCTCTGTCAGTTTTCTATGTAACATCACTTTATTGTATTTTACCTGTGTATCACAAATAAATTATTTGATTGATTGATTGAAGCAGTTTATTGACTCCCGATGAATTAAAGCGTCGGTGGCTCAGCGGTTAAAACGCGGTTTCCCAATTTGGCAGGTCCAGGTTCGATTCCCTGGCAGGCCATTTACCAATGACTTTTTAAATTTAATTACTTGAAAAAATGAAAAAAAAAATTTCAGTACCTTAATATAACAATCAATGAGGTATCGGGGGTCTCCTTTTAAGGATAAAATACCTGTGTTAGGAGGCTTCGCTCTTCCATAACTAAATGTCAAATATTTGTCCAATTAAGGTGAAGGCGAAATAGGTTAATATAATGCTACTTATAAAATAAGAATGAAATAAAAATGTAAAAACTAATTTGTTATGTATGTCTGTGTGCGAGTATATGTTTGTGTATGAGTGTGTGTATGAGTGTGTGTGTGTGTGTGTGTGTGTGTGTGTGTGTGTGTGTGTGTGTGTGTGTGTGTGTGTGTGGGTGTGTGTGTATGAGTGCGTATATACTACTCTGTGTAAAAAGTATCGGGAATATGTCAATAAAAAGACCCGCGTAAAAGAGGTCGTTCTGATTTTTTTACTGCATGTTGGTAGCACTGTACTGATTTAGCGCGCAAAATTTGAGCGGGATCTGTCATTTAATTTGTTTTAAACTACACTTTTTGTTGGTCATAGTTTTGAGTCCTCGGCGATTTTTACAATGGAAAATATTGTTGAACAAAGAGTGTGCCTTAAATTTTGTGTTTCAAATGATATTTCATGTGGTGAATCACTAAAAATGTTGCGAAATACCTACGGCGAATCGTGTATATCGAAAACAAGGGCTTATGAATGGTATAAGGCTTTTAAAGAAGGCCGAGAAGTAGTAGTAGACTTGCCTCGTTCTGGTAGACCTTCAACCGCTACGACCAAAGAAAACATCGACAGAATCAAGAAGCTAGTGCTCGAAAATCGACGTATGAGTCTGAGAGAGTTGGCTAGTGAGGTGAACATATCTTTTAAGTCCGTCCACAACATTCTCATTGACATTTTAGGCATGAAACGCGTCGCCGCTCGACTAGTTCCAAAAGAGCTCAATTTTGTTCAAAAAGCGCAGCGAAAGCATGTCGCTGAAGACATGGTTTCCCGAGCTTCTACGGATCCGACCTTTATGAAACGTATAATAACTGGCGACGAGACATGGGTTGATGAGTACGACATGCAAACAAGCCAACAGTCTTCAGAATGGCGTCTCGAAAACGAGCCGAAACCCAAAAAACCGCGGCAAAGTCGCTCCAAAATCAAGATGATGCTGACATTTTTCTTTGACTACCGTGGTGTGGTTCACTCCGAATTCCTTCCAGAGGGAGAAACAGTGAATAAAGAATATTATTTAGGCGTCATGAAGCGTTTGCGTGAGAGTATCCGCCGAAAACGTCCAGATTTGTGGCAACACAACTCATGGATGCTGCACCATGATAATGCACCATCACACACAGCCATTATAGTGAAAGAGTTTTTAGCGAAAAATTCAACAAAAGTTCTCGACCAAGCACCGTATTCACCTGATATGGCTCCGTCTGACTTTTTTTTATTTCCCAAGTTAAAATTACCACTTCGAGGAAAACGTTTTGAGTCGATAGAAGCCATAAAAGAAAATTCGCTGAATGAGCTAAAGGCCATACCGCAAATAGCCTATGAAAAATGTATGGAAGACTGGGTGAAGCGGTGGAGATGTTGTATTGCAAGCGATGGGGCCTACTTTGAAGGCGATAAAATAAATTTAGATGAATAATTTGTATTTTTTGTTTTATTGACAAATTCCCGATACTTAGTACACTGAATGTATTTATAGTGTATTTGCAGTCTGATGGTAGGGGCATGAGTGGTTTGTTTGAAGTGTGTATTTATTTATTTAATGTGCCATCAGAGTTTCAACTTCGTCATAGATTTTAGTGTTTAGGCAGTTATTTAGACATTTTTTACATTCATAGTACGTCATTGGGTAGATATATATTTGTTTATTAATTAAATTATATAGGTAAGATGCTTGTTGAACTAACTGTCTTCCAGCAAAGCTTGACTCCACAGAAATTATAGGGGCAACGATATCTTTCCGTCTTTTTTCAAGGATGCTAGGGGTAAATAAATAAATAATAAATAAAAAAATTGTTTATTTTCTCACCACAAATGGCGCTTTACAATAATACATAGAACTCATTTGTGGGAAGACTGGTGCCTGAAAAGGAAGAACCAGAATTACAGGTCACCAGGCCCCCAGATATGGTCATAGTGTATTAGAGCAGAGATATGGTGATTGAGGAAGAAATACTTAAGGAAAGATACAAGCGAGAAGGAAATCACGAAACATAAGACCTGGTTCATGGAGTAGAGTTGTAATGTTGTGCACTGTTTTTAACCCCCGATGAAAAACCACGGGTGTTATGTGTTTGTTGGCGTTAGATGTGTATGTATGTCCTGTCTCTGTCCGCAAGCAATAAGCGGTCCAGTTGGAATGATGTTACCAATGTTTCCATTTATAGTTGTTATTTAAAGAGTAAATTACCCTAGTACTTGCAATATTTCTTCGGTTTCGTCGTAGGTTAAGTTTTGAAGCCAGTCAGTAACTATTTTTTACAGCGAAAACGATTTAGCGGGTAAAGTGTTAGTTTTTTATGAATTTTATTATATAGGAAAGGGCCAAGGAATGGATAGAATCGCTTAATGAAAGATGATCTGAAAGAACGGGATCCGATAATGAGATTATTACGTCGTTGTGGTTGGGGGCAATAGTCAGATTTAGAATGTTGTCTGAGAGTCAGATGTCATCATATCATAAGTAAGAGATTTGTGACATTTTAAAATGGCATTACCTTGCCATGCCTTTATTCGACTGCATTTAGAGTAACAAACAAACATCCAAACTTTTGCATTTATAAATATTAGTTAGACTGTTGTAGTTAAATTTAAAACGAAAATTTGCCCAATTAATGAGTTCAGTGTCCAGTGACACAATAAACCCTCTTAATAAAGATTGATCGAATTTGGGCTACAAGTCACAATCGCCAGGACGAAAGTTAAGCTCGAAAGGACAGTTGAATTCGTACTTACAATACGACTATTCCGAATTCTGAACTAAGTCCAACGAGACTAGTCCTCTAATTCGGTTAGTGGTATGTGGAGTTTGTTTGTTTACTTAGTTTACTGGACGCAATGCCCTGGCAAAGTTACATTTTAACACAATGTTAACGTAAATTTTAGGTAACCGTATTTACAAAAATTATAACAAGATAATAACAATAAAAGCCTAGCATGGCCTAAAAACTTTGAACTAACCTTTTACAAAAACAACCTTTTACACTTTACAAAAAGGCACGATATTTAGAAATTTTACCAGGAAACTTAGAAAGTTTTTGACTTCTTCTATCATTTCATCAGCTTGGTTAATGGTGGTAAAAACTGGTGCGGAAATTACTTTCTTCATTTTTTTATGCACTACGGGTTCGTACTTGACCTCAATCACACCTGATGTTAAGTGAAGATGAGGTCGAAGGTGGAAGCGTACTGACATCTTATCTCTGACAACCGGAACACAACAATGCTATTAACATAGCTGCTTAGGGGCAGGTTTTAGATAAGATGGTGGTAGCTAGCCAAGCGGACATTTAAAATGCCCTACCACCAATCAAACCGAGTACATAGACGTATACCCCGCTGGAGATCAAACCCGCGACCTCCGAATCGTAAACGCAATGTTGTTCACATCGTGGCACGGAGGCGGTTGAATTGCTCATTTAGAAAGAAAGAAAGACTTTATAGAAAATAATAATAATAATAAACTGCCATAATCAATAATGCCTCAAGGCTAATCTTTGCTAAGCCCATTTACCCTTTTGAGAAGAATAAGTTAAGAATAAGATGAATTTATTAGGAACGCCACAACACGATACAAAAACAAAGAAGTAGTAAATTATAGCTAAAAAAGAAATACAGTTATAAAGAAGAAGCGCGCAATGCTGTCACGTGTTGCGGCGTGCACAAATGGGTTAGCACTCAGCTCATGATGCGACGGATCACAACGCTGGTTTCCAGTGCCTCCAAATGCCCAGTGACGCACGGATGCTATATCAGTATAATAATGAGCAGCATAATAATAAATAAATACACTAAAGTCTGTGTAATATAGTGTTGTGACCTTCCCAGCCCACGTATAACCAGCTGGGTCGAGTCACGAGGTGTAGGTATATGTACAGAACGGGCGGGACAGCTCAGGCCAGGATCAAAACAGAACACGGATCACCACACCAACTTATTCATTACATGAAACAGGTAGTACAGAGGACCGAAAGGGCCTTAAACTTAAAAAAAATAACTATTGAGATGTAAAAAAAAATATTACGCGATTGAGTTGAAATCTGGAAATCAATGTGCCAAAAAAAAGGATCCGTCAGTTCATCAGTCAGTCAGTCAGTTTAAAATTTCGAATTTGAACTCCAATAACCCAAACCCACCAATGAGAATCAGCTCAAAAGAACGACACCGTCACAGTATTAATATATAAAATAATAATTACGTAATAGTATTATACATAAATACGTCATAATATGGATATAGTGAGACTGTGAATATAGACTAGTAATATAATTAGGCTACTGCTTCAAGACAGTTAAGTTCTATATTAAAAATTCAATTCAATTCAATTCAATTCATTTATTCTAACAACTTACATTAACAGTACTTAACCTAACATGTAAGCCTTAGTCAATATTAAATATTACATACGAGTACCATGTCATTTTAAAATACTTTAAAAACAGGCTTTTAATGCTCCATCATGATTATCTCATATTATACTATATACGACCCGTTTGGTGTAGTGGTTAGCAAATCTATGACCACTATACCAAATGGTTGCGGGTTCGAATCCTGCTAGGGGCATATGTTTGTGTGATAAATAGGGGCATGTGTACCCGAGTTATGGATGTTTTCATTTATAATAAATATTTATTTACAAAAAAAAAAGTATTTATGTAATATATCAACCATCTGGTATCCACAACACAAGCCTATGGTTGCTTACTGTGGAACTAGATGACGCTGTGTATATGTGTAAGGATATTTATTTATTATATACAAAGCCGAGTAACATAAAGCTCATCAGTTCCAGTGGCAATCTTCTGACTCCATCTTTAGACCCTCGTTATCATGTGTAAATAGAAAGTGCTTATGGCAACAAATCAAACTAGTCCAAATTCAACTATCTTGCCATTTTCCATCAGAGAGTTTCCAGTCCCTACATGCCGACTCCATCATCAGATCAGCTTGATGGTACCATAATATTACATTGTCACCGAACTTACATACATATGCCAAATTTCAGCTCCATCAGATACCAATAAGTGGTTGAAAAATATTTTACAAATTTTTAAACGGGACAGTTAATATACTTACATACGAACATTGCAAACCTTCAAACTTCAAACTTCAAGCATTTATTTCAACATAAGATACATGATCTCATTTATTGAATATCAATTTAAATCTACTGGAAATAAAAAAAGTTTATTGCATTTATCTGTCAGTCGGTATGTCCAAGCTACTACCGCTTCGGAAAGGGAATTCATCTGTGGGAAAAGAAGCGGCGCAAGAAACCCACAGGATCATTGTTAACTAAATAAAAGCTTGTAAAAAGAGTTAAAAAAAGAATTTTGAAATACTAATAAAAATATATTTACTTGGTTAATGACCGTAAAAAAAATATAATACCGGCTTATGCTGAGAAAAAAAACACCAGGAAAATAAGAATCAATTATCAGAATCATGCATGAGGAGTATCATGTAGCATTACAAAGTCATACTTTTAAATAGTGAGTGTAGCATAAGTGTAAACGCTGGAAACATAAAGTGTACCAGTTTAAAGCCACCCCTGCAAGTGAATCCAGACGAAGTCGGCTTATGAAGGTCCACTGTCCACATTATTAAGCGAGGCTTGAGCGTGCGATGCCGGGAGGGATGCAAGTCTTATTGTGGTGACACACGGACGGTCAAAATTCTATTACATTTTAACCCATCATCCAGAGGATATAATATACCATATTATGGTGGAGTGTGTCCGAACCGAAGCCGAAAGGTTTCAAATTAGAAACAGACATGATGGCAATGTCGGTTGGTGCAATAGCATCTTGTCTCTCCCTAATTCAAGGGAAGCTAGAACTTTATATAAAATTGTTATGCTAGGTATAAGTAGAAGATAAGGTGTCCTAAGCCTAGATTACCTATGGGGGTGGTATATGCTGTTATAGATAAAACCCTGTATAAATAAATGAAGATAAAAAAAAACTAGTTTGAATTATTTGATTGGCGATATTCAGCCTAAGATAAATAATAATATTGAAGATTTGATTAAAATTACATGATTATAAATGTCAAAATAAATTCATTCTTTATTGCAAATAAACACAAAAGATAAAAGTACTTTATAAACTGATTTATTTTCAAAATTATATTTGTGTTTACGATTATTCGCAATTTTGGATCGAATTTACTATTAGAAATTATCAGCAGAGGTTGCTGATCATCCGTTAATTAGGATCTGTAAATATTTTTTGTGTATTTCAGAAAAAGATTTTCAGACATGGCTAGGTTATCGCCCTTGGCGCCTAGTGGAGGAGTCAGTGTGGCCCTTACACTAAAAACTTTGGAGACCCCTTTTTACAACAACAGCATAACAACGAGATCTTCTCTTATCAGTGCTGCCCCCAAATACTGACAGCGAATCGAGGTTGATTAAAGATATTCCGTTGGATTTACGAATCTACGAATCTCGGGACGCAGGCAGGGCAATTGTGATCCTTTTTCTATTGGCCATCCCACTGGCCCGTATGTCACGCTTTATAGCTCGCAAACTCGCTGACGGGTAACATGCCCCTTTGTGCACTACATTTTACTACGTTGGTACGGACGGACGCTACACACTTTATTAAACTTCAACGAAGATGGATATTTTTGCGCTAAATTAATGTAATGAAAAAACAAATGGAATCATGCACGTAACTATGACGTTCGTAGAGAACGAACATCTAAAATATTGATGAAAATTCTGAATTTACACTGATAATGGTGTCGATTCGGATGTACACCGACTAAACTAAACTAAACTAAAACCAGTTTTAAAGTAGTACTATCACTTTCTCCTTGGAAGAGTACGATGCGACGGCACCACTCCAAAACTGGTTTTAGTTTAGTTTAGTTTAGTTTAGTTGGTGTACATCCGAATCGACGCCATTCATTATGTTTTCAAATCAGATAGTATTACTACTTTTAGAATACAATGCAATAAGACAGTTTACATTTGAATTCAAGTGTCCTCCCATTTTAGGAGAAGCCGGCGCGTTAGAATTTGAATCTACAATATGCAAGCTAAAATCTATTACTAGATTAGAAGTGTACGAGCAATTTACAGGATGAAGTTATCTCAAATATTACCTCATTATCATCATCTTATTTAAGAGCCCTGCTCTTGTCGGTGGAGTTTTTTCCATATTTCTCTGCTCCCCGCCTTCCTCTTGACCTCCTGATACGAGTGTTACTAATTGCGGCACATTTAATTTAATAGTAGCTAGTAATTTAAACGATTTTTAAAAAAGGTGAAAGTTATCAGTTCGATGATGCCATTTATTTTTAAGCATAACGGGTGAGTGCTTGGCTTCGATTACACCTGGTGTTAAGTAAAGATGAGGCTGAAGGTTTTATTTGTGTTCAGAGATATTATTATGAACCATTAGTTCACAATGATCAGATGCACTCAGAAGAATGCGAATAGTTGTTACTATAGTCAGGGGCAGGCTGAAAATCAGTGCTGTGTGGCTGCGCCGCCCAGCGTACGCTGAGTCTGTTCCCACCACACACGCATGCATATCTTTTTTATTTTATTTATTATTATCTTTTGTAAAATAGCTTTTTTTTGAAAACTAAGGGCCGTATTGATGGCGCAGTCTCAGGATTAAGATCGAGTCTCACTCTCAATAATATATTATATATTTGATGCTGTTCAAATTCAGATTAGACGGAAGAAATAGAATAATCTCAAGTATCATTCTATAAGTTTTTCTCAGTCTTGGGGTAGTTTTATTAGTACGAGCCTTCTTTAATGTCTTGTTACACTTATATATAGCTTATATTTATATTTATGTGTGTGTGGAAAATATGGTATTAATGATAATAATAGTATTAATGGTATTAAATAATAAATAAATATCCTTAGACATACACACAGCGCCATCTAGTTACACAGTAAGCAACTATAGGCTTGTGTTGTGGATACCAGATGGTTGATATACTAGATAAATACATATTTTTTTTGGAAATAAATAATTATTATAAATGAAAACATCCATAACTCGGGTACGCACGTCCGTATTCATCACACAAACATATGCCCCTAGCAGGATTCGAACCCACGACCTGTTGGTTTAATGGTCAGAGATTCTAACCACTACATCAAACAGGTCGTCAATATCGTCGTCGTATTAATAGAAACCTATTGAAGACCTGCAAATTTTTCATATTTATTATTATCAGAAATCTCGTGAATCCCTGGGTACAGATTAAAAAGACAATCGAATCTCTAACACGTCACGATTTCGTCAATCCATTTAAAAGACAGTAGTATTTTTATTTACGCTTTATGTTAGTAAATGGTGCAAGATTGGCTTTGCTACATTAAGATAAATTGCAGGATGCCTCTGAGTGGCCATTTTTTACTTCACAAAGAATAAACAAAATCTTCTTGCCGGCCAATCTTGCACTTTCTTTGTTTATAACGTTCGGCCCATAAAGCTAGCGGATTAAAATTCTTTAGACACTTTAGAAGTTTTATTTGTTAGGAAACTTCGTTCTTATTTATTTAAGAGAAATCAATGGCGATACATTGTACATAACAAACAACATTGAGAAGATACATAATGCACAGCTATACTTCTTCTCTATCTTAACCGCCTGCGTGGCTCAATATAAACATCATTGGGTTTACGATTTGGAGGTCGCGAGTTCGATCCCCAGCGGAGTACATGTTTTAAGTACTCGGTTTGGTTGGTGGCAGGGCATTTAAATGTCCGCCTGGCTAGCTACCACCATCTTATCAAGCAGCAATATTATTAGCATTGTTGTGTTCCGGTTGTCAGAGATAAGATAGCCAGTCCCCCAAATGTTTCCGGGTCAGTATGCTTCCACCTTCGGCCTCATCTTCACTTAACATCAGGTGTGACTGAGGTCAAGTACCAACTCATTGGACATAAAAAAAAGGTTCAAAATCCTTCACCACGGAAACCAGCGAGTGCGCGTTATCGCTACAGCAGGCGTTGGCATATGATTGAGAGAGATAGAGAGATTACGATCGTCTTTAAGAGAATCCAACAGAATCGCTGTAGGTTTACGACAAGCTACTACATTTACGCCCAACTATTCGCGTAGATTTCAACAGCATTATAATTATGCAGTAATTAATTTTAAATCCAAAGATATTTTTTTATTTGATAAAGATATTTTATTTGTAAAATTGAGTAATTTATACTTACAGATGGTGAAATTACAAATGGCAAAAAAACTCACGCTTTGGGGTTTCCATTTTAGCAGCGAAGTTTCCTATATCGCAGGATATTTTTTTTTTGTATATGAGAGGGCGGCAAACAAGCATGCGGGTCACCTGATGGAAAGCAATCACCGCCGCCCATGGACACCCGCAACACCAAAAGGGTCACTGATGCGTTGCCGGCCTTTGATGAACGTATAGGCTCGTTTCTTGAAGGTTCCAATGTCGTACTCGTTCGGGAATACCGCTGCCGGAAGTCTGTTCCACAGGGTGGTCGTCCGTGGTAAAAAGTTTCTTGAGAAACGTACAGTGGTAGACTTCCACTCATCCAGGTGATGTAGATGGAAATTTAAATAAGTTGTTTGGTGAAATACCATCTGGCTACGACATTATTGAATTGATTGGTCTGGAATTTTTGTCCGCCATTATCAATATCATCAATCAATCAATCAAATTTTTTTTTTTTTATATGAGAGGGCGGCAAACGAGCATGCGGGTCACCTGATTGAAAGCAATCACCGCCGCCCATGGACACCCGCAAGACCAAAAGGGTCACAGATGCGTTGCCGGCCTTTGATGAACGTATAGGCTCGTTTCTTGAAGGTTCCAATGTCGTACTCGTTCGGGAATACCGCTGCCGGAAGTCTGTTCCACAGGGTGGTCGTCCGTGGTAAGAAGTTTCTTGAGAAACGTACAGTGGTAGACTTCCACTCATCCAGGTGATGTAGATGGAAATTTAAATAAGTTGTTTGGTGAAATACCATCTGGCTACGACATTATTGAATTGATTGGTCTGGAATTTTTGTCCGCCATTATCAATATCATCAATCAATCAATCAAATTTTATTTTTTTTTATATGAGAGGGCGGCAAACGAGCATGCGGGTCACCTGATTGAAAGCAATCACCGCCGCCCATGGACACCCGCAACACCAAAAGGGTCACAGATGCGTTGCCGGCCTTTGAGGAATGTGTAGGCTCGTTTCTTGAAGGTTCCAATGTCGTACTCGTTCGGGAATACCGCTGCCGGAAGTCCGTTCCACAGGGTGGTCGTACGTGGTAAGAAGTTTCTTGAGAAACGTACAGTGGTAGACTTCCACTCATCCAGGTGATGTGGATGGAAATTTAATTTTCGGCGAGAAGTGTATCGGTTAAATTGAGCAGCGGGTATTAGCTCGAACAGTTCTTCAGAACACTCCCCATGAAATATGCGATAGAGAATGCAGAGGGACGCGACGTCTCTTCGCAACGCCAGGCTTCATTAATAATATACCATATAATATAATATACCAGGCCATAATACTCTTCATTACTCGAATAACAAACACTATTACAAGTCAAGTAAAGGTACTATCGTTTAATAAAAGGCCCTTATATGGCAAAATTTACCAAATCGCTAACTTCATAGCTCCAGCCGAAAGCGATCTTTTCTCAGATGCCACTCACTATCTCCGCTTTTGTACAGCCTCTATTCAACATCGCAGACTGAAGGAGCGAATTGGACAGCCAAACCCAATTACTTGGATACCGTACCAGTACTTTTTCATGTATACAAGCAGATTCAAAGTTGTATGCATATTAAAGTGTTTTTTCTTTAAAATTCCTAGTAAATATTGCTAGAAGTATTATGGATTAATTTTTTAATCAAAATTTGGAATTATTTTTACCAGCTTTTGTTTAACCTGTACTGTTCTTACCCAAAGTTTTCGGTTTCAAAATATGCAATTAAAATTGGAACCATTTTCTTTTTAACTAAAGAGTTAAAAGTCAGATCACTTCTGACGTTAATACATTTATGTGATAGACATGGACTGATGCTGGAGCCAACATTGTCTCCTCATGATGGGAACTCCTTAACAGTTAATAGCACGGTGACTAAATTTTGCATACGCTGTTAGTTTTGATAGATAAACATGTTTTTTTTTTGTGATTAAATTTCCATCCACTATAATAACAGCGTATCCACGCGTTTGATCATCTCACCTGATGGAAAGTGACGATGTGGCCAAAGATGAAGCACGCGTTCTCAAAAGATTATTAGCGATGACCTGATACCACAGCCAGGATTATCTCCACAAGTAAGAGCACGATACGAAATTTTGCATTAAATATTACTTTTGATACTTAAACATGATTATCGCGATGAGATGAAATTTGACACACGAATATAAAATTGAGGTCGAGCTAAAAAGCTCTCGACCTCCACTACCGCTACTGCCACTGCTGGTCACCAATTCTATCACCAGCTATTTAGCTTTACTAATCTAAATCAAAGCCTGATTTTAAAACAGCAACCCTTCGAGTTTCTTGCTTGTTCTCCTGAGGGGAAAATTGCATTTTGAACAAGCAGTACCTTAAAAAATGTATGACAATTTGAAGTGTACTCTGTGTACCTACAAAATAAAGCATTTTTGAGTTTGACTTTGATTTAAAACCCTATACGAAACGAAACTATAGATTCGCAACCAATTTTGGTAGAAAAAAAAATATCTTATGGTACTAGTTTTTTTTTTTTTTTTTTTTTTTTTTTTTTTTATTTATCCATAGAACATTATTTGAACAATCTTCACTATAAGACTTTACAGTTACTTTACAGTACATTTTCTCCTCATACGACACTGGGTTTTGACCCAAGAAACTTGGTGATGAATTACGAGAAATACTTTCTATTCTTCCTAAGTAACTGAGTTTTTCTTATCACAACGGGTTAGCACTTGTCCTCAATCACACCTGATGTTAAGTGAAGATGAGGCTGAAGGTGGAAGCGTACTGACCCCCTGACGGAAATCCCATCTTATTGGAGGACTGGCTATCTTATCTCTGACAACCGAAACTCAACAATGTTATTAATATTTCTGCTTGGTGGCAGATTTAGATAAGATGGTGGTAGCTAGCCAGGCGGACTTTTAAAACCCCGCTGAGTTTTAGATTTCAAATTCAATATCTTTCGAATTACGCAGTACTTCTACTAACAATAATCAAATTCCTCGATGTTATTGCTTTGTATTTCTTTACAAAGCTAAGGTGAAGGCACACCGAGAGCAGGAGTAGAGTACACAGGGAAGATAAACATTGGAGCTCGTGGTCTCGGGCGGCGGCTGTAATTGGTTAGCTTTTCCGATCTTGTTCGCACCCGTGAACCTACATCAAAATAAAGGAATTCCATTGAAGAAAGTTACAAAAGATCCACATTAAATTTTGGAAACACCTGGAAAAACTAATGATTATATCGTCCAAACGAAACTAACTCTATTGAACGTTAATACGAGGGCTGTCTTTTTAGTTTGTTTCGTTTGCATACCTACCGCGATTATTAAAAAAAAAATCATACGGATTTTTCATTTGAATTTAGAATTCGAAAACAAAAGAATGATTTTTGATTAGTCGAATAGTTTTATTGTAGCATCTGTTCAAAGGTGCCAAGTCGGTTGTAAAAATAGAAATATCAAAGGAAAATATGTAATTTTCTACAACATTCAAAGGGGATTACCGTGATTTCAGTGCTTTGAGGAGATCATTTCTGTTTAGTGATGCAGCACCATGTCTTAGTACTGTAGTTAGAATTTCTGGTATTTAGAATTTCAACGCGGGCACTCTAGTCTCAGTGACAAGCCACGTGAAGGTCGTCCAAAAACCGCCATGACGCAAGAGAATGTCGAAGCTAATAACTTTATCGCGGATATGTTCAATTTCTTTATCCCGCGGGAACTACTCACTTTATCGGGATAAAAATATCCTATGTCTTCATAAACGGTTATGTTCTATCTATATCTAAATTTCAGCCAAATCCGAGTATAGTATTTCAGTATATTGCTTGTATACTGTCTTTGGTGGCAGCAACTACTCTACTCAGCAAAATCAGCAACACTGCTGAGTTCCTACCCATTCATCACAATACTGTGGTTCTCGATTCTATGTATACTTGTGTTTTTTTTTCTTTTTTGTGATGAATAAATACCTTTTATTATTATTATTTATTATTATTATTATTGTATATTGGAATGGATGCTGGACACTTTTATGTCCAAAGAAACATGAGGATTGCATGCGCACTACTACAGAGGTGTCGATTACCATATTAATAAACTTATCTAGTAATAATTAGATTCTTAGAATAACAATAAAAACACATAGATCAAATAAAAAGAGCAAAAATACTTATTATATAATACAGATATAATAAGTATTTTTGCTCTTTTTATTTGATCTATGTGTTTTTATTGTAGCAGCGGCAGTGGTATTCCCGAACGAGTACTACATTGGAACCTTCAAGAAACGAGCCTACACCTTCCTCAAAGGCCGGCAACGTATCTGTGACCCTTTTGGTGTTGGAGGTCTCCATGGGCGGCGGTGATTGCTTTCCATCAGGTGACCCGCATGCTCGTTTGCCGCCCTCTCATATAAAAAAAAAAAAAAAAAAGCATAGGGTTCTACTTTTTTTTCGATTCCTTTATGTTTGTGTGATGAATACGGACATGTGTACCCGAGTTATTTATGGATGTTTTCATTTACAATAAGTATCTATTTACAAAAAAAAATGTATTTATGTAGTATATCAACCATCTGGTATCCATAATACAAGCCTATAGTTGCTTACTATGGAACTAGATGGCGCTGTGTGTATGTGTAAGGATATTTATTTTATTATTTTTATTTATTTCATTTCCTATAAAACATAGATATTTCTATGAAAAAGTCCAGCTGATCCGACTTAAATGCAGTTTTTGCATTAGATTAGTATCTTCAGAGCATGTTACATTTAAGATTCTCAAACTCAAGAAACTTGTATGATTTTTTAAATTTTTTTTATCAGCTAACGACATCTCCAGTCGGTGGTGACGCAAAACGCGCCCCTAGACCGTTAAAAGCGACTGCGCCTTATCTAGGCCCGGAAATGAACTCCCTTGTTTCCAATTCACATGAGGAATACCTTTCACGAGCATAATATA
This sequence comes from Oegoconia quadripuncta, assembly GCA_949316235.1. Taxonomy (NCBI): domain Eukaryota; kingdom Metazoa; phylum Arthropoda; class Insecta; order Lepidoptera; family Autostichidae; genus Oegoconia; species Oegoconia quadripuncta. Next base: position 36,905,748 of record OX438745.1, read on the forward strand.
AAGAGATTCGAGAAATATTCGTCTCCACTTTCCTCAAATAAACTTATTCCTCCAACAATTTCTCCTTACAAAACTGTGATATACCCGGCGCATCTACCCATACTAGACTTGAACTGAATGACTCAACGAGCCACCAATTCCCGTATACCAAGGACTAAAGACACACGGTCACGTAGGATGCTGAGCGGATCGGTGGTACAATCCCGCGCGGCCGTGCGTGATGCATCACACAGATGTTTGGCGGTGTTCCAGAGATATGGTTTCCTTTATGATGCTTAAGGAAGCATTACGTGGTTGGGAATTGTAAACTAATGTTTGTTGGCTCGACTTTGGGATTTGTTTCATATATTTTTGAAGCGGGAACTTTTTGTCAAGTCATGTAAATTTATGTTATTCTTATGCCTTGAAATAAAAGTGTCATTTTACGATTCATAGAAAGAAAGAAAGAATGTTACTTATAAAATGTAATGACCAGTGAAATTGTCTCTCTATTATGGAAATTTTGGCATCCACGATACACGCCTAGCCTAATGTGGATGTTACAGCAAATGTATAATTTTGTATGGTGCTTTTTGGTAAATAAACATCTTATCTAATCTTCTCAATATCATGACCCTTATATGACTGTATGATTGTTGGTTGGTGGAAGAGCGCTGGTCACGGTTAGCTACCATCATCTTATCTCTGCCGACAAGCAGCGAACTTGTTAGCAATGTCGTGTTCCAGCTGTTTGAGATAAGACATATAAGTTGGGGGTTCAGGTGAACGCGTTTGCACCTTCGACCACAACTTCACTTACCTTCAAGCGCTAAATTGTGCATGAATCAGATAAATCAATTGTTAAGAAAAATCCACAATAACTTTAGGGTTCCACAAATATTATCAAATGTAATTAAAGAAATGTAAGGTATAGGCTTGTCATACGTACCAACAGTGTGTGTGAAATAGAACAGCTGGCTCAACTCGAGAGCCGCGAGCGCTTGATCCGAGGTCTCTTTTTTAATTAATACCACTTCGAACAGCTCCCAAAGAATGCTCCAAGTCATTAAAACTTTTAATAGCATTTGACTTTACGTTGCAAGAAGAATGGCAACATATTTTAGGTAAGTCATGACTTTTAGTTGAGTTATAAAAGGAATAGTGCAGTTTTCCGTGTAAGTACCTCCTGCATTGTGAATGGCTTGCAAGGATTGTTCGTTTGAGTTATTTTAGCTGGGTTATTGTCAAAGATTAGTATCTTTCAAATGCCTCAAATATACAGTAACGGTGTACATTATTAGTCAGTCAGTTTCACCGTATATTTAATTATGCGTATCACTTTATTATGAATGTACATTATCCTAACTAATCCCACACACACAAATATAAAAAACTTTACCAACTAATATAGCCAGTCCCCCAAATGTGTTGGGGTTGCCGGGGCAGTACGCTTCCACCTTCGACCTCATCTTCACTTAACATCAGGTGTGATTGATGTCAAGTACCAACCCGTTGTTCATAAAAAAAAAAGATTTATAATTTAACATTATGAATGCGAAAGTTTGTGTGTGTGTATGTCCGTATGTATGTATGTATGTTTGTTACCTCTTCACGCCTATACGGCTGGACGGACTTATATGAAATTTGGTGGGTAGACAGATTAGGACCTGGATTAAAATATAGATAAACTTTTTTGCTGAACCGATTTTGATAAAATCTTCTACGTGGACGAAGTCGCGGGCGGAAAGCTACTGTTGATAAAAAAAAATAGAAAATTAGTGAACGACTATGATAACATCCAAATAAGAATAAAGTTTATTTAGAAAATGTTACATGACAGAATGAAAACGGAATATTAGACTATTCTTAGCGAGTCCATGGCAAAAACACCCAATTCTTGAGGACAAGAACTTTGTATTAATAAATAATAATAATAAATAATATCCTTGGACATATACAGACAGCGCCATCTGGTTCCACACTAAGCAACTAGACTTGTGTTGTGGATACCAGATGGTTGATACACTACACAAATACATTTTTTTTTGTAAATAAATACATATATAAATGAAAAACATCCATAACTCGGGTACACATGTCCGTATTCATCATACAAACATATGTCCCTAGCGGGATTCGAACCCGCGACCTTTTGATATAGTAGCAGAGTTTCTAACCACTACACCAAACGGTCGTCGTTTGTATTAATAATACAAAAGCCATATCTGAGAACTAGGTTTATGCAACCTGTATATTTCAGCATCCAATAGCCCTCCTCTAGAGATTAAACAGAATTAGCCTAGTGTACATAAAGACAGTTAACAAAACAAATAAAGATTTACAGAAGAAATAAACAAACAAACAAACAAAATATTCTTTATTGTACAACAATAAGAAGCATAAAAAAAATAAGAAAAATAACCAAAACAGATTTCAGTATGTTGACACAATGCAAATCTGTCTGTGATCTGTGTGCAAATGTGTGTATAAAAGTGTGTGTGCGTATAGACAAATAAATAACAACAACAATGATAAACATGGCCATAACCAGTCAAAGTCAAAAACGCTTTATTTTGTAGGTACACATAGAACACTTAAAATAGTACCCCAGGGAAGAACAAGCAAGAAACTCGGAGGGTTGCTCTTTAAAAATCAGGCTTTGATTTTACATAAAGTTCTTTATATTTCATTATTATTGTGAAATAGCCTGGCGTGCGAACGATCTGATTATGTCCAGGCATGATTATCATCTAAATCTGATATTTTAGAATATGCTTTGTTAATAAGTTTATTGAGATATTATAATAAGTTTATTATATATAAGCGTAAAGTAGGTATTTAAGCTGATAAATAAAGTTATACTAAAAATTAAATGTGATCACTTACATTGCGTCTCTAGGACATAGAACTTATCTGTGTGTAAGATGAATGTGTACGGGTGTGTATGTGAGAGGGTATGTTAGTGAGTAAACGGGTTACATAAAATTTTCTTTACATGTCGATATGAAATGCAAGTTCACCGACAGCAACCAAAACTGCGAGTCGCGACTTTAAATCGAAAACCAATTACGGAAAATCCATACATAAACACAAACACAACGGATTGTACCCTCATGTGTTCTGTATATGTGTGCATACACACGCGGTCAGTGCTCGAGAGATGTGATAGTACCACTGGATGTGTCACACAAACTTCAAACTTCAAGTATTTATTTCAACGTAAGACACATGATATCATTTGTTTAATGTCAATTTAGATCTACTGGAAATAAAAAAGGTTTATTGCATTTATCTGTTAGTTGGTATGTCCAATCTACTACCGCTTCGGAAAGGGAAATCATCTGTGGGAAAAGAAGCGGCGCAAGAAACCCACAGGATCATTGTTGTCCTCTTTTTTTTAAATAAAGTATATAACTAATACAACTTTATAATTTTGGTGAGCTGGTCGAAGTACACCTTTCAATTCAGACTCATATTATAAAAGCGAAAGTTTGTGTGTGTATGTGTATTGGTTACCTCATAACGCCTAAACGGCTGGAGGGATTAAGATGAAATTTTGTTGGTAGACAGACAAGGATCTGTATTAACATATAGGCAAAAGCTTTTGCTGAACGAATTTCGATCAAATGTTACACACGAGGTCGCGGGCTACAGCTAGCATTATAAATGCGAAAGTTTGTGGTTATGTATCTGTGTGTTTGTTACGTCTACACGCCTAAATGGCTGGACGGATTTGAATGAAATTTGTTAGTAGATAGATTGGGACCTGCATTAAAATATAGACTAAATTGTTTACGGAACCAATTTTTATGAAATATTCAAGGCGAACAAAGTCGCTCTTTGAATTTCTTTCATCGAGAGCTATTATTTGATACCCAACTCAATGGTGGAGTGTTACAAAATGTATACTAGCGTCCGCCATGTTGGATTCATCATGACGTCATGTACCTCCTCATATGCCAAGACTGTAGTTGGTAACATACAAACATACAGACGCATTGAATACATTACCGTTCTTTAGACTTAGCTGTAGTCCGGTTAAAATACCATAGAATACCCTAAATTCTCCCAATGATCCAGTGCTCTTAGGTCTTTGTGAGAACGTTTAATTAACACGAGTGACAGGCTATGCGAGAGACACCGACGGTTGTACATTGTGAGCAATATATACATATATACACTGTTGTTACGCTGTCACTGAAACGCGACTTGATTTAAACCAGAGCGAAACGATGAGATTTTATAAGGGATTCGTTTAATTTATTTTAATTTGTTATGCTTCTTATAATAATAAATAAGTAAATATCCTTAGACATACACACAGCGCCATCTAGTTCCACAGTAAGCAACTATAGGCTTGTGTTGTGGATACCACATGGTTGATATACTACATAAATATATATTTTTTTGTAAATAAATACTTATTATAAATTTATAAACAAACGTCATAACCTTTATTCCAAATGGAGCGGTCAGAATTATCCCATACATTGAGCGTTTGGATGTTCCAACTATTAAAAAATGCTTGATATAGATTTATGCAATCGTGACAGGAGTGAGCCTATCGCCATTAAAACGTGTAGTATACAAGGTGAAATTTAATTCGTGTAATTCCTGTTTAAAGAAAAAGAATTCCTGTTTACTGATGACTCCATTCCTGATTACGAACAACTTTCCAAAGGAACCATAGCCGAATTAAACCGAAAATTGTTGGACTTGAATTGGAATGTTGGAAGGTTGGAATGGAAATGGTTGCATGGGTGATCGAATTTTTTTTAATCGAATGCGACTATGATTTATTTTTATGCACATCGGAGTTAGCATTTGACCTCAATCATTTGGGGGACTGGCTATCTTATCACACACAACCGGAACACAACAATGCTATTAACATTGCTGCTAGGCTGCAGATTTAGATAAGATGGTGGTAGCTAGCCAGGCGGACATTTAAAATGGCCTACCACCAACCAAACCGAGTAGGTACTTAAATATGTACCCTGCTGGGGATCGAACCCGCGACCTCTGAATCGTAAACCCAATGTTGTTCACATTGAGCCACGGAGGCGGATATTTCTTGACTTACCAGTAGGACTATACTGCGATGCGATATGGGTGTCCATCAACGTATAACTCTTGAAAAAAAAAACGCTGTTTCTCTGTACATATTATTCAAATCGCTCTCCACCTTTATTCTGATTTCACTAAAGAAATAAAGGTTGTACAAATTCCCACTCACACAATACAGCTGGATTAGAGACTGGGTTTGGTTAGTGCGTACACTCAAAAAAACCAAGAATGAATATCTCAACGTGTGAGCATGGTTTATAGGAACATAAAAAAACTTACACTTCGAACTTATCCTAACATTGGTAAATCTTAATATCGCGATGTAGGCAATTAATAAAATTCAATCAACACCATCTATTGGTTCACACTTGTAACTAAATTTATATATAAAACTATTTAAAGATTGGACAAGGTAATTGCGGCATTCAATGCCTTTACTATTAACAAGCCCGACTGGCTTTAGTCTATAAAAATTGGTCAGGAACATTTGCTTCAGTCGTAAATTTAGGATAACGTCATAAATTTCACTCTACGGTGTAATTTATTCAATTTGGCCTTTGTGACATTCTTTATTTTCAAATTGGTTTATTTTTGACCACTATGATTTTGGATCGACCGATACAAATAGAAGGCAGTGGCCTTTACGTACAGCAATTATTTTTTAACTGACGAAAAAGAGAGGTGTTAAATGTTTCAGTCGTTATCTATTTGTATTCACAGCATGGCATACGCCTCCGTTATTTAGATGTCTTTGTGAAAAGGGGCAGCGCTGATGACCGACTTTCGCAGGAATGAACTTGATGTCAGACATATGAGTTGACCAGAAATGTGATGATGTACTAAGCATAAAAGTCGTCAATAGTGTATATTTTGTATTTTAAGATTAACACAGTGAATGTCGAATTTTTTTTATTATTTTAATTGGTTGGGATGCGCGAGATGCGTTCATAATCTCTTACTTTTAAGGCTCTGGCAGAATGATCAGCGCTGTGGGTTTCATCCGCAGCATTATGCTGAGCCAGATCCCTTTTCACTGGCCTGACACAGGGCACACCATGTAAACTTCCTAGTTGTTATTTTAAAATAGTATAATCTAAGTAAGTGTATCATGTGTCTTCAGTGAATAAAGCTATTCTATTCTATTCTATTCTATTCTATTCTACTTCTACAAAAGTCCGTCATCTGCGCTGCGCCTTTTAACTGAGACATCTAAATAACTTGGATGTTTTTGAAGCTCTATTTATGGAACTTGTATATTTCGGTGGCATTATTTATTTACCAATTTTGGAACATAAATTATAATCATAAGTAAAACAGTATCTGTTTATGAGAACGAGGATTACAGCAACACATTACACCAGAATGTTCACCTTGAAACATTGAAACTACGCCCGAAATGACCTCCTCCTCTTTAAGGTCGTTCAAAAAAATGCTTGATACTTCTTATTTTCGAGTCAATGGCAAAAATTATAATGACATAAAGTAGTTTGGCCCAAAAAGTAGCAATGTCGATGGCTCTATGGTTTGCTTCAAAAAGGTCCTTCCCCGTGTATGAAACTGGTGAGGCAGGGCACGACAATAGGAATAAAATATACTGGATATTGCCGAGCGGTTCATAGCCTTTAGCAAATAGTTTCCGTTTAATGGTTGTTTTAAATTTATTTAAAGTCAAATTTTGAATGTCTACCGGTACCTTATTATAAAAGCGTATACATTATCCCTTGAATGACTTAGTGACTTTGTGTAAGCGACTGCTATGGACAGCAAGTTTATTTTTATATCTTGTATTTACGTTGTGTACTTCACAATTTTTCCTAAACAAATGCAGATTCTTTCTTACGAACAATAAGAAAATATATTGCGATGCCAAAGTCAATATATTGATTTCCTGAAATTTAAAAAATGATGTACATTGTTGTTTACATTGAGCGACGGAGGCTGTTACTTACGGTCGTTTAGACGTATTTTACATGCTCAGGTTGAGGATTGCTATATTTACTCTACTAGGAATCCATACATAACAATTGCTTTGTCGTGGTCGGGTAAAAAGGAGATTTATTTTACATCCAATTTAGACTTCGCTTGAAGCGTCGTCAAGCTCTTCAAGCCTCGTGAGTCGTGCCTCTTCGAGTGAAGCCTTTTCACAAAGCTTGACACAAACTTGAGCGCACTTTATCACGAAAGTTGTTAGAGACTAATATTTTATAAACAGCTTCTAGTAAATGTGTGAGAGAGATAGAAGCAAACAGGTGTATCAGGATCATAGCATGTGGAAGTCTGTGGTCTCTGCCTACCCCTACGGGAAAAGGCGTGACTTTATGTATATATTTTAGTAAAATATAAATATTATTATTCAACCGGAAGAAATATATATTTAAATCTAAAATGTCAATAAAATTAAGAAAAAAAATCATAAAACTGTTTATTTGGAGCATTGCATTATACGGAAGCGAGGTATGGACTTCAAACCAAAGGGACAGGGAGAGATTGGAGGCATTTGAGATGTGGTGTTGGAGAAGGATGGAGGGTATTAACTGGACAGACATGATAACAAATGACGAGGTGCTGTGAAAAGTGAATGAGCGGAGAGGGATTCTGGAAACAATTAAGAACAGAAGAGGAATTATGATCTGCCACATAATACGACACGACGTGTTTATAAGAAACATAATTGAGGGAAAAATTGAAGGAAAAAGAGGAAGGGGTAGACCAAGGAAAGACTACATCAGCCAGATAAAGGAGAAAGTACATGTCGTGTCGTATAAACATGTGAAAGAGAGGGCAGAAAGAGAAAGGAATGGCGAATGCTCCACCGACAAGAGCGTAGCTCTTAAATTAGAAGAATAAATATTATTTGAAAATTAAAAAATTAATATCGATGATCATAGTCAATAACTATTTGTTGAATATTTAGAAAATTTCCGGGAAAACACACGATAATATCGTCCAAATAAACCAAAGCAATACTGTGTAAAAATTAAATATTTTCGAAAAGGCTATACTAATTTTCATCAAACATGGCTAAGAACCTATCCTTGAGTGTTCACATATTATGTATACAAATTTAATATAAAAAACCGCATTCCATTCGAACCACTAATTACAGCTATACGTCTAAACAAAGACTAGACAGACACACACACATATACCACAGACACAAAGCCGTCAAAAACAAAATTGCACCTATCGTTTCAATCATGGGGTTAATAATCACCTCCCCAGGCCAGTTTATGTCATCCACATTTAAGGGGTACGGCCTATACGGGGTATGTATTACATAATCTTATTCCACCATCACCAATTCATCTTCGAAATACTAGGCGTGGGGAGGGATTCCACCCGTATGTAGTCAACATTCCGAACAATCGCACTAAGCGCTTCGAGTCTTCGTTCATAATACGAACAGCTAAGGCATCGAACTCCCATCAGTCGTCAGTCTTTCCTGAATCCTACAACCTTGGGATCTTCAAGAGCAGGGTGAATAGGAATCTACTGAGATCGCTCGCTTCATCTTCGACCACATAGCCATTATCCATCAGGTGAGATTGTGGTCAAACAGTAAATTATAAAAATAAAAGATGAAAATACCCGGGTACAACTATTTACGGTGATCCGAAGCATAGAAACATTAGTATTAAAATGCTACTAGTAGTAACCCATCCAACTTGATCATCCCAAGCGTTGCTTAACTTCGCTAATCGATAACGAATTCGAATGAGCCATGTGTGCTTTCCAAGTAACTTGCCGTAAGTGGTTGGCAATGACGAGGACTAACGAAGTTAAAATTAATTACTAGCAATATGTATATGAGAAAACTTGTTGCATGATTTATATAATACGACACGAAAACAATTCGATTTATAAAAAAATACGGTTCATCCAAATCCCAAATAATAAGTATAAATAATAAATAAATAAATATCCTTAGACATACACACAGCGCCATCTAGTTCCACAGTAAGCAACTATAGGCTTACCACACCGTTTAACCAGTGTTATTCCTCTATGGTTTAACAGACAGAGTGGATAGTGTCAGCTAGTAAATAATAAATAAAATAAAAAATATTTCGGACACTTACACCAATCATCTAGTCCCAAACAAAGCAAAACTTGTACTATTGATACTAGACAACGGACAAAAATACATATTGGTATTCATCACACAAACATTTACCCATCGCGGGATTCGAACTCGCAACCTTTGGTTTCGTTGACAGGGTCACTATCCACTATACCAATCGGTCGTTAAAGTGCCTTGATCATAAATAAAAAACGATAATTGCCAATTAATTTCCCCAAACAAATATATGCTACGGCCCGTAGCACATTGCTACGCGCTACAGTTAAGCCATAGCACAAATTATTTTAATAGTATTCTCACTTGATTGAGTTCGAATACCAGCTACGACTTAATCCAAATCGTCGTCACTAAAACGGTTATCGGGTTCACTCAGCGGGAGTTCCGTAGATTTATTGGTAATATAATTTTGATTGATCGATGCGATTCACTAAGGTACAGAGAGGATTAAACCGAGTTATAACAGCTCACTTGTAATCAATCTTGGATATTATCAACAACCTTTATCGCCCTAACTTCCTCTCTCTAGGAGAGGGTATGGGCTATAATCCACCATACGAGCTGAATTCGGTGGATTTGTAGCCGCTTGTTTAGCAACTGGCTTGGCTTTGATGTACAAAACAATGCAATACAATGCAATGCAATGCAATGCAATGCAATGCAATTCTCTCTCTAGGAGAGGGTATGGGCTGTAATCCACCATACGAGCTGAATTTCGGTGGATTTGTAGCCGCTTGTTTAGCAACTGGCTTGGCTTTGATGTACAAAACAATGCAATGCAATGCTCTCTCTAGGAGAGGGTATGGGCTATAATCTACCATACGAGCTGAATTTCGGTAGATTTGTAGCCGCTTGTTTAGCAACTGGCTTGGCTTTGATGTACAAAACAATGCAATGCAATACAATACAATCCAAAGCAATGCAAAACAATCCAATACAATGAAATACAATACAAATACTCTTTATTGCGCAAAATAATTTAAAATAAGTTCTATTTACGTTATACTAGCTTTAGAGGTAGAGGAAGACCGAAGAAAGTGTGGGTAGACTGCGCGAGGAATGATATGTATGTGAAAGGGGTGAGTACGGAGATGACGGCTGATAGAGTGGAAGAGGAAGACATGTTGTGCTGACCCCACCTAGAGTGGGATATGGGCAGGAAAATGATGATGTTATACTAGCTTTCCGCCCGCGGCTTCGCCTGCGTGGAATAGCTTTATCGCGGAAATTTGTTTATCCCTACTAACTACTCACTTTATCGGAATTAAAAATGTCCTATGTCGTAATCCAGGGTCTACCTATATAACAAACTCATCCAAATACATTCATGCATTTCGCCGTGATTGAACAACAAACAAACAAACATCCAAACTTTCGCATTTATAATATTAGATAACCGCCTCCGCGGCTCAATGTGATCAACATAGGGTTTACAAATCGGAGGTCGCGGGCTCGATCCCCAGCGGGCACATATTTAGTACACGGTTTGAATAGCGGTAGGGTATTTTAAATGTCTTATCATTGTTGTGTGCCGGTTGTCAAAGATAAGACAGCCAGTCCCCCAATTAAGATGGGATTTCTAGGGCAGGACGCTTCCACCTTCGGCTTCATCTTCACCTAACATCAGGTGTAATTGGGGTCAAGTGCTAACCCGTTGCTTAAAAAAAAATATGGTAGATCTGCTAATCCTCTCAGCTACATAGGTTTCCAAACAGGCCCATTACAAGATTGATCGCGCGGCGCCGCACAGTCGCGCTGTGTGCAATGAAACTGGTCGCGTGTACTTTACGATTATGATTCGTGTAAATACACACGCGTTAACATTAACAGTCTTTTTTGACGACTGTCTGTTAATTTACTGTGTTTATCGCTGTACTAGCTCCATCGACTCGGTATAGTGTGTAGCGAGACACCATGCGACTCGTTGGTTCTCTTTTTGCAGTATTCTCCTTGTTTGTTTCTTTTTCGGTTAAGTCATAGTATTTTAAATTCAAAATTTGAACTCTGCCTGTTCTCTTTCTCCTCTCTTTTTTCAATGTAGCTTTTTGTTTAGTCAGTTCGTGATTTACCCTTGAAAATATTGGACGTATACTTTTCTGTTATTATTGCTATAATTAACATAAAACTATGTTTATAAGGAATAAACATATTTTTATTTGTTCAGTGTAAAAGTTATTTTAAAATATTTCATTGAGTTATTTGTGTGTGATACCTTTTTTATTATAAGTTGTCACTGACATTTGCTGTTCTAAGCCGTGAAAGTATTAATAATCCTCTTCCAAGGACATTTATCGTTTATAATCTTTCATCTCCCGCTGAACACCCAACCACATCCAAAGATTTCCGCCGGCTCAACCTCATCTAACATCTTCTACTTACTGTGGCCTAGTCCTGGACATCCTCTACAGCATCAGCCCGGGAGTAGTGCTTCAAGTGTTCCACCAATACCCTTGTCTTGCAGTTGCAATATTTTGTTGACTGTTTAGAAGTACGTAACAGTTCCGCCATAGGGAGTGAGTTTGTCAGCTGTGTGGTTCCCGGAAGAAAAGAATAGGACTAGTGTCTTCCCCTGTCTATCGTAAAATATTACAAGTTACAAGTTTAACGGCAAAGCTCAATTATGAGCAGCAGCGTCATTTGTTATAAAGCTCCCTAAAAATCTGCAATCTGCTCAGCAGAGCGTGGCGATAAGGGCAAATTCTCCCCGAGATGTGAATCGTGCCATGGAATAGTAGGAAGAGAGTATACTCATATAGGCTGTTGATATGAGTGAATCCTGGGCACGGCTCCAAAAGGTTATTCAGCATAAAATTTGTTTTATTTAGAATTGTAATAGGATTTGTTCCTAACTCCCTAACTGAATGCACGCCTTGTTTATAAGCCATATATTCAAATCACAGGAATTAATAATAATAATAAATAAATATTCTTAGACATACACACAACGCCATCTAGTTCCACAGTAAGCAACTATAGGTTGTGGATACCAGATGGTTGATATACTACATAAATACATTTATTTTTTGTAAATAAATACTTATAATAAATTAAAACATCCATAACTCGGGTACACATGTTCGTATTCATCACACAAACATATGCCCCTAGCGGAATTCGAACCCGCGACCTATTGGTATAGTGGTCAGAGTTTCTAACCAATATACCAAACAGGTCGTTATAATGAAAATAAATAATAAATAATAAAAGAACTATTTAAAAAAACTAAAAAGAACAACAACCACAAAATATTCTTTATTGCCCAACAATAACAAGCATCACAATAACAAGAAAACAATTCAAGCACCTTCTAGCTCCATCATTGCACTCTGCTAGTCGAAACGTAATTTAAATGAAACAAATCGTCACCAAGTTAGCCAATAAACAAACCACGTGACCTCAAACTCGAGGGTTCTACTATTCTCCTCCTGGCTCCATCATCAGATCACCTCAATGATACCCAATAAGTGTACTGTCATCCAAATCAGATACATTTGGAAAGTTTCAAATTTACACGACATAATATAAGTAATTAAAAATCGATTTATAACATAAGTGAAGCTAATAAAAGCGATAAAATATGCAACATCTCTAGACAAATTCCCAACAAAAAGTTGCACAATGTAGCCGAAGTAAAAGATCCTTTATTGCTAAGTTACTGGTTCGCTGGTCGTAACTCCCAGAGGCCTCAACTTGCAAGCTGACTTAGCGTTAACACAACTTGAAACGTCGGACGCAATTAAAATTTCTACCGAGCGAAAATTCAATTGTGCATTCTAGCATTTCATCACTATCGAAAGTTAAGTGGTTCTAATTTAAACTTTCTCCCTCTATTTTTACGTAGGTACCTCAGAATTTTAAAGTTCAAATAATTTCTGCTTTAATAAATTTCGAGAAAGAGAATAATTAACAAATCCAAGACGAATGGACAAATTCGGAAAACAGCGTTACGTTTTTTCATCTAGAATATTTCAGTGCAGATTAGTCTTTAATCAATGTTCACCAGTGTTATGCTACTGATGCATGGTCTCTCACTATTGGCTGAAAAGAAAGCTCAAGGTCACGCCACGAACTATGGAGAGGGCGATGCCCGGTTTTACACTAGAAAAAAAGAAAATGATTATTCACAATTTCGACACATAAAACATTTGTTGGATAAATAATATAATAGAAAACTCAGCGATGTAGCAGGCCCAGTGGCATGACATCGGTTGTTGCGTGCGACGTAGGATTGAGAGTGGGATGGTTGTATATTTGGACCAAGCGAATGAGCAAGACAAATATTATCACACGCGACATAAACGTATATCGCGCCTGTTATGCTACGGGTATTGAGCTTATAAGATTTTTGTCGCAGCAAGAGCAGACGAATTACCGTCACTAATAAGATATCGAATCGGGAATTAAGAGAAACCGTAGAAGAACTGGCCACCAATATAGCTTGAAGGGCAATGGGCAGGGCAGATAACTCAGAGTCTGTATCTGAACTTCGAAATACAAACATGCGAAGAACTGTGGTTCGAAATATCGTAGTTACGGTTCTCTGTTAGTCGATGCATTGCGATAAACTACGCAGCGACAGAATACTTCCTCGACAAACGCTTGCGCAAAAGAGACTCCCCGGATATGTGTACATGAAAGATTAGTCTTTTTCGCACTAGCGTTCGTCGAAGAAGTATTCTGTCGCGCTATGATTTATCGCACAAGCATTGTATCGACTATTTTCTAATTTCGCACGTTTGTATATCGAATTTCAGATACAGACTCAGCTCGAAGATGTCTGGATATTCTAAGTTTTTAATTCAGGGTCCTGTGAACTAAAAATATGCATAATCTCAAGTCGAGTCTAGTGCGAGTTTTGTGAGCAAAGAATCGACATGTAAAAGAACTGGATTTTTAAACTGAATTCGAGGAAGAAAAAACCTCGAATTTGAAATAACAACCTTAAAACTGAATTCAACAAAGGCACGATTTGAGGTCAGTTGTAGGAATAACATCATCATCATAACTGTCAATATTTTTATATAAAAATCCAAGAAATAGATTTATTTTAATACATGTCACTGTTATAATAGTTTCAATATTGACGTAGGTAAACAACTGCGGACTTAAGCATGACTCGACGCATCAAAGGACTCAAATGATAAAAAGCACTGGTACTATAATATTAAGCTTAGAGCCTCGCTAAACTCGATACTTAGGAGCAATGAAGTCACTCTAACGAGTCCACCTTGTAATTTGACTATCAATTCTTAGAAGTCGTTCTGCCATTGGCATTACTACACTAAGTACCTAAACTTGTTATAACTCACTGCACCCCTAGGTACCGTCTGTGGTATATATTATTTCCATTAAGGACTGAGCCTCACTCAGCGCCCCATTTTCCCATGAAATTTTAACCTCGAGCGAGACTTTTTGCATTCCTCTAGCTTCACCCCCATTTAGGGAGATTTAGGGAAGAGGAAATAATTTTTTGCATCTTTGGATCCCTTTTTCTTCTTTTTTACATAGTTTTGTGGTCCAAGGTAGTGTAAAGTCTTTTCTCGGGACCCGTTTACAGTGGGGGTTGCAGTGGGAGGGTGTGGAGGTGGGTCAGCTACCAAAAAATCTCAGGTGACTCGAATATTTTGCAACTACATTATCGATTAGTGCGGACGTCGGTCAGTTTTAAGATTGGTGACTACTGTGTTTATCAGTAGACATTCATTGGCTGAGATGATGATTCATATTATTTTTATGCACAACAGGTTAGCACTTGCCCTCAATCACAGCTGATGTTAAGTGAAGATGAGGCCAAACTTAAGAGCGTACTGACCCAACAACACAATGTTATTTGAGGGCTGGCTATCTTATCACTGACAAGTTGAACTCAATAATGCTATTAACATTGCTGTTTGGTGGCAGACTTAGATAAGATGGTGTTGGGAAGCCAGGACATTTAAAATGCCCTACCACCAACCAAACCGAGAACAAAATATGTACGACCTTCAATTCGTATACCCCCATGTTGTATACTTGTTTGAATATATTCACACCCCTACTACCGCTCAAATATCACCAGTGATAACATTAGACCAAATTCCTCAGAACTCAAACAACAAAAGGAAGCCAATTTCAAAATTTTGGAAAGAATATTTTGACAGAAATGAAATTACCTCGCGGCGACGTCTTCGATGCCGTCCATAATATTAGCGCGGACGGAACTCGTTTGCGATGGGTAAATATTAATAATTCAACATTCGCAGAACTCTCCACGACAAATGCGAGGCCTCACGCGAAATGACGTATCTGTGAAAATATGGTTTTTGTGAACATTGGACGCTTTGATTTTTATAGGGGTAAATGTTTGTGTGTTGAATAAGAACATTTATTCTCGAGTCATGGATGTTTGTACAAATATGTTTGTATGTTTATCCGTTAACTAGTAATCATAGTACAAGATTTGCTTAGTTTGGGACCAGATAATTGATGTAAGTGTCCGACACTTATATTTACACTTACATCAATTATCTGTTTAACATTTTACACAAATCTGAGGCCACTTTAATTATATAAATAATTGCAAATCATTTCGTATAGCTAAACAATTTGCTACTACTAAGGTACTCATTCCTATTTAACAATGTTGATTTTCTCCCGACGCAAAACGACGGATAATTCGTGGTTCGATTTAAGAGTGGGTTTTTTTTATATTTAAGATTAAACTAGAGGAAAAGTTCTTGTTATTGGTGATGAAGTTTGCTGAAGATCAGTTCAGCCGTTTCAAACATAATAGCTGTGTATACATGGATGACATTGGTGTAATGAAAGGGTTATGTATACGCTTTTTCAATAAGGTTCCTGTTGATATATCCTTCTTCCTTTCAATAAATTTTAAGATGCTATAAAACAGAAAGTTATTAAGAAAGCATATTATGAAATATCAGAAAATTTAGATGATAAATATTCATGGACATAACCAGCTCGTTCGCATAATCAGGTTATTTCAGAATTAATAATGAAATATTATTGTGGCTGTTTGTAATATAAAAAACTATTTTTTTTAAAGAGCAACCTCTCGAGTTTCTTGCTTGTTCTTCTCAGGGGAAAATTGCCTTTTGAACAAGCAGTAGCGTTAAAAATGTAAAATCTGATTGTTTTAAGTGTACCCTGTGTACCTACAAAATAAAGAATTTTTGATTTGATTATTATCATCGAGAGTTGTCTAAAGTTTCAATTTATGTTACCTCATAACGAAATAAACCAAATGTAGTAGACGTACGTGATATATACAGTGGAATTTAGCTGTTTTGGCAATGTCGAAATCAGTGTTGAAATAAACAAATAAATAAATATTTACCACTTACACCAATCATCTAGTCCCGAACTAAGCAAAGCTTGTGCTATGGATACTAGACAATGGATACACATACATAAATATTTATATAAACATCCGTGACTCGGGAATAAATGTTCGTATTCATCACACAAACATTTACTCCTCGCGGGATTCAAACCCGCAACTGTCGGTTTCGCTGACAGGGTCACTATCCACTACACCAGCCGGTCGTCAAAATAGTGCCAAGTAGTGCCCAAAGAAAAAAATCAAGTCATTATACTGCATAGAAGTACCTTTATAATATTCATCCATCGACTAAAAGCAATTCTGAATTAACTATTGTTTTATAAATGCTACAGCATTAAATATTGCCAGCGCACTTTACAAGCCCCATAGACAGTGCTTCAAAAACAACGAAGTTATTTAGATATCTATGTGAAAAGGGGCAGCGGAATTCTTGTACTACAATTGTACTATTTCAGCCCAGTTTTTGGACATTATCAAAATAGCTAAACTCCACTGTGTATAATTCAGCTATTTCAATTCAAATAATAAAAATAAATCCGTTCCAAAATCATTGGTTTTTGGGATAGACCATTCCCTTAAACGCAAACAGAATAGTCTATTGCATATTCATACGGTCAGAACATTTTTTTCATTTCTTTGCCTTTACCAGCTAATTACAAAGCCT
The DNA here is from genome assembly GCA_949316235.1 of Oegoconia quadripuncta. Taxonomy (NCBI): domain Eukaryota; kingdom Metazoa; phylum Arthropoda; class Insecta; order Lepidoptera; family Autostichidae; genus Oegoconia; species Oegoconia quadripuncta. The sequence goes on from OX438745.1 coordinate 36,922,878, forward strand.
TGAGGTTCTTTTTCTACAAGCTTTTGATTGGGTATTGGGGTACGGCGGACGATTCAATTAAGGCTTTCGCTACAGTTCTCTTGAATAATAACTAATCCCACCAAAAACATTCTGTAAAAAACTAGCCAAATCTCGATGGAGCTGCTTGATTATCTCTAAAAAGTAATGAAATCTATACAAAGTCGTGCCAAGTGTAAGGTTCCTTACTGCGATTTCTTTATTATTATAGTTAATGTTGTGTGACTTGGCCGTTGAAGGGTACACAGGGGTACAAAACCAGGTGCTCCATGACACCATTGCACCAATCTGTCGCCAGAACCGCTATTAATGTTATTAATTATGTTATTAAGAATGTTCAACGGCAAACTATTAGCGAATAATCTGTGTGGCGTTTACATAACATTCTTTATACGTTAGTGGCTTTATCAAGCCTACAATTGACTGGTTATTGAATCAACGTTTTCCAAGTGGCAATTTTCCATCGTCAATGCGTAGCGGTTCTGGCGACAGATTGGTGCAATGGTGTCATGGAGCACCTGGTTTTGTACCCCTGTGTACCCTTCAACGGCCAAGTCACACAACATTAACTATAATAATAAAGAAATCGCAGTAAGGAACCTTACACTTGGCACGACTTTGTATAGATTTCATTACTTTTTAGAGATAATCAAGCAGCTCCATCGAGATTTGGCTAGTTTTTTACAGAATGTTTTTGGTGGGATTTCACTTCTTTTTGTAGAAATGTGGGCATATTACATATATGCCCACGTTTCTACAAATATACTTGATACTGCAAGTTGAGTCAGTTCTACCATACACCAAGAAAGATATTGAATGGAAGAGACAAGACCCGTCTTTGGGCATACCAACTACTTGGTAGCCACTAAGTTCATCGTCGTCTTTTAATAATATCGACATTTTTTACGATAATTATTATCTTGCGAAATCAAACACAATTAAACTCAACGACCTTTAGTATATGGACAACAAATCAGAAATACCGATAATATTTAGACTAAAACCTACTTATATCTTTAAGACTTCTTTTGTCTTAATAAAATAAACTTAAAGAAAATATTACTCTGCCTACTCAATCTATACAAACTATAAGCAAAACGTTAACTCTTAATTATTAGACAAGTGTCAATATAATTAATTATCAATGAACTTTCTACCAAAGGTACTACCTACCTAGTACTGAAATACAGCTAAATTAATGATATTTTTAAACGAAACGAAGTAATATCTAACTAAATAAACTAAACTAGAATACTAGAAAAGTACTTATAAACACGAACGCGATTCGAAGTACTGCCTAACTGTAAATTAAACCTAGAAAACTAAAAGTAGGTAATAAATAATTAACAATTAAATAAAGTATTCAATTGAAACTTCTTTTAATTCTGATAATTAAGTAATAATCAGTAATCCGTCACTAACCATATAATTCCTAACCTGTTTAAATCTTTGAATTAATATAATAACAACCTGCCAATTAACCTTAGCAAACCTCACGAAATAATCAGCGAAATCAACGAAATGCAAATAATCCCTCCTAATCCCTAGCAAACATTTTCAAGCGCAATAGAAGAATGTCGTAAACGACTGTAACGCGTACAGCGTCGCCGGGCGGGTGGGCGAGCGCGGGAGCGCTCTGCCCGTCTCTTGCATACAGTCATGGTGCGCGCAGCGCACCTTGACTGTATGCAACAGCACGGAAAGTATGCAACAGCACGGGGTAACGCGGCCGGTTGCCACTTTGCCATATAAGGTTATCGGAAAAACAAAACGTAAGCGCGTTTTAAAATACAGTCAACGCCATCTAGCGACGCGTGCGGGTATCACCGCCACTCTTAGCCAATGCATTATATTTTGACCAAATTTTCGTTTGTTTATTTAATTTGTGTAATGTTCGAGTAGAATAAAATTAATCATTTGACTATTTCTTCTTGTAAACTTGTAATAAGTATAAGTATAAAAACCAGTCTAGTCTTATCCAGAGTTTTCCTTTAATTTTATTTATATTCGTATTAAAAGCAGAAGGGGAGGCATTCGCCCAGCAGTGGGACGCTATAGGCTAGATTAAATTAGAAGATGTGTCCCACTACGCTGGATTTTTGCAATGACAGTCGATTTTTCTATGTACCAATAGTAGAAGGGGGCATTACCATATCTCTAATACAGCTGAGACCAGCTGAGGGTTCTTGATCAGATACTTCAGACCTTCGATTTTTGACATCAAATGAAGCGGCCCACCAAGTTGAATATTTTTTGTAAAGGCGGTATATGTCGATCTCTAATAGTTTGGTTGGGCTCTTGTGTTTCCTAATCAGGGTCACCAGGTACTCCAGATCTTCGATTATCCTAGTTTTTATAGTTTTCCCTTTATGTGGCCATTGAACCATAACTCTGTACCAAATTTCAGCTCTCTGAGTTTATGGGAAGTACTAGTTCTATTTTGATGATCATGAGTGAGTGAGTGAGTGAGTGAGTGTCATAAATGCGAAACTTTGCTTTCGCTTAACTTCGGAACTAAATGACCTACAGACTTGAAATTTTGGATTTTAAGTATGTGATTATAGCTTACTGGATGACGAAAATTTCTGCGTTCTAGTCTTATCCAGAGGTTCTAAAATAGGGGCCTGAAAATGCGGCGAAATGGTTCCAGTAAAGGATGGTACGGCAGTGTTTGCTTCGCGCTCGACTTGGCGGGGGCACTGCCGTGCCCCCAGATATGTACAAATTTTAACTTCTTTTGTTTTCAAGGAGGCCATCTATATGCTTTGATATTTCTACCGTGCATTGATATATACTTGTATGAATGAGTTTTTTTATGTGATGGACTGGAGACGCGAGACCACAATCTCACTAGGTGTAAAGTCACGCCGCCATACTCTTCCCACAGTAACTCCTATAAGCTACGATCAACAGTGGTACTCGACACGGCGCTACTGAAGGTAGACGGTGCCCTACGTGAATCTATTGCTATCTTGGACCCCAGACGAAAGAAATAGGGTGTGTAAGTAAGAAAAAGTTTTCCCACTTCCCCCCTTGGCAAATAGGAGTGCAGCCAATGAAATACGACATGCTCAAGGTCATCCAACGAACTATCAAGAGGGCGATGCTGGTGTTTTATTACGAGAACCAATCAGGAATTGGAAAATCCGTAGAAGAACGCAAGTCGCCAACATAGCGCAGCCTATTAGTGAGTTGAAGTGTGACCCTGAAGCCGAAGATGTAGTAAGTGCCTATTTGCCGTAGACTTGAAGATCCCTTGATTGTAACATTTAGTGACACCGAAGCTGTAGCGTAAGCTTTTATAGTTGTAGAACCTACAGAGGGTTCAACAAGATGCCTTCTACACAAATTCTACCTCAAGGACTACCAATTAAGTGACCAGAATCAACATAGCGCAGCCTATTAGTGAGTTGAAGTGTGACCCTGAAGCCGAAGATGTAGTAAGTGCCTATTTGCCGTAGACTTGAAGATCCCTAGATTGTAACATTTAGTGACACCGAAGCTGTAGCGTAAGCTTTTATAGTTGTAGAACCTACAGAGGGTTCAACAAGATGCCTTCTACACAAATTCTACCTCAAGGACTACCAATTAAGTGACCAGAATCAACATAGCGCAGCCTATTAGTGAGTTGAAGTGTGACCCTGAAGCCGAAGATGTAGTAAGTGAATATTTGCCGTAGACTTGAAGATCCCTTGATTGTAACATTTAGTGACACCGAAGCTGTAGCGTAAGCTTTTATAGTTATTGAACCTACAGAGTGTTCAACAAGATGCCTTCTATACAATTTCTACTTCAAGGACTACCAATTAAGTGACCTAACCCCTGCCGCCTAGAGACGGGCCTTGAGCACTAGAATTAGCAGATAGCTTCCAGGTCTGGAGGATAATTCCTAGTTGCACTTGCCCGAAAAACCGGTAAAACGCTGCTGCTTTGGCTTGTTTGAAAAGTGTAATGACAGTATTTCGAAAACCCAGCCACCAGCGGCCAAAAAGGACAACATCAAGGTTGCATTCCAATTTGGGCAGACTCGGCGTCTTTCAGATCACAAACTTAGTAATATTTTTAAGGCAGATACTGAACAGAAGTGAAAGGGAGTTTCATACCTTGGCAGTTCGCATTATGAAGGATGAAGCGAAATGTTCGGTATTGTGATAATGAATGGATGGAAACCCTCACCTCGCCTGGTGGCCCGAATATGGAAAGGCGATGAAATCATTCTCATCATCATCAATCGGACGTCCACTCCTGAACTTAGGCTTGCCCAATAGAGTTCCAGAGCAACCATTTGGTGACCTGCATGCAACGACTTCATTCCGTCCACCTTGACATCCGACGCTTGCCTTATCAGTGAGCGCGTGATTAATTAATGATGTTAGGCAAATTGATGTCGATGACATGATGAATAATATTAGAATATATCGGCGACCGTTTGGTGTAGTGGTTAGAAACTCTGCTGCTATACCAAAAGGTCGCGGGTTCGAATCCCGCTAGGGGCATATGTTTGTATGATGAATACAGACATGTGTTCCCGAGTTATGGATGTTTTTCATTTATATATGTATTTATTTACAAAGAAAATGTATTTGTGTAATTTATCAACAATCCATGTGTATTTATGTACAAAAAAAATGTATTTGTGTAATTTATCAACCATCTGGTATCCATAACACAAGCCTAGATGCTTACTGTGGACCTAGATGGCGCTGTGTGTTTGTGCAAAGACATTTATTTATTTATTTATTATTATATCGTATATTCATATGTTTTGATATTATGCGTCGGCATAGTGTAGGATAATGTTAAGGTTCTTAATATTGTAGTTCCTATACTCTGTTGGTCGATACATTTCTTGTGCAATAAACCATACAGCAACGAAATACTTCTTCGATAAGAGATAAGCGAAAGAAGCAAGCGAGCAAGATAGATCCGAACACCGCGAGCCTGTTAGTAGGGCTCAATAGGTTAGCCTTCGATGTTAGGTTGAACATACAGGGTAAGAAGAAAGAAAGAAAACATTTATTCAGCTTACAATGGCCATGTACATGAAAATTTTGAGATAATAATACTAAAACATATGCAAGCTAATAATGGTCTCCCTCAGGAGTCTGGGTATCTTTTAAAGATTTCCCCCCCGTCAAGAAAAAAAAAAGGTTTTTTTTTTATGATTAACTGGATTCGCGTTTGACCACAATCTCACCTGATGGAAAGTGACGATGTGGTCGGAGATGAAGCACGCGATCTCAGTAAATGCCTATTCACTCTGCTCTTGAAGATCCCAAGGTTGTAGGATTCAGGAAAGACTGACGCCGGAAGGGAGTTCCATGCCTTGGCTGTTCGGATGATGAATGAAGAATCGAACTTCTTAGTGCAAATGTTCGGTATATTAACCATATACGGGTGGAATCCCTCCCCACGCCTAGTGGTCCGAAGATGGAAGGGTGACGGTGGAATAAGATTATGTAATTCCAACACACACTCCCCGAAATGTATCATAAAATGTTCCAGCTCAGCATAATGCTGTGGCATGAACCATAAAGTACTGAGTATATTAATTCTGTGCCACAGCGTTGATTTTCAGCTGGCACCTTTGTAGGAGGTTAGGCGCTCATAGAATAATTAAGAAAAAAAAAAAAACAAATAAAATAAACGACTGTGTGTAGTGTTCCTTCGCGCTAGCGTTCGTCGAAGAAGTATTCTGTCGCTGTATGGTTTATTGCACAATCAATGTGTCAACCAGCGGAGCATCGGAACAACGATCTTTCGAACCGCAGTTCTTCGCAAGTTTGTATTTCGAAGATTACTTCCGGACTCGTGTTGTGGCAAACTCCTTGGTTTTTTATAATTTTCTTTTTTGTTTGACTTTTGTATTTTTTTTTTACTTTTGCTGTCATTGTTATATTTTGTCATGATTCCTGGTTCGGTTGTTATTTATTTGCAATAATAATTACTTTCTGGCCTCATATCCATCGTAGACCTTATCTCGACATTAGTCCAGATTAAGGTCAAGAGCGATCCCATTCTAATTAAAAAAAAAAAAAAAAAAAAAAAAAAAAAAATATCCGTGTTTTCCTGTTCATTTAGCAAAATTAGTTTCATACAGTCCATTTTACTTTCCGCTTCATTCGCTATCCCGTACACGTGTTTTACCATACCTTTTATACAAAATACAAAGTCTTCTGTTCATGTATGTACCCGCTTCTTATGTCCACCTTACAGAAGAACAAAGTGAGCTCGAATTATATTTTTTTTTGTAAAATCTCGAGTTACAATTGCAAATTATGAATTCATAAGTCACAAAAAACAATCGAGAGTATTATTCTATTCAACGCTTGTTTATTTTGTAAAGCAAATTCAATCAATTCGAAAATATTTCCGGCGGGCTTTCAAATGCAAAACTGTTTTTGTTAGGCTTTCTGCCAATAAATTGGTTGAAGTTTGTTCCTCGGCATCACGGGTTTTCAAAGTGGAGTGCACATTTTTATTTATTTATAAATAGTTTGGGGCCCATGTATCAATAGAGTTATGTCCTAACGTAGGCGCCATTCGAGTACAATGATTTTAATAGGTGTTAATATCCGAAATTTTATGTTAACCTCAGAAGACTGAGATAGAAAATACACACTAAAGTTATAAATGCTACAGTATATCTGTCTGATTGTTACCATTTTACGACTTACTTTGATCGGATCGCATTGAAATTTAGTAGAGAGGTAAGAAATAAATAGGATTAAGATGTGATAAAATATGTTTTAAACCTAATTACTTAATTATTGTTGAGGAAAAAGAGTCAACATTAAATTAAAATACGCTTTATTCTATGGGTATACTTCAAATAGACAGATTTTACATTTTTTAAGCTACTGCGCGATCAACAGGCAATTTCCCCTCAGAAGAAAAAACAAAAATTCGAAAGGGTTGCTCTTTTTTAAAAACAGCTTTTTATATTCCACAACTAAACTTACACTTACTAAATATTCTTGCATTTCAGTTATCTTTCATTTTGATAACCTACAATAAGTTTTTATTTTTATAAGAGTGATATTGCTGAGCATCCATACATATAAATAATAATAAAAAAGTTTATTGACCAAACTTACGTTAAGTTACAAGCAGTGATGTTTTTTTTTTCTATGCACGACGGGTTCGTACATGACCTCAATCACACCTGATGTTAAGTGAAGATGAGGTCGAAGTTGGAAGCGTACTGACCCGGAAACCCCAACACATTTGGAGGACTGGCTATCTTATTTCTGACAACCGGAACACAACAATGCTATTTGGCATATAAACATTGCTGCTTGGCGGCAGATTTAGATAAGATGGTGGTAGCTAGCCAGGCGGACATTTAAAATGCCCTACCACCCACCAAAAATACATACATATACATAATAAATATATTTAAGCACAATTAATGGGCCCTGCTCCTTAAATTAAGATTGCTCTTATATTTTAAGAAGCAGTGTTCGATCCCGGCATTTTTATTATTATAGTAACCATCCATCCAGATTGACAACAATAGTAGTCCATATGGTATGTATTAAAAAAAAATACGCCCCGAATACAGAACCTCCTCCTTTTTTGAAGTCGTTTAATAAAAAAACTCTTCTTTTGTTCGAATGAGGTATACGACATGTTAAGTTTGAGAAGCCCTGTTCCATGTAATTGGTTTGGTTAAACTTGCTTCCACGGAGTACATACTCCAAGAGCCAGTTTTTTATTTGTACACGAGTGAAATAGTTCTTGGACGTTCGCTTTTGAAATGTTGGTAGCACTTTTCAATGGGTGTTGGATTTTGTTTGGAGAGTGGTTGTATACACGTTCTTGGTCATTTTCTGAAAGAAATTTGTCTATCTCTTCCCATGATTGTCATGAAAGGTGACTAAGGGGTTACTTTAATTTATAATAATTTTGGTGCAAATAAGCAGCGTCACAGTAGTTCGCACAGTACCTATACCAACTCTGCATATAAATTCAAAATATAATGTAAAATTAACAACTACCAGAAGTTAGTTGCCTGCCAGAAGTAGAAGTAGTTAGTGAAGAAGTTAGTAGAAGGTTGCCCGGAAGAGATCGCTTTTAGTGATAAGGCCGCCAAATTGTACTATCCCCTTTTTTTATTTATCGTTGTGTTATGCTTCTTATTGTTGTACAATAAACAATATTTTGTTTGTTTGTTAAGAAGATTTTGATAATAACATTATTTGTTATTAAAATTTTGAATAGACATCGCATCAACAGCTTAATAGAGTTCATTACTTGGCACAATCCTCTGTCATGGAGCGACTGTATCTTCTTATATGAGAGATCTTGCCCAAGTCGCCTCTCAGGGTAGACGATCGTAGATTTTTTGCTCTGATTAACGCTGCTATCTATTGTTATGTTATATCCTTTAGAGTATGACGACGACGACCTCTTTGGTGTGGTAGTTAGAAACTCTGACTGCTATACCAAAAGGTTTCGGGTTCAAGTCCCGCCAGGGGCATATGTTTTATGATGAATATAGACATGTGTTCCCGATTAAAATGTACATGTGTTGTATATCAACCATCTGGTATCCACAACACAAGCCTATAGTTGCTTAATGTGGAACTAAATGGCGTTGTGTGTATGTCCAAGGATATTTATTTATTATTGAGAGATGGTGGCATTGCTCAGAGAATTGGTGAGCTGAAGTGGCTATGGACTGGTCACATGAAGTGGATACCACATTGCGCTAAACGTAGAAGGGATAACTGCTTCAACACGGCTAGCAGTAACTGGAAGTTAAGAACCGCAGATCGGTTTCAGTATCATGCTCTGGAAGAGGCTTATTTCTAAGAGTAGCAGCCTAGTAAATAGTGATAATGATTTAAGTATTTACCTAATTTGATTTTTATGAACACAGCAATAGAGTAGAACCAATCCTTACATCCCGTGGGTGTCGTACAATGCGACTAATATATAGGAAGAGGGTTAAAAGTCCCCGAGGTCTGTTCGCCAAACCGCTTGCCTAGTGACAAACTCCTCTTAGGGACGACAGAAAAAGAACCAGGCCCCCAGTCCCTGGCGGACCCGCTATTTCTGACTAGAACGTCCACTCACAATATGGACACATGAGCTGATAAAGATCGCTAGAATACGCTGGACTCTCTGGATCACTCTGGAATTCCATGGGGGAGGCATATGTTCAGCAGTGGACATCTTGTGGCCGATATGATGATATTGATGAGAGTTACTAAACACCATGGAGGTCGTCACGCGTGAATTCAAAATGTTATACGAACCAGAGGCTAACCCAAAAACAATAGTGCAATTAGCATTACACGCTCAGTTAGCGGCTTGGCAACCGTCTGGATACATCTTACAACTTGTACACGCTGCACTCAAAGTTCGGCACTTAGTTTGTTGCACAACTCAAGTCCGGCGATGCCCAGTGCTCGTACCATTGTGCTGGTCGTCACTATTTCATTACGTTCGAGGATATGGTGAAATCGTCAAAAGTAGGGTGAATAGGCATCTACTGAGATTGCGTGCTTCATCTTCGGCCACATTGTCATTTGCCGTCAGGTGAGATTATGGTCAAACACGTATCTAGTAAATCTATTCGTGGTGCACTTGCATATACTATTCATTTTCGAATGTAAGCAATATCTAGTGTTGCCAGTACTTGGATGGGTCACTATTGCACTAGTGGCATTTTTAATTCGAGTATTTCCGTGCTCACATACATACAGCTGAGTAGGTTCCGGTTGTTGTTCAATCAGGCAGTCGCAAGTGAGTGGCCTTTTTTTTCGCGGGGAAACGCTTTACGCGTACCGCTCGCCTGGGGGAAGGGAGGCCTGACGGGAGGGATACCCACTAAAACTCCGTGGCGACCTTCTTCGGCAGTAGGGAGGACCTGGGAACGCATAGGCGGCTCTAGACCTTCACAAGGGGAGGCCCATTCCCGGAGGGCGCCTACCGCACCCTCCGTAGGAGGCGCTGTCGTGCCTCACACCGCGATCAGCGAGCGGTTTGAAGCACGGCAGGGCCCGATGCGACGACATCCTCCCGGTCGCTCCGGGCCGCGGGCGCTGACGCTCTGGCAGGAGCGCAAGTGAGTAGCCTGCATAGGCTTGAAAACATTGCCTATCAAGTGGCTACTACATTGCTACAAATCCACCAATCTGCACTAGTGAAAGGAGGCTATACCCCATCAATGGACACGAAGCTGTTTATTCAATGTTTTTTATGATTGACCACAGCAAGATGTTGTTTATTTCCACATTTGGTTGATCCGATCCCCAGATGAAAAAACCTTGGAAGTATTGCTTACTTTATAAATAAATTTATGTCTCCATAAAGCGATATACCCCACAATATTTAAGGTACTTTCCCTTCGTATCGCATAGCTGGAGCTTTCCGAAGCAGTGCGATCCTATAGTTTGGAGAATAGACAGATAAAGGCCCTTATTTCCAACAGATTAAAACGCGTTTTAAATGCAATGATGAACATAATTTGACACTTGAGATTTCCATTGATTTATGTAGTACAATGATCAATGTACAGATTTTAGATATAAGTACACAGAGAATTTTGTACATAGTAATGTCACGTGGTGGAAAGTGACGATGTGGTGGAGGATGAAGCATGCGATCGCAGAATATCCCAATTCATCCTGCTCTTGAAGATCCCCAGTTTTCAAGATTTTGGAACGACTGTGAAAGAGAGTTCCATGCTTGGTTGTACCGTATCAACGTTTATATACTTCTAGATTAGTATATTTTAGTTATTTCCAGAGCTTGATGTCTTACGGCACCTTGCTGTGGGGAAATGCCGCGGATATAAATACAATCATTGTTTTACAAAAACGAGCCGTTCGCGCAATTTATCAATTGAGACCTGCAATGTCACTTAGAGATAGATTTAAACAGTATAACATTCTAATCTTTTCGTCACTATGTACATTTTTGAAAACCTAATGTATATCAAAAACAATATAGCATCATTTAGGCAAAATAGTGCTAAACATGATGTCAATATAAGAAATAAAAATAAACTTGCAGGTCACATAAGACGTCTCCGCATAGTCAGTAATTCATTCAAATGGTTACGTGTACGCTTTTACAATAAGGTTTTAGTTAATATACAAAATCTTCCTCCCAATAAATTTAAAGATACTATAAAACAGAAACTTACTAAGAAAGCATATTATAAAATATCAGACTATTTAGTTGTTAATCATCCCTGGACATAATCAGATCTTTCGCATGCCAGGCTATTTCACAATTAATAATGAAATATAAAAACCTTTTTGTAATATAAAAACCTTTATGTAAAATCAAAGCCTATTTTATTTATTTTATTTTATGCACTACAGGTTAGCACTTCACTAGTTAAGTGAAGATGAGGCCTAAGGAAGTCTGTTTTAAAAGAGCAATCCTTCGAGTTTCTTGCTTATTCTTCTCTCTTAAGCAGTAGCTTAAAAAATTTAAAATTGACTATTTTAAGTGTACTCTGTGTACCTACAAAATTAAGCATTTTTGACTTTGCCTTTTTAAATAAATAAATAAAGTTTATGGCATTTTCATAAGCTCCATCTTAGTAGTGGATGTGGTTTTTGGAGCGGCACAGTCCGAATTTAGCTGTATTAAATTATTTTCGATTGCACACAACCAGCAAACAAGCTGTGTAGTTACTGTAGGTGTAACTTTGGCAGCTATATTATTTAGAACTACTATTTACGTCGAGGAGTTTATGAGTAACGCTCGCCGGCGGCTTTGGTCGGATGAAACTGGACTCCACCGGCTAGCACAGGCGACGCCACAGATAAGTCTCCTTGAAGTTTTTGGCCGGAATTCGGCGAATGACTTTGCATTTTAAAGCCACGACGTGGACCTGACCAGTGGATCCACTGAGACAGAAAGTTCTCAGTAGTCTACTGAAATTACTCCACCGAGGAATTCAAATATTGTCAACACTTTGCTAATTAGTTTTCAATACTTACCACACATATGCAGCCTGCCACTTATACATATTATGTTTGTATTGTCGAACGTGCCGCGACACACTAATTCCCTAACGGCATGTTAATTAATTGGTAATAACCTTAATTACAATATGTCATGTCGGTATCTATATCTCTATATTTAATAAGTACACTACAGTTTGCTTGGTGGTAGGCATTTTAAATGTCCGCCTGGCTAGCTACCACCATCTCATCTAAATCTGCCGCCAAGCGACAATGTTAATAGTATTGTTGTGTTCCGGTTGTCAGAGATAAGATAGCCTGTCCCCCAAATGTGTTGGGGTTTCCGGGTCAGTACGCTTCCACCTTCAACCTCATCATCACTTAACATGAGGTGTGATTGAGGTCAAGTACGAACCCGTCGTGCATTAAAAAAAATCACTGAACTTTGACTATAATTGATGTGGACTGGAGAATTGTGTAGCGAGCATCTGTGTATCAACATCATCACACCAGCCATAGGACTCATAAATTTTCTCTTGTATGTGTGCCAGTTTATGCAATACACTTTTTATCTATCTATCAATATCTAGTCTTGTGCCAAACAGCAATGTTAATAGCATTGTTTTGTTCCGGTTGTCAGATATAAGACAGCCAGTCCCCCAAATAAAGGTCTTAGCATACGTGACTGGTAATTTCTCGGACGGAACGGAGACGGGACAGGTATAGTTCCTAACGTGAAAGTGGTTTTAAAACATACGTACAGTGACGGTGTTCAACGATAGTCGTGCTAGTGCTGCAACCATATTTCAGCACAAAATGTTCGATTTTACTTTTGAAGAACTAGCAATGGTTGCCGTAGCATTAGATGAAGAAGATGCCATAACGATGTTTTTTCTATTGCCGTCCCGTTCCGCCCGTGTTTCTCGCCACGTGTATTTTATTGCTATGTTTTTAAATGCAACGATGTCAAAAAATTAGACCTTAAGTTGGGATTTCCGAGTCAGTACACTCCCACCTTCAGCCTCATCCTCTCTTAACATCAGGTGTGATTGAGGTAAAGTGTTAATAACGTTTATGACGGATGTCTGTATTAGTGTGCCAAAACAATAAAAAAATTATGTAGCCGAGTATATTAACTAGTCTTTATTGCACAAGAAATACAAATATATTACAGTCATAAAATATGTACATAGGTGAGCGATCTCTTCCATTCATCCCTACCGGACTATATATACTATATACATAGTTAGTATAGATACCTATGATACAAACATTTAATAATAAACCACTTATAATATTATTTAAACAAATTATAATTTATATCACAAAGAATCTATAAATAAATATCTTTGCACATACACACAGCGCCATCTAGTTCCACACTAAGCAAATAGGCTTGTATTATAGATACCGGATGGTTAATAAACTATACAAATACATTTTTTTTGTTAAAATTTTTTTTTTTTTAATATTTCGGACACTTACACCAATCATCTAGTCCCAAACTAAGCAAACCTTGTGCTATGGATACTAGATAACGGATAAACATACATAAATATTTATATAAACATCCAAGACTCTGGAATAAATGTTCGTATTCATCATACAAACATTTACCCGTCGCGGGATTCGAACCCGCAACCGTTGGTTTCGCTGATAGGGTCACTATCCACTACACCAATCGGTCGTCACTTTCACACGTTACTAAACACTACACCAATTTGTTGTAAATAAATATACATATATAAATGAAAAACATCCATAACTCGGGAACACATATCTGTATTCGTCATACAAACATATCTAGCGGGATTAAAACCCGCGACCTTTTGGTATAGCAGCAGAATTTCTAACCACTACACCAAACAAGTCGTCACTGTCTTCAGTCAACTATAATCACGGTCGTCAAATAACTAAATACATATAACATTCATTTATACATGTATTTATTTACAAAAAAAAATGTATTTGTGTAGTTTATCAACCATCTGGTATCCACAACACAAGCCTATAGTTGCTCTTAAAGTGGAACTAGATGGCGCTGTGTGTATGTCCAAGGATATTTATTTATTTATATAAATTACTTACACAAATATACAAATAAATAAAATTGGATTTGTTAACCTGAATTAAATAAAATTAGTAGATACCTCAGATTTTAAACCAATTGTCACTGAGTTACACATTTCCCTTCCCTTCCCTCTCACCCACTACAGCCACTTGGCTAAACCTCACAAGACACGTAACATCTGCGATGACAGTGGCCTCACGGTTCATATTGCGAATTAATTCCCCCCACTCCCCGAAATGTTGCCGACAGAACGGAATATCATTGTTCCCTGTGCTATTCGCTGATTAGTGTTGTCAGTGATGTTTTGGATATTTACCGTAAAATCGGTAAAAATAATTTATACTTCACGGAGTTGGACCATGACGACAATCTTACAAGGGCGGCGATTCTCACGTGATTGAGGTTCCAACATATACGTACATGTCACTTTCACACTTATGGGCTAGTGTGAAAGAGACAGATATACTGATGTCCATCGCCTTCAAAATGTCGAACGCTTGACAATCACTACCCAGGGTGTGATTCTCAATCGTTTGAGTTTTCAAAGTCGATAGACATTGTATGCCTGTCACTTTTACAATAAGTAAATGCAAAAATGAAAAACATATTGATATTTATCGGCATCTCGAGTGTGCGATAATCAAAGGCCTGGAATTAAGTGAAGATGAAGCTCAAGCTTCATTTCCGAGTAAGCGCTAAGATGAAGTCAACTTCATCTTAGCGCTTACTCGGAATCCCCAACTGGCCGAAATAACAATGCTGTCAACAACATTGCCATTTGGCGTCAGATTTAGATAAGGTAGCGTAGCTAAATATTATAGCTGGTCAGGCGGATATTTACTTTCAATTCGTACACATGTACCTTCATCTTGTCAACCATAAATATCGTACGACGTGAATTATCTTATTTTTCGTATAATTAATTTATTTACCTATGACTCGTCAGAGTGTCTTACCTATACACCAAATACGTCGTCAGTAAAACAATGTGTAAAGTTTAATATTTCTGAATCAAAACTCGATACCGGTTTTATTGGAAAACCGAATTTTTCGGTGTCCAACACTAGTCACATTTGATTTGACGTTATCATCCGACGACACGGAACACGGAATGACAAGGGTCACTGACTAAAGGACGAATGAAGAAATGAAGACCGATCTTGGAAACCAAAGATTATGTTATGTTGGCACGTTTTTGGGGCTTTCTTTTTAACCGACGTCAAAAAAGGAGGAGGTTCTATGATCGGCTGTTTGTATTTATGTATTTTCACCATATTTTGATTAATTATTAACCAATTTTGACAATAATAATACAATATTTGCATTACATTTATAGGTAAATAAAAAGTGTAAGTTTAATTCCTGCTTTTATTGTTCATGTGTATATGTATGTGTGTATTTAAGTGTGAGAATGTGTGTGTGTGTGTGTGTGTGTGTATGTGTGTTTGCGACCGCATGCTTTCGTATATGAATATGCCTATGGGAACCCTTTTGTTAAGTAATATCTAAGGTAATGTAAATGTAATATCTAATGTACATGTTTCACAGAAATCGGTTCAGGCATTTCCAAAATATTCTACTTTTAACAAGGTTTGTCTCAATTCTTCTGTAATTTATAATATCAATAAAGTTTTAATACCAAGAATAATACTGTTCTATGGTAATTAAGAAACAATACAGCGAAAGCACTGTAAAATTACCTGTAATTTAAAGTAAAAACATTCCTTACATTTCAAACTCACGTGAACAAAAGGCAGCTGAAATTTAGCTCCTTAACCCGAACTAAAAGAGAAATAGGGTAGTGGCTATAATCCGAAAATGATTTCTATAAAAGCTCTCTTAGTTAAATCGAGAATCGAATTCCATTTGTAGTAAGTTGTGTTAGGGAGCATTCGTCGGATTAAGCCTTGCCCGGCACTAGCGATAGAGGCCCTCTGGGAGCGGCTAGGAGCGCTCTCTGAAGAGGCGGTGGTTTAAGCCACTTCCTGATGCGACAGCAACCGCATCCTAAAACTCAAAAAGTTTTGTAAGTAAAAAAATAACATTTGATAGCGTCATTACATACAATTATCGCTTATTCACAAAGCATGCAGACTCCCCAGAGAAGAACGAGCGAGAAACTCATGGGATGCTCTTTTTAAATAAATTTTTTTTTTTTTATGCACGACGGGTTCATACTTGACCACAATCACACCTGATGTTAAGTGAAGGTGAGGTCGCAGGTGGAAGCGTACTGACCCGGAAACCCCAACATATTTGGGGACTGGCTATCTTATCTCTGACAACCGGAACACAACAATGCTATTAACATTGCTGCTTGGCGGCAGATTTAGATAAGATGGTGGTAGCTAGCCAGGCGGACATTTAAAATACCACCAACCAAACCGAGTACTAAAACGATACTAAGATCGAACCCGCGACCTCCGAATCGTAAACCCAATGTTGTTTACATTGAGCCACGGAGGCGGTTATTCTTACAATTAATGATTCGACAAACAAAAAGAAAGTGATAAACTGAATATCATATAGCGGTTCATGTCCATTTATTCCTATCGTCAAGATATTCAGAAATTTTATAATAGTTTTTGCACAAAGTTTCCGTTTAATGATGGTTTTAAATTTCATTCAAGGCTAATTTAGAATGTCCACCAGAACCTTATTATAAAAGCGTATACTTGTCCCTTACTTAGTGAGTGCAAGCGTCTGACATGAAGAGCAAGTTTGTTTTTACATCTTGTATTCACATTCACTGCATTGGAAATATCAGTGTAATTGCGGCTCGGTTGTTCAAATGGCTCACTTTTTTTTTATCCACAACGGGTTAGCACTTGACCTCAATCACACCTGATGTTAAGTGAAGATGATGCCGAAAATGGTAACGTACTGACCCGGAAACCCCATCTTATTTGGGGGACTGGCTATCTTATCTCTGACAAACGGAACACAACAATGCTGTTAACATTGCTGTTTGGCGGTAGATTTAGAAAATATGGTGGTAGCTAGCCAGGCGGACATTTAATATGCCCTACCACCAACGTACTTTACAGCCCTACCTACTATGTTGTAACTTGTTTTAGCTCATAATGAAATATACAGGGTGTAACGGTTAAGTGTAGTCATATTTTATGGGCTTGTTCTACCCATCAATACGAACAACTTTTACTATGGGGGCAACTTCGAAATCGCGAAAAAAAAATCAGCTGTTCCATAGAAAATTTCAATAACCTCCCGATGCAATGTATGAAACAGCTGATTTTTTTTTCGCGATTTCGAAGTTGCCCCCATAGTAAAAGTTGTTCGTATTGATGGGTAGAACAAGCCCTTAAAATATGACTACACTTAACCGTTACACCCTGTATAACTGTAATTTCGTAACAGATTAAAATAGTAACAAACTAATGAGCGAAGTAGTCAAAGAAGGTTATCTTATTGAAAAATAAAATTTTACAATGACATAAATGACAAATAGAAATAATTCTATGATAATTCCGCTTCATCTCATCAATCGGCACTTACGTCAAGACGAAATTGGACTGGAAATGATTGAATGCAGTTGTAAAAGCGACTCGTCTAAAATATCAGGAGCCCTTTGTCTCAGATGCATTTATTGTGGTTTCCCTCTACTGTTTACCTATTTCACTGCAGATGTTTTGTCTTGCATCAATTGTGATCAATTTTCTTGCATTTGAGTGTGTAAATATAATGTTTTTTTTTTATTAAGTATTTACATTACTATTCTTGATAGAGAATTGAATATGTCCATAAGTACATTTACCTGGGCTAATAGTCTCCTTTTTTATATACTTACATGCACGACGGATACGTACTTGACCTCAATCACCTGATGTTAAGTGAAGATGAGATCGAATGTGGAAGCGTAGTGACCCGGAAACCCCAACACAACAACAAGGACAACAACACAACAATGCTATTAACATCGCTGTTTGGCGGCAGATTTAGATAAGATGGTGGTAGCTAGCCAAGCGCGGATGGTGGTAGGCGGCGGTACCTATATAGTTTAAGAATGCCAAGCGGAAAATTAAGATAAGGTTTGGGATATCTCTGACACCCATATTTGGGATAAAGGTCGTGACGTCCATTTAAATTTAACTACGGAAACCTATCATTTACAATGCTGATTAAGATTAAGAATAAGAAAACTTTATTTGATCCATTTAGCGACACTTATACAATACATTTAATTGTTACCTATGTACTATATAACACAACATAGAAATGTGGAACTTAATATAAATAGGTATGCATTGGCTAGTTTTCGGTGTCGCAAAGTGGCATCAAATGAGGTCCCCAACTCAGCATTTGTTGTAGTCGAGAGAAGAAGAACGACTACAACGCTGGTTGGGATTGGGATTCAACTTTTTCATCTAATATAGAATACTCTTTTATTCTACCGAACTTTGCGAGCGAAACGAACGAGAAGTGAGCTATAATACTTAATATTATAATATACTAAGGTAGCACAAAATATTTACCTCCGACAAATCCTCCTCGTTTCCTCCAGGGCCTAGCTGAGAGCGGGAGTATCATTGATAATTTTCAAGCTTTTAAAAATAAACCACTCGAGGGCTTTGTCTTTGTGGCTGTCTAAGCCACGGAAGATTACTTGCCACTGTTTATTTGCCGCAGTTTATTAAAAATTGTACAGTCTATTTCCTTAGCTTTGAGGTTTTTTAATGGGTTCGCTCTTTATAGAGGACATGGATTTGTTTTTGTCCATTTTTCATTATTTTGTACTTACTGCACTTTGTGCACGACGACAGTAATACTACCAATGTAACCTGCCTGTTGGTAATTTAATTTGGACAAACGGATTAACACGTTCACGGACATTGAAGAGAATACAATAGATGTGTTATTGTTATTACGTCTATAGACGTTCAGTGTCCGCGAAAGTGTTAAGAAAGTATGATTTTTTGGAATGCCTTTCATTGACGACCGGTGTGGTGTAGTGGTTAGAAACTCTGACCGCTATACCAAATGGTCGCGGGTTCGAATCTCGCTAAGGGCATATGTTTGTATGATGAATATGGACAGTGTAGGTCTCCGAGTTATGGATGTTTTTTTCATTTATATATGTATTTACAAATAAATATATATTTGTGTAGTATACTCGTATCAACAATCTGGTATCGATAATACAAGCCTAGTGGCTTGGTGTAGAACTAGATGGCGCTGTGTGTATGTGCATAGATATTTATTAATTATTCCCGAGCCATGGATATTTACAGAAATTTTTCGTTTTCGATTGGCGAAGTTAAGCAATGTCTGATGCGGTCAGGCCTTGGATGGGTGACCGCTAGTGACATTTTGATACAAATGTTTCCATGGGCACGTTAATAGGCCGGTCCCGGTTGCTTTCAATTGAAGGCAGTCGTTAAGCCAAGTCGGCATAAAACACTGTCGCTAATCTGAGACAAATAACCCGCAGCTCTTTAAAGTCAGGTTAAATAGGCATCTTCTGGGAAAGCTCGTTCCATCGTAGACCTTATCTCTACATTAGTCCAGATTAAGGTCAAGAGCGATCCCATTCTAATTTAAAAAAAAAAAAAAAAAAATCCACCAATCTGCACTGGGCCAGCATGGTGGATTATGGCCCAAACCCTCTCCCAATGAGAGGAGGCTGTGCCCCAACAGTGGGAACGTGGGAAGGCTGATGATGATCTGTTAAATAATAACTGTAGTTGGAGACTAGATAATTGGTATAAGTGTACAGGAATATCTTTCAATATGTTTATTTGAGGTTAAGGGGCAAGTCGCCCGCTCTGATCCACGGGTAAGATGTCCGAAAAAGCTATGGTAAAAACTGGCTTATAAGCCAGATGTAACCGCCTCCGTGGCTCAATGTAAACAACATAGGGTTTACGAATCGGAGGTCGCGGGTTCGATCCCCAGCGGAGTACATATTTAGTACTCGGTTTGGTTGGTGGTAAGGCATTTTAAATGTCCGCCTGGCTAGCTACCACCATCTTATCAAATCTGCCGCCAAACAGCAATGTTAATAGCATTGTTCAGAGATAAGATAGCCAGTCCCCCAAATGTGTTGGGTTTTCCGGGTCAGTACGCTTCCACCTTCGACCTCATCTTCACTTAACATCAGGTGTGATTGAGATCAAGTACCCTCCCCGTTGAGAAAAAAAAAGATGTCTAGAAAACAGTGTGCTGATAAAACACAATGTAATTTACATTAACTTCTCCAGCTAAATTTATTGATTAAGAAGTCGGGTTCGCTAAATACGTAATCTACATTCCACGAGGAAGTCTGAGGTGTCAACCTCCGTACCTCCAATTTGAGAGCCTCTCTAAATTACAAAGGTCTTCACATAAATTGTTCCAATATTCCACGACGCCTACGGCATGTTAAGTTTAAATGGGATATGTATCACACCGTAGCGTCAAATTAATAGTAGAGCAGGTACTGTAGACGAATTCTCAAAAAGGAGATTGTTTTGAATGCTCCTAACCCAAAGGGCGTGGAAAAGAGATTTTTAGGGGTAAGGCCGCCAAATTGTACTGTTCATTTTTTTGTTTATTCGCCTTTTAAGTGCAATAAATTTGTTTTTTGCTGTTTGTTTGTTGTTGTTACTGTAAACGCTTGATATTAATGGTAACAATATAAACAGAATATCAGAGCCGCGTCACTAGATTCTAGGAAGTCCAATGTTGCGAAATCATGCCTTTTTGGCATCACCACTTCCTATTCTCTTAATATTAAGTAGATTTAAGCAATAATGGTGACAAATAGAAAGTTTTGCATCTCAACGAGGCTCATGTTTTGAACTCTCAATAATAGAAAAGCTTTTTAAATTAAACCGTTTTCAAATCGGACCTGCCGTTACGGTGCTACAAAAATATCTCGAAATATCGTTTGGAATATCTTGAACTTATAACGAATTCGTTTCGCAAATCGCGACGGTAACATTCGCGGCGGTGTGACTGAGGTCTCTTTAGTCACGTAATGTCGAAGATGCGTCAGCATGGATCGATGCGGGATTCCAACGCGTGCGTATTTTTCATTAGTGGCGAATTTCGACGCGATATACAGAGGAAAGAAATTGGTTAAATGAGGTTGCGCTGCTATTTTAGGGATTTCATTCTTCCCAGCTCGTTCTCTTATTTTTAACTACTCTTGTGTTATTTTTTCAGGAATTTAATTAGTATCTTTATCTAACTACAAGCGTTTAATAACGCAACGAAACCATTTTCCAAATACTCTTAGAAAAAATTGGAATTTCGTTTGCTTGTACGGTAATAAATAGCTTAGTTGACATTTTTTTCAAATTAATAAAACAAAAAATTGGTTTATCTGTGGATTCATATCCCACTCACTATTATTTATGTTATATATTCTTTAAGGTCTTATTTACTATCAATGGAAATTCGTATCACCTGAGAGTGGCATACAAAATATTATATGCAAAAGTATTTAATTTATTTTTACTTCTTGTGAAAACCAACAGATAGCTGTTGGTTTACCCAGAAGTAAAAAGTATTACGTCAAGTAACAAACTGAAAGCCAATTAGAGTTTTCCATAGATAGATACGACTTAAAGATTAATTGAATAAATACGAGTAATTTATTATGTTTGTTATATAATTTAAAGTAGTATAAGTAAAATAACAACCGATACACAACAATGATATTAACAGACTTAGATGAGATGGCGGTAGCTAGCTTAGCTAGGACCTTTAAAATGGCCTACCACCAACCAAACCGAGTAATAAATATGTACCCCGCTGAAGATTCACTATGTTGCTTACATTGCGCCTCGGAGGCAGTCAAAAATGGATGGATTATGTGAGAGGTGATATGAACGAAAAGAAATAATTGAGGTAACGGCTTACAGAGGAGAATGGAAGAAATTTGACTTTGACCACATCATAAAGGTCTTTACCTATGGAATTGGAGATTTTTTTCTTCATTAATCATAATGTACCAACTCCTACGATTCTATAGCTATTTCTAAATTTGTTATTTATTTATAAAATAGAATATATTTTCAAGGTTTCACATGAAATGAAATATGAAATAATGTCTAATCACATAATAAAAAAAATTTGAACACAGCTCTTTTCATGAGCTTCCCATATTATTTCTTAGATTCGCTGAAACTTTTATAAAGCGGTGACTTTTAAAAGTTAACACTGCCTATATATAACTTAATGTTATCCGATAATACACACAAAGTTTAGCTAACTTTGGATTTGCCGTTCCCAAAAAAATGTCAAAAATGTTTGTATGGAGAAAACAGTCTTAATGAAATTCTTCATACAAAACGCCAATTTCATAGGTAAGGACCTAACACAATAATAGTGATTACGAGTAAAATTTACTATTCTCAATCTAAAATATATTTTCCCATTATGGCCCACTGAATAGGACACGCTGTATAGCCGTTCACAATTACCATTGTCACTTCGAAACAGTTGTAATCGTATTACGTCGTCTTTATAGGCAATACGACGAATAATGAAGGACTTTTGATTCGCAAGTAATCTTTCCGAGATGACAAATGAATAATTCAGTCCGAATTACTCAGCGGAGATTTGCAAGATAAAGGCGTAGGACTGAAACAGAAAGATAATACTTTCTTTCATTTTGTATTGGACAGACAGAAAATATAAGCAGATTGTTTGCTGGGTGTTGACTTCATTTGGCTTCAAACTTTTATTTCAAAGTCGATAAGATTCCACTTCAAATATTTAATTACTAAAACAAATTTATCTATGTACACTAAAACTCAATACTAATACATCAAATACGACAGGCGCCGCATTTATATATATATATATTTTGAAGTATTCGATGTATGAAGGAGCTTCGTATCAGGACTAAGTCGTTGTGAAATCAACTCGTCTCTTTGCTCATTGTACATAAATACACACACACACACACACACACATCGCCATACGCACACACACACACACCGCCATACACACTCGCACACACACGCACACACACGCACACACACGCTACACAGACACACCCACTAATAATCATTCTTTTTTATTTTCTCTTTGTTATTTCTCGTTTTTTTTATACACAACGGCTTGGTACTTGACCTCAATCACACCTGATGTTAAGCGAAGATGAAGTCGAAGGTGAATGCGTACTGCGACGAAACCCCAACAACAACACATTTGGACTAGCTATCTTATCTCTGACAACCAGAACACAACAGCCTTAAACCTTAAAGCAAACAAACAATAAACATCACCTTTGTGCGACAACTTCTATTGGTGTCGATTCGGATGTATATCAACTAAACTAAACTGAAACCAATTATAAAGTAGTACTGTCTCTTTCTCCCTGGAACAGTACGATGCGACGGCACCACTCCAAAACTGGTTTTAGTTTAGTTTGGTTGGTGTACATCCGAATAGACACCATTGCCTTGAACCTATACTCGCGCTCTTTTTGAAAACGGGTTTTTATATTACAAAAAAATCACAATAATATTTCATTATTAATAAAATAGCCTGGCACGCAAACTAGTTACGTCCATAGTTATTATTATTATTGTAAAATGTGAACAACTAACAACAACAACTTTTAATTAACAAAACTTGCTCGATTCATCAGCGAATTTATCTGCGTATCGATATTTTGATATAAGTTTTTTACAGGGACATGCATCAAAATATCGGTGCGCGTTGTGAGCACTCAGCCGGATTGGGGGTTAAAAACACCAGGTTGGGAAAACATAGAGTATCGTGATACTGCACAGGGCCGGTCGCAACATTGGCGCCCCGGAGTTGCTGATTTTTGCGCCCCTTTATCATGGGTCCTCATACAAAATAGCTGGAGTTATGATCAATTTTGGATTTGAAAGTTTTCATTCCAGTTGTAACTTGACAATTGGTATATTAAGCTGCAAAAACTATTTATTTCTATAATATGTCCACCTTTCTATCAGAGCTTAATAGAATTTTTATTTTTGTTTTTTTTTTAATCCTTATTTTATTTAGGGATATGTGTTATATATATAAATGTTTAATAGAATTATGTGAGTATTCTTAAATTCATAAAAATAGTTACATACTCTTTTAGAAATATGCTACTTGCCTCCGTGGCTCAATGTAAACAACATAGGGTTTACGATTCAGGGCGGATACATGTTTAGTACTCGGTTCGATTGGTGGTAGGGCATTTTGAATGTCCGCCTGGAAAGTTACCACCATATTATCTAAGTCTGCCGCCAAATGAATATTAATAGCATTGTTGTGTTCCGGTTGTCAGAGATAAGAGAGCCAGTTCCCCAAATAAGATGGGGTTTCCGAGTCAGTACGCTTCAATCTTCGGCCTCATCTTCACTTAACATCAGGTCTGATTGAGGTCAAGTACTAACCCGTTATGCATTAAAAAAAACTTGCATTTATAAATTGTCATAAGGACAGGTAATCATCATATCAGGCATTGGACGTGCGGTACCACTCTGGAACTAATATTCACCAGAAGCCATCAGTACTACGCGCTATATGCTTTACCCACTGCGACTTCAGCTTACAAATCCGCTGAGTTATCTGAATGAGAAATGTGTACTATCGCTCTTATATAAATGTCTTAATTACTAAGGCGACCTTGTAGTGAAATACCGAAAATCACAATCCTTAGCTTGCTATGTGATCTTCAGCTTAGGCCCAAAGTCAGAGAATGTTTTAGTCCCGTAAGCAACCAGTGGTAACTCACATTGATTATAGTTTATCGCCTTTAAGCACAGCAAGGGCAGTAATATAAGAAAAAGAAGAAAAAGAAATACAAATAAAATGCAAATAGATATTTACGCAAGTGCACATACTTAAAGAGCGATCGCTTGATGTAAAGGCAAAGGATACAAACATACACTATAAAATAAGAAGCAAACCCGCTAACGTAATATGTAAAAGTGCAGCAGCCACCATCAACACGGGATGAACCTGTGCCACCTTAGTTAGGTTAGTTGTTTAAGTTAAGTTTTCAGTTCCAATTATTTGTAAAGGTATAAAACACTATTTTCTTATAATTAGCGCCCTGTCTCCCTAACGCCGGTCCTGCTTATATCGGTGGTGTAACAAAAACAATGCAAACTCACTTTTTATCTTCCAACTAGTTGCGGGTTGTGTGTGACACGTATACCTGAAAGCAGACAAGAACAACTCGTAAATAAAATCACTAGAAATTATTTACTGTTTCAACATATTTATCAGCCGCACGACGTCCACTACCTCATGCCACTACTACTACTACTACTACTGCATGGCCAACATGGGCGTCCCCCATATATTAGGCGTTACCTATGAAATTGGCGTTTTGTATGAAGAATTTCATTAAGACTGTTTTCTTCATATAAACATTTTTGAAATTTTTTTGGGAACGGCAAATCCAAATTTAGCTAAACTTTGTGTGTATTATCGGATAACATTAATTTAATAATAGGCAGTGTTAATTTTTAAAAGTAACAGCTTTATAATAATTTCTGCGAATTTAAGAAATAATATGGGAAGCTCATGAAAAGAGCTGTGTTCAAGTTTTTTTTTATTATGTGATTTAGCTCAGACATTAAAAAATATTTCAAGTGAAACCTTGAACATATATTCTATTTTCCAAATAATAAACAAATTTGGAAAGAGCTATAGATTCGTAGGAGTTGGTACATTATGATTAACGAAGAAAAAAATCTCCAATTTCATAGGTAAAGATACGTGTTCAAGCCGTTTGTAGACCATCAGCTTGGCTTAATGTCTGCCTTCAATTGAAACAACAGGACCTACAATTTAACGTACCCTCTGAAACATGAAACACTCGTAATAAAATGCCATTAGTGGTCACCCATCCAAGGACTGAGCCAGACATTGCTTAACTTCGCTAATCGAAAACGAGCAGCAAATCGACTGCGCCAGTTTTACGTCGAAAAAAGTTTCAGTCTGTAAAGACAATTAGATGCAATAAAGACGAAGGAACAAAACAATCTCAACTATGAAGTCCAAAAGAAGTAATAAATAAAAAAGTTACAGATATCCATGTCGACGTTGGACAATTTAAATAGACTTGGGAACTCATTTGGGGGCAAATGAGGCGTGAGCGAGACGACACGATCGAGTTCGACGAAGTTCTGTTTTCAAAAGAGTAAAGTTTGTTGTGTTGCCGATTGCTGGATTGAAGTTTTAAGTTGGGGTAGAAAAAGGTTTGGTTTCTATGAGAATTGTTGAGTCTACTTTAAAATTGCAAATTATAAACGGTGTAAATTTAAGTATTGGTGTCGATTCGGATGTACACCAACTAAACTAAACTAAAACCAGTTATAGAGTGGTGCCATCGCATCGTACTGTTCCAGGGAGATAGAGACAGTACTACTTAAAAACTGGTTTTAGTTTAGTTTAGTTGGTGTACATCCGAAGTCCTTATACCCAAAGGATACCTGGAAGAGATCGTTTTTAGTGATAAGTTCGCCACATAATGTTCAACTTTTACCACTTCTTGTAACTGTATTTTTTTTCTGTTGTGCAATAAAGTGTATTTGTATTGTATTTAAAGAGGGTTTATTCCGTCCAATAGCATGAATTTTCTTTTTAAAAGCAGATTTATTCTATATTTAAATAGAAAAATTCGCTCTGACCTGCACTCAAGAAGCGTAAAAGCTAATTATAAATCTAATTAATATTATAAATTCGAAAGTTTGGATGTTTGTTTATTTGTTTGTTCGTTGCTAAATCACGGTGAAACGGATGAGCGTATTTGGATGAAATTTGGTATATAAGTAATCTGGATTAAAACATAGGACAGTTTCTATCCCGATAAAGTGAGTAGTTCCCGCGGGATAAACAAATTTCAGCGATAAAGATATTCCATGCAGGCGAAGGCGCGGGCGGAAGACTAGTAATATACAAATATCTTTAATTGCGCTTATTTTCCAGAATTATATCGAGCTAAATAAATAAAATCGTGTTACTTAAGAGTTAAACTTTTGTTGGACAACACAGAATAATAGATTGACAGGAAGATTTTTTCAAACATTATTCTAAATTATAGTACCCAAGTTCGAACCCACGACCATGTAAACCCGATTGAGTTAAGAACCTATACTAAATAGTAGAGGTGGAATAACTAAGCTATCACATATAGAGTAACAAATTCCAAAAGGTAATCAGGCTATGAAAGGCTTATTCAAACATTTTGTATCGGGCCGGCTTCGAACCCGCTAATAGAGCTCGCAGATAGGGCACGGTGCAAAATTGAATACGTCCCCGGCCAATCTCCGCGATAGATGCAGAGCGGGTGGTGTAAGTGACAGAAATATGGCGGAGTTAATATTAGAGATTTTCTTGATACATTAAAATGTTTACTTTTTATATCAAATCAAATCAAAACTCTTTTATTTCGTAAGTTATAAGAATAACATTTGAAATCGTCATGGCATACAGTTATCACTCATTCACTAGGCAGTCTCCCCGGAGAAGAATGAGCAAAAAACTTCGTGGTTGCTCTTTTTAAATAAGTCAATACAAATACAATTTGAAATGCCTAATTGTAAAATTTATGACGCGACAAAGAAAAATAAGAATAAGATCATCATATCAATTGAACCTTAACCTCGGCGAGTAGTGTCCAATTAATTATAATTATGATAAGTATATGTATTTGTTGGCCAGTGTCCGTGCGTTATTAGGAGGTTCCACTGAAAACCAGCGTTGTAGTGAACGGCTACAACCCATGCTGAGTTGGAAACCTTTTTGACTGAACCTTGCGTCACCGACAATTAGATGGCAAACACAATGTTTACTTTTTGTATATGTCTCGACTGTGTAATACTTGTACCTGATTGTATCATGAGATGGGTTTAAATAATGTTTTTTAATAACCTTTTATACTACAGCATGAGACCCTGGTCTTTACCATAAATCGGATCAGATATATCGATTTTTCTTACCAAATTCCGCCATATTTATGATATGGTAAACATACACATCCGATCCCGCTCGCAGGAGGCGACGTCGGGGGGGCGGCAACGCTCGCTAGCCCCCCTGCACGTCGCCTGAGGGTCACGGGCGGCTATATCTCGGGGCGATGTAGTCGTCAGACGCGGCCTGGGAGAGGATGACACCCCCCGAAGCGACCGGCGGGTGTCGTCGCATCGGGCCCTACCGCGCTTCATACCGCTCGCTGATCGCGGTGTGAGGTACGACAGCGCCCGGGAATGGTCTCGCCTTGTGAGGGGGGGCAAGGCGGGGTGGGCCTGAAGCCGTTTATGCGTTCGCAGGTCCTCCCTACTGCCAGGGAGGGGAGTCCCACATAACCGTCTCGCCATCCCCCAGGCGAGCGGTACCGCCAAATAATGCCACCGAAATAAATAAATATCCTTAGGCATACACACAGCGCCATCTAGTTCCACAGTAAGCAACTATAAGCTTGTGTTGTGAATACCAGATGGTAGATATACTACACATTTTTTTTTTGTAAATAAATACTTATTATAAATGAAAACATCCATAACTCTGGTACACATGTCTGTATTCATCACACAAAGATATGCCCCTAGCGGGATTCAAACCCGCAACCTTTTGGTATAACCAGTCAGAGTTGCTAACTACTACACCCTTTCCCTTTGAGTCGTTTCCCTTTCGCTGCTGCGACACTTATCTGAGTGTTCTGTTATTTTTTTTTTATTAAAATCTAGTTTCGCGTTTGACTACAATCTCACCTGATGGAAAGTGGCGGTGTAGCCGAAGATGTATCACGCGCACCCAGTAAATGCCTAATCACTCTAGACTTGAAGATCCCAAGATTGTAAGTGTCGGGAAAAACCGACCGACCGGCAAAAAAAATTATTCATCCACTTAAAAAAAAATGCGACATGATCATTAATTATAGTAACATTTTCTAACTTAGTGGACAAATAGGTTGGAGCCTCAGCAAAATAGCTGTTTTTCAATCTCCACCTCGTGCATTCACTGATAACAAAACGCATAACACGTCAGAAGTTGTTGCACACTACAATACTATTAGCTACAAGCTACATGCAAGCAAGCATTATATGACCAAAACTTAGGAGAGAAAAAAATTTTGAAATAATAATAATTGGCGAAAGACACCTACAATTCCTATAGAATTAGAAAGACAATCTCACTAACAAAATCTCAAAAAATAGAATTGGCTGGCACGTCATACTTCGGTATCACAGAGGTCCAGTTACTGGAGGACTTCTGTTTGCATAAAAGCCATTCCTCACATTTTCTTTTAAATGTGCAAAACGAGTTGGTTTGTTTGATTGGTGGAGGTAAGTCGTTCCAGCACTTCGCCGCGAACCGAAAACTACCCCTGAATGCAACCAAGCGCGGTGACGGCGAAGTTTGTGATATCGGGAAACGAATCGATTTCTTCTTATCTGTCATTCTGTCACTCCATTGTATCTTATCAGCCAAGTAAACAGGAACACCGCTCTTTCTTAGTTTGAATAGAAATGTGTTGTAGAAATTAGATTAGATAATTTATTAATTTTTCATTAATTATCAATTTATTCTATAATAATAATTGGTTCAATAACTTAATTAGGTATATTTTATTAATTGAATCCAATATGTTACGGGAACAATCTTACACAATACTCATTTACCAATAACGTTAGTTTTAATTTGATAACACCAAACACATTTCAACATTCCATTTGTTCCTCAGGTTTCAGCAGAATACCAGTGTTTTGCCCGCCTCGGGCAAATCCATACACTGAGCTGTAGCCCTTTTGTATACTGCGGCACACACATAATATTTGTTGTTTCTGTACTTGTGTTTGATTGTTTTATGTAGTTGTACTTTTCATATGTAAAATTTGTTATGTGTGTATACATGGATGCAAATAAATGCTGGTGCGCGTGATACATTTTCGGCTACATCGTCACTTTCCATCAGGTGAGATTGTAGTCAAACGCGAAACCAGATATTAATAAAAAAAAAATCTTTTTCTTTTTTTTGTTTTTTTTTATGCGCATCGGATCCGTACTTAACCTCAATCACACCTGATGTTAAGTGAAAAACTGATGTTTATTTAATAATCGCGTATCTCTCTAACTTGTACCACACGTTCCAGTGTAAACTGTAATAGTGAGGCACGGATTGAAGCGAGATTGTAAAACGAAGCTCGATAATGCGCTTTGACGGACGAAACGTATTTATTTCTACCAGATTGGGCTAAAAAGGGTGTGGCGCTAAACACTGTTTGTTGTAGTCTGAACCAAATGTTTACAGGCTGGATAATAAACAAATAAGCATTAGGTCCTTACCTATGAAATTAGCGTTTTGTATGAAGAATTTCATTAAGACTGTTTTCTCCATACAAACATTTTTGATTTTTTTTTGGGAACGGCAAATCCAAATTTAGCTAAACTTTGTGTGTATTATCGGATAACATTAAGTTATTTATAGGCAGCGTTAATTTTTAAAAGTAACCGCTTTATAAAAGTTTCAGCGAACCTAAGAAATGATTATGGGAAGCATATGAAAAGAGCTCTGTCCAATTTTTTTTATTGTGTGATTTAGCCCAGAAATTAAAAAATATTTCATGTGAAACCTTGAAATAATATTCCATTTTCCAAATAAAAAACAAACTTGGATGTAGCTTTGAAAATCGCAGGAATTGGTACATATGATTAACGAAGAAAGAAAACTCCAATTTCATAGGTAAAGGTACCCAATAGTTTATCAGGCTATCACGATAGTATTTCAATTAAGAAGAAATAAAGAGCACTGTCTTGTTGTTTGCCCTCAGGGAGTGCTAGTCCCTACATCCCGGCTCCATCATCAGATCAGCTTGATGATATCATAATATTGTATTGTCATTGAACTTACATAAATATGCCAAATTTCAGCTCAATCAGAGACCAGCAAGTGGTTAAAACATGGCTTGAAAATTTTTAAACGGACGACTTACATACATACTTCTATACGAACATTGCCAGCTAAATAAAATCTTGTAAAAAGTAAAATTAGGCGGCCATATCACTAAAAGCGATACCTTATAAAAGCGCTTTTTAACCGACTTTAAATAGGAGGAGGTTCTCAATTCGATGTTTTTTTACTAGGTAAGAAAAAAACTTCAACAGGTATTTTAAAATGACATCGTACAATCTTGAGATAAGTAGCACAAGCAGCAAAACTGAATCCGAAAAGATACCTATGTCCTGTTCAGCAAATAAAGTCTTTCTATAGCAGAGATATTCTACAAGTGTCATAGCTATGCAATTTAGTTCTTGCACTATTCTCGAAGAAACATGTAGCAAGAACGACGTAATACAGGTTAATATAAACATTATCGGCACGTAGGCGCCAGTGTTGTTTACGATGGAACCACAGCGCAATGGTAACCGGTAACACCATATATTACATTCAACTATGGTTAGACGGCTTTCGATTCTAGACTATAGTGACACTAATTCAAAGCAATCAAATGGATATACATTTGAAATAGACTAATAAATAATAATGTTCCCACTATTATTTACCTACCACTAATAAGCAGTGTCGGTAACCACAAAAGTTTCCGACACTGCTTAAGGTTAACTATAATTTCTAGCTCAATCTCGTTTCCGTGATTGTCGTCCATTAATAACATTTAGAGTAGAGCTAGTGTAATGCTAGCCGATAGCTATTAAGCTAGCCGACAGATATTAATAAGGCACATGATTTTTGCTCAATGTAAACAACATAAGGCTTACGAATCGGTGGTCGCGGTTGCTCCCCAGCGGGATACATGTTTAGGACTCAATTTGATTGGTGGTAAGGCATTTTAAATGTCCGCCTGGCTAGCTACCACCATCTTATCTAAGTCTGCCACCAAACAGCAATGTTAATAGCATTGCTGTGTTCCGGTTATCAGAGATAAGATGGCCAGTTCCCCAAATGAGATGGGGTTTCTGGGTCAGTACGCTTCCACCTTTGACCTCATCTCACTTAATATTAAAAATGATCTGATTATTACCGGACTATAACATACCATGACGATCTTACTTTAATCCTACAACGAAACATTTTGAGAGTAATTGTCTTACTGTGTTAGAAGATACGATAAACGAGACCTGATAAACAAATTATTGTTATTAGGAATGTATGCTCAATACACACGAAGGTGTTAACGACCACTTCAAGGCGATTTATACTGCTGCCTATGAATGCACTGTGACGAGACTGTGCGTGCGGCGTGGCGCCTGTCGCGGCGTCAGTGACGTCACGGGGAGTAATGGCGCTTAATTGTTTAGGGTTGAGAGTTATGACGTCTTACATCTAACCGGATCTAGGTCTCGAAGGGGTGACGTAAATAATGAAATGCATTACGCAAGGTCAATTAGACCAACTTGGTAATGTAAAATAACGGTTAAGGGTTATTACGTTTGTCATAGAAATGTTTCCGTAATAGTTTTGCTACTAGCGCTTACGTGTTAGTAGTTAACCTACGAAAAAGTACCCACTCTTCTAGTAAGAATTATATCGCGTCTTTACCTATGAAATAGGAGTTTTTTTTCTTCGTTAATCATATGTACCAATTCCTGCGATTTTCAAAGCTATATCCAAATTTGGTTTTTATTTGGAAAATGGAATATTATTTCAAGGTTTCACATAAAATCCGATAATACACAGAAAGTTTAGCTACATTTGGATTTGACGTTCCCAAAAGAAAATCAAAAATGTTTTTACAACGAAAACAGTCTTCATGAAATTCTTCATACAAAACGCAAATTTCATAGGTAATTCAAATACATTACAGTAATATAAAATATGGAAATATATTCCCTATATGCCTCCTGGCGCTAATACTAGGTAGCCATTCCAGAATTCCCAGAAATGTGTTTTTACAATTTTTGAATATAATTATTACACATAAAATACAATTATTTCAAGAATTACTATGAGTACAATTAAATGGTAGTATAGAAATAAAGGTCGGTAACTATGACCTCGTCGTAGCAATTTCTGAGAAATGATTTCACTCCTGTTTTAGAAAACAATTTAGAATTCCGAATTTTGAACCAAATTCTAAAAAAGTAAAAAGCCAAAGGATATGGAAAAGAAGACGATAATTATTAACCGCCTCCGTGGCTCAATGTAAACAACATTGATGATTCGGAGCTCGCGGATTCGATCCCCAGCACAACATTTTTAAGCACTTGGTTTGGTTGGTGGTAGCACAATGTTCCGGTTGTTAGAGATAAGATAGCCATAGAATCAGCACGCATCCACCTTCGACCTCATCTTCACTTAACATCAGGTATGATTGAGGTCAAGTACGAACCCGTCGTGCATAAAAAAAATATTTAAAACCCAAAAAAACACGACAGCACATTTTGTTATCATAAAATATATCCTGTGACACTCTGGGGATCAAGATGAATCTAACGACACCATGCACTTCCAAATCGGTCAAACACATACATACACTCGAACAACATTTGCCGGCCTTTCTTGAGCAGTCGGGTGAAAAGAAGTCGAGGTTAAGTTGAGTAAGAATAAAATTTCAAAATTCTAAGTCTCTACTTATATGTCCAATGTATTATATCTACGTTTCAGATGGCACTGAACAACTAAGCCAAGTTTCCAAATTCGATGCCCGAACTCGACTAGGAAGTATGCAACTGAATGCGTACAAGTTTTCCCCGACTACCCACAACTTGGCTACGTGAGCACGTGTCAAAGGAATTTGCAAGTTACTCGCAGACTCCAAGAACATTTCGGCCTTCTTTCTCAGTTTGTTATTCTTCAGTGAGTCGGACGGTATCACAGATTAGATTTTCAGGTTGATCGGAATCAGCACAGTTTGTCGTGTGATCTGATGACCAATAGGTACCACTACAATCGCAGATCCAAATATTATCCTACTTGGTGTTCAATACCTACACAGCAAGCGCATAATCCACCGTGACTTAAAACTTGGACCGTACCTATGAAATTGGCGTTTTGTATGAAGAATTTCATTAAGACTGTTTTCTCCATACAAACATTTTTGATTTTTTTTTTTGGGAACGGCAAATCCAAATTAAGCTAAACTTTGTGTGTATTATCGGATAACATTAAGTTACGTGTAGGCCGCGTTAATTTTTAAAAGTAACCGCTTTATAAAAGTTTCAGCGAATCTAAGAAATGATTATGGGAAGCACATGAAAAGAGCTCAGTTCAATTTTTTTTTAATATGTGATTTAGCCCAGGCATTAAAAAATATTTCATGTGAAACCATGAAATAATATTCCATTTTAAAATAAAAAACAAATTTGGATATAGCTTTGAAAATCGCAGGAATTGGTACATAAGATTAAGGAAAAAAAAAACTCCAATTTCATAGGTAAAGACCCAATGTAAACTCATCGTTTGGTAGAGTATACAGGTACCTATTTTCTTATTTAATATAAGTATATCATATTTGTGCTGTATGGTTTCGGTCATTATCAGCCCGTAAACATCCACTGCAGGGATATAGGCCTTCCCTCGTATGCTCCCTATTGGCCATAGTCCACCACGCTGGTCCAATGCGGGTTGGGAACTTCACATGCCCTTGAATATTTATTTCTCTGACATGCAGGTTTCCTCGCGATGTTTTCCTTCACTGTTTAAGATTCAGTCGGATAGATGCACATAAGTAATTAAATTAAATATAAAAACTCATTGGTATCATTGGAATCGAACCCGGACCTCCCAAATTGGGATACCGCGTCTTAACCGCTGACCCACCGACGCTCGATGGTATCGGTCCTTAAAAATAATAGAAGTAACTCGTCTCTTCCCGTGGATATCGTAAAAGAGGACTAAGGGAATTTCTATAAAAAAATCTAGACTGGCACGTTTCAAAGGCGACGGGTTCAAGCGTTCAAGTTGAACCGTGGATGTTGTTTCAAGTATTCAACTTTTAATATTTGGAACGAATAAGCAAGCAAATAAGCAAAAAATTAGCGAGCACCCCGACACTGTTGGTTGGTTGGTTCAGAAGGTTAGGTTGATGTTAGGTTGACATATTTGTAATATTTCCGAATTAACGTACATCGGGCTACTTAATGTAGTGTACTTCGATATCTTGGACTTCCGATGTTACTTTTGTAGATATGTTGATGGTTGATTGTCACTTTTACTTTTTATTTTGCCCCGGAGTTTTAGGGTCAAGTCTTTATGGTTGAATATTTTAGGGTTAAGCATTTAGTACACTTAATTTGCGGGCTCTGGTTATTCGGCCGTAAGCTATTTTAAATACTTAGCATTTTAAATAGGTATAAGGTATTTCGATTTCGGCTATTTTGAGCTCATGTATTTTAAATAAAGGCATTATGTTTTCGACATTATGTTAAGTGAGCCCATCGCCTATTTTGTTACTCGTCAAATGGAGACATCTATACCGATGATCAAGTGATTCTTCCGTAGTCACATGATGAGTTACAAGAGATGGTAACACTTATGAATACAGCTTTGAAAGATAAAAGAATGAAAGTCAATGTGAGTGAAAGGAAGGTTGTGATATACTGATATTTGAAAGAGCTGTATGCATGATGGATTGCAGTATTTCGACAGACGGAGAAGAAGTGGAGCAAGTGCGTGACTTTGTGTTTGAGTTTGGGTTCACTGTTTACAAAGAATGGAAAATGTGAGAAGAATATCGAAAGAAGAGTGAATGTCAGAAATTAGGTGAATGTAATCACTTGCTTGCCAACCAGAATGTATCACTGGCTGTTCATGGTGGGCTGCTTTATAGTGCATTTACGGGAGTGAATGCTGCGTACAGCAGAAGAAAGTGGAATTAATGCATGTGGAAATGAGAGGATGCATGAAAGAAGAGTAACGAAAGAGATATACGAAACAATTCGTCACAATATATATATGAAAATCTTGTATATGTTAAGAGAAATATATATTCATTCGAGAAACATTGTGACCGACATAATGTCAATACAAGGAGCAAAAATCAATTAGCTGTACCTTTTAGTAGACTCAGTAAAGTTAGTAAGTCATTCAGAGGTCAATATGTGCTCTTCTACAACAAGGTTCCCATGGATATACGGAATCTTCCGCTTAATAAATTTAAAGTTATTATAAAACAAAAATTATGTAAAAAGGGATATTACAAAATTTCAGACTATATTAATGAAAGTAATCCATGGGATTAAACGGCTCCTCTACACGATATATAAAATTGTTGTAACCTTTCTTGATTGTAAATGATTTATTGAAAAGAGACAAACCCTCTGAAATTCTCGCTAGCTCTTCTCAATAGTGGTCGCGTTCCGAGCTAGTGGTAGTTTTAAAAAACAAATGACGTTCATAAGTGCATATTGTATTGCCTACATGAATAAATAATTTTCATTTCATTTCAATATGGTAATATTGGTAGGGGAAAACCACGGCAAACATAGCATGATCAAAGCGGGGACGTCTTTAATAAAGGTCAAGTCAAGAGAACCCTAAACCGACGAGCATGTACGAACAACCTTATGAGAGTGAAGGAAGCAAAAAAGGTGTAGAAGATCGTGGCAAGTGGAAGTCTGCCTACTCCTACGAGAAACAGGCGTAACTTTATGTATGTATTGGTGTATTTTGGTAAGTTTATTGATGAAGTTACGGAATACCGCGCTTAGTATAGATTGTCACTCTAAAACACTGTCCAAATGCAATAAATATATTGCATATATGCAATAAATATATTGCATATATGCAATAAATATAGTAGTAATAACTACTTACCCGTATATGTGGCCAAGTTCGAACACCGATCCATGTAGTCGGCGTTGTTACGCTGGAAGAAACCTCTTATTGGGGCTGCTGCCAAAATTTCTGCCTACCCTCCTGCCTCGGTTTCGGCCTAGATAGGGTCGCCATTAATTTGATATTTATAGGACTATGAAAATATTATTTTTATATTAATTTATGAATGAATTGATATGAAGCACGTGATAACAGTAAATGGCTATTCACGCTGCTGCTCTTGAAGATCGCAATATTGTTAGCAGCAGATACTGAGGTGACTAAATTGAAACTTACCCATGAAATTGGATTTTCTCTATACAAACATTTTTGATTTTTTTTTTGGGAACGGCAAATCCAAATTTGTCTAAACTTTGTGTGTATTATCCGATAACATTAAGTTAAGTATAGGCAGCGTTAATTTTTAAAAGTGACCGCTTTATAAAAGTTTCAGCGAATCTAAGAAATGATTATGGGAAGCACATGAAAAGGGCTCTGATCAATTTTTTTTTATTATGTGATTTAGTCCAGAAATTAAAAAACCTTGAAATGATATTCCATTTTCCAAATAAAAAACAAATTTGGATATAGCTTTGCAAATCGCAGGAATTGGTACATTATGATTAACGAAGAAAAAAAAACTCCAATTTCATAGGTAAAGAACCAATATACCCTGGAAATTTTTTATCCGGATTAACTTAGTAATTCCCACGTAATAAACACATTGAACATTACCCGTGATACAGTTACTTCATGCAGGCGCAGCCGCGGGCGGATAGCTAGTCATTAATAAAAGCACCATTTTCTTTACACCTAAAGAAAGCATTCTAAAACTTTCTTAAAAAACACTCTTTAATTTTAATGCATATTTCATGCCAGTGCGCCGCCGCCGGCAAATTCTGGCTCTGCGCGCATTTCTAGTCAGCTCTGTCATTATTTTGAAGCCACCGAATTTGTTTACCTACAACTGAAAACAACCAGGCCACAATGTAATATGCCCTCCGAAGTGCGTAATCACTCACACGGAAATGCCACTAACAGTTACTCCTTCAAGGACTGACATCGCCAGATGTTTCTCAACTTCTCTGTGAGTTTGACTCACTGTGCTTCGAAGGGCACGTGAAATAGTTACAACTATCTGATGACCAGTAGCCTGATTCAACTCCACTAAGTCCTTTGTCTAACTAAGTCCATTAAGTCCACTAAGGTTGCGCTTTTTGGCCAATATCCTCGCTCAGTGAGAGGTGGTCCGCTATTAAGCTAGTCAAATAATCAATCCATTATTGCTATAAATTAAATGTTTTCTCTTTTGTCAATTGTGTTCCTATAACAGCGATGTTTTGTTAATGTATAGTTCTTTATTTTAAGTATCGCTTTTTATCTGCAATAAAAAACTTTAAATTGGTTTTTCCTTCCGAGTTTTTGCTGGAAGAAATCTCTTACAGAGATAAGCTCGCCTTTTGTGTATTGTAATGTATTGTAATTGTAATGTTTGTTCAATTTATGTTTGTATACTTAGTGTTAAATAAGTGGTTGCGACCCAGTAGCAAGCACTTAGAAATGTTGATGTGACACTTATTTTTTATGCACAACGTGTTAGTACTTGACCTCAATCACACCTGATGTTAAGTGAAGATGAGGTCGAAGGTGGAAGCGTACTGATCCGGAAACCCCAACACATTTGGAGGACTAGCTATCTTATTTCTGACAACCGGAACACAACAATGCTATTAACATTGCTGCTTGGCGGCAGATTTAGATAATATGGTGGTAGCTAGCCAGGCGGACATATAAAATAACCAAACAAACAAACACTGGCGTCAAATACAAAGATTACAGAATACAGATGCATTGTCACCCGGACTCGAAAGTATTGCTAATGACACATAGAAGCCGGTAAATTACTCAATATACGAGTAGGATCCAAAAAATATGACTTATTGAAAATTAACGTAATATTATTAAATCTACCTACATCGCTTCACAAAGTGCCCATAGCACTTGGGAGAAAAACCGACAAGAAACTCGGTAACAACACATTGTCATCTTTTAAATAGGTTTCCACATTTACAATTACAATTCTATACAAAACAAGAAAAATCAGACTATTTTAAGTGTACCCTGTTTACCTACAAAATAAAGCATTTTTGATTTGACTTGATTTGAATTTATATTACATAGCACAAAAAGTAATTAAAAACCGTAACTGCTATACCAAAAGTTCCAGGTATGATTCCCGCCAGGGGCATATGTTTGTATGAGGAATTGACACGTGTACCCGAGTAATGCATATTCTCATAAAAATAACAATATGAGTTTAAAACCCAAAAAAAATTTGGTATCAAGACATCATGAAGAAACCTGCATGCTTGAGAAATAAAAATTGTAAGGCATGTGAAATCCCCAACCCGCATTGGGCCAGCGTGGTGGACTACATTGCCCATACAGGGAGTATAAGTATTATACGAGGAAAGGCCTATATCCCTGCAGTGGGATGTTTACGGGCTGAGATGATCAATAAACAAGCCTAGTTGCTTAAGGTGGAACTAGATGGCGCTGTGTGTATGTCCAACGATATTTATTTATTTAATTTCCATATGATGCAATGTTACCTAATAGAAAAGTGGAAGGACAATAGTGGTGACCCTAGTCCCGCTATCAGAGTGGCCGCACTCGCCGCCGCGATTTATAACGAAACTTGTTGGCAGCCTACCTAGATCCGGACCTGCACGTATTACCTACTGTACAGGGTGTTTGGTTATTGGTTTAAAAAGTAAGGATATATTTTTAGTGTTCCTGTCCAAAACGGGTGTTATCCTTATGGAGTCATCTCATTGCCTATCCGTCTGTCGCAGTCGTTAATCTTAAAAACTATTTGACGTAGTCAGTATTTGACGTAGTCAGTATAACTGTGGGAAACGGTTGCCCAAATACAAACGATTGGCTAAAACAGTAAAATTTAGATTTTCAGGGAAAAATTTGGATAAATAAAAAAAACCTTCAAATTTCAAGCAAAATTAAAAAAATATAATTATGAAATCAAAGCCGATGTTTTGTATCTCATTTAAAAGCTTATTAAAAATTTATTAACATTTGTACAATATTTATAAACAATAATTATACAATTTATTATATAAAAAAAAATCACAAATAAAAAACTAGCCCCAAGTCTCTGGTTGGTGGAATGGTACCCAGAAGGCTGGCCGCTTATTAAAACACTATTTCAAAAATGTACATAACAAATGTAAAAGCTTGTTCTCGAATAAAAGAATTGGTTTAGTCTTTCATCAGTTAGTCTAGGTTATGAGGGTTTATTTCGTCCAGTGGCGCCCTCATTGGATAAATAAAAAAATATTTTTAAAATATAGAAAGCGTCATACTTATAACATCCCTAATTTAGCGTCTGCAGTTAAAAATAAATGTAATCGAAACTCATTTCTGTCCTCACCCTGTATATCGGCTTAGGGAACAAAATCGCTCAAAAGTTGGTTTTGGCACGAGATTGAACACTCGTTTTTGGTTGAAATATTATCTGTTACCTAAAAACTTTACTGTAACAGTTATCTCAATTTAATAAATGGACGGTTTAGTTTTATAGAGTTACGGACTTAATCGGTTTAACATTTCGAAATCTGTTTTAGGCAAAATAAAGGCTTTATTTTTTATTTAACTTGCTTCGTATGTATATATGTAGATATGTACGTTCAAAATTTGTCCTGTTTACCATTTAGCAGCCAAAATTTTGCATATTCAATTTTGACCGCCTCCATGGCTCAATGTAAACAACATTGGGCTTACGATTCGGAGGTCGCGGGTTCGATCCCCAGCGGGGTACATGTTTAAGTACTCGGTTTGGTTGGTGGTAGGGCATTTTAAATGTCCGCCTGGCTAGCTACCACCATCTTATCTAAATCTGCCACCAAGCAGCAATGTTAATAGAACGGGCTAAATAATAAAAAAGCTGACATGACCAGCAAATTATTTATGAGTAGCTTTCTGCCCGCGGCTTCGCCTGCGTTAGAAAAACAGCTTAATCGCGGATTTTTTATTTTGTACCCGCGGGAACTACTCACTTTATCGGGATAAAACATATCCTTTATCATAAAGCAGGGTTTCAACCTATATTACAAATTTAATCCAAATTCGTTCATCCGTTTTGCCGTGATTGAGCAACTAACAAACAAACAAACGTCTAAACTTTCGAATTTATAATATTAGTTAGATTTTTTTATTGTTATTACTGATTATTTTATTGGGTAATAAATCTATAGATAATACGAGAAACATAAATAATCAATTAAAGAATGTTGAGATAAATTAAGTAATTAGATAAATAAAATAATTGTCCCTGGTCTTGCACGACCGGAAGGGACCCGAGTTAAAAAGTTGAATGTCGAATCTTTTACATACACGACCTTTATCCCAAATGGGGTGGTCAGAGATATCCCAAACAATAATGTTTAGGTGTTCCAAACATTAAAAGTTTAATGATTGGATTGAAACAACAATATTACTGGAAAATAACAAGGCGATCGTAACTAAGAAGCTATTATCTTGATTTCTTTCAAGTGGAATTCTCCATGAATTCCTATTCAGAGTCGTGCAAATCTCAAGTCCGATATTAAGACTGCGTGGAATAGCATTTGCAACAAATGAATGGGTTGCATCGAGTCTCGAGGTAATCCTGGTGGAATTATTCATGACCTGTCCCCGGGATGATGCCTTCATCCCATCTCTAATGGGCCTGGCAGCTGCTTGGGAGAGGCACTTTGTTCGGGCTATGCGATTGTTG
Source organism: Oegoconia quadripuncta (assembly GCA_949316235.1). Lineage (NCBI taxonomy): Eukaryota > Metazoa > Arthropoda > Insecta > Lepidoptera > Autostichidae > Oegoconia > Oegoconia quadripuncta. The sequence goes on from OX438745.1 coordinate 36,964,388, forward strand.
CTTTGAAAGTTAACTGTATCGTTTATGGAACTTGCGAAGAAATGGATTTAGAAATTGAGGGCAGCGATGAAGTAAGTGGGTATTAATGGTAATGGGGTTCATTCTGTGTCGTATCGTTTTGAAATCAAATTTAAATAGCCAATGTGCCGCAATGGCCTTGCACGTTGATAATTTCCTTACCGACTCATAGTCACACCAAGTTATCACACCAGTGTTACAAACAGGATTCTTTTTCTTGTTAGTCACACTACTAATTTTTCCACACCATTTATACTATAATTGCTAGTGCTGTACCTGTTGAAAATTTAGGTTTAACAGGAACAAACTAATATATAATAATGTCAACCTAACACGAAGGGTATGGCGGGCGATCCGGGTTCGCTCTGCTCGCCCGGCTCGCTTCCGCCATACCCTTCGAACCTAACCTATCCATGTCGGGGTGCCAAAAACTCCCGTGCTCGCTTCGCTCGCACTCGTCCGGTTCGCTTGCGCCAGTTAAATATAGATGACATCCCAGATGACATTCCATTTTACAGGACTGGACAGGCTAGGACAGCACTAGTTAGGGAATAAATACAATAAATGGTGTGGAAAAATTATAGTAGTGTGACTAACAAGAAAAAGAATCCTGTTTGTAACACTGGTATGATAACTTGGTGTGACTATGAGTCGGTAAGTGATAATTTGAGCGCCAAAATTTGGCACAACAACGGACGGGTAATATATGAATGTCGAAAATTTAAATATCGAATGGTCATAACATCGAACAATTAAATTCACGAAAGTTTATATTATCGAATTGTTAGATAATCTACGTCCAATGTATCGAAAATGAAATTATCTACAAAAGTAACATCGAAGTCCAAAATATCGAATGTACACCACATCAAGTAGCCCGATGTACGTGAATTCGAAAATATTACAAATATGACAATTTTAGTCTTTTCAGTTAAAATTGTTGATAATTAATCATTTATCCAATAATACTTTTGACCTTTAAACGTTTCGGCCAATAGTTTAATAGATAATTTAAACGTTGATATTCCAGATTTTCGTGAGTTGAACTTCTGATCAAATGACCGTGTGACAATTTCAAACTTACATCGATATTTTAATTAATAGTGAGTTTTACGTAGATGTTATGCATTTCGGTGTAATAAACGTTGTCATTTCGAACTTAGATGTAATGACTGTCGACATTTTAAATCATTCGATATTTTTATCACTCTACATTTCAATGTTTGACATTTTAAACTTAGATGTAATGATTTACGATACTTTTATACAATCGATATTTTAATTTGCGATATTTTGAACATCGATTTTTTAATAGAAGGTTTTTTAATTTTCGACATTCTAATATGTACCCCAACGGACTCCACTAAAGTTCTGCCCTGCCGTTCAGATTATATTAAATGGGATCACTATACATACATACATTATTGATACATTTTACATAGGGTTTACGAAGGTCGCGGGTTCGATGCCCAGCGGGGTACATGTTTAAGTACTCAGTTTGGTTGGTGGTAGGGCATTTTAAATGTCCACCTGGCTAGCTACAACCATCTTATCTAAATCTGCCGCCAAGCAGCAATATTAAAAACATTGTTGTGTTGCGGTTGTCAGATATAAGATAGCCAGTCCCCCAAATATGTTTGGGATTCTGGGTAATTTCGCTTCCACTTTCAACCTCATCTTTACTTAACATCAGGTGTGATTGAGGTCAAGTACTAAACCGTTGTACATAAAAATATATATATATATATAAAGTCACGCCTGTTTCCCGTAGCGGTAGGCAGAGACCACAGACTTCCACTTGCTACGATCCTGACACACCTCTTCTGCTTCCTTCACTCTCATAAGGTTGTTCATACATGCTCGTCGGTTTAGGGCACTCTTGACTTGGCCTTTCTTTAAGACGATACACTATATTCATACTTTAATCAAAAAAATTGGTTAACCGCTGTCTAAGATATCGCGTAACAATCATGCAAAATATATACTGATAATTTGAAGACGGTTAAACAGGATCATTCAAGAAAAGAACTTTGACAGAAAGTGGCAGCAGTTTACAACAATTTTTAGACTGCAGTCTCTCACAAACAAATGTGATTTTATTTAGCTCCCATTATTGTTGAATTGATCTATACAGGGCGTCCCACGGCTATGTCACATGGAGGGAAAGTACCTTGAATTTTGTAGATGGAACATTTTACTGAAAGAAGACATTATTTTAATTTAAAAAACAATTTAAACTGCATTCATAGATTTTTAAATAAGTACATGGTTGAACCGGGAATCGAACCATTTATTTATAAAAAAAAATTACCATGTAACTTTATCATACCGATCGAAAGGCTTCATCATAAGGATTATTTTTTGCTAAATAACATATTGTCAGAAATAAAAGGAAGACCATGAATTTTAACATTAGATGTTCAATTTTGTTCAGAAAAATGAAAAGCTGACATTGCCGTAAGGACATACAACTGACATTATCATTACTAATACTAATTACCCACTCGAGAAGTATGCATCATTTCCCTATTATAATTTAAGTTCATGATAAAATGATAAAGAGATACGTAATTAGTAAGTAGGACTATCTCAATGAACATTTTCTTTCCTGGATCGGGACAAATGGACGAAAAAATGGCCGCCGAGATCCCCAGATCTAACCCCGTTAGATTTTTTTTATGGGGTTATGTAAAAAATTTACTTTACAAGAACCAGTGTCAAAGTGTCCACGAGCTACAAACTGAACTTCGACGTATTATTCTAAATATCCACCACAACATGATCAAAAAATCGACAGGGAGCGAAATAATCAAAAGAGTGCGACTTTGTATTGAACAGGATGGGACTCATTTTGAGCATTTTGATAAATTTGATTAATTTTGTATTAAAAATGTTAAAATTCATGGTCTTCCTTTTATTTCTGACACTATGTTATTTAGCAAAAAATTATCCTTATGATGAAGCCTTTCGATCGGTATGATAAAGTTACATGGTAATTATTTTTTTATAAATAAAAGGTTCGATTCCCGGTTCAACCATGTACTTATTTAAAAATCTATGAATGCAGTTTAAATTGTTTTTTAAATTAAAATAATGTCTTCTTTCAGTAAAATGTTCCATCTACAAAATTCAAGGTACTTTCCCTCCATGTGGCATAGCCGTGGGACGCCCTGTATACAGATAATAAATATTTACTATTAATAATTATTTTATTCGTTATATGGAGCATCGGTGGCTCAGCGGTTAAGATGCAGTCTCCCAATTTGGGAAGCCCGGGTTCGATTCCCAGTCAGGCCATGTGCCAAAGAGTTTTTAAATTACATTTAATTACTTATGTGCATTTATCCGACTGCTCTAAAAGAAAACATCGTGAGGAAACCTTCATGCCTGAGAAATAAAAATTCAGAGGCAATGTGAAGTCCCCAACCCGCATTGTTCTAGTGTGGTGAACTATGGCCCATTAAACGAGGGAAGGCCTATGTGGGATGTTTACAGGCTGATAATGATGATGACTCGTTATATCATGTTCCGAAAACTTTTCAAGAGGGTAGTCTACTTTCTATATAAAAAAAGAATCACCGAACCGATTATGGAATCTCAAAGTAATCGAGGTATAACAAAAAATACATAACCGACGAATTGAGCACCTCTTTTGTTCGAAAGTCGGTAAACCATTAAGCAAGTACTTTTTCTTACCTAAGTCGAACCTGAACAATCTCTTTCTCTCGAAGTTTTTAAAGTAAAATTGAAAAATCCTCCTGACTTAAGGCTTTGGGCGATTTTAAAACTTCACGGATTTTTTGTTAAGCTTTCCGGAAAACTCGACGTTTCCCCTAGTTTTAAGTGTTGTTTTATAAAGAAAAAAAAAACATTGATAATCCCAAACTGATATTTTTGTTATCGAAAAGTTTATAGAACCTTGGTTAATAAACAGACAGAAAAAATTTGAGCTATTGAACAATATATACCGGATGAGTTTTTTTACCGTAAGGAAAAAAATAGGGCATATTAAGTAAGTGAAATAGAAGTTATTGGCATAGGTAGTTTATGTTTTTTTCAAAACTTTCATACAATAAATCTTTAATTGTGTCATTTGACGGTCGAAATTTGAGCTATTGAACAATATATACTGGATGAGTTTTTTTACCGTAAGGAAAAAAATAGGGCATATTAAGTAAGTGAAATAGAAGTTATTGGCATAGGTAGTTTGTGTTTTTTTCAAAACTTTCATACAATAAATCTTTAATTGTGTCATTTGACGGTCGAAATTTGAGCTATTGAACAATATAAATACTGGATGAGTTTTTTTACCGTAAGGAAAAAAAAATAGGGCATATTAAGTAAGTGAAATAGAAGTTATTGGCATAGGTAGTTTGTGTTTTTTTCAAAACTTTCATACAATAAATCTTTAATTGTGTCATTTGACGGTCGAAATTTGAGCTATTGAACAATATATACTGGATGAGTTTTTTTACCGTAAGGAAAAAAAAATAGGGCATATTAAGTAAGTGAAATAGAAGTTATTGGCATTGGTAGTTTTTTTTTCAAAACTTTCCTATAGTAAATCTTTAATTGTGTCATTTGATGGTCGCTTTTATGGCCTATTCCACATAATTACATCATTCAAATAAATAAATAAAGAAAACTTGAAGAAATTATGAGTTCAAAATAAGTTTCGCATGATACGCAACCCTAAGGACCACGTCAGTCGCATATCAATGTAGCATTTGTTAAATGTGCAATAATAATAATAATAATAATGTTTATTCAGAAAATATTACATAGTTGAAACTAAATATGTTGGGCTATACTTAGTACCACTAATACAAAAGCCATAGCTGCCGAACTAGGTTTACGCAACCTGTATTTCAGCATACAATGCCCTTCCCCTGGAGATTAAACAGGATTAGCCTAGCGCACACAAAAATCGTTAACAAATCAAATTTTGTTGACAAATGTATTCCGTATTTGTTTACTTGTAATAAAGTTTACTTAATTGATTGAAATCAAGTGCTACTGATCTGTGTATGGGTGAATTTAAATCTAATATATATTTATGTGCAATAAAAAGTATTTGATTGATTGATCAATATTTTGAAAAAAATATTAAACTGCCTATGCCAATAACTTCAATTTCACTTACCTATAATGTGCCCTATTTTTTCTTACGGTTAAAAAACTCATCCGGTATAATTTAACCAGCAAAACAATTGACTCCAGTAAGATTTCACTCTATATCTCCGGAGTGCATCATCAAACGACCGGTTGGTGTAGTGGATAGTGACCCTGTCAGCGAAACCAACGGTTGCGGGTTCGAATCCCGCGACGGGTAAATGTTTGTGTGATAGATAGATAGATAGATAGATAGATCGTTTATTTGTATCTCCAGTCACACACATACCATAAGTTCCAAAGCAATTGGATAAACATATTTTATAACAATTCATAAAAGTGATGAATATGACCATTTATTCCTGAGTCATGGATGTTTATATAAATATTTATGTATGTTTATCTGTTATCTAGTAACCATAGTACAAGCTTTGCTTAGTTTGGGACTAGATGATTGGTGGAAGTGTTTTTTAAAAAAGAAAGAAAGAAAGAAAGAAATCTTCACCAAATTTATATTAGATCACCCTGGCGATAAACCCTATCAAACGCCATAAAATCATGAAATCGGTTCACAATTGACGATAATAATAATGAACATACATAGGTTAGGAAACTAAGCGGTTCGACTCTTCGTTCATAATGCGAAAATCCAAGGCATGGAACTCCCTTCGGAGTCAGTCTTTCCTGAATCCTACAACCTTGGGACCTTCAAGAGCACGGTGAATAGGCATCTACTGAGATTGCGTGCTTCATCTTCGGCCACATCGTTGCTTCCCATCAGGTGAGACTGTGGTCAAACGCGTATCCAGTTAATCATAAAAATAAATGCTACATACGAACATAGTAAATCCGCCTTTTTAGTGTCGGTTAAAATTTTAAACCGCGGAAAGACTATGATATCATTGAAATATACTTGGCGTATACAGCGTCTAGTCACGGTCAAGTCATTCTTCTGTAAAGTGGCAGAATGCTTTACAATAGATTTTGGCGGCTTCTTGAGGGAACCCGAAAGCTTCGTTACGCACTTTAATTTACACCTCCCTTCACTTGTACACCATCACTAACTTTTGCTGCACAATATTCTGCCATTATTAAGCTTCAAAAGTCAGAATGCACAAATTATAAAAATTATATAGAAAAATGCAACTTCACTCGCCGAGATCCCGCCAAAAAGCTTACTTTTAATACGAACATAAGTAATTTACAAACCCATGTAGATAGTAAAATCTCATTAGGAACCTCATTTGGCAGGAAACCACGCAACTAATCACATCTCACATCAGTATAAGTTACCCACATTCTGAATAAGTCCTCGAATCTTTATTTCCCTCATAAATTCAACCCAAATTTATGCTATCTATCCGTACCTTTTGCCCAAAACTCATAAAGTATAGTTGACCTCTTTTGTAAGTAGGTAGGTATATGTACATACAATGTGTGGTTTTTGTTGTTCCAAACTCCAGCCAACTCTGGTAAATTGAAGCTAAATTTCATATATAAATTTTTTGCTCGTCTCTCGAACGCAATTTCGGGACCGCAGAGATATATTCTGTTTACGATAAGTATGTACCTATATTTAATATCGGCAAGGGCGAATTGTCTCACTAGCTTTGTTGGTAATAGCATTGTTGTGTTTCGGTTGTCAGAGATAAGATAGCCAGTTCCCTAAATGTGTTGGGGTTTCCGGGTCAGTACGCTTCCACCTTCGACCTCATCTTCACTTACCATCAGGTGTGATTGAGGTCAAGTACCAATCCGTTGTGCATAAAAAAATAATTAAAAAAAAAACTAGAAAGCGTACGGTTTATAATCGCCACGCGGGCCAAGAGTAGAATGGTGGATTTGTGGGGCCACTTGTAAGGGTGCCACCTCCGTTGATGTCACTCTGCCTTTTTTCTTCGCTCGCCTCCATTAAATCATTCAAACTTCAAGCATTTATTTCATCGTAAGATACAAGATATCATTTGTCGAATGTCAATTTAAATCTACTGAAAATAAAAAAAGTTTATTGCATTTACCTGTCAGTCGGTATGTCCAAGCTACTACCGCTTCGGAAAGGGAAATCATCTGTGGGAAAAGAAGCGGCGCAAGAAACCCACAGGATCATTGTTGTCCTTTTTTTTTAAAAAAAGTATATAACTAATACAATTTTATAATTTTGGGGAGCTGGTGGAAGTACACCAATTGAAATCGATTTTGATTCAAAATTTTACTTTTCTTTTCTCAGTTCTGACACGTTCGTGACGTTGCTGCTGGTGTGAGGAAGGTCTATAACGCGACACATTTGACCATTCCAGCTCGTCACTCCTCCCACTGCAACTCCTATTAACTAAGATCAACATTGGTACTCGAGATAGCGCCTGCGCAACACCTTCGTCTAAAATACCTGAGTGCTTGAAGACGAAACTCTTTAATCAATAGTGTTGCCAGTGATGCCTTATAGCATGTCTTCTTATGAGGCCTATAGTGACTTATGGCCTCTCACTATAGGCCTCATAAGAATGCTCAAAATCACGCAATGCCAGGTACTGGGGTATGCAGAGCCAATAGATTTCTACTTGCAACGATCCTGACCTACTTTTGCTTCTTCCACTCTCATTAAATGCTTCATACACGCTCATCGGTCAGTGGTCGACCGCACCTGACCCTGTGTGAGTACGTTAGTCACTTGATTAACGTCCTCCTTGGTCGACCTTTACCGACCCTTCTACGAGTATGCAAGTAAAAAAGAATTTATCTTCCTCTGCCAATGACATGTAAAACGACACTGAGACCAACCCTATACAGAAGGAGATCAAGTCAAGGCCCAATGTGTGGACACACACATACACTCTCATCGGTCAGTGGTCGACCGCACCTGACCCTGTGTGAGTACGTCAGTCACTTGATTGGCGTACGTCCTTCTTGGTTGACTTTTACCGATCCCTTCTATACAAATAAAAAGAATTTACCCTCTTCCGTAAATGAGAGTATAGCCAATGACATACAAAACGACACTGAGACCAACCTTATAGAGAAGGAGATCAAGGCCCAATGTGTGGACACACACTTTCACTCTCGTCGGTCAGTGGTCGACCGCACCTGAGCCTGTGTGAGTACGTCAGTCACTTGATTGGCATACGTCCTTCTTGGTTGACTTTTACCGACCCCTTCTATACAAGTAAAAAAGAATTTACCCTCCTCCGTAAATGAGAGTACAGCCAATGATATGTAAAACGACACTGTGACTGACCCTATAGAGAAGGAGATCAGGTCAAGATCAAATGTGTGTATCCAGTCTTTGTGCGGACGTATCTCAGTAACGCCTGGTCCGATTTGAGTGCGGGTATTGATATTAAAATCTTAAAGTTCTTAACTACTTTTTATGAAAATTGTTTAAGGGGTTTCAAAGATATTTGGTTTTTTTTTTTTTTTTTTTTTATGGTTAACTGGATTTATGGTTTTCCGTTTTCCGGGTCAGTACGCTTCCACCTTCGGCCTCATCTTCACTTAACATCAGGTATGATTGAGGTCAAGTGCTAACCCGTTGTGCATAAAAAAAATCGCTTTTAATACAGTTTTTTAGTGTATTTCAATGGTTTATGATTTTCTAAATTTTTATTATTTAGGTATTTATAAAATTAAAGGGTTAGGTGCTTAGTCATGTTTGATTTCTCGAAGGTTTACAAAATTTTCAATTTATAGTTATATTCAATACTAGCTTTTCGCCCGCGGATTCGCCTGTGTGGAATAACTTTATCCCGGATAGGTTTAATGTATTTATAAATATGTTTAATGTATATTTATTAGGTTTAATGTATTTAACTACTCACGTTATCGCTATAAAAATATCCTATGTTTTAATCCAGGGTCTGTTCTACCTATGCACCAAACAAACATCGAAACTATCGCATTTATAATATTAGTTAGATAGCTCAAAATGTTACGAACCAATTCGTTATCGAAACCACTTTCGTCGCGCGCGTCCGAATAGTCCCCCATTTCCCGGGGCCGTGTGCCAAGAAAGCCTAAACGCTATCTCAGGCCTTCCACTCACCGCATCACCTTCTATTGGAATTATTCAAACTGGATTGGCTTTTCGAGCACTTCAGTATCTTGTATTTTTCCAGAATTTTTGTTTTATAGTACGTATTTCATATTCTGTTATAACATTACATAACATGATAATGCCACGACCTATATCCCAAATGGGGTGGCAGAGATATTCCAAAACTTGACGTTTGGGTATTCCAAAGGTTAATGTTCGAAGCAACATCCACGGTTCACAAAGAAATGGAATTTTCAACCACCTCCGTGGCTCAATGTAAACGACATTGGGTTCGATCCCCAGCGGGGTACATGTTTAAGTACTCGGTTTGGTTGGTGGTAGGGCATTTTAAATGTCCGTCTGGCTAGCTACCACCATCTTCTCTAAATTTGCCGCCAAGCAGCAATGTTAATAGCATTGTTGTGTTCCGGTTGTCAGAGATAAGATATCCAGTCCCCCAAATGTGTTGGGGTTTCCGGGTCAGTACGCTTTCACCTTCAACCTCATCTTCACTTAACATCAGGTGTGATTGAGGTCAAATACCAATCCGTTGTGCATAAAAAAAAAGAATTATAGAAATAATTGTAGCCTTCCTTGGGCAGTCGGATAAAAATTCACTGGAAACTTGGGATATCAATAATTTCTCACTCGTTAACTTTGCTACTGACAGAAATAAATTACCACTATCGCATCTTAGACACGATTGCGACCGAGGTTGCATTATAACTTTGAAGTGACGGTAGCTAGTGGATGGTAGGTAATTAATTAAAGTCGGGCATGTCTCGAAGATCTTAAGATTGTTCCCAACTTCCGGCCTCCTCGACTTCCAGCGACCTGGAATGTTCGGGATATTAACCTCTGAAAGTTGGTTTAAGGGAAGAACTGTTAGACGGTTAGCGTTTTGCTAAGTTAAGTCATTTTACTACCTACACAGTTACCTATACAAAAATTTTAAAAAAGTTTATATGAATGGCTTCAAACTCACAATTTTTATCATGTTAACGATTTTTTTAATTTTAAATAAGCGATTAATCAATGCATGTTCCTATTGTTATTGCTGTATTTTAAATGTTTGCATGCTGTGTTATACAGCTGAATGTGGAGAACTATAATTTCTTTAATCTATCAACTATGTATGTACCCCATTCAATGCGAATAAATGAATGAATATGAATATGAATATTAACAGTAATGAAATTATTAAACCGCTAAAAATTGTCAAACCAACCAATTACAAAATTCAAACTTTTCAAACTTCAAGCATTTATTTCAACGTAAGATACATGATATCATTTGTTGAATGTCAATTTAAATCTATTGGAAATAAAAATAGGGCTAAGCATTTTTCGGTCAGTCAGTATGTCCAAGCTAACACCGCTCCGGAAACGGAAGTCATCTGTGGGAACAGAAGAGACGCAAGAAACCCAAACATCATTTTTCTTTCCTTTTCTTTTTTTTATATATATAAAAGTATACAACTAATACAATTTTATAATTTTTGGGAGCTGCGCGAAGTATGTCAAGCGTTTTTGTCATTCAGGTAGTCACAAATTTTGTAATAACGTTTTTTTGTTAATGTTTTTTTTGACATGGTTTTTAAATTGTTTTTCATTTAGATTACAGTACAATACAGTAAGATTACATTCTCATCACTGGGAATCATCATCATCAGATTTTAACCAAATTTATATGGGACCACCCTGGTGATAAATACTACAAACCCTCTTAACAATTGACGTAAATATGGGTGAACATACTTAACAAAAAATACACACAGACCATCTATCGCCGCCGTGGCTCTATGTAAACAACATTGGATTTACGATTCGGAGGTCGCGGGTTCGATCCCCAGCGGGGTACATGTTTAAGTACTCGGTTTGGTTGGTGGTAAGGCATTTTAAATGTCCGCCTGGCTAGCTACCACCATCTTATCCAAATCTGCCGCCAAGCAGCAATGTTAAAAGCATTGTTGTGTTCCGGTTGTCAGTGATAAGATATAGCCAGTCCCCCAAATGTGTTGGGGTTTCCGGGTCAGTACGCTTCCACCTTCGACCTCATCTTCACTTAGGTAACATCAGATGTGATTGAGGTCAAGTACCAAAGCGTTGTGCATTAAAAAAAACTACCCTTTTAGGGAGTCAGTTGAAAATAATAAACATCATGTTGAGGTTTCACTGGACACAAAGGTATCCAGACCGCGTGTCCAGTTGGTGCCAAATTCGTACACTGTAATGAAATCTGCGATGTTCGTAGCCTCAATTATTTCTTTCGTGTGTAACTTCATGTTAGGACAAATCGCGTATTGAACATTTTGGTGGTTTACGACGGTACGTATATAAAATTGGAGTGTGTCATTTAATAATCCGGTATAATGTTAAATATTCTTTGTATTTATTATTTTGCGTGCAATTAAGGATTTCATAATTAAAATAATAAATTACCTTCTAAGAAGATTAGAAAAAATGTATGGAAAATAATTATAATAATGTGAGTGTTGGATACTTCTCGACCGACCCGAAAGTATATGTCAGAATGTTTTTATCTTTTTGGTAACCATAGGTTCTGGGTTAACGATTAACGGACTTGGGGAAATTTTACGGAAATTCACAAGTCCGTTAACATTTTTTAAAGTTAACACCCGTTACTCGAAATATTAATGCGCTTTCATCAAGCACACATGTAAGCCATACAATGATAGGTTAGCCAATGTTTTTCCTTGGCAAAATACAAAACATGTGTTTCAAAAGAAATGTCTCAGTTTTCGAACACAGTTCTTACCGTCAGTTAAGATTTCGGCCATCGATTTTTTGTATGTTATATAAAGTACCTAATGGACCTTGGATTATGTCGTTTATTGCCCGTGGTCCGATCGCCGAGTTCTACTGATCGATCCATGGGTAATTTCTTTGCCTGTGGTTCTATCAATCGGACCATCATTATAAAAATATAAAATTGTATTGGTACTGGATCTACTGGAATAATAGTACCAAGGTAAATAATTATACCCATGGTACTACTATTAACATTATTTAGAAATTAAAAAATACTTAATTATATGAATAAAATTTATTGAAAACTTTAATAACTATATAAAGGTATTCTCCATTTTATAATACTGATAATCGCCAAATAAAATTATTAATGAAACAAATATCACTACGTAAATCGACATTCATTGTGGAAACGCGGTGCAAAACGGTCTAGGATAAAATGTATTTAGGGATATAAATTCAAATAAGTCATGTAGGAGACTATACGTATTAACGTATAGTCCCCTAAATTATAAAATTATTGATAGATAGATAGACAAAGCCTTTATTTGTTTCCACAGTTACACACATACATTTAGCTTATACATATTACATATTGTAATATTTTAAGAGTACTTAAATACTACTTATGTAATTTATGTAAGCAACTGTTTGTCTCTCAAATAAATAAATAAAATTAACTTCGTTAGTAACGATTAACGGATTAACGAGTGACGACCGATTGGTGTAGTGGATAGTGACCCTATCAGCGAAACCAACGGTTGCGGGGTAAATGTTTGTGTGATGAATACGAACATTATAATCCCGAGTCTTGGATGTTTATATAAATATTTATGTATGTTTATCCGTTATCTAGTATCCATAGCACAAGCTTTGCTTAGTTTGGGACTAGATGATTGGTGTAAGTGTCCGAAATATTTATTATTATTATTATTATATAAGATCCAGCTATACTCCTCAATAAGGCCATTCTGTTCTACTAATCCCAAACATCAGTATAGCATTATAATCTTGTCATTCAAAAAGAACACAGAGTAAAAACAATTTTGAAATCGCTCGCGCTCGTCACTTATACTGTGTCTACAATAATTCCATAACTAACGCTAGATTGGTTGCCTACTCTATTAAGCTCAATAAATTATTACCTATTGAATTTGACATGTCAAAATATCTGTACTCTTTGATAAATTATTAACTTGGTTTATTAATATTATTATAGTGATTTTTTGTATTATAGTAATTTAACCGTTACACTTCTCGCCGAAAATTAAAACTCCATCCACATCACCTGGATGAGTGGAAGTCTACCACTGTACGTTTCTCAAGAAACTTCCTACCACGTACGACCACCCTGTGGAACGGACTTCCTGCAGCGGTATTCCCGAACGAGTACGACATTGGAACCTTCGATAAACGAGCCTACACCTTCCTCAAAGGCCGGCAACGCATCTGTGACCCTTTTGGTGTTTTCCATCAGATGACCCGCATGCTCGTTGCCGCCCTCTCATATAAAAAAAAGTGATGGGTAATATGAACGAAAAAGGCGTGAATGAGGATGGGGAAGAAAAAAATGTACTGCGCCGACCCCAAATAAATTGCGACCAGAGCAAGAAGATAATGATGATTAATATTATTATAGTAGGAGGTGATTCGGAGCAGGATAAATAGAATGAAACATACAGTTTAAAGAAACTAAAAAACACTCTGGAGTTCCACCTGCTGGCTCCATCATCAGACCTTCGAGTTCAAGTGCAATATTTTTTACTCGTCAAAACAAATCATATCTTGAAGTGTTTACTAGTAGCCACTGAAGAGTTACATCATCCATCTGTCTCCATCACCAGACCCACGACACCAAATGCAATATATAATTATAAATTATAGTATTGTCAGCCGTACTACATATACAGTTTAACCGCCTCCGTGGCTCAATGTAAACAACATTGGGTTTACGATTCGGAGGTCGCGGGGTCGATCCCCAGCGGGGTACATGTTTAAGTACTCGGTTTTGTTGGTGATAGGGCATTTTAAATGTCCGCCTGGCTAACTACCACCATGTTATCTAAATCTGCCGCCAAGCAGCAATGTTAATGGCATTGTGTCATTTGTGGTGAGAAAATTGTTTATTTTCTCACCACAAATGACGCTTTACAAAGTGATTTTAGGACTAGGTAATACATAGAACTCATTTCTGGGAAGACTGGTGCCTGAAAAGGAAGAACCAGAATTACAGGTCACCAGGCCTCCCAGCTATGGACATAGTGTATTAGAGCAGAGATATGGTGATTGAGGAAGAAATACTTAAGGAAAGATACAAGCGAAAAGGAAATCACGAAACATAAGACCTGGTTCTTGGAGTGGAGTTTTAGTGTTGTGCATTGTTTTTAACCCCCGACGAAAGATAAGATAGCCAGTCCCCCAAATGTGTTGAGGTTTCCGGGTCAGTACTCTTCCACCTTCGACCTCATCTTCACTTAACATCAGGTGTGATTGAGGTCCAGTACCAACCCGTTATGCATAAAAAAAAACATACCAAGTTTAATTCCAATACGAAAATTCACTTCCAATATTTCTTATTTATTTAATCAGTTACAAGAAGTGATGCTAGTAAAAGCGTGTAAAAAAATAAACTAAAGTATCAGTGGACCCTATGGAATGTTTTGCCAAGGTTAAGTTAAAATGTTAAATTGAGGAGCTCTGTTTTCACTATGTAATTTTTTAAAGTGTGCAGCAGCGCCTCGTGTTGTCGGTTCACTGACCACCATGACAGGTCGACGGACGGCCGCGCCCATTCTGATGCAAAATATCGCTGAAATTTGTAAAAATGTTGTAGTGTCCAGATATACTTAACATAAATAGGGCAATAAATAGTATTTCTAAGATGTCACCACATTATTAAATTATATATTTAAACCTACTTATTACAGCACGATATTTTTATATAAATATGAACCGCATAAATTCAACAGCATCTAGGAATTAGTAATCTGCAGCACTATAATATATCAGACATGCAACATGGAAACTTGAAAACGTCACCTTGTATTTCCATGCGAAAGTTAAAATTTTTATTCATGAAGAAAAACATATTAGGGACCTATAACATTTTAAGATCAATATGCCATATGGAATAGAGGAGATTGGAAGAAAAAGACGTAATGCGCCGACCACAGATTAATTGGCAACAGGGCAAGACGATGGAATAAAATGTCATATAACTGCACGGTGTGGTTGGTCAACTTTTTGTGTGATTACGTCTATGTATCGCGACATACTGTCGACTAAAATTCACAGTTCTTCTTCTTTTCGAGTCAATGGCAAAAACTATGAGGACGAAAAGTTTGACCCAAAAAGTAGCAACATAGATGGGTTTTGGTTTGCTACAAAAACACCCTTCTCTGTGTAAGAAACCAGTCAAAAGCCAATATATGATATGATGATAATAACTTCAGTCTATAACTTTACTGACACGTAAAATAATATAAACACAACACGAAAGGTAACCTTTGTATTCAGTGTTGAAGCAACGTTATTTAAGATCTTGGAACTGTCAAACAGGTTCCATCAAACAAAATTGAAACTTTCGAAACATAATTATGATGAAGTATAAGGCCACAGACTAAATACCTAATAGAAATGCTTTATACTTTGGTATGTTCATAGGACTATTTCTCATCTTTATGAGCCGCGGGTTAAAACCCTGAGATTATAGTAAATGTTCACCATCTATTTAGATGACATAATAATTTTCTCTAACAATTAACTACGAGATATCTATAGTAATTGCGTCATCTAAATAAAACGAGTAATAAATTACGCAAATAAACAACCCTTTGCTAACTAAAGGTTTCAGAAAACGGTGACGTGGCTGAAAATAAAATTGTGATTTTAATAAAATGCAAATGGCATGTCTCGTCATCTCCCCCATTTGGTGATGGCGCCACGGACGGACGGCTTTCGGAGGCGTTTTTATATGGAATATTTAAAGGTATATTCAGGCACAACGTTCTTTCGTATACAAATTAAAATTAGTAAGGAAATAATTTGATAAGATGTCGTTGATTTGTTTATAAATCTTTATATTATTATAGTATTTACCCTCAGCTTAGCGAGCGTGGCATTAGTTTAAATGTGTAGTTTACTTTCCTGTAGGAACTACTCACTTTATTGGCATAAAGTAGTAGACTAGTAATAGACTATTGATTAGTGTACCAAATTTCATATATTATATTTACTAGCTTTCCGCCCGTGACTTAGTCCGCGTGGAAGATTTTATCAAAATCGGTTCAGCAAAAAAAAATTGCCTATATGTTAATCCAGATCCTAATCAATCAATGAAAAACAGCAACACTGCTGAGTCCCTACCCATTCATCACAATACTGTGGTTCTCGATTCTATGTACCTATGCTTGCGTTTTCTTTTTGTGATGAATAAATACCTTTTATTATTTATTATTATTATTATAATCTCTTTTTTTTTTAATTATAATTTCATCCAAATCCATACATATATACATATAGACATACACACACACAAACTTTCGCATTTATAATGTTAGTTGGGATGATGGGATTCGTTCGATTGCTTGAATTAGATTGGATATTAATTCAGTGCGTGAGTTCTCAGACACGAGTTGTCGCAGTCGCATTCGATAGCCGTTTTTGACTAGCTAAGGAAAGCAATGTCTCTCGGTCAGGATGACGACTAATGAATTTTCTTTAGACTGTCTCTATGCTTTGGATGGCACAGTCCAACCTGGGTATTTTCAATTAAAGGCATCGTTGCCAAGTCGATGGCCCACCGGGCGGCTTAAAATCATCGACAGTATGTGAGTCTGACACCATCTACCGATCCCCACAGCTTCCTATCCAAGGGATGGTAGCTATAACCCAACAATGAGGACGTAAGGCTGTTAAAGTGGGTACGACACCGATATCAATTTAAAAAAAATTACAAAAAAACAAAAATTACAAAATACACTTTGAATTTATTAAATATGTACATGAAACAACAAATTTATAAAACACAATTAAAAATGCCTAGGTATATCTTATAGAAAAAATACGCCGTCCAACTCGTTTCCGTGAGACATACTACCTAGTACTCCTATATTCGAAATTGTAAAATTCTATAGTCAGAATCTAGTCGATGCTAGGTATGTGCGATTTTTTGGATGTTTTTAAATGATCAAAAAAGATAATATATCTTCGCTATAAAGGTTTCTCCAACCTTAAATTCAACATAAAAACGACAAAAGGAAACAAGCAATATTTATCAAATTTATAACTAAGGCGAGCTTTATTTGACACCCCGAAGGCGAGGGCGAAACCAATTTTTAATATGAAAACATAGAGCCATGAACCCATTAGTCAGACAGTTCTCTTTTTGAGCGGGCCAGCGACGGCATTTCATAGCCAAAACAAATCATGAATCACTGCCAAAACTCCTGTGACGTTGGCTCAGGAAGTTGGAGTCGCATTAGCTGGGACACAGTACACTCCTAGTTAGTAAGGTCTCTTGAAATAAAGTTCTACATTAAAAATATTTGCTTAAAAAACTAACGCCAAAAAGCTGTCTGGTTCTAACGCGTTTTGAGCGGCAGCTACTTTTGATGAATGACATCTCCGTATTAAATCCTCTCTTTAAGTATTTGCCTATTTATATACATATTGGAGCCATAGAGCGCAGTGTACTAAATGTAAAGCTGACCGATCGCGTCCGAAACACTACACTTCGCTCTAAGACCCTTGTTGCTAACATAGCCACAACGGTCGCCAAGCTGAAGTGGGTCTGGGCGGGCCATGTTTGTCACATGCCAGACGACTTAAACTTTATTAAACAAATTATGGCTTTAACTTTCATCAAATATGGCTAAGAACCTTTCACCTCATCATCATCAACCCGTAAACATCCCGGAAACACTGCAGCGATATAGGCCTTCCCTCGTATATGAGGGAGTATGGGCCATAATCCACCACGCTGGCCCAATGCGGATTGGGGACTTCACATGCCTTTGAATTATTATTTCTCAGGCATGCAGGTTTCCTCACGATGTTTTCCTTCACCGTTTAAGACAGTCGGATAAATGCACATAAGTAATTAAATTAAATTTAAAAACTCATTAGTACATGGCCTGTCTGGGAATCGAACCCGGACCTCCCAAATTGGGGAGACCGCGTCTTAAGCGATGGGACACCAACGCTCCTTCACCTCATTTAGTCTTCAATATAAAAAACTACACTTACGTCCCCAGATACGTCCAGGTGTGGACTGGACACACATACAACACAGTCAAATACGGATTAAAATTACGGAAGGGGTTAAAAATGCAACTTATGCTCACCACCCAGCTGCGTCAGACGTTGCTTCACTTCGCTAATCGAATAGTGAATGCGACTACTCCATACAACTTAGTGATATTGACTCAGACTCGTATTGTAATCAGACAAATGAAATATCTGCAAATCTTTTTTATGACAGACTCGAGACACGTTTCTGTGGGTGGAACGACGTGCCATGAGACTCATAGGTGATTATTCGATGACTGCTAAATTGCAGAGCCTCGAAAACCGTTTCAAAATCGCCTGTCTGTTTTCGTCAAGGGGTTAAAAATGCCACTAATAGTCACCATTCGATGATTGCTAAATTAACTAAATAACCACCCAGCTGCGCCAGACATTGCTTAACTGCGTTAAACGAATAGCGAATGCGACTGTTCCATGAGTGCTGCGTATCGACGAGGAAGATGTATGGCTGTGGGACTTTGTATTCTCATTTTCTTCCACCATCTTATTCCTCCATCGCCCTTCCATCTTCGGACTACTAGGAGTGGGGAGGGATGCCACCCTTATATAGTTAACATGCCGAAGATTCGCACTAAGCGGTTCAACACTTCATAATGCGAACAAGACATGGAACTCCCATCCGGCGTCAATCTTTCCTGAATCCTGCAACCGTGGAATCTATTGAGATCGCGTGCCTCATCTTCGGCCACATCGTCACTTTCCATCAGGTGAGATTGTAGTCAAACGCGTATCTAGTGAATCATTAAAAATATATATTGACAGTAATATTTGTACAAATCAGCAAAAATAGCGTCCCCGTCTAAATCAATGCAATCGTAACAAAAATCAAAGCTAAATCGAAGATTCCTATCATAACCACATATTAGGCTAGATATTACTAATATAAAGAATTGGCATGAGCAAACCGTTGCGGGCGCTGTATCAGAAAATCCATTATTTCTCCGAATAAATGTCTCCAATAACAATTTAAACCGTAGTATCTTATTGGCGTGCTACTATCAGACCGATCGAGTCAAATATGCGATCGGTCGTGTATATTTTGAGGTAATTTCGACTGATATTAGAGTAGGGCACGCAGTCTAGTGCGTGGCATTAATGTAACCTTGAGAGGCTTCTTACATAGAAATGTAGGGGAGTGATACATTTTCCGCAGGCAATTAGAGCACTTGTCTCCGTCCTCATTTCTGGTCTCGATATATTTAAAGAAATGTGAGGAGCTGTTATATGTGAGTAAATCTTATGAGGCGTTGTAACAATACACCCTGTAACGGTTAAGTGTAGTCATATTTTAAGGGCTTGTTCTACCCATCAATACGAACAACTTTTACTATGGGGGCAACTTCGAAATCGCGAAAAAAAAATGAGCTGTTCCATAGAAAATTTCAATAACCTCCCGATGCAATGTATGAAACAGCTGATTTTTTTTTCGCGATTTCGAAGTTGCCCCCATAGTAAAAGTTGTTCGTATTGATGGGTAGAACAAGCCCTTAAAATATGACTACACTTAACCGTTACACCCTGTATATTAGATTATTCGTTACTGCTTTGTTTAGGTGTGAATATATTCAATTTCCAACACAGTTGCCGCCTTTTTTTTATGCACAACGGGTTGGTACTTGACCTCACTCACACCTGATGTTAAGAGAAGATGAGGACGAAGGTGGAAGCGTACTGACCCGGAAACCCCAACACATTTGGGGGACTGGCTATCTTATCTCTGACAACCGGAACACAACAATGCTATTAACATTGCTGATTGTCAGCAAATTTCGATAAGATGGTGGTAGCTAGCCAAGGGGACATTTAAAATGCCCTACACCAACCAAACAGAGTACTTAAACATGTATCCCGCTGGGGATCGGACCCGCGACCTCCGAATTGTAAACCCAACGTTGTTTACATTGAGCCACGAAGGCGGTGAAATAGTAAATTCACATTTACAAATTAAACAAAAAAAATATATATAAAACACAAACTTAAAAATAAAAAAATTGTCGCAGATATTGCTGAACCGGAAGCCTAAGAGGCTAAGTGCGTTTCCTCTTTGGACACATATGCATATATACGTGTGCATATATTATTATTGTATTTATTGTACACTTCGTATAACTAAATCAGAAACATGATTAAAGAAATTATCATATATAGATTTAGATATACACCTCAAAATTACATCCTAATTTAATTTTAATTTAGATTTTTGGAACTTCTCATGGGAACTAATGCATGGGAATAAAACATGCCTGCGAAATTAAAAATAAACAAAAAGGCATGTGAAGTCCCCAACCCGCACTGGGCCAGCGTGGCGGACTATTGCCCCATACTCCCTCAATATGAGGGAAGGTCTATATCCCTGCAGTGGGATGTTTACGAACTGATGATGATGATGAATTTCTGTGACCTAAAGACGGATATATAATGTTAACAAATATTGAATCTTACACTTCCCCATTGTTGGGGAAAAGTCTCCACTCACTGGGTGAGGTTATGGGCCATAATGGCATAATCGCGCGGGCCCCGCATTAGTGGATTTGTGTCAGACTAGTGGCCCTTGTAGGCCACCGACTTGGCTTAATGTCTGCTTTCAATTTAAAACAACCGGGACCGACTATTTAACGTGTCCATCGAAGCACAGAAACACTCGAATTAAAGGTCACCGATCCAAGGACAGATCGCGCCAGACTTGCTTAACTTCTGTAATCGTGAAAGAATACTTCTCTATAGACCCACGTATAAGAATAACATTCGCGTGACAACTCGAAACAAAAAGAAATGCAAAAATACTCGTCTAAAATACCCAGCATTTTTCCAACATTTTATACGTCTGACCTTGTCAGATCCTATCGAGACATAGTAAAGTCGTTGGTGACACTAGGCTGTACGTCTAAGTATTTTAATACCGACCGTAATATAGACTAAATCGTTAAACTAGTGAAGTTATTTAGTTAAATTTCCTGCGGCGATGTCTCTGCCAAGAAGTCTCGAAGGTAACTTGATACAACTTAGTGATATAGACTCAGACTCGTATTGTAATCAGACAGATATAATATCTGCATTTTTTTTATGACATACTCGAGACACGATTCTGTGGAACGACGTGCCATGAGACTCATAGGTGATTATTCGATGACTGCTAAATTGCAGAGCCTCGAAAACTCGCCTGCCTAATTTCGTCAAGGGATTAAAAATGCCACTAATAGTCACCTCGCAGCTGCGCCAGACATTGCTTAACTTCGTTAAATAGCGAATGCGACTGTTCCATGAGTGCTGCGTATCGACGAGGAAGATGTATGGCTGTGGGACTCTGTATTCTTATTGTCTTCCACCATCTCATTCCACCGTCGCCCTTCCATCTTCGGACTACTAGGCGTGGCGAGGGGTTCCACCCTTATATAGTTAATATACCGAACATTCGCACTAAGAAGTTCGACTCCTCATTCATTATCCGAAAAGCCAAGGCATGGAATTCTCTTCCGGCGTCAGTCTTTCCCGAATCCTACAACTTTGAGATATTCAAGAGCTGAGTGAATAGGCATTTACTGAGATCGCGTACTTAATATCTGACCACATCGTCACTTTCCATCAGGTGAGATTGTGGTCAAACGCGTATCCAGTTAACCATAAAAAAAAATAAAAAAACCAGGCCAGCAATGCCAGTAAAGGCAATTTGCTGAAAGATTGTAAGATTAGGGGAATAGCGACACAGCAAGGGGTTCTGTACCCTTAATATTATATATTCAGTACCCTTAGTACCATTAATACCCTGTATTAATGAAAAAACTGGATGGTGATTGTGAATATTAGATAAATCGACAAAAAAATAATTTAAAAAATGGCATAAAATTGGCATAGATGGATTGGTAAAATATTACTGCTTATGCTACACCGAATGCATATTCATGTCTCCGAATTTAACAGCAAATAATAATAATAATAATAAATATCTTTAGACATACACACAGCGCCATCTAGTTCTACAGTAAGCAACTATATGCTTGTGTTGTGGGTACCAGATGGTTGATATAATACATAAATATTTTTTTTGTAGATAAATACTTATTATAAATGATCACCAATTGAGCCTCATGGGAAATCGTTTGCTTATAATTCGTACCCATGTCAAAAAAACATAGGGTAAGTCATTTTAAGGGATGACCTGATAAAAGGTAGTGTTTAGAATATGTATACGATAGTACCAAGTCTATGGTCAACTTACCCATTTGTTATTCCTTGAAGAATTGTGGGCCTCATCCGCTCCCATCCACTTTTGTCCTTTGACAGTAGAGCGATTGCGCGCTATTACGACTGTGCTATAGTGCTTTACTACCTTTGTGCCTTTCTGTGCATCATTTCTGTGCTTTCTAGAGCAGTCTATCTGTGCACGCAGTTGACATACCAACCTTTTGAAATTAGGGTTGGGAATTTCCATCTGTACAAGGAAATCTTTGCGATCGTCCTGGTTCACCAGATGAGTGTTTTCTCTATCTAATCAGGTAGCATGGTGAAACTGGGATGTTATTATAGTAAACAATCTGAAAATTACTATTCGCGAGTTCTAAGAAGTAACCTTTACTCCACGACATTCATAAAACCAACAATTTTTTGACGTCGCACCAAATTTCCCAGAGGATATTCAAAGAAAACATTTCATATTTACTTAACCTACATGTTCGATTACTTTGTATCTATTGGATCATTTTTCAGTGTGGCCTTTTCTGTTAAGCAAAATAATAAGTAACCATTTGCTGCCTAGATTTTAGATAAAGATGAATCTATGTCGATTGCGTGGGTGTAATATCTCAAGCTGATCAATGATGATGATGAATAATTGAACCGCCAGAAATTGGCAAAACAATCGACTTCAGTCAGGTTCCACTTTCTGAAAGTGAATTCTTGACTTGTTGGTGTAAATACCAAAAAGGCTATACGTATGCTTATAATATGTGAGGATTTCCCTCAATTCCTCATAGATCCCATCATCAGAACAGGATTATGATGAACTTGGGACCACCCTGGAAGTATTAAATAAAAAGAATTTTCCGAGTCAGTTCATAAATGACTGAGTTCTGAGGTAACGGACATAAAATAAAAAAAAATAAAAAATAACAAGCGAAGTGACAACCTCCTCCACTTTTAAAATCGGTTAAAACACATGGAGCGACATCCTGTTTGGTGTAGTGGTTAGAAACTCTGCTGCTATACCGAAAGGTCGCGGGTTCGAATCCTGCTAAGGGCATACGTTTGTATGTAGAATACAGACATGTCTTCCCGAGTTATAGATGGTTTTACATTTATATATGTATTTATTTAAAAAAAATGTATTTGTGTAATATATCAAACATCTGGTATCTATAATACAAGTCTAGTTGCTTATTGTGGAACTAGATGACGCTGTGTGTATGTGCAAAGTTATTTATGTATTTATTTATACCCTATTAAAAACATACTGCTGTTGTTAGGGACGTGTTCTTTGATTTTCTGTTAAGCTAAATGATATGCAAAATAAGATTTGCTATTCGCCATAATACGGAGAAGAGTTGACGATCGAAGTTTTTGAGACAATTTGAACCACAGCTTGTGCTAAGAAATTACAATTGACGATATTCTGATTTCCGATTAGCAATATCTTGGACCTCGATCCTGTCGGCTTGTCAGGCGTTTCCTTTCTTATATATGACAATCTTGTATATGTTAAGAGAAATATATATTCATTCGAGAAACATTGTGACCGACATAATGTCAATACAAGGCACAAAAATCAATTAGCTGTACCTTAGACTTACTAAAGTTAGTAAGTCATTCAGAGGTCAATGTGTGCGCTTCTACAACAAGGTTCCCATGGATATACAGAA
The DNA here is from genome assembly GCA_949316235.1 of Oegoconia quadripuncta. Taxonomy (NCBI): domain Eukaryota; kingdom Metazoa; phylum Arthropoda; class Insecta; order Lepidoptera; family Autostichidae; genus Oegoconia; species Oegoconia quadripuncta. The sequence continues at coordinate 36,988,474 of OX438745.1, forward strand.
TCTTCCACTTAATAAATTTTAACTTATTATAAAACAAAAATTATTTAAAAAGGGATATTACAAAATTTCAGACTACATTAATGATAGTAATCCATGGGATTAAACGGCTCCTCTACACGATATATTAAAATTGTTGTAACCTTTCTAGATTGTAAATGACTTATTGAAACAAGACAAACCCTCTGAGTTTCTCGCTAGCTCTTCTCAGTAGTGGTCGCGTTCCGAGCTAGTGGTAGTTTAAAAAACAAGTGACGTTCATAAGTGCATATTGTATTGCCTACATGAATTATTTCATTTCATTTCATTTTCATTTCATTTCATTAATGATTCCTCATTCCTTATGTGGACTTGATATATCTGCTCACTAACAAATACAGCATATCACTTGTTACTTCGAAGTCCTTGCCAGATCTACAGAAAGTTTGAAAAGCGAGTCCAATTACCGGGTGAACTAGTCTTGGGCAAGAATAATGAATGCCCTGAGAATTCACGAATTTCACTCATGTCCCTAAAGGGGAAAAGAGCAAAATTATTAAGAGGGTCGTGTTCTACAAACTTCAAAATTAAAAATCTTTCAAATGGCTAAGCGAATCTAATGAAACTTTGTAATCATAAACAGGCAATGATTTAGTAGTCCTCTCCACAACAAACTTTAACATACATACATACATAACGTCACGACCTTTATGCCAAATGGGGGGGGGGGGGTCAGAGATATCCCAAACAATAGTGTTTGGATGTTCCAAAAATTAAGAGTTTAATGATTGAAAGCACATCCATGGTTCACCTTATGAATATATAGAAATGCACACGTGACAGGGGGTGAGCCCATCGCCATTGAAACGTGCAAATCTAAAGTCCCTGATAATTTTTGTCTAGACAGCGCCATTTGGCACTAATTCTCGACTATAGTCGTATTCTAACCAATTTCAAATAATATTGGTGTAACCTGCTGCATCTGGAATAGTCTAGGTTAGTTTGTTTATGAAGCCGACTCGAACTCAGCACACGCATACTAATGCCGGCCATTGCTCCGAACAATCCAGCATGTACTGAGCTTACGTGAGCCAGTTATTGATACCCTTTAACTTTGATTTTAGTAGTTCTTGAAAATTCGTTACACGTTCATTGAATCGTACGTTCAAATCGTATGAGAAATTAAGTAGGAAAATCCTACATCACCTTTAGTAGCAACGGCTTGGCTGATGGATAAACGTTTAATACTGTTAGGGAATTCCTAGAGCGTAAAATAAATTAAATTATATTTATGAACATCAAGGAATGAAATTATATTGAAATTATTTTTGACATTGCTTTAAACTTTCTATGATCTGATTAAATTAGTAAATATAGTATGTATTTTAAAGCATAATATTTAGATAGTAAATTGAATATGTTCATTTTTTGTAAAAAAATTGTCAATGTGTGTACACTTGAAAAGGTATGGTTTGGTGTAACTAAAATATTTTTAGTTTAGCTTTAGTTTAGCTATGTAGCTGAATAGAAGAACCTAGATGTTATGTTATGTACCTACCTATTCACGGCAAATAAATTCTATTCCATTCCATTCCATTCTATTAAGCAAAGACATCTGCCAATGTATGACGACCTGTTTGGTGTTGTTTGGTGTAGTGGTTACCAACTCTGACCACTATACCAAAAGGTTGCGGGTTCGAATCCCGCTAGGGGCATATGTTTGTGTGATGAATACGGACATGTGTACCCGAGTTATGGATGTTTTCATTTATAATAAGTATTTATTTACAAAAAAAAAATATTTATGTATTATATCAACCATCTGGTATCCACAACACAAGCATATAGTTGCTTACTGTGGAACTAGATGGCGCTGTGTGTATGTCTAAGGATGTTTATTTATTTATTTATTTATTTATTTATAGGTAACCCAAATTCCACACACAATAAAGTTTTCATTTCATTTCATATATATTAGGGATGAAACCCACCTAATCGAACTCCTACCTGTAGGATAGATAATTTGTTTATTTGTCTCTAAGCACATTGCAAAACGATAACAATTAGTAATACTATGGTTGTAGTATTACAGAAATAAATAAAAAAAGGAATCAAAGTTTGAAAATGTCAGTTAGTGTTTGCTTTTGGGACAAAATGGTTCCAACTCAGCATGATGCTCCGCCCGCGGATGGTTGGAGCAATGGTATTCTGTTGGGACTAGTTTGGAACTAGTGAACAATATGAGATCGCAAGTGGATATGAAATACATAATTATACAATGTGATAGGGGTGGTACTTCTAACCCGTTAAGGCTAAATACTACATCCAAATCCATCGACAAAAAAAATAATATGGGGGGTCCAGCCCCCTTCCCCCTAAATTTATGACCATTTTTATTTTATTTTCAATGTACTGCGGCGCGCTCGATACTTTATGCGATATCAAAGGTTTTATACGTCGTAGAAACATGAAAAAAATGGCAAACGGTACCTAATGATACTGGCTAACTAATCAATTACTTTGTTTTGTGATTTAAAATCACTTTTTTTATGTTTTCACGGATTGCTCAAAACTAAGTAATATTTTTTTTTTGTCGATGATTTTGGATGTAGTACTGAGCCTTAACGGGTTAGAAGTACCACCCCTATCACATTGTATTGATATTACATAAGTGGTAATGAGGTACAGTCGTTCGACGCACAATTTACCGCTTTACGTTCCACCGAACATCTCAAAATTCTATAGCCAATCATTTACCCTTCAAGCCATTCGTCTCTGGAACTCCCTACCCGAATCTATCAGACGAGCTCAAACTTTGAATGCTTTCAATGTCGCCGTCAAAGAGCATTTGCTGGCGCTTTAACCTGTGCTCTCTTCTTATCTTCTCTCTATACCTTAGCACAATCCTGTTGTAGCCTATTATTATTATTTTATATATCAATAAATATTTATTTAGTACACCTGTATATCTACGTTTGTATTTTGTTGCTATTTTATAGATGTTATGTTTAAATAGTTACATTTGTATATTGATCTATGTGTGTATGTGTATGTAAATATATGATATTTATTCACGTAGTTTGTATCTGCATCCCTATTTAATACCGCACAACTTACCTATTTCAAATGTACTGTCCTTATACCCAAAGGTTGCCTGGAGGTTTCAGTGATAAGGTCCCCAAATTGTACATTCTATTCTTACCACTTTTCTGAAACTGTATTTTTATTGTATTGTCCAGGTAAGGCACTGATTTACGGGAGTGAATGCTGATTATAGCATAAGAAGAATGAAAGTAGAATTAATGCAGTGGAAATGAATTCATTGAGAAGTATGAATGGGGTGACTATGAAAGATAGAATCCGAAAAAAAAGAAATTATGGAGTTAAGCAGCGTGAATGAAGACGTAGTGACAAATTGGACATTACATTATTTGTTACTTAATTAGATAAATAATTAAGAAAAAAATATAATCCCACATTTTTACAGCCGGAATCGATTCTATACGTTTTTTATTTTTTATTTTTTTATTAAAAACTGGTTTCGCGTTTGACTACAATCTCACCTGATGGAAAGTGACGATGTAGCCGAAGATGTATCACGCGCACCCAGTAAATGCCTATTCGCTCTACTTGAAGATCCCAAGGTTGTAAGTGTCGGGAAAAACCGACGCGGGCAGTGAGCAGTCCGCATTATAAATGACGAAGCAAAGCGCTTACAGCGGATGTTCGGTATGTTGACAACATATGGATGGAAACCCTCGCCGCGCCTGGTTGTCCGAAGATGGAAAGTGTTTCTGATCAAAACTAATTTCAGGTTTCAGGTATACAATAATAACCTGCAAGCTAATTAAGCTAGTAGGCAAGTATCACTTTCTATTTTAAAAGCAAAGCGCTTAGTGCGGATGTTCGGTATGTTGACAACATATGGATGGAAACCCTCCCCGCGCCTGGTTGTCCGAAGATGGAAAGTGTTTCTGATCAAAACTAATTTCACGTTTCAGGTATACAATAATAACCTGCAAAACTCTGACCGTCACATCCGTTTAGCTATTCGCTTAATATGCCCACGTTTTAGAACGACTGCATTTCCTGGTAGTTTCCGATATGCTGCCACGAAATGTTGGAATAACCCGCCCCCTCCGGTTAAAAATTCGAAATCAATATTCTCCTTTAAAACCAACATGAAAACATATTTATTAAATTTACAAAGAACTCCGCTTTAAACAGTCGTTCTAATACATGAAACTGTGTACAAAATTTTATTTTAATTATAATTTTATTATGGTCTTATAGTTTTAAGTTTTACTACCATGTATTATGTCTATTTTATATACAGGGTGTCCCTGGAAGTATGGATCAAATCGAACAGGGGCATGGGAAAGGTCATTCCCAAACTTTTTAACCCTATGAATGTCGGTGCCATTTTTGACGGTTCAAAAGTTATGATCAATTTTTTACATTGTCATATTATCGAATAGTGCTTTTACAAAAAAATTTTTTAAAAGAAAACTAGCAAAGCTATCAGCTTAATTTTTTAATTAAAAATAATTAATTAATTTTTTTTTTTTTTTTTTTTTTTTTTTTTTTTTTATTTTTTTTTTTTCAGCTTAAGTTTGGGAATGACCTTCCCCATGCCCCTGTTCGATTTGATCCATACTTCCAGGGACACCCTGTATACATATTTGTGTCGTTGCTTAGCTGCGGTTTCACACACTGCAGGTGCCACGGAAGATCAGCGCTGCAAGAGCGACCGCTACTGTGGCTTATGCTGAGTGGTAACCTTTTTTGATAATGTTCCTGTGTTTAGTTACCACCATTTGTACTAACTTTTACAATTAATGTTATCAAAATAAATAAATTTCTTTCTTTCTTTCAAACTAATTATTAGGTAGTAGGCAAGTATCACTTTCTATTTTGAAAAGAACTATAGCTGAAACATACCATTTGACGCATAGCGGAATAATATACTATGCAAATCAAACCGAACGCGCATCGGTCGAATTGATTGAGCCTCTAACGAACTCGTAGCTCCTCCATTCCTTTTTCCAACGGTTTTTGTGTGCCGAAAATCTATAGGGGCTGGCGATCACACGAGAAATAGATTAGCGGCCTACAGACAGACATTGGAGAGAGCATTCGGAACCTATTTTTAACTCCCGACGCAAAAATAAGGGTGTGTTACATGTTACACGGTAGTATCAAAATACAGAAACGTCAAAATCAAAAATGCTTTATTTTGTAGGTACACAGGGTACAACTCAAATAGTAAAATTTACATCTTTAAAGATGCTGTGGTTGATGAAAAATACGCAAGAAATTCGAGGGATTGCTCCTTTAAAAACAAGTTCTGACATTAGAAAAAGGTTTTTTATTTATTATTTTTATTTATGCACAACGGGTTGTTACTTGACCTCCATCAAGATGAGGACGAAGGTGGAAGCGTAGTGACTCGGAAACCCCAACACATTTGGGGGACTGGCTATCTTATCTCTGACAACCGGAACACAACAATGCTATTGACATTGCTGCTTGGCGGCAGATTTAGATAAGATGGTGGTAGGTAGCCAGGCTGACATTTAAAATGCCCTACCACCAACCAAACCGAGTACTTAAACATGTACACTGAGGATCGAACCCGCGACCTCCGAATCGTAAAGGCAATGTTGTTTACATTGATCCACGGAGGCGGCTAAAAAGTTAAGGTTAATGTGTGTTACATGTTTTACGATAGTATCAAAATACAGAAACGTCAAAGTCAAAAATACTTTATTTTGTAGGTACACAGGGTACAGCTCAAATAGTAAATTTTACATTTTTAAAGATGCTGTGCTTGTTAAAAATGCAATTTCCCCTCAGAAAAACACGCAAGAAATTCGAGGGATTGCTCCTTTAAAAACAAGTTCTTACATTATAAAAAGGTTTATATTTATTATTAATAGTGATGTAGCCTGGCATGCGATCTGACACTCGATTAATGATTTACTGATAAGGCTGTGCTGCACACATTAACTCTGTTTATTCTCTCTTTTAAAACGGATCACATGGTAATATTATAAAATTGATCGACAAGAGACTCCTCTGGAGCGACGGTGCAAGCTCTCCCCGAATGAATTCCTATTCTTCCTTTAAATCGTATTTCTTCTTAAACAACGCGCCATCTACCACGGCAAGCATCACATCACACGATCCCAAGCATTCTCCTTGGACCGTCGCCGCAGTACCGTCTACCTTCATTACCACTGTTGACCCTGACTTACAGAAGTCACAGTGAGAGGAGCGCAAAGGCAGGATCTGTACAATGATCTACTGGGCCAAGGATATTATTATAATAACATAATAGTTGACGACCGGTTGGTGTAGCGGATCAGCGAAACCAACGGTTGCGGGTTCGAATTCCGCGACGGGTAAATGTTTGTGTGATGAATACGAACATTTATTTCGGAGTCATGGATGTTTATATAAATATTTATGTATTTTTATCCGTTATCAAGTATCCATAGTACAAGCATTGCTTAGTTTGGAACTAGATGATTGGTGTTAGTGTCCGAAATATTTATTTATTTATTATTATTACTTGTTTGTAGTGAAATCGTAAATGTGCAAACATTGGTGCCCAATTGAATCAGCTGTAATCAACTAGAATCACAACAAAGACGATGCGACACACGGGAATATGCAGATTGCAGCGTTGTTTACAATGCATCAGTCGACAGCTGCACAAATATGCACGTGCCAAGCAAATATCAGCTTTAATTGCTGCGTTAGATGCCACGATATGCAAAACTCATACAAGTTATAATTTCAATCACTTTTATAGATGCCACGTAATTTACAAGCTATAACTTTAATCAATTTTATCCGGTGAAATGACTTTAGAGGGATCCTAAAGCACTCGTCACTTCACTATACTTTTTCGATTAACGATGTTAAGCAATATCTGTCGCGATCAGGCTTTGGATGGGTGATCACTAGTGGCATTTTAATGCGAATGTTTCTGTGAAACACAGGCTGTCAGGTGGTCACTAATCTGACACCCATTCACCAAACCGCACTGGTCCCACCAATTGGATTTTGGCTCAATTTTCTCCCAGAGAAAGGAAGCTGTGCGCCATCTGTGGAGAGTTATATGACTATTGATGATGATTCCTACGGATTGTATTACTGTGAAAAAGAGTGTGAGGCAATTTTCAAAACTTCAAACTTCAAGCATTTATTTCAATGTAAGGTACGTGATATCTTTATTGAATGTCAATTTAAATCTACTGGAAATAAAAAAAGTTTATTGCATTTATCTGTCAGTCGGTATGTCCAAGCTACTACCACTTCGGAAAGGGAAATCATCTGTGGGAAAAGAAGCGGCGCAAGAAACCCACAGGATCATTGTTGTCCTTCTTTTTTTAAATAAAGTATATAACTAATACAATTTTATAATTTTGGGGAGCTGGTCGAAGTACACCAAGCATGTTTGTCATTGAGGTAGTCACTAATTTTACGATAACCCTATTTTGCTAATGTTATTTTGACATAATTTTTAAATTTTTTCTCAGTTACATTAACGATATTCTCAGGTATAAGGTTATAAAAGCGTATACAGTGTCCCACAAATGATATATTAACTTTGCTTAGTCTGAACTTATGGGTAGCCAATTTGTTCATATATCTTATATTTTGGGGCAGTCATTCCGTTGACGGATGCCCACTTCACTAGTGGTATTTGATATTGACAAGTGTCAAGTCTTTCTACAACGGCCAACGCTAAAACTTTCACAACCAATTGGCTGGACACTGTTTGCCATTTATAGATAGCCAAACAACTGCGACAAAGAAATCGATAGCATTTGTCGTTACCGAGACATTTGCCACTTTAATGCCCAACCGGCTATGAGCGATGTGCCCTGCCCAATACCACTTCTACTTACTAATCAAGGTTGATCTAACGACAGAGATCTTTAATCAACGTATCCTGCCTAGGCATAGGTGATTCATTTTATTTGAATGGAAAATATATCAGTAGCGTACCACCGGCAGCAACCGTCTCGGCAGACTGGCTTGAAGCAGTAGCTTAATTATATTATACTGTATAGCATTCACAGTCTCACTATATCCATATTCTGACGTATTTATTTATAATACTATTACGTAATTATTATTCTGTATATTTACACTACACTATACATACACTAACCCGACTATAATTATTTATTCTCATTCTGCTCATTATTGTGCCTCACGTGGCGTCCGTGCGTCTCTGGCCATTTGGGGGCACTGAAAACCAGCGCTGTGATTCGTCGCAGCATAAGCTGAGTGCTTGTGCACGCCGCAACACGTGACAGCATTGTCGGTATCTTCTTCATAATTGTATTTGTGTTTTAGCTATAATTTACTACTTCTTTGTTTTTGCATCGTATTGTGGCGTTCATAATAAACTATTCTTATTCTTATCTTCTTGGTCTGGTCCCAATTTATTTGGGGTCGGTGCAGTACGTCTTTTTCTTCCAATCTCCTCTATCAGCTGTTACCTCACCATTTAGGGAGATTATGATAGCATAACAAAGTGCAGAGTAGATACTAATAGTGGGTTTGGTTCGCAATTTTTTATTTATAATTTGAAAATCTACGGAGGGAGCAGCAGTGGACGTACTACGGCTGATATGATTAAATAAATATCATTTCAAAACTTGCCACAAAAATATCTAAGATTTTTTGTTAATTTTATTTTATTTCGTCGGTGGCTCAGCGGTTAAGACGCGGTCTCTCAATTTGGGAGATCAGACCCAGACAGGCTATGTACCAATGAGTTTTTTAAATTTAATTTAATTATTTATGTGCATTTATCTGACTGCTCCTAAACGGTGAAGGAAAACATAGTGAGGAAATCTGCATGCCTGAGAAATAAAAACTCAAAGGCATATGAACTCCCCAACCCGCTTTGGGCCAGCGTGGTGGACTACGGCCCATACTCCCTCATATACGAAGGAAGGATTATATTCCCTGCAGTGAAATGTTTATGGGCTGATGATGACGTAGAGCTGATGCCGTAGCTAATTAATCGTGAAATTTATTAATTATTTGTTTGTTTGTTTGTTTGTAAACGCTTTATTGTACAAAAAGGCAATACAATAATGCGAACAGCCAAGGCATGGAACTCCCTTCCGGCGTCAGTCTTTCCTGAATCCTACAACCTTGGGATCTTCAAGAGCAGGGTGAATAGGCATCTACTGAGATCGCGTGCTTCATCTTCGGCCAGTTAACCATAAAAAAAAAAAAAAAAACATTAATTTTGCATTGATACATAAATTGAGTACAACTGCGGACTTATCCCAAAGATTATTTATATACTGGGCTCACATTTATAACGTGACATTGATATGGGAGTACATATATGTATACACTATTCACTGGGAGCATTCATGTGTAATGTAACGGTATACAAGCTGAGCATTACATCAGTATGCTGACCTGCCTCTATAGATATAGTGTGCTCTTTCCCTCGGACTGAAAATGAAGGACATATAGACGCCGCTATCAAACGTAAGCATGCAAATTTAATTAAAATTTGCCAAATGCATATTGGTACGCGTAAAGAACTATGCACTGTAAGGTTATATAGTCACAATTTATATATTTTGAAATACAAAGTTTTTAAACAAACGTATAAATAATCAAATAGTCTAAAATTAAGCAAAACTTGTGATATAAAAACTCTTTTAAAGTTAAGAGATTTTATCCCATACATCATTCCATACAAACTTCCAATTCCAAATTTTCCGATACAAATAAACCGATTCTAATCAAACTTTATACGTATAAGTAGGATACATAGATATAAAGAGTTAGTATTAGGTCCTTACCTATGAATTTGGCGTTTTGTATATTTTAAGTATTAAGTATAGCCAGCGTTAATTTTTAAAAGTAACCGCTTTATAAAGTTTCAGAGAATCTAAGAAATGATTTTGGGAAGCACATGAAAAGAACGCTGTTCAATTTGTTTTTATTATGTGATTTAGCCCAGAAATTAAAAAATATTTAATGTGAAACCTTGAAATAATATTCCATTTTCCAAATAAAAAACAAATTCGGATATAGCTTCGAAAATCGCAGGAATTGGTACATATGATAAACGAAGAAAAAAAACTCAAATTACATAGGTAAAGATCCAATAGAAAGCACTTATAAAATATTGAATTTAAAAGCACTAAATTACATTTTTTCTGTTACTATGGAAAATTCTAAATCCATGTAGCTGGTAGTATTAATTTATTGATTTTATATGAACATATATAGGTAAACGTCGAGACCGAAACAACATCGCGATTTTAAAATCGGTCAACGCCATCTCGGAGTTCTCGGCACAACTAAAAAAAACTTAGCCGATTGAACAACTCTTTTTCGAAAATGTTCTCCACTAACATTTTAGATCTATGTACACAGAGTGCCCTCATATAACTGACCAGCTTGCAAAATTTTCTAAGTCAATGCCGACGTTTTGGTTCTGAGAGTTTATAATAAGCCAGTCAACTTCAGAAATAGATCGGTAATTTCAACGCACCTGTCGGAACTGTTATGCCGTAGTGGTTAGGATTGTGGTCTGTAACCAGTGAATCAAGGATCGAATCCTACTAGTATCATCAACTTTTTTTATTTGTTGTGTTAATCAGATAAATCATTGCATTGAAAAAGACACACAACGGTGTCCGGAAATTATATTTATTGTTCGGAACATAATTTCTGCGGAATCAACTGCTCTGTGATATATTTGTTAGAAAGTAAAAAACAATTACATGTGTTAACATTTATTTACTATATAATAATAACCTTGTCACACAAGAACACATCTTAATCCGTCTTTAAGTAGTGTAATTCTATATAATACCTACTTATTTACAAGACATGGTTACATCAAGTTAGAATCAAGTTTATTCGACTGGGGTTTTAATTTATTTAATTGTAGTAGGAGTAGAATGTGGGATGACCAGTTTTCAAAACAATAAACAGTTTTTTCCTCCAGGTTATTACTTTCTCCAGACTGAGTAGGTAAACTTATTTCTAAATCCAACCCAATCAACGAAAGAATGCATTAATTCCATACCAACACTACTTATTATTATTTTTAGGACATAACGCACAATGTTTTAGTTATTTGAGAAATTTTAATATTCGATATAGACAGACCGTTTAAAAAAGTGTAGTGAATAAACTTGCTATGTGAATAACATTAAACATCACTAACACTTTACATTTTTTTTTGGATTTAACCTATTCGCACAGATAATTCCACAGTTATACTTCACAGTCACCGAACAAAGAATATACAACATTTTTGAGTGGCATAGATTTATATTGGTCAATAGCGTAACGGGCCACCTTCACGATCAATAACTTGCTGCAAGCGGCCTCTCATTTCGGTAACCATTGTCCAACAAACATCTTTACCACGTAATGACTCCCATGTGGAAGTCACTAGATTATCTAGATTTGATCTAGATCTGACATCAGATGAGTCCCAATTGAGAGTCATCAAACCCCATAAATTTTCAATAGGGTTTAAATCGGGACTTTTGGCAGGCCAATTGATAACTGTGATATTATTCTGTGTTGAGAACCAATCACGCACAATACCAGCGCGATGCACTGCACAGTTATCTTGGACAAAATAAATGTGTTCGTTCGGATAGTGGATGCGCACAGTTGGTAACATTACGTCACGTAAAACTTCTAAATATGATTCACTATTGAAACGACCACCCACTTCAATTAATTCACCAGGTCCCATGGAACTCATCCACCCCCAATATCCCAACGTTATTCTACCACTTAGTCTATTTGGCAGAATGTTAATTTCATTATAACGCCCTCCTCTTCGACGCCATAAAATCTTGCGGCCGTCCTTATCTGATCTAAACGTTTTCTCGTCCGTGAAAATAACAACGTTGTTTTGCCAGTCAAAATCTAAATATTCTTGAGCAAACCTCATTCGATTTTGGCGGTGATTGGATGACAAAGGAATTTTCCTTGCTGGTCGATACGGTTTAAAGCCTGCGATGTGTAAGTGTTTCCTTACAGTCTTCATTGCTATTCCGTGCAATACAGCAGTTGATCGCGTTGTCGAAAATGGATCCTCAGTATGCCTAGCCACGATCTCCTGGTGACGAATAGAAGCTGACGTAAACATTTTCGGAGCTCGGCCGGGACGTTCACGCTGCAAGTCCCCTGTTTCGCCATAGCGTTTAAGCCATAACTTTACCGTATTTCTCTGTGAACAATTAATAAACTGACTATAAGATCGATCACAGCAATACTTAGATTTATCATTTACCTATGCAACAAAGATTATAGTAAATGTGAAATTATGTGTTTGTTACCGTTATATGGAGGCTTCTTGCAATTTCACTGATGGAAACATTTTGTTCATATAAAACAATTATTTTTGATTTTAGTAAATCCGTTAATTGAGGCATTGCGAAATCAAAAAAAAACTTAGAAGAGTAAACAAAGATATGATAAGCGTAGTCAATGCGAGTGAATAGACTGATAGAACGGACTGACTGTATTAGTAGTCATTTCATTCGAGCATATCGTCTTTTATCATATACCCACCTTCTTAACTTATTGTAAATAGCGTCACAACAAAATAGTATTGATTAAGTATTTCACTGCAGCCTACAGCTGAACAGCTGGCTCAACGGCTTGCAAAGCAACATATCGAATCACAGGTGAAGGTTCGAATCTCATGATATTCACAAAATATTGTTTTTGTTTGACACATTCATTTAAATATGTTGACCATGCATATTGATGAAATAAAAACAGTAGATATCCATCCTCTCGACATTTTGTCAATCAAAGCCACGAAACTTGTTTAATGAAGTGTTTGATATTGCTTCCGCGTGGTGGCGCTAGTGTGAGGTTATTTCTCCGCAATAATGACCGGCGTCATCTTGTGGTTTATTTTAATTTACAGAAATATTACAAATACGCATATTAAAATAAAAATTAACAAACGATATTTTGTAAATTTACCTCAAGAAATCTATTGTGCGTTTGGAAAATAATTTTCAAGTTTATCAGATGATGATAACGATAAGACGCCAAAAACCTATTAGAGATACAAAAAAGAGAAATGTATTTTTTTTATATTAAAGCTCGGATTAGAACCAATGACCGAACCGTTTTCTTTCTGAGCACAGAACCAATACACCAATTATCACATATGGAGTTGTGCGAAATTAACTAATACTATCGAATAGCAATTCTAACAGTAAGCGATTTTCTACCGGATTGCATTCATCTTAAAGATCAAATTTCATTGACACGTTTATTCGTGTAATGTTTGTTATACATTTCTAAATCTACACGTCGTAAGCGCCGCACTGGCAAACAGGTTGGCTGGTCAGTTATATGAGGGCAGTGTCTGTACGTACTTAATAAATATCTTTGCACATACACACAGCGCCATCTAGTTCCACACTAAGCAACTAGGCTAGTATTATGGATACCAGATGGTTGATAAACTACACAAATACATTTTTTTTTGTAAATAAATATTCATCATTCAAATATATGCCCTTAGCGAGATTCGAACCCGAGACCTCTTGGTATAGCAGTCAGAATTTTTAACCACTACACCAAACAGTCGTTTAAGTCTATAAAGTTTCATTAGAATCGGTTTATTCATTTCGGAAAATTTGCACTTGAAAGTTTGTATGGATTACACTGCGGAGGGAACCCTCTTAAAGAAAAATATACGCAAATTCCCTAAGAAATAGCTTGTAAGCGTACCTCATAATAAAGCTATTTTACGATTCCACTGTACGGATATTAGCGCTTCCTCAAATATAAAGGGTAAATATTGTTTTAGGCTTGAAAATATTAAGTTACGTGGGTCGAAATATCGATCGACGACATTTTTGTTAGTAATAGAGCTCTCTGGGGCTTGATTACGTAAGGTGGGGGTGATGTTTACCCCACACCCGACAGTAATTTACTCAAAATTGATATGTCGAGGGTTAACGTTAACCCTTTACGTTGATATCTATTTTATGTAACCATGGACATTATAAAAATGTAACCGCGGAAAGCAATAAATGATTACGATCTAAATATATCTAACGCGCCACACTTTATTTAACTTCGCTAATCAATAACGGACAGCGAATACGGTTGCACCACGAGAAACGCTTTATTGTACAAAGTAACACACATAATACTTTTTTTTTATTAATAATATATAAATATTTCGAGCACTTACACCAATCACCTAGTCCATCAAGCTTTGTACTATAGATACTAGTCAACGGATAAACATACATAAATATTTGCATAATACTTTGCGCAATAAAGAGTATTTGTGTTGTATTGCATTGCATTGCATTGCATTGCATTGCATTGTATTGTATTGTATTGTATTGTATTGTATTGTATTGTATTGTTTATCCATTATTCGGGAATAAATGTTCGTATTTATTACACAAACATTTACCCCTCGCGGGATTCGAACCCGTAACCGTTTCTGATAGGGTCACTATCCACTTCACCAATCGGTCGTAATTTAATCATTCACACACGTCATTAAATCAAAATAGTGTACAATCTTCTTATTGCTACTTATCCCATGGGCAGTCGACCCAAATTTACAAATAACAATGTTGATCCGGGGTACAGAAGAATGTTCTCAAACATTTACTCTTATTTATATATATAATACAATTATATACTTATATATAATAGATAGAGGAAGACCGATTGTTGTGAAGATCATTGGGGGAAGCTGAAATTTTTTTTTATGCACGACGTGTTCGTGCTTGAGCTAAATCACACCTGATGTTAAGTGAAGATGAGTTCGAAGGAAGCGTACTGACCCGGAAACCCCAACGCATTTGGGGGACTGGCTATCAGGGGTTGTCAGAGATAATGACAACCGAAACACAACAATGCTATTAACATTGCATTTAGATAAGATGATGGTAGCTAGCCAGACGGACATTTTAAAATACCACCAACCAAACCGAGTACTTAAAAATGTATCCCGCTGGGGATCGAACCCGCGACCTCGGAATCGTAAACCCAATGATATGTTGAATAGATAAATGTCTAAATGTATTATGCTCATAATCATATTTTTTGTTTGTTTGTTCGTTTGTAAACGCTTTATTGTACAAAAAGGCAATACATTAATTTTGCATTGATACATAAATAGAGTACAACGGCGGACTTATCCCAAAGAGGGATTTCTTCCAGTCAACCATAGGGTTAGTTAGAAAACAGCAGATTATTTATAATAGAATATACTAATGTTTAACAACACAATCACACAAATATACATACACATATATAAAAAGTGCTTCCAGATTTCAGAATATCATATTTTTGGGTTTCATTAGCTTGACCTTTAAATTACTAAATTCATACATTCATCCTTTACTCGACCATATTTGGTGCAAATAAATATTTCCATTTCATTTATTTTTACTCGTCGTTAGTGAGTGAGGAAAACATCACTTTAATCTCATCTGAATAATTTTTCACTAGCATTATGAACGTTACTGCTTTGACTCAAAGGTGTATACTTATCAAATAAATCTATTTCAACACTCCAACCTAACACCTAAGTACACCCGACACGTCCGTTTCCCACGCTACGAACGTCTATTCAGTGTTCGTGCTACGCTCGCTACGAGTTACGAGTGCTACGACCTACAAGCTACGGCTACGTACTTCATGCGTACAAATTGTGTGCCAATTTTGTAACAAGATGAATTTGTTGTTAGTTTTGTTACAATAAAGTATTTAAAATGATATATATTTATTAGTATTAAAACGGAATTTAATTGAACAAATAAAAATAAGAGTAAAAAACTTGCTAAGTGCATTTCCGGTCTCGCACAGTGTAGGGCTCCTTATTTACCCTGAAATTATATCCACATAGCAGGGAGCTTTTTGTTGTTTGTTAAATAATTTTGATGATAATTACATTTTATAAGCTTTTCTACTATTACCCATTAACTTGTAAAACCTACTTATCTGTGAATATTTATTAAACGGATCCCTAAATCGGAAACTGTTTAAGATAATGTCTAATATTTTTGAACATCAACATCATCAATGAACATCAACAGAAAATTCTTCCCCACTTTGCGTATAGGGCAGGTACCCAAAAAATATATTTTCCAAGATTATATTTTATCACTTTGTCGGCGTAATTAATATGTATGCTCATTTAAATTACAAGTTTCTAGTACTAGGAACCTCTGACCTAGGCCTCGGACAGTCAAACAGATGGACATGACAAAACACAATCATATATTATTTAAGTAGTCCTAAACAATAATACACGCCTAAATCGGACAAAAAAGAATTTGGAAATCCCCCGTGTGTCTTGAACCGAAAATTATATCCAGATAAATGAATAAATTGTGTTTAAAGTTACATATCATAGAAACGGATAAACTAATTTATAAGAAGCATTTAGTTCTAGATTTTGAAAAAAAAAGCGTTTTCAAATCGGTTCAGCCGTTTTGGTACCACAATGCCCCAGACAGACACACCCTCCAAACTTATGATAGATAGATAGATGAAGCATTTATTTACGCCACTGCGTTCACACACCTACACAACTTTTTAAATTATAAAGAAATATACTTACAAATAAAAGTAAAGAATAGAAAATACAAAGAGCGAGTGTGTGACGTAGTAGCACAAATGGGTTATAACTCAGTGTGGCACATCACTCAAAGAGCGAAACACTGGTTTTCAGTTACAACACCCTACAAGTACGAGTGCATAAAAGTACACGCAAGTTCCCGTCTGCGTGTACATTTGTGGTCAATCGTGAGTGAAAAGTGTCGGTTGTTGATGCAGCTAGTGTTGAGTAGTAATTATGATAACAAGTTAAATGAATGATAATGATGTGACAAAAGGAAAAAGAGAAGTGCATAGGAAGTTCCACTACAGGTAACGCTTTGGAATTCCAATTTTTTGTTTTTCCTTTATAAATAAATGAAAAAAAAAATAGTTTATTGACCAGCCAAAGAAGATTACACTATATCTATATCAAAAGCATTTTCTACGAGCCGGTCCAACGCAAACCCGCCCCCAGCCGGACCCCGTGCTAGGAATGAACCTGTGAGTACGCATAGTACATAAATATCTTTGCACATACACACAGCGCCATCTAGTTCCACACTAAGTAACTAGGCTTGTATTATAGATACCAGATGGTTGATAAACTACACAAATACATTTTTTTTTGTAAATAAATACATATATAAATGAAAAACATCCATAACTCGGGAACACATGTCTATATTCATCATACAAACATATGCCTCTAGCGGGATTCGAACTCGCGACCTTTTGGTATAGCAGCAGAGTTTCTAACCACTACACCAGACAGGTCGTTAAATGTGCCTAAGGTGTTTTTTGAACAAGCTTAATGATCCGATATGCCTTAATGGAGGTGGTATTATTATTCCAATTATGACACTTGTATTTCTGCATCAGGTGTTAAATATAGATACAATAGCATCATCTGTACACACAGGTTTATTCCTTGATCAGGGTCTAATGTTAGCCTGGAATGAATCAGTACTTGCTAATGTATATACATATCTCTTCTAACGAATCTTGTTTGGCTATGTAATAAGCTATTATTATAAAAATAAACTGCGGAAAAAGTATAAAATGTACGAGTATGTCATGTATACGAAATTTTCGGAAAATTACACGCACGCAAAGTCGCGGACAGAAAGCTAGTGTTGAATATGAAAAAATTAAATTGTAAATTTGAAAGACTATTATATCATCGAAACACCAAAAACTGTTAACGTCTAATTTTCTTTTTTTTAATTCGTTGTGTCCATTTCTTCCTCATAACAAGCTTACAGCAATACAGTGCAATACAATAATTTTTTTTACACTTATTTGTGAGAATCTGGTGTCTATGTCTATAAAATATAATAATCATCATCATCAGCCCGTAAACATTCCACTGCAGGGATATAGGCCTTCCCTCGTATATGAGGGAGTATGGGCCATAGTCCACCACGCTGGCCCAATGCGGGTTGGCGACTTTACATGCCTTTGAATTTTTATTTCTCAGGCATGCAGGTTTTCTCACGATGTTTTCCTTCATCGTTCAAGAGCAATCGGATAAATGCACATAAGTAATTAAATTTAAAACTCATTGGTACATGGCCTGCCTTGCCTGGGAATCGAATTCGGACCTCCCAAATTGGGAGACCGCGTCTTAACCGCTGAGCCACCGACGCTCTTGAGTATAATAATAAGAACTGTAAATAACTGTGTCGGACACTTACACCAATCATCTAGCTCCAAACTAAGCAGCTTGTACTTATTTTCATAAAACATGGCTAAGAACCTGCCTCCTTGATTAATCTTTAGTGTGAAAAGAGAACCGCACTAGGTCTACGCATTACGTCTGGACATACACACACACACACACACACACATCGCCGGCAAACACATAACACCAGTCGTTTTTCGCGGGGGTTAAAAAAGAGTACTATTTCCTGCAAAATGTCAATCGCAAGCGGTTCCCTCGCCAAGCAACAAAAATCTGATTGTTGTGTCAACGCGTGAAATGGACATACGGTTATAGTAGTTATGTACGCAGTTAACTGGCAGTCTCTGCCTGGCACTATTATCTTTTTAAAAGTAAAATACATGATTATCATTTACACAATCTTACTATGCCTCACGGAAGCGAGTTGGACGCCGTATTTTTTATATAATATATACGAGTAGGTATTTTTAATTGTGTTTTATGAATTTGATTTTTCAGTTTTTATTTAATTATCTTAATCTAAATCTATTGAAAATAACAATAGAATTATTTTTTCTACATGTCAGTATGTCCAAACTATATATTTATTCCCGAGTCATGGATATATTTTATAAATCTTTATGTATGTTTATCCCTTATCTAGTATCTAGTAGTACAAGCATTGCTTAATTTCGGATTAGATGATTGGTGTAACTGTCCGAAATATTTATTTATATTTATTTATACTACGGAACTGTTTTTTGATGCACATCCGACACGCACTTGACCGCTAGTTTACATGGTATGCCGCTCATAATTTCCTTGGACTTTTTAAAATATGAGGCAAAAGTTTGTGAAAAAAACAGAGGTGTATGAAATCTTATCTAGATTCAGTTCCAATTAATTGTAGAAATCCTTAATTGTGGTATAAAGTTTTGCAAATATAATACAAATCAAAATATAGTAAATATGATAATAAATTCATAAACATTGTAACAATTATTTCACATCAACAACCGTAGTCAGAATGTGTTAAATATAATTATAAAACATTTTGTAATAACTTAGCATCAAAATAAACTAAACCCTATCAGCGTCTAAAACAAATCAGCTGTCAAATCCTGATGTACTATCCTCGACAGTATTCCCTCCACATAAAGGTGTTATTCGCTTGCTCCCAAATCATGTGTTTGTATACATCATAACAAGTCATCAACCTTCTACATCGACCTTGACCACGCAATTGGTACTTACGTTTCAATCCAATAGATATGTATCAACTTACACTTAATTTTTATGTACACTAAAGGAAAGTTACAGACAGTTACAACTGAAAAACACCAAAACGTAGTAAATGTTGCGCGTGCCACGTGCGTCCCACGTGTGACGTTGTGTGGCGTGCCGTGGCGTGGCGTGTGGCGCGTGGCGAGGTCGCCCTCTCGCGCGGGACTGAGCCATCAGTTGTTTCAGACGCGTTTGATTTGAAATAAAACCTGGTAAATGACGTCAGGGACTTCGGTACAGACTTGTTCTTTGGCAAGTAAGCTGTGAGGATTAGAGTGTTATTTGAAAGCCTTATAAGTTGCTAACTTGTTAATGTGATTATAACACGTTGATTAAAACTTTAAGCGATTTAATTATATTTAGATGAATGTAATGAATATAAAATGAAAGTAAAAAATGCTACAATTAGTAGCGTATGTGTATGACTTACCATTGCTTCGTTGCATGTATTTGTATATCTGCAATCCGCACCCATTCTCAAGAGTAGCTATTTATTATGAGTTGAAGCGCTCTCGTCAACTGAAATCTGAAACTGAGAATTGTACTTACATGTGACACGGGCGTGTCATATAATTAGTTCACTTGTCATAATTCTCTATTTTATTAGTTTTTTTTTTAATTTTTTTTAGGGATTTTTGTCCTATGGGACATGTCAATCCCATTGTACCCCTCGCTGGTTAACACAACACTAACACGATTTTTTTATTATTAGTAATGGGACGATACTCAATGTCTCACGTTTTTAAGTATGAATCATCATCATCATCTTCTTGTCCTGTCCCAATTTACTTGAGGTCTTTTTCCCCTATCTCCTTTATCAGCTGCTACCTCATCATTCACGCCCTTTTCATTCATATCACCCTTAACACAATCAATCCATTTTCCCCGGGTCTTCCTTTTCCTTTCCAACCATCGATGTCCATATTCATTACTCTCTTAATTACATTTTAAGGTACAAATATTTGTAATAAAACTTTTTTAATATTATTAAATATATTTTTATTATTATTTTATTATTATAGACGAGCAGCATTACTGCTGTTATGTCTATGTCACAGTGTTGGAAGGTTTCACATTGTTCATTATGTCGTTATTCAGTCAATATTTAAGTCATTGTTTCCTATCGTTTTTGGATACAGGAAAATATGAGCGGAAAAGAAACTCTGACTTTCTTCCTCGATCGGTTGATTAGTTCTCATTTATACTGTTTCGAATTTATTATCATTTAACAAATTTGATTCCGCGCCATCTCTTGGCAATCTACCGAACCACTACACATAAATTGAGTTATCGACAATGGTCCGAGAAAACGCCATCGAACAAGCTAGATGGCGCTGTCCGAGACAGTCATCAATAATTCTTTAAATATGTATCCAATCTATTCTTGAACGAATTCACTGATTGGGCGGAGACAACCAATCTGGCAGCTTAGTCCAGGCCTGAATAACACGGTTGCTCAGAAAGTGATGGGCGACATTGATGTCAGCGTGAGTGCGGTTATTCGCAGAGCGTATCCTCGTAACGGTCGTTTGTCTTTCATCCTGAATATGTCGTGCAAGTGAGTTTTATGAACACATTGATACCTCTTTCTGTATTTCTTTCGTCGAGATCTATCATTTTGATATCCATCTCGATGGGGTCCTGCAATTATTTGTTGTTAAATGTTACAATATGGGTGCTAGCGTCTGTTGTAGGGGTTTAATCATAATGACCTTTGGTAAACCCGGGGGTAGTACCTACGAATCTGATGATAACTCATTTATCCAAGACGTATATATATATATAGGCTCTAGATAGTAACGTACATACCTACACGATAAATAGATCTCACCTTTTTGCTTCATTTTAATTGTTACATGGCACACGTCTCTCGTCCTTCATTAGTTTCTACCCAGGCTCTTAAAAACTAGAACAGATACACCAATATTGTAGATATATTGCATTTATACCATTTATTTCCCGCATACACTTAAATATAAGCTATACCGTTATTGCAACAAGACACACTAAAAATGGATCGTACTAATAAAACTACCCCAAGTTAGTGAGACAAACTTAAAGATGATACTTGAGATTATTCCATTTCTTCCGACTATTTTGAATTTGAACAGAAATAAAAAACAAAATAATTGATAATGAAACTCCATGTCCATCCTGAGACGGCACCATCAATACGGTCCTTAGTTTTACATACCTTAAAATAAAAAAAAGAAGTTAATTAACAAAAAGTGTAAATAATATGGTAAATATATAAATAAAAGAGCGTGTGTGGCTCAGCGGTTAAGACGCGGTCTCCCAATTTGGGAGGTTCGGGTTCGATTCACAAGCAGGCCATGTACCAATAAATTTTTAAATTTAATTCAATTACTTATATGCATTTATACAACTGCTCTTAAACTTTGAAGGAAAACATCGTGAGGAAACCTGCATGTCTGAGAAATAAAAATTCGAAGGCTTGTGCATTCCCCGATTCTCATTGGGGTGGACTATGTCCCATACTCCCTCATTATGCGAGGGAAGGCCTATATCCCTGCAGTGGGATGTTTACGGGCTGAGAAGATATAAATAAATAATATACGTGCGTGTGTAGTGGGAATAGAAAGCCTGCCCTTGACTACGACAAACTTTCAAATTTCAAATTAATTTATTCAAAACAACGTATTTTACAACATAGTTGTCAACTGAGAACCTCTATTAAGTAAATCGCTCTTCCGCAGTGAAAGTTGTTGATCAAGCAGTACCTTAAAAAATATAAAATTGACCATTTTATGTACCTACAAAATAAAGTATTTTTGACTTTGTTACGACTAACTAGGTACGTAATAGATCTAGAAAATAAATAAACAAATAAAATAATAGGTGAATAGCAATGTGTAATTTTGCTTATGTGTGTATTTGAGTGTATCTTCCACTTACTTACTACATTTTTCTTATATTTACACATACATATTTCTATGAATATATTCCTGTTGTTACCGCGTTCTGTTTCAAGGCAACAGCGCAATCGTCTCGCGCACCGACTATCGAACTAAAGTAGGCCTTTTAATATATTCGTTTTTCATGTTTTGGCAGGGCCAAGGGCACTGGCTCCTGGGGGCTGTGTGGGCCATTGTTGAAAGTTTGCGGCGCGTAGACTGGCCTGATTGTAACCAAGCCCTTTACTGTGTCAATTACAAATTTCGCTTAGAAAATATGTTTGTATAATGTATTACACTAACATCATACACAAAGGTTCTTTGCTAAGCAAAATCGAGCAAAATTAAAGGTCACCCAAACAACCAATGGCGGTACCTTCATATAAGCCCAAAATCCCTGCGTGCCTTACTAAATACTCGATTAGGACTGTTAACTATTTAAGCAGTATGGGTAAACTTTGATTTAAACATGCTTACTTGTTAAACTGAAACGTGATTGGTTACTTATCTGTTTCACTAGCTGTGTAAATACCGCAAAACATTATCGGACGTGTCATATTTTAAAAGCCTAGGCACGCCACTGCACACAACTCTTATATTATTGAGAGAAATGAAATGAAATGAAATGAAAATCATTTATTCATGTAGGCAATACAATATGCACTTATGAAGTCACTTATTTTTTAAACTACCACTAACTCTGAACGCGACCACTACTGAGAAGAGCTAGCGAGAAACTCAGAGGGTTTGTCTCTTATCAATAAGTCATTTACAATCTAGAAAGGTTACAACAATTTTTATATATCGTGTAGAGGAGCCGTTTAATCCCGTGGATTACTATCATTAATGTAGTCTGAAATTTGGTAATATCCCTTTATACATAATTTTTGTTTTATAATAAGTTTAAATTTATTAAACGGAAGATTCTGTATATCCATGGGAACCTTCTTGTAGAAGCGCACACATTGACCTCTGAATGACTTACTAACTTTACTAAGTCTACTAAAAGGTACAGCTAATTGATTTTTGTTCCTTGTATTGACATTAGAGAGAGATATAGAGAAAAAGATGCCGTGTATACATCTTATTGTATTGTATTGTATCCTCTCATCGCATGTTGCTGATTACTCCCATTAATTGTAATTGTTATTTGTATGTACATTTGTTGACCAGTGTCCGTGGGTCATTTGGAGGCTCCACTGAAAACCAGCGTTTTAGTGAACGGCTACAACCTAACCTTAATTGGAGACTTTTTTGACTCCACCTTGCGACACCGACAATTAGATGGCAAACGCAATGTTATTTTTTGCATGTGTCTCGACAGTGTAATATTTGTACCTGATTGTTTGTGTCATGTTTAAATAAATTTTTCTTCCTTTCTTCTTTCTATATATAGCTGCCTGTGTTTTTACCCGACTACCACAGGAAGGAGGGTAATGTTTTTCGGGCGTATGTATATAAACTTATGTTATACCTCCTGTAACATAAACGTTTAACCGATTTCCAACAGGCTATCGTTAGATTCGTTTGATCCTCAGAGTGTTGATACTTTTTACTCGACTGCCCAAGGAAGAAGGGCAATGTTTTTATAGTAAAAAAATCCACATGGCATTTATAGTAACCGGGTCAATACGCTTCCACCTTCGACCTCATCTTCACTTCACATCAGGTGTGATAGTGAACAAAAAAAAAAATTTAAAAAGTCCACATTTTTTTTTATTTATTTATAATTTATTGAGTACACATAAAAGTCAAATAGGTACATACTAGATACAGGATGTACAAAAGGCACTAGCTTATCTCTAAAAAGACATTTCTTCCAGCAAGACCCTGCAAATGTGAAGGATAACAGGTTCGATAGGATAGACATACATACGTGCACTGAGAAAAAAGTGTTCATAATCAACTTAAAATCAAAAGACTATAATAATAATACTAAATATATAAGTCTGTCATATAAACCTACATAATATTCTTATGCATACAAAAATTTTTTGAAAGAAAGAAAGAAAAGTATTTATTGCCAACAAATACAGAAAATTTCGTAAGGTATATTTTCCTTATTTAAATGTATGTATTTGTGGCAAAGGGATTGGGCGTCAGCATTTGCTGCCAATATGTCTTATGGCAATTGACAGCGCTGGTTTTCAGCGCAACCCCTCTCTCACTTAGGTTTTCAACATAAAACAGCAGCAGCAGCAGTTTTCCATTTCTAAATGCATACAATCCAGGAATTTTAGTTAAAAGCCAAAGTCAGATAGTGCTTTCTCAGACGTTTTATTATAGATTATATGCAGGCGGACCCTCGGGCTGTCGGGCGGCTAGCAGAGTCGCTTTTACTATAAGCTTTCGATTATCGAAATCAAGCAACCTCAAGCGCGGTCACTCCTTAGAGCATGTGCCCCAACATTGGGTAAATTTTATATATCAATAAATAAAAATAAAATAAATAAAAAATAAAATAAATATTTCGGACACTTACACCAATCATCTTATTACCATTGTGCTATGGAAACTAGATAAAGGATAAACATACATAAATATTTATATAAACATCCATGACTCGGGAATAAATGTTTGTATTCATCACACAAACATTTACCCCTCGCGGAATTCGAACCCGCAACCGTTGGTTTCACTGACAGGGTCACTATCCACTACACCAATCGGTCGTCAATATTTACATATTTATTTAGTACACCTACATATTTACGTTTCTATTTTGTTGCTATTTTATCGATGTTATGTTTAAGTAGGTATATGTGTCTATTGATCTATGAATGTATGTGTATGTAAATATATTAAATTTATTCACGTAGTTTGTATCTGCATCCCTATTTAATACCGCACAACCTACCTATTTCAAATGTACTGCCCTTATACCCAAAGGTTGCCTGGAAGAGATCGCTTTTAGTGATAAGGTCGCCAAATTGTACATTCTATTCTTGCTACTTTTCTGAAACTTTATTTTCTTTTCTCTTGTGCAATAAAGTGTATTTGTATTGTATTGTGTTGTGTTGTGTTGTGTTGTGTTGTGTTGTGTTGTGTTGTGTCGTGTCGTGTCGTGTCGTGTCGTGTCGTGTCGTGTCGTGTCGTGTCGTGTCGTGTCGTGTCGTGTCGTGTCGTGTCGTGTCGTGGTGTGTTGTGTTGTGTTGTGTTGTGTTGTGTTGTGTTGTGTTGTGTTGTGTTGTGTTGTGTTGTGTTGTGTTGTGTTGTGTTGTGTTGTGTTGTGTGTTGTGTTGTGTTGTGTTGTGTTGTGTTGTGTTGTATTGTATTGTATTGCATTGCATTGCATTGCATTGCATTGCATTGCATTGCATTGCATTGCATTGCATTGCATTGTATTGTATTGTATTGTATTGTAAAAAGGCTGTTGATGAACCTCTTCGATAATTTCGTGTTCAAGGAAACCTTGATCCCTACAAAAGTAAAATTGTAGAGAAAAAGCAACAAACTATAACAGGTATTAATCTATTAAATAAGAAATTACCTTCTTATAGATACTTAATAGCTTTGATACAGCATTATCCCGTATTAGCACCCTTAACAACTTATCAAGTTCGATTAAGTCAGCTTTATTTTCCGCTGAACTACGTGTATGATGCTTCCCTTAATCCTATCAGTGGTTAGTCACCTGTTCAAGCAAGTGAACGCTAAGCTAACAACAATTACTTTTGAGAGAGGATAACTCTACAGGGTGAAATTTAATTCGTGTAATTCCTGTTTAAGGAGCGTCGGTGGCTCAGCGGTTAAAACGCGGTCTCCCAATTTGGGAGGTCCGGGTTCGATTCCCAGGCATGTATCAATGAGTTTTTAATATAATTTAATTACTTATGTCCATTTATCCGACTGCTCCCAAACGGTGAAGAAAAACATCGTGAGGAAACCTGCATGCCTGAGAAAAAACAATTCAAAGACATGTGAAGGGCCAGCGTGGTGGACTACGGCCTATACTCCCTCATATACAAGTGAAGGCCTATATCCCTGCAGTGGGATATTTACGGGATATTTATTTTATATATCATTTATAGTGATGATGATTTACTGGTGGCGCCACTCCTGATTACGAACAACTATCCACTAGGAACCATAAAATACCTATGGGTAATGTTAATAATATCATGCAACGAAATGAAATGAAATGAAATGAAATGAAAATCATTTATTCATGTAGGCAATACAATATGCACTTATGAACGTCATTAGTTTTTTAAACTACCACTAGCTCGGAACGCGACCACTACTGAGAAGAGCTAGCGAGAAACTCAGAGGGTTTGTCTCTTTTCAATAAATCATGTACAATCAAGAAAGGTTACAACAATTTTATATATATCGTGTAGAGGAGCCGTTTAATCCCATGGATTACTTTCATTAACATAGTCTGAAATTTTGTAATATCCCTTTTTACATAATTTTTGTTTTATAATAAGTTTAAATTTATTAAGCGGAAGATTCCGTATATCCATGGGAACCTTGTTGTAGAAGCGCACACATTGACCTCTGAATGACTTATTAACTTTACTAAGTCTACTAAAAGGTACAGCTAATTGATTTTTGCTCCTTGTATTGACATTATGTCGGTCACAATGTTTCTCGAATGAATATATATTTCTCTTAACATATACAAGATATACAACGGCTTCACAATTATTAATCTCCTCCACCCATAAGAGGCTATGCATCGCAAAACTCCACCAAATTGCCTGGTCACGATCCTTCAATAAATTACAATAAAAATTACCCCGGAAACTGGGAAGATTTCTCGGGGAAAAATTAACAGGTGAAGGCGAGGTAATGAGGAAACTTCGCAACCGAAGGATCGCCAATTTAGATATTCAAATCGTGTTCGGTTCATTTTGTGGATATTTTGTTTTGGGAGCGGAATAAGTAAGTGGGTTTACAAGATTGTTTACGGTTTAGATGGTTTTTTTTTTTGTAGCGGATAGTGACCCTGTCAGCGAAACCAACGGTTGCGGGTTCGAATCTCGCGACGGGTAAGTGTTTGTGTGATGAATACGAACATTTATTCCGGAGTCATCGATGTTTATGTATGTTTATCCGTTATCTAGTATCCATAGAGCCTTTTGGTCTCCGATCGTGGTAGAGAATAATAAATAAATAAAATATCCTTAGACATACACACAGCGCCATCTAGTTCCACAGTAAGCAACTATAGGCTTGTGTTGTGGATACCAGATAGTTGATATACTACATAAATACATTTTTGTAAATAAATACTTATTATAAATGAAAACATCCATAACTCGGGCACAAATGTCCGTATTCATCACACAAACATATACCCTTAGCGGGATTCGAACTCGCGGGAGAGAAAGGACATTAGTTTAAGTTTTTTCATATAATTCTGTAATACTGAATTAAATACATATTTCATGTAAAAGTTTAGTTTAAAAACCCTATCCGGCGCCTGCCTCTTGCAATTCACTTAAATAAATAAAAATCACAAACAAACACCCAAACTTATACCATATTACTAGTTACTTAAAACGAGGGCGGAATACTTTCCGTGGTTATTACTTCACCGACAAGAGCATAGCTCTTAAATTGAAAAAGAAGTACTTACTTGTCTTGTATAAATAATTCATTTATTCATGTAGGCAATACAATATAAAAACAGTAACAAATAAAGAGATGGAATTTAAATATAAACTAGAACAAATGTAAAAAATTGGGGCCGCGAGGCAAGGTACCCAAAACGCTGGCGGCGTTTCCTCGTTGTATGCAGATACTTAAGCGTTGGGCGAGGAAACAACCAGCTCTCGGGTCACCAGTGACATCGACTAAGCGCTTTGAAATATCAAAGAAAAATTTAAGAGCGCTCGGCCCCCAAGGACCTAAAGTTTCGACTCCGAAAGCTAGGAAAATATATTCGGAACCGATGTCTCTATATTTGTGAATTTTGATGTTTTCCGCCGTCTCGGCGGCTGCACCTGACCTCCTTGAGGTTCCTTGGAGGTGAGACGGGGCGAGAGTGTCAACACAAGTGGCATCCCACACTAAGGCCCGACCCATACTCCAAGGAATCAAGGTCATTCCGTCCGGTCTCTTGCCGTCGTCCCGTAAAATACCATTCGGTTCAAGAACAGCAGGTACGTTGACGGAGGCAAGAGAACGGCGGATAATGTCGTTTATAGCCGCGTGACGGGAAAAACGTCCGGCACTCTGTATAAATTAGCATATTGTGTACACATACGACCATCGAGAATAAGAACTATAGTGACGGTGGATGGCCGTTTTTTGTGGGTCTATATTATTTCATTAGTAATTGTAGTAACGTATACAATGAAATGAAATGTATGCATTTGGGTAAATACATGACATGGCACCAACAAGAAAGTCCCGTCCAAAAGCTGCTAATACGGTAGCGTGCAAATATTGGGTCTTTACGGATGAAATTGGAGTTTTTTTTCTTCGTTAATCATATGTACCAATTCCTGCGATTTTCAAAGCTATATCCAAATTTGTTTATTTGGAAAATGGAATATTATTTCAAGGTTTCATATCAAATATTTTTTAGTTTCTGCGCTAAATCACATAATAAAAAAAAATTGAACAGAACTCTTTTCATGTGCTCCCCATAATCATTTCTTAGATTCGCTGAAACTTTTATAAAGCGGTTACTTTTAAAAATTAACGCTGCCTATACTTAACTTAATGTTATCTGATAATACACACAAAGTTTAGCTAAATTTGGACTTGCCGTTCCCAAAAAAAAAACAAAAATGTTTGTATGGAGAAAACAGTCTTAATGAGATCCTTCATACAAAACGCCAATTTCATAGGTAAGGACCTAATATAATAAAATTTAATTATGATAAAATTAGAAGTATGGAGTTAGTAAAAAGAATAAAATAAATATAAATGTCAGTATATCCTACGGCAGAAGATCAATAGTTAAAATTGTGGGGATATTTACTAATCGAGTAGAAACATTTGCTGTCTATAGCCTTTAAGCAGATTTCTTTTAAACTGTCTTCCCGTTAATAGCTTTAATAGCTTTAAATCATCTGGCAGTGGCTTATAGACCTTTGCAGCCATGTAACATATTTTTTTCTGTGATATTACCAGATTATATTTAGGTACTAAATGTTATCAGGTCCCCTATAGATCATAATTGTTTTAAGTTAAGTGTAACTAGTATTGGATAGTATCCGATAGTTTTAAAAATAATTATTTTCTCCTTAATCAGACAAAGTAGTAGGATACAGATGGTTCTACTGTAACATGGATCTACTGTAACATCAAATTTTTGGAAGCTAATGCTTACACTGAGCATAAATGCCTGTGTGGCGAGTCTCAGGCTCGCCTCTCGAGATGGTACAAAGTACGTATATCATTATTATTAAATCCTTTATTGCACAGAAAAATAAAATACAAAGAAAATTTACCATAGATGATAAAGTGTACAAACGGTCTTATCGCTGATAGCGATTTCTTCCAGACAACCTCAGTTCAAGAAGCTTTTTAATAAGTAGCTGCATAGTGCAAAGTTAAAGGTGAATAACTTGAAATATCAGCAGGTACATAGACGATACATAGAAAATACACAGTTATGGTAGAATACACACAAAGATAAACACTTGCTAAAAACCATATAAATAAGTACAATAATAAAATACACCTAAATGTATATAACAGTACATACAATTCATTAAAGAGATAAATAATGTTCCTTTAGACGCAGTTTAAACACTGCAAGCGATTCTGCGTGACGAATATTTTGTGGTAGTGCATTCCACAACTGAGCAGCCTTAATGCCTAAATATAGTATATCATAGACTTTTAATGTATAAACATGTTGTTTTATGTATAAACTTGTTTTATCCAAAGACAGATCACGTCAGACATTGCTTAACTTTGCTAATCGATAACGAAAGCGACTGCACGAGTGCTTCAAGAGCGTATAGCATAAATAATTACATTAAAAGTAACTTAATTTGCCGGAGTACATACACAAGTGTCACCAGACGTTCTCTACCCCTGGAACTGGGAAATTGCAGTTAAGTTGAGCAATTCGGCGCAACTGAGTTAGCTTGTCACAAAAACTTAGAGGAACTTACACAACTTGGGAGTTGGCGAGGCCTGGCATTGCGAGTAAGTGGCGGGTATTCTTAGGGTGATAAATATAATTTCGTATACAATTTTGTGTAATTAGTAAAGACAATGTAATGCCTGTTTTCCATTGAAATGAAATGGGATGTTAATTTGCTACGGAATTTGGTACATGAAGTTCTTAAAGCTATAAACTGTCTCCGCAAATTCTACCACTGTGTGGTGTGCAAATATTGTCTAGAGTTAATTTCTGTAAATAATGATATAATTAATTTCTATACTATAATATAAATAATTTTAATTTAAAAATAGTTCTTACAAATAATAATTGGCTGATCATAGGGTATCAAAAAAACTACAGGCGCTAGAAACGTGTGTGCGAAGGTCGATTTGCCTGTAGTTCCACTGCT
Source organism: Oegoconia quadripuncta (assembly GCA_949316235.1). NCBI lineage: Eukaryota > Metazoa > Arthropoda > Insecta > Lepidoptera > Autostichidae > Oegoconia > Oegoconia quadripuncta. Next base: position 37,019,412 of record OX438745.1, read on the forward strand.
GGACATAATCAACTACAGTATTATAGTTCGACAAATAGACGAAAACAACGGTTGTTATGTATTTGACGGCGTTGTTTGTGTGTGTGCCCAGTATTTGTCCGGATGTGCCTCAATAATGATTTCTCCGATTAGATAAATATTTCCCAAATAAACAAAAATTGGATAACCCATCCAATCTAAATCACTGCAAGATCTCATATACAAAAATGTATACGCTTTTATAATAAGTTTCCGGAAAACATTCAAAATTTGCCTTTAAATAAATTTAAAACAACCATTAAACGGAAACTATGTGCCAAAGGCTATTATAAAATTTCTGACTATCTGGATGATAAGAATGCGTAGACATGAACCGCTCGGCAATATCCAGTATATTTTATTCTTATTTTTCTTTGTCGAATCATAAATTTAACAATTATTTGAAATTGTATTTGTATTGACTTATTTAAAAAGAGCAACCCCTGAGTTTCTTGCTCGTTCTTCTCTGGGGAGACTGTCTAGTGAATGAACGATAACTATATGTCATGACGGTTTCTAATGTTATTCTTATAACTTACGAAATAAAACATTTCTGATTTGATTTGAACCTTAGTACGTTAATTGAATCCGTATGCTTTAAGAATAGCGCCCCATATAAAAGCTAATGCTACAAACTATTTGTTGTACGTAAAGCTGCTATTAGCGGAATGGCGCTGACGTGAGCATTTTTACACAAATTCAACGCGATGCCACAGTAAATCATAAAACAGTAACTTCACAATGAACTAATCATATACGTGTTGCAAAAAATTAATGTTAATAACATCAAACTTCCAGTATTAATTTCAACGTAAGATACATGACATCACTTGTTACATGTCAATTTAAATCTATTGGAAATAATGACAGGGCTTAAGTATTTCTGTCAGTCAGTATGTCCAAGCTACTGCCGCTTTGGAAAGGGAAATCATGAGTGGCAAAAGAAGCGGCGCAAGAAACCCACAGGATGATGGATCACTGATAATAACTATACATTGGTGTCGATTCGGATGTACACCAACTAAACTAAAACCAGTTTTAAAGTAGTACTGTGTCTTACCCCCTGTAACAGTACCATGCGACGCCACCACTGCAAAACAGGTTTTAGTTTAGTTTATTTGGTGTACATCCGAATCGACACCATTGAAAATTTTGAAAACCTCTGAGGACACAAATCTAACTAATCTAACTAAGATTATAAATGCGACAGTTTGGATGTTTGTTTATTTTTTGCTCAATCACAGTGAAACGGGTGTAGGGATTTTTTTTTCTTTTATTAGGGAAATCAACAGCTTAATCTCAACAAGTATTGCTTACATATTTCAGAGTATTTTTACAATGCCTCAGCCTCTATAGATTTCCACGACTATTCAGTAGAAGAAGAATATTTTTGGTACAAAGGTAGAACATACTCTGTATTAAAACATAGGATAGTTTTTACCCCGATAAAGTGAGTAGTTCCCGCGGGATAAATAACTTTCCACGATAAAGTTACTCCGCGCAGGCGAAGCCGCGGGCGCAAAGTGATCATATAATTTAGATCAAACAAACTGTGTTAAAAGTCAAATATCTTTGAAACGGCTTAACCGATTTTCATCAATAAAACTGCACTGGAATCGGACCACGCGTTACTGACATACGAGTACATTCAGACTGGACACACACACAACGGCTTTTGCCTATTTTCTATTTTGTACAATAGCGCGTTTACAAATAAACACGGCTTTAAGTACGGAGTAGGCTGGTGGCATTGCCTCGTTGCATAGCGAAGTTTACCCTTTGTACTTAGTAGAAACCGACCTTCTGGACGATCACCGTTCCCACGGCGCTAGGGTCAATTACACCACAAAAATATTAAAAAAAGTTTGGAGATACACTGCCATCTAGTTCTACACTAAGCAACTAGGCTTGTTTTATGGATACCAGATGGTTGATATATAATATAAATGCATTTTTTTACAAATGAAAACGTCCATAACTTAGATACGCTTGTTCGTAGTTATTTACCCAAACATTTATCTCTATCGGGATTTGAATATGTGACCTTTTAAGATAACAGTCAGGATTTCTAACCATTACATCGAACAGGTCGTCAAAGTTGAAAGACTTTCAAGGAATAAACTTATTTAATTTTTTCTTGTGGGTAGTTGACTTACCGCTTATCGCTATACAGTATGACAGTGTAGCTGTCCACCCCGCACCCCGCACCCCGCGAGTGTCGAGCGTTCTTTTTGTTTAACAACTCCATATAATTCCCTGCTTTGTAATAAAGTGGTTTCATTTTCTTGGAATTGCTTTTTGGCAGTGTTCGAGTTCTGTGTACCTACGAGAATATTTTCTGTACACAATTAACTACTGAAAATTTCTATATAAGGTGTAACTAAATTAACCCGACAAACGTTGCAGAGTGTATGTATAGGATGTACCTATTACGAAAAAAATAAAAAATAAAACATTAAAGTTAACAGATTTTATTCAACAAATTAAATTTAGAAATGTAAATTTTGTGAGTTGGACCTTAATGGCCGCGCGCTCTAAGTAATTTGCCACAATACACAAACACGTGCCGCGGTATCTTTGAAAACGCCGACAGGCGACCACTAGCCGCCGGTGCTTGCTGTGATTGGTTGCGCCCTGTGCCCCGCCACCCCCTTTGGCGTCTTCCATATGAACGTTGACTTTTTTTTCTCATTGATAAAATAAGGTACAATCGAAACGAAGTAAATCTGTTAATTTGTATTTTCATTTGCAATTATATTAAATTTTTTTATACAAAATTTTTAAGGCTAGTTTTTTTAATGAATATATTTATTTTATTGTCATGTAGGTACCTGCAATTGCCAAAGTTTGTCGGGTTAATTCTGTTAGACCCTATATTTGCATCGATACAAGGGCCTCCCCAGTAGATTCTTCGGGGAGGGGGACGGCCTTAATGATCACGCTGACAGGATTGGCGATCACAGACTTGAAGACTTTATGCTGCTGACGCTGCTGTCTTTGGTCCAAGGTATCTAAAACAAACAATCAAAAACATCAATTCTGCTGATGGCGCTGAAACGTAGTCCCTCACTAAGGGCCTCATAAAAAAGCTCAAGGTCACTCAACGAGCTATGGAGAGACGGATGTTCGGCGTCTCAGTACAAGCTCGATACACACACACACACACACACACACACACACACACACACACACACACACACACACACGCACACGCACACACACACACATTTTTTTTTCTCGTCTATTCTTTTCTGAACTATGTTATACTGTTTCCACTTTTAAATAGTTTTCCACTTATAAACAACAATAAACAAAAAAATAAACAGTTTCATTCTCTTCTTTCTTTCTTAAATTATATTTGCTATATTGTTATGTATCGATATAATAACATTGTTACTGCCTGCGAAACCTAGGGAGAGAGCCTGGCAATCTGAAAAACAGGTTCATTTTCCGATTTCAGATGTCAGTCTCTCACAAGTGAAATAGTATATTAGCGCCTGAATTTTGTAATAATGCTGTTGTTTAGATCTTTTCTTACCTATTTACCTTGTGTCTGAAACAATAAAGATTATTATTATTATCATTAGCACAGAGATACTTTGGACAAAGGACATCAAGCTGTTGACATGAATTAGGTTGCATTTAAAAGCGTCCCGGCCATCCTTACAGTTACTAAACTGAGAACACATTAATTTTCAATTCTGTTTAAATTCAGTGGGACGTTTTTCCTAACGGCACAATTTCGGCGAGATTGCCAACGTGGTATAATGGCGGTAGGCTTGCCAAAGCGTATTTCCGGCGTATATCATGTGTCTCGTACCTAATGTTGTGAACATTTGCATTACTTCCCCGTTCCGTTTGTGAGTGGTTAGTCCGGCACTATTAGACGATGAAAACTGCATCGTTAATGTATGTTACCACAGTACTACGTCGCATCACGTTTAGGTGTGAGTAAGTTATACCCACGCAGCGAACGGCCCGCAGCCAAGGAAGCAATACCCTTAATTGGCATTTTAAAGAGTATTGGGTCGTCTCAGCTCCATCCTGGTTCACTAATCGTACATATTTGTATATGTCTATACCGTTCATACAAAAGCATATTATAGATGACTAGCTTTCCTCCCGCGACTTCGTCCGCGTGGAAGATTTTATCAAAATACAAACAACAAACTTTCATCCCCTATTTTATCCCTATTGGGGGTAGAATTTATCAAAATCCTTTCTTAGCGGATGCCTACGTCATAACATCTACCTGCATGCCAAATTTCAGCCCGATCCGTCCAGTGGTTTGGGCTGGGCGTTGATAGATCACTATGTCAGTCACCTTTGAGTTATATATATTTAGATTGTGTAAGTGTCCGATATATTTATTTATTTATATTTATACGTAGGAGACGTCCGTTAATTTTATTTTATTGATAATACAGAATCAATATAGCATCATTTAAAAAAATATTACACTAAATCTATAAGCCAAAGTTATACTATTTACAGATTCTTCTGTTTGGTGTAGTGGTTAGCAACTCTGACCAATATACCAAAAGGTTGCGGCTTCGAATCCCGCTAGGGGCATATGTTTGTGTGATGAATACGGACATGTGTACCCGAGTTATGGATGTTTTCATTAAGTATTTATTTACAAAAAAAAAAGTATTTATGTAGTATATCAACCATCTGGTATCCACAACACAAGCCTATAGTTGCTTACTGTGGGACTAGATGGCGCTGTGTGTATGTCTAAGGATATTTATTATTTATTTATTATTCTCATTTTTCAATACAATTCTTTTAAAAATAATTAGGTGGAAAGTTACTATTAAATAATGTTCATTATAAAAGTAAACAATAACAGTCTAAGACCGGCTTTTGTGAAATTCCTCTGGGAAATCCACGGAAACTGGGAAAACGGGATTTCGTGTGTTCTATTTATATTTCCATTTATTTCAAAATTCACGCGGACGAATTCGCGGGCTGAAAGCTAGTCAAACCATATATCTAACGTAAATCCAACATAAACAGCACATTCATATTACATTAACGAATTATAAATCAAATATGGTGAAAATATATACCAAAACGAGACATCTATGACTCACTGAATGCCATAAAACGCTGGCTAGACTGGGATCGTTAAAATTTTATAGCATTCCAACCACAATGTTAAGTTGTGAATGCGTACTGTTAAGCTCTGCTGCGGCACTCAAAGTCCAAGTTACAGGCCAGTGATGTTGTATGAAAAGGTAAGTATGCACAACGGATTGGTACTTGACCTCAATCACACCTGATGTTAAGTGAAGATGAGGTCTAAGGTGGAAGCTTACTGACCCCCTGACGGAAACCCCATCTTATTTGGGGAACTGGCGATCTTGTCTCTGACAACCGGTACACAACAATGTTATTAATATTGCTGCTTGGTGGCAGATTTAGATAAGATTGTGGTAGCTAGCCAGGCGGATATTTAAAACCCCGCTGGGTTTTAGATTTCAAATCCGTAATTCAGTGAAATTACCGGAATATTTGTCAGCGAGTTTGTTTATTTTGATTGTTGCTCAATCACGGCGAGACGAATGAACGGATTTGGATGAAATTTGGTACATAGATAGAATATACCCTGGATGAAGACATAGTTTATTTTTATCCCGATAAAGTGAGTAGTTTCCGCGGGATCAACGAATTTCCGCCGTAAAGTTATTTAATGCAGGCGAAGCTGCAGCGGGTAGCAATTTAATTATATGTTTGACTCAAATTGCTTACTCGAGTAAAACACCTCGGCTTGCCCATCACTGGCAATCATTGATACTTGGCAGGAGTGGATGAAACGATGGCACCTACCTAGCACAAAGCTTCCTGGCACAAAGAGCGAGGTCTACCGTCTAATATACAGGGTGAATTTGAATTCATGTAATTCCTATTAACTGGTCACTCCAATCTTAATTACGAACAAATCTCCCCAAGGAACCATAGTCGAATTCGATCAAAAAAATTTCGATTACCCATTAAATGTAAACCATTCTGAAATCACCTATAGTATGGAAGTTCAACAATTTTCAGCTGCTGACTCCACTCCTGACTGCGATCAACTTTCCACTAGCAACCGTAGCCGAATTCAACCGAAAATATTATAATTATTTACATAGGTATAAAAAATAAAAACTAAAATAAAACTATAAGGCAAAGATGTCATCCAGAGCTCCCGATTGCGGTATGGACCCTAACTCACTGGCTGCATTACCTCTCTGAACAGCCAGACTGAGGCGTTGAGCGAGGTATGCGCCAGCCCGTAAATCACACGAGGCCAGCACCAATCTGGTCGAGAGACCGTGGACGAAATTCCTGGTGTCAGAAGACTACGGTCCCATAGCTTCTACTGCAAGCGCCACAAACTCATGGCTACCCAATAGGGATGAGTACTTGCGGCGCTTGAGCAGCTGGGCTTCCTCTGCCGCAGCTCTGGCTCTCGAAGAGGTTTTGGGGATGTGAGAGGGTGCCAAAGTATCGACGCAAGTAGCGTCCCATATCAAGGTTCGCCCTAGTGACCATGGCACCAATGTCGCCCCTTCCGGCCTCTTGCCATCATCCCTGGATAAGCCGCAGGGCTCCAGAGACGCGGCAACACCAGCAGTAGCAAGCGCTCGACGTATTAAATCATTGATGGTGCCATGGCGGTAAATACGGCCCGCGCTCCTGCTGCATGACAGACCGTGACGCCCGTATTGGTCTACGTTGGAGCCACAAGGACAGCGATGCGGTTCGCATACTTTGGCACCCACTCGCAAACAAACTGCAATACGAAGAGTGTTAGAGTCCGAAAATTATTGGACTTCCATAATAAAGGTGGTTTCAGAGCGGTCTACTTTGTATGGAAAATCGAAAATTTTTTGATCCAATGCGGCTATGGTCCCTTGTGGAAAGTTGTTCGTAATCAAGAGTGGAGTCACCGGTTAGTGAGAATTCCACGAATTCAAATTCACCCTGTATAACAAAACAAAATCATTCCATTTGTCTTAAGTAAGTATGCCTCACAAACAACAAGCATCATGAGAGCTATTACTTAAATCTACGCTACCTTTGCAAAGTTTTATCATAATTTTTGGCTCTAAATTTGAAGCTTTATGTTCTTAGCCGCAGTCTGTCTTTATTACTCTTGAGATGAAATGCCAAAGTGCGAGTAGGTCTAATTCAACCGGAATTAACCTTTGCTTAAAATGTCCATTCTATGATAATAATACAAAATCAGAATTTTTATTCCCATATTTAAATAATAAAAAATCTTTGCACATACACACAGCGCCATCTAGTTCCACAGTAAGCAGCTCTGCTTGTATTATGGATAACAGATAGTTCACATACTACACAAATACATTTTTTTTTGTAAACAAATACATATATAAATGAAAAACATCCATAACTCGGGAACACATGTCTGTATTCATCATACAAACATATGCCCCTAGCGGGATTTGAACCTGCAACCTTTTAGTATAACAGTCAGAGTTTCTAACCACTACACCAAACAGATCGTAGTCGTCATCATATATGTATAAATGAAACATTCATAACTCGGGAACACATGTCTGTACATACTACACAAATATATTTTTGTTAATTTACAATAACACTTTAATCAGGAAATTACGTCATTATGGTGTAACCGGCCGAGCTCTCGACCTTCTGAATTCTTATTTGAGTAACCGAGTTCAGAGGGTTGATATCAGTGGCAATACATCGTCAGGGTCGACAGTCTGTATGGGCGTCCCACAAGGCTCCATTCTCGGACCATTTTTGTTTTTGGTTTACATAAATGACTTGCCAAACCTTGTAAACGATAAACATGAAATAGTATTGTTTGCTGACGATACCTCTGTATTGTTTAAAGTAAATAGACTAAAATTAAATTATGACGACGTGAACAACGCTATTTCTCAAATAGTAGAATGGTTTACGGCAAATAATTTGTTACTGAATGAGAAAAAAACTAAATGTGTTAAATTTGTACTGCCTAATGTCAGGGAGGTGCCCACAAATATAATGATAAAATATGTCACTCTAGACCTTGTTGAGTCCACTATATTTTGTGGGCATTACTTTGGACGCCAAATTACAATGGGGTCCTCATATCCATAAATTGGCGAAGAAGCTCAGCTCTGCAGCGTATGCAGTCAAAAAAATTAGACAAATATCGGACGTAAATACTGCTAGATTAATATATTTTAGTTATTTCCATAGCCTGATGTCTTACGGTATCTTGCTGTGGGGAAATGCCGCGGATATCAATACAATCTTTGTTTTACAAAAACGAGCCGTTCGCGCAATTTATCAATTGAGACCTGCAGTGTCACTTAGAGACAGATTTAAAGAGTATAATATTCTAACCTTTTCGTCACAGTACATTTTTGAAAATCTAATATATGTCAAAAAAAATATAGCATCATTTAGGAAAAATAGTGATAAACATGATGTCAATACAAGAAATAATGATAAACTTGCAGGTCACATAAGTCGCCTCCACAAAGTCAGTAATTCATTCAAAGGGTTATGTATACGCTTTTTCAATAAAGTTCCTGTTGATATACAAAATCTTCCTTTCAATAAATTTAAAGATACTATAAAACAGAAACTTATTAAGAAAGCATATTATAAAATATCAGATTATTTAGATGATAAACAATCATGGACATAACCAGCCCGTTCGCATAACCAGGCTATTTCACAATTAATAATGAAATATTATAATATAAAATATTAATTTTGTAATATAACAACCTTTTTTTAAAAGAGCGACCTCTCGAGTTTCTTGCTTGTTCTTCTCAGGGGAAAATTGCCTTTTGAACAAGCAGTAGCTTTAAAAATGTAAAATCTGACTATTTTAAGTGTACCCTGTGTACCTACAAAATAAAGCATTTTTTGATTTTGATTTTGATTTTGGTTATAAATCATTACATATATAAATGAAAACATTCAGAACACATGTCTATATTCATCATACAAACATATTATGCCCCTAGCGGGATTCGAACTCTCAACTTTTTGGTATTGCAGTGTGTGTTTCTAAACAATGCAATAAAAATACACTTTATTGCACAAAAGGAAAATATACATTATACAAAACAATACAACAAAAGGCTTCCTTATAACTAAAAGCGATCTCTTTTTTTTATGCACAACGGGTTTGCACTTGACTTCAATCACACCTAATGTTAAGTGAAGATGAGGCCGAAGGTAGAAGCGCACTGACCCGGAAACTCCATCTTATTTGGGGAACTGGTTATCTTATCTCTGACAACCGGAACATAACAATGCTATTAACATTGCTGTTTGGCGGCAGATTTAGATAAAATGGTGGTAGCTAGCCAGGCGGACATTTAAAATTTTCCTTGTTGACTACGGAACGCTAAAAACGACTCCACAGGAATCGTGAATTCTTTTGAGCAAAATTGAACGCCTCCATGTCAAATATTCTTGATTGCTACCGATATAAAAAAATATTAAATTCCAATGATGCACTTGTTCTATTACTTCTTTGTCGGCAATGAATGCTCTCAGATTTTAGATAATAAGACTCAATTTATGACAAAATTATGTCTTTTTTCTCAATACATCTGAATCCATGACCACAGATCACGGTTAACGCGAAGCACCAGTAATCGCGTCAGAGTGCGCTATAAACAACAATATCGCTTACCGTAGGGTTGTCACATCCACAAACTTTGTATTATCTAATATTCTGCTGCCGTTACAGTTGTTTTTTTTTTATGATTGATGATATGATGATGATGATTCGCGTTTGACCACAATCTCACCTGATGGAAAGTGACGATGTGGTCGAAGATGAAGTACGCGATCCCAGTAAATGCCTATTCACTCTGCTCTTGAAGATCCCAAGGTTGTAGGATTCAGGAAAGACTGACGCCGGAAGGGAGTTCCATGCCTTGGCTCTTCGGATGATGAATGAAGAATCGAACTTCTCAGTGCGAATGTTCGGTATATTAACTATATACGGATGGAATCCTTCCCCACGCCTAGTGGTCCGAAGATGGAAGGGCGACGGTGGAATAAGCTTATGTAATTCCAACGCACACTCCCCGAAATGCATCCTGTAAAAAACTGAGAGAGAGAGTCTATAAGCACTTTTCAGGTCCTCGATTGCTCAGATGCAGGTCTGCCAATTATCGCAATACGCCTTTCTGACGCATCACAATGCTAATACGTAATACTAAATTAATATTTGACAGCGATTATTGCGCAATTTACTGCTTCTGTGCTAAGTGTCATTCATTTTGCAAAAACACTGTACAACCTCTTACGACTGCTTCAGCAACAGGTTGTGCCCTACTTGTCATATCAATGGGATTACTTTGAATACACGCTATTTGTCAATTGTCAAGTAACTGCCAAAGCGCGTTTGGTATTTTTTTTCATATTAGTCAAAGTAGCCTGTCCTTCCTTCCTTCAACTATATACTATACTAGCTTTCCTCCCGCGACTTCGTCCGCGTGGAAGATTTTATCAAAATACAAACAAACTTTCATCCCCTATTTTATCCCCTTGGGGGTAGAATTTATCAAAATCCTTTCTTAGCGGATGCCTACATCATAACATCTACCTGCATGCCAAATTTCAGCCCGATCCGTCCAGTGGTTTGGGCTGGGCGTTGATAGATCACTATGTCAGTCACCTTTGAGTTATATATATTTAGATAACGTTATTGCTATAAATCTTAATGTTTTGTCTTTTGTCAATTGTGTTCCTATAACAGTGATGTTTTGCTAATGTATTGTTCTATATTTTAATTATCGCTCTTTGACTGCAATAAAAAAACTTTAAATTGGTTTTTCCTTCCGAGGGTTTACTGGAAGAAATTTCTTACAGAGATAAGCTCGCCTTTTGTATATTGTAATTTCTGTCCTATGTTTGTTCAATTTATGTTTGTACACTTATATGCAATAAAGTGTAAAATAAATATATACTTGTGCTCATTTTGATGCTCCACGATGTAAATAATGGGCAGACAAACAATACTTTACACAATATTATATCGTAGTGTGTCCTGTGGTCTCTCACTATGGCTTTCATAAGAAAGCTCAAGGTCACGCAACGAGCTATGAAGTGGACGACGCTCGGCGTTTCAATACAAGATCGAATCAGTAATTTAACCGCCTCCGTGGCTCAATGTAAACTATACTGGGCTTAGGATTCGGAGGTCGCGGGTTCGATCCCCAGCGGGGTACATGTTTAAGTACTCGGTTTGGTTGGTGGTAGGGCATTTTAAATGCCCGCCTGGCTAACTACCACCATCTTAAAATCTGACGCCAAGCAGCATTGTTAATAGCATTGTTGTGTTCCGGTTGTCAGAGATAAGATAGCCAGTCCCCCAAATGTGTTGGGGTTTCCGGGTTAGTACGCTTCCACTTTCGACCTCATCTTCACTTAACATCAGATGTGATTGAGGTCAAGTACCAACCCGTTGTGCATTTAAAAAAAGGAATGAAGAAATCCGTAGAAGAATGAAAATCGCCGTCATAGCTCGAAGAAGTTATAGCCGGTAGAGCATTGCAGTTCTTAAGTAGAGACCACGCACTGGATAGCGCTGCTTAGGACAGGACGGAAGACGTAATAAAGGTCGCGGGAAATCGCTAGACGTAGGTCGCTTTCAACCGGTCGCTCCGGAAGTTATTGGCCGATATTATGATGACGTGTCAATTCCTTTGAAGAACTCAATTTTACTCGTTTTGATAGGAGTTTGTGATCGCCAAGCCAAATGTAATGAAAATTTTCCACACTAATATTATGAATGTATGTATGTCTATCTAGAACGTAGTTACTACTTTAAGATAAGACAAGACACAACATACTCAAAAGACAGTGTTTAGTACTAAGCAACATATGTAGTTCTTACACGTTACCGCTAGATGGCGTTGACCGTTTTTGAACGAGGTATAGATATGTTCGCCCCAAACCGTGACCTGTCGTAAGTGTTCTGTATTTTTTTTTTTTTTAATTAGCCTATCATGTCCCACTGCTGGGCAAAGGCCTCCCCCAAAGTGTTCTGTATAATAAATTTTTTTGCCTCAGAAACATTTGTTTAATTTTGAAGAGGGTTTTTGGGACTTGTACAACAGAAAAGCCCAAAACACTAGAGTTTTCATCCTCCATAGAGTAATTCCACACGAGAAAGAATTTCCATTCCGGGCGGAAAACTCAACGTATAAGGCCCATTTTTTTTTACACACTTACACTAATCATCTAGTCCCAAACTAAGCACAGCTTGTACTATAGATACTAGATAACGGATAAACATACATAAATATTTATATAATTATATCGGATGAGTTTTTACCTTAAGGAAAAAAATAGGGCATATTACGTCAGTGAAATAGAAAGTATTGGCATAGGTAGACATTTTTTCTTTTTCAAAAGCATCAACGACCGGAGATTGATATGCGACTGCCTGCGGGATTCGTAGGGTTTTGCGAAAATTTGGAAGTCGTATTTCAAATTTTTTCATTAATTTAATTAAGCGGTATATCAACGCTTTATCTGATGATGGTTTTGGAAAAAAAATAAACTACCCATGATAATACCTTCTATTTCACTTGCCTAATATGCCCTCTCTTATGATAAAAAAACTCATAGAAAAATCATGAATTGTACGATAAAAATTAAAATATCAATACCCAGGTGTTGATAATGACTTGAGAAACGGTATTTTAGTTAGCCGGTTCCACAACAAAACCGTTATAACGCTTCTTCTAATGACTCCCGTGATTAAATAAATTTTCTGCATCTCTCCCAATTAACCAAATTCTTAATTTGAAAGAAAGAGACAAAACATATTTTTCATCCCCCCATCTCGGAAATGGTATTTTTGCTATTCGATATCTGAGCACAAAAGCCAATTTGAATTTAGAACATCGCGTGCACTAGGTGGTCCATGGTGCTGTATTTAACATACAACTTTTTAAAATTTGTTAAAAACTCAGACTCTGAACCCCCTTGGTGTACTTTTGTTTTTAATTTGCTTTGCGCGCGCCATTTTTTTTTGACATCGTAGGTATTATTGTAAATAAGAAACTTGAAAACAATTAGTCATTTCCTCGCTGAGGGGGGATTAAAGTCACGTGTTGAACTCGAGTGCAAATATTTGTCACCTTATGCTCTTTTGATTCCCTCGCTAACGCTCAGGATTCTAATTTTTGAATCACTCGCTGCGGTCGTGATTCAATTTTAGAATCCTTCGCTTGCTCGGTCATAGAAGTTGAGCATACGGTTAAAAAGCAACTTTGCACTCTTGTATAACAAATAACTATTAACTAAAATAGGGTTTATTAGTTTGGTGTGTGAAATGATGTGAAATTCACCACCGGAACGACCTCATCCAGTTATGGACTTAGAACATTGCTGTTGATGAGTAATATTGAAGACAGAATATGACAACCCTATCATGCCGCGTAAATTCTCATTTGAGCGCAGCCGTGAGCGCCGGGAGGTGAGCGGCGCCGGCGGCGATATTTCATAATTCTACCATTGAAGTGTAAAATATTTCCAAAGCCAGAATTACCCTGTTGTGTTGCCAGCATGATTTACACTAGTTACCTTACGTAAGGGCTTTGATCAAATCTGTACCGAATTCCATATTTGACGACCGATTTGGATAGAGGTCCGACATCCGAAACTTCCGAAACAATTATGGGTTAATGAAATGTATTCCAGTAACACTACACGTGGTTTAAGGCTTCATCATTAACAGCCTTACACGTCCTCACAGTTGAGACACAGTCTTCTCTCACTGAGAGAGGCTTTAAACCACCACGCGGGCCCAGTACGGATTGATGGATTTCTGGCAGACTAGTGACTGTCAGTATTTTAAGCCGCTCCCATAGACCATCGACTCGGCTTAAAAACTTAAAAACAACCGAGACCAACTTTTAACGTACCCTCCGAAGCACGAAAACACTCCTATTAAAGGCCACTAGTGGTCACCCATCCAAGGACTGACCGCGCTAGACATTGCTTAACTTCGCTAATCGAACACGAATAGCAAATGCGACTGCACCATGGGTGCATGCGTTTAAGACTTAATCGTCATCATCGTAATATCGACCCCAGGACATCCACCTACAAGGGGGACGGATGAGCTGATAAAAGTCGTGGGAAATTGCTTGATGCAGACCGCTTCCAACGAGTTACTCAGGAATTCTATTGGAGAGGCCTATGTTCAGAATGACATCCTGTGGCTGATATGACGATGAAATATTAATAAAAACTCCTTTGTTTATTTTTTTTTTCTTTTTTTTTATGCACGACGGTTTTGTACTTGACCTCAATCACATCTGATGTTGAGTGAAGATGAGGTCGAAGGTGGGAAGCGTACTGACTCGGAAACCCCAACACATTTGGGGGACTGGCTAACTTATCTCTGACAACCGGAACGCAACAATGCCATTAACATTGCTGCTTGGCGGCAGATTTAGATAAGATGGCGGTAGCTAGCCAGGCGGACATTTAACCAAATCATGACTGGACTTGACTGGAGTATATTTAACGATTTATTCGAGAACCCACGCAGACGAAGTTGCAGGCGAAAAGTTAGTATCACACCTGACAGAAACAATCCTTTTATAGTCCTAAGCAGATTTACTACGACGTTGACTACACTCAGCAAAATAGTCAGATGTAAATATGAAAAAAGAGCACAACAGAATCGTAAAAGTTGTATTGTCTGTACACATTAGCATACATTGTATGGCACCTAGTATCCGTCGAAAAGCAGTTTTATTGTGCTCTCCCGTAAAATCTACAATATGTGTGTGTTCTAGCTTATTCCCCTAACATTGCCTGTTTATGTTGACATTAATTTTATATACCTTTTACGTATAAAAACCTCGGTGGTCTAGCATGTCTTTTTAAGTAGTCTGGGGTGTTTTCACAAAATTGCTGATGTCTCCCAAGACACATAAAACGGGAAAGAATAAACAATTTTTGAAAATTTTTTACATGCACAACTGTGTGCGAAGTGCGAGTTTTGTCTCGTTTTTAACTTTACCATCGCGTTGCCGTTTACGCAAAAAGTATCTGTGAAAAAAATCGTTTTGCAAACTATCCGCTAGAGGCGCTGCACATTTCTTCATACAAATCGTCACGTAAACGTGAACGTTATCCGTTTTCCGTAAGTCGAAACAAAACTCACACTCCGCCCTCAGGTAACACTTGATATCAACATACCTATGATGTTAAGTAAAGATTGGGCCGAAGATTGAAGCGTACTGACCCGGAAACCCCATCTTACCATACAAGTCACAGTAATGACTTGGACCATAAGTTGTTATAATCCAAAAATTCATTATTATTACATTCATACATACATTTGACGACCGGTTGGTGTAGTGGATAGTGACCCTGTCAGCGAAACCAACGGTTGCGGGTTCGAATCCCGCGAGGGGTAAATGTTTGTGTGATGAATACGAACATTTATTCCCGAGTCATGGATGTTTATATAAATATTTATGTATGTTTATCCGTTATCTAGTATCCATAGCACAAGCTTTGCTTAGTTTGGGACTAGATGATTGGTGTAAGTGTCCGAAATATTTATTTATTTATTATTTATTTCATTATACATAAAGTCACGCCTGTTTCCCGTAGAGGTAGGCCGAGACCACAGACCTCATACATTTTTGAAGCATCAAAAAGCATTAATCTTCTTTCACACTGCTTAACTCCCTAATTCTATTCGTGATTTCATTCTGTCTTTTTTCAAAGTCCACCACGCTCGTACTTCTCAATGATTTCATTACGTTCTTCTTCTTCTGCCATACCCAGCATTCAGCAGCAGTATTGGAGCGAACAGTCAAGCTTTTTTGGAGACATTATTACTAGATATGTCATTATGCGACTAATCGTTGAAAAGAACATCGCTTGTCTCAACCTAATATTGGGTCCTTACCTATGAAATTGGAGTTTTTTTTCTACGTTAATCATATGTACCAATTCCTGCGATTTTCAAAGCTATATCCAAATTTGTTTTTTATTTGGAAAAAGTGAATATTATTTCAAGGTTTCACATGAAATATTTTTTAATTTCTGGGCTAAATCACATAATAAAAAAAATTTGAACAGAGCTCTTTTCATGTGCTTCCCATAATCATTTCTTAGATTCGCTGAAACTTTTATAAAGCGGTTACTTTTGAAAATTAACGCTGCCCATACTCAATTTAATGTTATCCGATGATACACACAAAGTTTAGCTAAATTTGGATTTGCCGTTCCCAAAAAAAAATCAAAAATGTTTGTATGGAGAAAAGAATATCAATGAAATTCTTATTATAATTATTATTATTATATTATTATAGGCGAGCAGCATTACTCCTGGCATGTCTATGTCACAGTGTTGAAAAGAGTTCACATTGTTCATTATGTTGTTATTCAGTCAGTATTTAAGTCATCACTAGTTTTTTAAAAATTTATCCAATTTATTCTTGAACGATTTCACTGATTGGGCGTACACAACCTCAACCTCTTCATACAAAACGCCAATTTCATAAGTAAGGACCTAATATTTATCAATTCTATCAAAACACACCTAATTGTAAAACCTAAAGTCTACCAAACGGACCCGAATAAAACACAAAATCCGCTTCACTTCTTTCTCCATCAATCGATCTGCCCTCATACAAATACAATGAAATTCATGATCGTTTCCACCCTCTTTGACTAGCCACCTACCCACATCTAAATTCACAGGCACTCAACGACTGTAGGCTCGCCGATGCAATTCGGTTTGTGGGTTTGATTTAACTGGAATTTCGGTATGTGTCCAAGTCCAGTCAGTGTAAACACTTGTCTTTGTGTCTCACATTAAAAGGTGAATCTAATCAATCATATAAATAGGTGCCCTTATTGGTAGTAGGTATGTCGGTGGAGTGGAATGGAATGGTGTGCAGTGCAGTGAAATTAAGTAGAATGGAGTGAAATAGAATGGTATAGAATGGAATGGAGTGCATTGGAGTGTTGTGAAATGGAATGGAATAGAAAGCTTTATTTAAACCATCTAACGACACAAACAATCAAGTGTTATATAATTATTTGTTACAAAAAGACTTACTACGAAAAGGAAATAAGAGAGGAGTAGAGATGTGGCGGAGGGATTTATCGAAGTAGAATAGCGTCGGAGTAGACTAATCAGACTAAAATTGTGTCGAAGTAAGGTAGGATCGAAGTAGAGTAGCGTCGGTGTAAAGTATTGTCGGAATACAGTAGCGTCGACGTAGACTAGATTCAGAGTAAAATAGTGTCTAATATTACTTCAATAGAATGAGTTCAAAGTCGAAGTAAAGAAGTTTTATGGTAGAGCAGTATCAGAGTTTGGTTTTGTCAAAGTAATCCCATCAAAAACAATACCTACTTGTCAAAAAAACCAAGTCTCGCAACTCAGTTGTTCTGCGGTAAAAAGTTGTGAGATCCATGTAATACCAAGTCGGTTGTTAATTTATTCAGTCTCTACTTAAGCGACTTTCTGTCTTAATACGTCCAGTCTCTAAGACCACGATCGTGGTCCATAACAATTGAAAATCATTTGTGTCTGGAATCTCCGTACTCGAAGCATTAAGTTATTACGTAATAATTAACAGCATCTTATAGTGACGCATATCAATATTAAAATTCTTTAATGTTTTATATAAATATATTGAGACTTGGCCATCGCACTAAATAATTGAATTTACATGTGTTTTCAGGCGATTGAATTTACACGTCTTTTCAGGCGATGGCCAAGTCTCAATACATTTATATAAAACATTAAAGAATTTTAATATTGATATGCGTCACTATAAGATGCTGTTAATTATTACGTAATAACTTAATGCTTCGAGTACGGAGATTCCAGACACAAATGATTTTCAATTGTTATGGACCACGATCGTGGTCTTAGAGACTGGACGTATTAAGACAGAAAGTCGCTTAAGTAGAGACTGAATAAATTAACAACCGACTTGGTATTACATGGATCTCACAACTTTTTACCGCAGAACAACTGAGTTGCGAGACTTGGTTTTTTTGACAAGTATTGTTGTTGATGGGATCTCATTTCTTTTTGTATTTTGTAGATACTTAGGTACTTAAAGTATCAATATTTAATTTATTTAAATTATTTATCCGGACAACGTCCAAATTGTAAGCAAATAATATCAGTAAACCAATGAGAGTAGCCTTTAGTCGTCAAACTAATATAGCAATCGAAATTATCAATGAAAATCGCAAACTTATAGGTAAGAATTCTGGGCACATCCGAACAGCATTGGGTCGCTCGCGCGTATGAGCGCGGCTGCTGCTCGCTCGGCGACATTCACCTTTCCGCGCGCCCCGCCACTGTCCCCGCCCCGCGCCCTCGCGCTAGCACCGCGCAGCGCGTAGTAACGGCCCGCGCTCACTCGCTAGCATCGCAGCGCGTGGTATATAATTATACAACCTTACGCACTCGTAATAAGTACGAATACGCACGTAGGTACGTTTTTTGCATTAATAAATAATTTAATACACGTGTTTTCATCACCGGAATACCCATTTTTTGCTCGATTTGGCAGGGGCACTACCATGCGCCTATATTTATATGGGACTAGCTTAAACCCGCGGCTTCGCACGCAATAATAATAATTGCCGTAAAATAAAATATTGAAAAATTTAATTAACTGAAGACTTGGCTGTATGGGCTTAATTTTCTTTGCTGTCTTTTCTAGATTTTTTAGTTTTTCCTTGATTCATACACCAAACACTACTTATATTCCAAATTTGAAGCTTCTAGGTCTGCTAGAAGTGCCTTAGAATTTTGATGATCGGTGAGTCAGTGACTGACAAAATTAAGAAATTTGACCCCTTATAATTCTTAAAATACTGGTTCAAATTGAATGAAATTTTAAATATACGTGTCTTTACAATGCCTGCATAGTTACTGAAAATTTCAGTCTTCTATTTTTATCCACAACGAAGTTACAGGGGGTCGAAAATGGTCTGAATTGCTTCGAGAAAAGGATGGTACGGCCGTGACGCTTTTTTGCTCGACTTGGTGGGGGCACGGCCGTGCCCCCAGATATTGAAACGTGAATGAAATATTTACCTGTTTGTCACAGCTCTATCGACACAGAATTTTTATAGGGACAAGCATTCAGTTACCTCTGGCGGCTTCCACTACATGTATTAATTGTTTTAAACAGCCTAAGATTGTTGAGGTATAATTAAGTTAGAAAAAGAAGAGTACGAAATATGCCGCTGGAATTTAAGACGATGGTTTCAAGAGGTATTTCTATAAGGTATTCTAAACGTGCCTCACTGAGACAACGAAAGACCGGAGAATTAGCATAGCTATCCAGCGGCGACATTCTGGAGGGCATTGTTTTTTTGTCGCATATTGTTACTAACCTTCCGCCGTCTCGGCTCCGCCAGAGTGATATTTGCAGTATATCGTTCCATAGGATATACACCGTGAGAACGAGATATGCGACAGACTTAAACTACGTATTTCTGATGTTATTATTAGCAAATAATGTTAATCTTTTTTTTTATTTTATTTATTATCATATTATCTTTTGTAAAATAGCTTCTTTTTTTTAGAAAACTAAGGGCCGTATTGACGGAGCAGTCTCAGGATTGAGATCGAATCTCACTCTCAATAATATATTTGAAATTCAGATTAGACGGAAGAAATAGAATAATCTCAAGTATCATTCTATAAGTTTTTCTCGGTCTTGGGATAGTTTTATTAGTACGAGCCTTCTTTAATGTCTTGTTACACTTATATACAGCTTATATTTATGTGTGTGTGGAAAATAAATGGTATTAATGGTAATAAATATAGGTCCAAATTTGCTATTATAACAAAATTTGTGATCTAACTAATATTATAAATGTGAAACTTTGGATGTTTGTTTGTTGTTCAATCACAGCGAAACGCATGAACGGATTTGGTTGAATTTTGGTATGTAGGTAGAACACACCCTGTATTAAGACGTAAGATATTTTTTATCCCGATAAACTGAGTAGTTCCCGCGGGATGAACAAATTTCCGCGATAAAGTTATTCCACGTAGGCGAAGCCGCCTGCGGAAAGTTTGTACAAAATAAATCTCTTACATATCTCGCTTCTATGTATGTACATAGTGGCTAAAAGTCACGTGACTTCTCACAATTATTAGCGCGTGTTATCATTGGGATTTTTTAACTTGAAAATGTAGGTATTAAAGAAAGTATAGGTATTTAAGAGGAAACTGCATGATCTGTTGGTCCAAAATGTTATTACAGCTTACACGAATTCTTAGATGACAAGTCCATATAATTGTATTGTAACCAATTGTAACGTATGTACCTATTAATCACACATGTAATGTATTTTATTTGACATAAAGAATTGTATTAGTAGATTAAGTAAAGTTTTGTAAATTGTAACTGCTCAAATATTGTATACCTTTACGCCGGAAGCGCTCGAAGGATTTTGTAAGACCAAATGCTACCTGTGATTCACAATAAATGTGTTGGGGTTTCCGGGTCAGTACGCTTCCATCTTCGACCTCATCTTCACTTAACATCAGGTGTGATTGAGGTCAAGTATCAACCCGTTATGCATAAAAAAAAATGTACTTTGACTTTGAAAATTATTAAAAACCACAAAATATCAAAAAGTAAGCATTTTACGACTATGTGTTATATCAATTTTTTACACCAATTAAGTTGTAGAATCGATAGTTAAAGTCTGTCGCATATCTCGTTCTCACGGTATATTTGATTTTTTTAAATTTATTATTGTTTAAAAATTTACATAAAGTACACCTTAGTAGCCTTCTTTATCCCAAATTTTACCACCAAACTAATTAAAATAATATGTATGTATTTATTATTTTTATTGAAACTAGTTTATGGCACATGCTACCTACCTATTATGTATACAATGCTTCCTAACCCAAAGGTTGCATGGACGGATCGCTTTTAGGATAAGGCCCCCTTATTGTACCGATATCTTGCTTGTTTTGTCTTTTCTTGTGTTTATATTAGGTCTTTACCTATGAAATTGGCGTTTTGTATGAAGAATTTCATTAAGACTGTTTTCTCCATACAAACATTTTTGATTTTTTTTTGGGAATGGCAAATCTAAATTTAGCTAACTTTGTGTGTATTATCGGATAACATTAAGTTAAGTATGGGAGGCGTTAATTTTTAAAAGTAACCGCTTTATAAAAGTTTCAGCGAATCTAAGAAATGATTATAGGAAGCACATGAAAAGAGCTCTGTTCAAATTTTTTTAATGTGATTTAGCCCAAAAATGAAAAAATATTTCATGTGAAACCTTGAAATAATATTCCATTTCCCAAATAAAAAACAAATTTGGATATAGCTTTGAAAATCGCAGGAATTGGCACATATGATTACCGAAGGAAAAAAACCAATTTCATAGGTAAAGACCCAATATCTACTATTGCTGTGCAATAAAGAATATTTTGTTTGTTTGTTGTTTGTCAAAGATGTCTTAAACTAACATTCTATGGAACTTGCAAACTATGTAAACAAACCGCCATATTGAAATTGTCTCTGAATGATGAATTCACTAGTGATGGGCAAGACTCTTATGTACTCCTATGTCAAATCATATCGAATAATAAAATACCGAAAGTAAAAAACAAGTAGGTACGGAGAGATCTTTTGTTTATATAGCTAGTTCCATAGAATGACACTTTAGGTGTGCCAACATAAAAAGTTGAATGCTTGAAACAATATCCACGCTTCACCTTTCGAAATACAGAAATGCACCGTGACAGGGGGTGAGCCTTGCGGGAAACACGGTGTCATTTGTGTACATAATATATCATTCCCACATCTTTATCTACATGCAAGCAAACTGTAAAATCAGGGACGCGTCGTCGGCTCGCTGCTAACACTTACACTGGCCATAATAACGTTAAATAACGTCGCGAATAAAAACGTTTTTACGTTTCTGAAGCGTATGGCACGTCTACCGTCTTTGACACTTGCTCAGAAACAAAACAGTAACGCAACTTCATGTAACCACAAACATAAATAGTAGCAGACCGAAAACAAGGATTGAACAGGGTAGCCAGTTTTCATACAAAAGTATTAAACGTGTTTAGGTTTTGACGAGTGAGTAAGTATCTAGAAATAGTTTAATAATACTAATGCCAAGGCATGGAACTCCCTTCCAGCGTCAGTCTCTCCTGAATCCTACAACCTTAGGATCTACAAGAGCAGAGTGAATAGGCATTTACTGGGATCGCGTGCTTCACCTTCGACTACATCGTCACTTGTCATCAGGTGAGATTGTGGCCAAACGCAAATCCAGTCAATCATAAAAAAAAAGCTTATACCGTGGTTGGTATCTTAAAATAGTATAAAATATAACAAAATTTTACTTAGTAATATAGTTTTTTTTTTTTTTTTTTTGTTGGCCTTATCCTGCGATCAGTCGGTGACTATGAGCAGATTTGTTCTTAGGGCTTAGTATATAGTAACATCAAATTCGTGTGAGCTGATGCTTTCACTAGGTATAAATACCAGTGTTGCGAGTCATCAGGTCCGTCTCTTGAGAAGGTGCAAAGTATAGTAAATCATAGAATGTTCATACTAAATTAGCAAACAAATAATGAAATATAGACAAACATACGAGCAAACCTTGTGTGTATGACTGACTCAGTGTGTATGCGTAAGTGTATGTTCATGTGTTACATGTTAATTTTAAATGACGCCACTGTTAAGTATTCCTAAGCAAATATTGAATAAATTACCTTGTCATTCAAATCAGTCAATAAAGTACACTTTATTGCACAAAAAATCTACAATATACTTCATAAATATGACTTTGACGACCTTTTTGGTGTAATGGTTAGCAACTCTGACCACTATACCAAATGGTTGCGGGTTCGAATCCCGCTAGGGGAATATGTTTGTGTGATGATTACGGACATGTGTACCCGAGTTATGGATGTTTTCATTTATAATAAGTATTTATTGACAAAAAAAAATGTATTTTATGTATTTTAACAACCATCTGGTATCCACAACACAAGCCTATAGTTGCTTACTGTGGAACTAGATGGCGCTGTGTGTATGTCTAAGGATATTATATTATTATTATGTCCAAGGATGATTATTATCTAAATAGTCTGATATTTTCTTAATAAATTTCTGTTTTATAGTTTTATTTACAGTAAATATATTTTCCATATTAGTGATCGTTTTTTTTTTGCGTATTTCGTGTATTTCCATGAGAAAGAGCACGCAATAAAATGTTTTATGAACCGTTGAATTACTCTAATAATTTGATGCGCTATGTCTTCGAAACGCATTTTATCTTTAGGACTCGGTTGAAGTATGTGGTGGGACGTATTTCGAGTTTTTAGTGGTTCATAAATTGTACGTTGCTCGTGACGTCATATAATGTCAAATTCTACTTCTTATTTTATTGCAAGTGATCGTCAAATAGCAAGAGCGATCGTTACTGGCTGATTTCAGTTTCGAAGAAGACCGTCAACAGGATTATGGCATATTACATTACTGTCGTGATGCAAGTATTGGGCGTATGGTTTCCAACAGAGGAGAATAAGGCCTGCCGCACATTGGATGTGAAATTTTGCAAGTGAACATGATACTTGTCGAACGAATTGAGTGGACGAACAAGTTGTGATTTTATTGCGGTATCGATGACACTGCATTAGGCCGCTATAAGTTTATTTGTTTTTATTATGTTAATGTCACTGAAATATAAATAATAATAAATACACATTTCACACACTAGTGAGAAAGGATGAACCGAACGTGCGTGTCTATACATTTTTTTAGACACATCTAACTTCTACAAAGCATGGCTTGAACCAGTTAAGAGGGTTTATTCCGTCTAGTGGCGCGCGCATTGGATAAATTAAGATTTCTTTTCAAATATAGAATTAATAAAAAAAAACACTCAGACCTGAACTCGAAGTTTACTAAAATGGCGGTTTCCAGAATTCACGAATATGAATAAAAAGTGGCCGTTTTTATCAAAAATCAAAGCTATTTATGTATTATTTATAATTTAGGCTTTTAGGCTTCTCGAATGCAGGTCAGAGCGCTTTTATTCTGTATTTAAAAAGAAATCTTACTTTATCCAATGAGGATGCTACTAGACGGAATGAAACCTCTTTATATTTTTTCCCGAAAATACTTATCCCATGAAAATAACCTAATATCATCCCTAAAGATTGATCGAGTCAAATCAAAAAGGATAAAAATTATCACTTGAAAACGTCACATCTTTTCTTATTATTAAAGTTTTTGACATTATTGCTCATTCACAAAGCTGATTCCCCAGAGAAGAACGAGCAAGAAACTCATTGATTAATAGAAATACGTTACTTACGATAAGTTTATGAAAAAGCTTAATTATAATAGAAAACATTTAACTAAACGGTTAATCATGTGCGTAATGCTTCCTAACCCAAAGGTCGCCTCGAAGAGATCGCTTTTAGTGATAAGGCCGCCAAATTGTACTATCCTCTTTTTCTTATTTCTTTTTATGCTTCTTATTGTTGTACAATAAAGAATATTTTGTTGTTGTTGTTGTTGTAATGTTACATAGTAAAATTAACCAGTTTGAAGCCCTGCTTCAAATATTACATCTCTCAAACTATAGCTGCCAATTCAATAAACCCCAAATCTTGACAGTCGTATGTGAACTGGAATGTTTTCGCCACAAAATATAGCCTACCCACCGCTATTCAGTGACCCCTGCACATTCTTACTACCAATCAGGGCCTAATTTACGAGACCAATCACTAAATTGAATGTAACCTTTCTCGGGTCACCATAACAGAATGGGTAGAGAGATTGGCTATGGCCCAAAAGCATTAGGTCACTTACTAAGATAGTATTCAGTGAGGAACCAAGTGAAAGGAGCTAGGTTTGATCACGAGCCAAAGGCAATCCTTACCTGGATGAAAGGTCCGCAATTCAATGTCTTGGCACGACTTCTTAAACTGTCCCAGGCGACGCCATAACTGGTGGTGTATATAACTCGCACGATTCTCGTTGTAAAATTATTACTCACATTTTCTGTTTAAGTATGGAATTATTATTGAAAGATAGAGGAATTCATTGAAACCCATCTCATTACACAAACAATCAGGTACATGTATATACTCATTATGTGGTATTATAGTCGAGACACATACAAAAAGTAAACGTTGTATTTGCCATTGTACAAGTCTTCAAAATTTTAAAAACGGTCAACGACATCTAGCGGTGACGACTGAGAACTACATATGTTTGCTTAGTACTAAACAGCCATCCAATTGTCGGTCCAAGGTGGAGTCAAAAAGGTCTCCAACTCAGCATGGGCTCACTACAACGCTGGTTTTCAGTGGAGCCTCCAAATGACGCACGGACACTGGTCAACAAATACACTTTGGTTGGTGGTAGGGCATTTTAAATGTCTGCCTGGCTAGCTACCACCATCTTATCTAAATCTGCCGCCAAGCAACAATGTTGATATCATTGTTGTGTTCCGGTTGTCAGAGATAAGATAGCCAGTCCCCCAAATTTCCGGGTCAGTACGCTTCGACTGCATCTTCACTTAACATCAGGTGTGATTGAGGTCAAGTACCAACCCGTTGTGCTTAAAAAAAAACTTACAAATAATTATAAATTGTACATTACTCGCCGAGGTTAAGGTTGAGAAGAAGGACGAATGTAGTCAACATAGCCCAGCGCATTAGTAAGTTGAAGTGCAGGGCACATAGCTCGAAGAACTGATGGCCGTTGAGGCGTTAATCTGAAATCGAGGACACGCACCGGCAAACGCAGCAGGAAAGGAGAAATCCGTATAAGTACAACCGCCTCCGTGGCTCGATGTAAACAACATTGGGTTTACGATTCGGAGTTCGCGAGTTCGATCCCCAGCGGGGTACACGATTTGGTTGGTGGTAGGGCATTTTAAATGTCCGCCTGGCTAGCTACCACCATCTTATATAAATCTGCCGCCAAGCAGCAATGTTAATGGCATTGTTGTGTTCCGGTTGTCAGAGATAAGATAGACAGTCCCCCAAATGTGTTGTCGTTTCCGGATCAGTAAGCTTCCACCTTCGACCTCATCTTCACTGAACATCAGGTGTGATTGAGGTCAAGTACTAATCCGTTGTGCATCAAAAAAAATCTTTTACATGTCGTCGATTACATGTTTGTGTGTAAACTGGTCACTATCGTTAACCCTTAATTAACAATGGTGTCGATTCGGATGTACACCGACTAAACTAAACTAAAACCAGTTTTAGAGTAGTACTGTCTCTTTCTCCCTGGAACAGTACGATGCGACAGCACCACTCCAAAACTGGTTTTAGTTTAGTCTAGTTTAGTTGGTGTACATCCGAATCGACACCTATATAGTGTTAATCCAGGTCTAAATACACACACATATCGCATATACGGATGAGTTTTTTACCGTAAGGAAAAAATAGGTCATATTAGGTAAGTGAAATAGAAGGTATTGGCATAGGTAGTTTAATTTTTTTTTTTTTTTCAAAACCATCATGTAATAAAGCGTTAATTTTGTCATTTAATACTCTGTTCCACATAATTACATCATCAAATTAAATTAATAAAGAAAACTTGGAGAAAATATGAGTTCCAGATAAATTTCGAATGACAGGAACGCTACAAATCACGCCATCGCAGGGGGCGTTTTTAAAAAAGAAAATTAAACTATACCTTTTATTTCACTTACCTAATATGCCCTATTTTTTCCTTATGGTAAAAAAAACTCATCCGGTATAATATTAGTTGGATTCTGGTGAGAACATATAGTAAGGTTTTCTTTGGAATAATGTAGTGTAGACTTTGCTGGGCGGGTAGGCGCGGAAACGCGTAACGACAGTTGGAAAGTCGCCGGGAGAGTAATTAGGCAGGTTACCTGCCTCTACCCGCCTACATAGTACATTAATATGCTAGCAGTAATTTAACTAAGCTGTGTCTATGATATACGCATGTAGCTATCGTTTAAACACAGGATTTTCCTAGTTCAGGCACTAGTGGTACAGTTGCAATTCAGTATTATTATGTAGATTCTATGTTTCAATGTACCATTTGAATTAAGAAATATATTTGATTTGACTTGACTTGACAGTTTTATCTCAACATCATTTAAGAAGGATACTGATAAACATGATGTAAATATTTGAAATAAAGATAAACTTGCAGATCATGAAAGCAGACTCCGCAGTAATTCAATCAAAGGGCTACGCATACGTTCTTTCAATAAGGTTCCCATTGTTGTACAAAATCTTCCTTTGAATAATTTAAAGATTCAACAAAACAAACTTATGAAAGCCTATTATAAAAAACTAGACAATTAATAATGCAATATTATTGTGCCTTTACGTAATATAAAAACTGTTTTTAAAAAGAGCAACCTCTCTAGTTTCTTGCTTGTTGTTCTCAGGGGAAAATTTCCTTTTGAACATGCAGTAGCTGTAAAAATGTATCATCTGACTATTTTAAGTGTACCCTGTGTACCTACAAAATAAAGCATTTTTGACTTTGTCTGTGGTACCTTTTTTTTTTCACGCAGGGGAAACTTATTCCGCGTACGCTCGCTAAGGGATACCCACTAAAACCACGCGGCCACCTTCTACGGCATTAGGGAGGACCTGGGAACAAATAAGCGGGCTCCATTCCCAGGGGAGGCCCATTCCTGGAGTGCGTCTAACGCATCCTCCGTAGGGGGCGCTGTCATGCCTCACATCGCGCGAGCGGTATGAAGCGCGGCAAGGCCCGATGCGACGACACCCCCCCGGTCGCTCCGGGGGGTGTCATCCTCTCCCGGGTCGCGTCCGATGACCACATCGCCCCGAGATGTAGCCGCCCGCAATCCTCAAGCGACGTGCAGGGGGGCTAGCGAGCGTTCTCTAGCGTGTGTTGGGCGGAGTCCTGGTCGGATTGTCTGTGGTACTTATACATATAGCCGATAATGGTGTATGTTTACGGTTCAATACTTTTTTTTTATGCATAACGTTTTGGTACTTGATCTCAATCACACCTGATATTAAGTGAAGATAAGGCTGAAGTTGAAAGTGTACTGAACCCCGTCTTATTTTGGGGACTGGCTATCATATCTGACAACCGGAACACAATAATGCTATCAATATTGCTGTTTGGCGGCAGATTTAGATTAGATGGTGGTAGGTAGCCAGGCGGACATTTAAAATACCCTACCAACAACCAAACCGAGTACTAAACATGTACCCCGCTGGGAATCGAACCTGCGGCCACCGAATCGGAAACCCAATGTTGTTTATATTGAGCCACGGAGGCGGTTAAATGAAGGCGGTTGCCTTTGGTACCATTGTAGGTAATTTCAGTATAATCGATTTAGTAATTTATTTATAACTAGCTTTCTGTTCAGCGGCTTCGCCTGCGTTGAATAGCTTCATCGCGGCAATTTATTTATCCCGCGGGAACTATTCACTTTATCGGAATAAAAAGTATCCTATGTTATCCAGAGTATGGTCTGGTCTACCTGTATACCAAATTTCATCCAAATCCGTTTATCCGTTTCGCCGTAACTGAGCAATAAACAAACATCCAAACTTTCGCATTTATTTCGCGGCGGTCAAAAATGTAGCTACTTGTTTTATTATCTCTTTGATCAATTTAAGAGCTATGCTCTTGTCGGTGGGTCCTTTTCTCACTTCTCTACATTCCGCCTTTTCTTTGACTTCCTGATACGATACGGCATTTACTTTTACTTGTACCATGTATGTTCTTCCAGGCCTTCTTCTCCTCCTCTTCCCCTCCATTTTTCCTTCGATTATGTTCTTGATAAAGTTGTCGTGTCATATCAGACGACCCAACATCTTTCCCCTTCTGTTTTCAAAGATCTTCAAAAACACTCTCACTCTACACTTCTTTTATTATCTACTTCAATCATTTTCATACCTAACAAACATCCGCCTCCAAGTACTATCATTAATTAACTTTATTTGCTCCCCCACCCAAGAAAAAGGGGTAATATTTCCTAACAAATTTATTCTCATTGCCCATTACCATCACGCAACAGTATCTCAGTGAACTTTAATTAAATATAGTCATTAAAAATATTTATATCGTCCGACGCGGCCTTTGCATTTTTATGGGATTTTAAAGGGTAGCCGGCCGCATCCTGAATGAGAATGGCCCGCATAATTATGCTGGAATAAGATGTTTTTAGGGTTCCACATGAGAAATGGTTGACCCATCTCTTCCCGTGGATGTTGGAAATCATAAATAGATCTGTACTCAAAAGAAAATCGTCACAGATACATAATCGCTACAGAAATATTGCGTGCGTTTTTCAGTAAGTGGTACTGGCAGAATAACCGCGCTGTGGCATGGACCACTATCTGTGCTGCAGCATATGCTGAGTCAGAGCCCTTTCGGTGCACAGTGGGTACAGCCCGTCGCTGGGAAAATCTTGTATGGTGTGCGTCAGTATATTAAGCTTTCATTTATTTATTTATTCTATTTGTTAATTTATTATTGTTGTTCTTCTATTTGGGTTGTATGTACTTTGCAGTGAATAAATGTTT
The DNA here is from genome assembly GCA_949316235.1 of Oegoconia quadripuncta. NCBI lineage: Eukaryota > Metazoa > Arthropoda > Insecta > Lepidoptera > Autostichidae > Oegoconia > Oegoconia quadripuncta. The sequence continues at coordinate 37,049,014 of OX438745.1, forward strand.
TAATCTATCTATCTAAAAAGGTTAATCTACAGTTATTACACAATTTCTTAAACTGTTTACAAGTTTACAGCCTGATTGCACAACTATTTACAAATAAACAACTTGCATGGTAAATTAGGATATTTTGTTTTGAATGAACTATACAATAGTAGGTAGCTAAATGAAGTTGGAATAAACTTGGCCTAGCTTTTTACGAAAAGGTATCCATTTTGCAGTGGTTGGTGTAGTGGATAGTGACCCTGTCGGCAAAACCAACGGTTGCGGGTTCGAATTCCGCGAGGGGTAAATGTTTGTATGATGAATACATACATTTATTCCCGAGTCATGGATATTTATATAAATATTTATGTGTGTTTATCCGTTATCTAGTAACCATAGTACAAGCTTTGCTTAGTGTGGGACTAGATGATTGGTGTAAGTGTCCGAAATATTTATTTTTTATTTGATTCTTTCAGTTTTTATTATAAACATCCATTACAGTCTTCAGACAATAGTCTGTTTTCTTATTTTGATTAATGATACTCATAAATTTACGTTTCGTTTACCTGCTTACCCTGCATTTTTATCTACTCCTTTTACCCAGCGGTTACCTGGAAGAAATCACTTCCAGTGACAAGGCCACCATTATTGTATCTACCATATTTTTAAGCTCCATGTTTATACTGTAACTACTGTTGGTGTACAATAAAGAATCTTTTTAATATACTACTTTTACAGGATACATTTCTAGCCCAGGGAAAATACGGTTTGACCTCGGATAAACGAATATCCGCGATTTTCTTATAACATTTAACCAAGTGTTGTAAATGTAGTAACAATTGCTAAAAATTAAGCATTTGTAAAAAACGCAAGTACTAAGTAAGTAACTAAATAAGCTAAAGTTGAAAAATGTTTATTTAAAAAAAATGCTCTATTGACGGGTATTTTTTTTTAATTCAAAACATTTAGGTAAATTATCTTTACAAAATATTAGTTCTCATTATTTCCTAAGCAATGCAGCTCGACGACATTTTCAGCTAAAACACATGCATGCCTAACTATAACATGCTTAGTTTTTTATCCATCAATAAGTTAACTGTGTTAAAGAAATTAATATTTTAACTTTTCCTTCACAATTTATTTACGAGAATATTATGTACGTACGAAAAAATATTTCTGCATTCCCAAAAAATAGCGATAAGCATAACTTAAATTTGAGACATAAAGACAAATTAGCCACCCCTATGTTCAGACTGAGCAAAGTTAATACATCATTTATGGGGCACTGTATACGCTTTTATAACCTTATACCTGAAAATATCATTAATCTAAATGAAAAACAATTTAAAAACCATGTCAAAACAACATTAACAAAAAAAGGTTATTACAAAATTAGTGACTACCTAAATGACAAAAACGTTTGGTATACTTCGCCCAGCTCCCAAAAATTATAAAATTGTATTAGTTGTATACTTTTATATATGAAAAAGAAAAGAAAAGAAAATGATCCTGTGGGTTTCTTGCGCCGCTTCTTTTCCCACAGATGATTTCCCTTTCCGAAGCGGTGGTAGCTTGGACATACTGACTGACCGAAAAATGCTTAGCCCTATTTTTATTTCCAATAGATTTAAATTGACATTCAACAAATGATATCATGTATCTTACGTTGAAATAAAATGCTTTGAGTTTGAGTTTGAGTTTAACAAAAGTCTACCTAATTAAATATCAGTTAGTATTTATAGTTAATATACCGAACATTCACACTAAGAAGCTCGACTCTTCATTCATAATACCAACAGCCAAGGCATGGAACTTCCTTCCAGCGTCAGTCTTCTATATCATTCCCACATCTTTATCTACATGCAAGCGAACTGTAAAATCAGGGACGCGTCGTCGGCTCGCTGCTAACACTTACACTGGCCATAATAACGTTAAATAACGTCGCGAATAAAAACGTTTTTACGTTTCTAAAGCGTATGGCACGTCTACCGTCTTTGACACTTGCTCAGAAACAAAACAGTAACGCAACTTCATGTAACCACAAACATAAATAGTAGCAGACCGAAAACAAGGATTGAACAGGGTAGCCAGTTTTCATACAAAAGTATTAAACGTGTTTAGGTTTTGACGAGTGAGTAAGTGTTCGATAAATAAGTAGGACTGTATAATAAATGGTGACTGGTTAGAGGCCCCCCCAAATAGTATAGTACCAAAGCATCTCTACATAAACACGATATCCAATTCTAGTAGCCCTTACCTGATGGTAATCATTGCTGTGATCATGGTTTGCCGGCCGGCATGAGAGAAATCAGCAAGTCCTCCTGTGTTGCTCTCGACACTGACGATAAGATATTCAACGCTGCACTGCACGCACTTATTGTGTTATCGGTTACCTAATAGTAGTCCACCGAAGATTAGTTAGGTTTTAACAATCCAAAAACACATGAAAAAAGCTCCGCCGAAGTCCGAACGAGCTAACCCCAAACTGCCCGTGAAAAACTGCAGATGGCGCTCGAGAATAGCGCGCGCATTTCACCAATCAGCGCGTTGGGCCAATGACATGCAATTCCAAGCGAGCCATGGTGTCGCGGGGCCTTTCGAATATAAATACAATGCAAATCCAGAGATGCTTGAACAGTAAGTATCTAGAAATAGTTTAATAATACTAATGCCAAGGCATGGAACTCCCTTCCAGCGTTAGTCTTTCCTGATCCTACAACCTTAGGATCTTCAAAAGCAGAGTGAATAGACATGTACTGGGATCACGTGCTTCATCTTAGGCCACATCGTCACTTTCCATCAGGTGAGATTGTGGTCAAACGCGTATCCAGTTAATCATACAAAAGAATATTAGCATTGTATTTAATTGTAAAATGAATTATTTGGAGGCAAAATTGAAGTCAACAACTCTTATGACTTTAAGTACAGTCGGTGTCATAGTTATTCACACAGGGCTCTTTAACATAATTAAATAAATAAATAAAAGATATCTACGGAGATCGCGTGCTTCATTTTCGGCCACATCGTCACTTATCATCTGTTGTGATTGTGGTCAAACGCGTATTAGCGTACAGCTTATTTAGTATGCGTATTAGCGTACAGCCACTGATGATGTAAAATTGTCCTGTATGGTTATTTATGGAACCGACTGTATTTAGGTAACATGTACCATCATAAATTATTAAAAAACAAAGTTACAAATAAGTAATAATCGTCATAATTTATTCGCTTACTTTACCAATTTCAGGTGAAAAATTCAAAATAAATTTTCCTCTGCGAGTTGTTCACGAATTTTGGACAGAAATTTGTTGTGAAGAAATAAAAAGTTTAAAAGTAATATTAGCGGAACCCACCGATATTATGAAAAGAGGCTGACTTGGCGGGATTTTTAAAATTGTAATGAAGAGAAGTTGGTGGTTTTGGTGTGTGCAGGCGGCGACAAATTGCTTTTCAATGCGGGGAATATTCTAAACTCTTATTATATTGCATGAATATCAAATTAGTGTTTCTAACGAGTAATGTAGTTTGTTTCTAAACGCTACATATAGCGTTTATAATAGTACAACAGAAGATAAGTGTAAATTGAAAAGCGAGTTAACAAATGATTATCTGGAGACACGGTAGTGCCCCCGCCAAGTTGAGCGAAAAATCCTTTCTCGAAGCCACTCAGGGCTCTTTTGATTCGTGCTCATACAATTTTAAGCCGTCCGGTTGGTGTTGTAGATAAGTGACCATGTCAGCGAAACCGACCGTTGCTGGTTCGAATCCCGCGAGGGGTAAACGTTTGTGTGATGAATACAAACGTATTATTGCAATATGTTGTGTAATAAAAATATTTGGTTTGTTTGTTAAATAAATATTTATGTATGTTAACCGTTATCCGCACCGGAAGACGCAGCTTGGGCAGCTTGGGCAGGCCCCCCAGAGGTGGACTGACGATTTAGTAAAGATCGCGGGAAGCCGCTTGATGTGGGCAACGCAGGACCGATCGTTGTGGAGATCTTTGGGAGAGGACTTTGTCCAGCAGTGGACGTCTTTCGGCTGATATGTTATGATGACAATCCGTTATATAGTATACATAGTACAAGCTTTGCTTACTTTGGGACTAGACTTATTTTGAAGTAGTCGCCGTTGTACTTAATTTTTATTCTTTACCCGACAGGCCCAAAAAGGAGGGTAATGTTTTTCGAGGGTATGTATGTAGATTTCTATGTTACCTCCTGTAGCCTAAACGGTATGACCCATTTTTAAAGTACAAGGTATCATTCGATTCGTCTTGATCCCTTTTTTGATTGAGTGTCATAGGATATATTTCATGGTAAAAATAAATCCCAACATGGCGACCGCAATATACAAAATATGCTGTCGGGTCTTTTGGTTTTTAAATACTTATCTAGTTATCCAAGTTTTTTTTTTTTTTATATGAGAGGGCGGCAAACGAGCATGCGGGTCACCTGATGGAAAGCAATCACCGCCGCCCATGGACACCCGCAACACCAAAAGGGTCACAGATGCGTTGCCAGCCTTTGAGGAAGGTGTAGGCTGTTAGGTGTAGGAAGTTGACTAATAAATTTCACTTTGTTCACCTGGGTGATATCACCCCAGATGATTTATTTCCAAGGTGAACAAAGTTGACTAATAAATTAAGAATAAGAATAAGAATCGTTTATTTGACCCATTTAGCGACACATATATTATTATTAAATGAAATGTGAAAATATACACAGTGAAATTGGGACCGAGTGAGATAAAAGTGGTACACAAAACAATTTCATGTAATAGGATACTCCTATCTCATAATGCAGTTTACAAAATACAATAAAGATACCTGAGCAATGTTGCACTTATAGACTAAAGTCCTTAAAAAGTAATTCCACTTTGTTCGCCTGGTTGATATCACCTGGGTGAACATAGTTGAATAATCCATTAATTGCTGTAAAATAAGGCTTTTTTTTTTCTTTTTTTTTAATTAGAATGGGATCGCTCTTGACCTTAATCTGGACTAATGTCGAGATAAGGTCTACGATGGAACGAGCTTTCCCAGAAGATGCCTATTTAACCTGACTTTAAAGAGCTGCGGGTTATATGCGATTGGTAACACAGCGGAGGCAATGCGTTCCACTCCTTAGCCCTGCGCATGAGAAACGAAGACCTAAAACGCTTGGTCCTTATAAAGGCTACCTTTCGAAAACTATAACACCAAGCAGAATGATTGTGCGTTCAAATATTTTAGGCAAATAAACGTTTTATCTATCTATAGATCATTAGTGTGAAAGTGTCCGAAATATTTATAATTACTATTACATTTATATAATACGATTGAATATGAACAACTTTTACTATAAAAAAATCTTGCGTGCGTTTTTCAGTAAGTGGTACTGGCAGAATAACCAGCGCTGTGGTATGGACCACTATCTTTGCTGCAGCATATGCTGAGTCAGAGCCCTTTCAGTGCACAGTGGGTACAGCCCGTCGCTGGGAAAATCTTGTATGTTGTGCGTCAGTATATTAAGCTTTTATTTATTTATTTTATTTGTTGATTACATAGGATTTATTGTTTGTGTTCTTCTATTTTGGTTGTATGTACTGTGCAGTGAATAAATGTTTCTATCTATCTATATATCTATCTATAAGGCCAACTCTAAGATCACCACAAAAAACAGTTGTTTCATACATTTTGGTCAAGTATGTATTGAACTTATGCGTGAAATTGCACATTATTTACGCGATTTTGAAGTTGGTCCCATATGTCATAGCAAACGTTATTTAAATTTATGGGAACTCTCACGCCATAACGTATCTAGAGCTTTGACAACATGTTGTATTTATTATCTCAATCTTAATCCAAACTAATATTATAAATGCGAATGTTTGTGTGTGTGTATGTTTCTTACCTCTTCACGCCTAAACGGTTTGACAGTTTTGGTTAGTAGACAGATTAGGACCTGGATTAACTATACTACTTTTTATAGACTTTTATTCTTTTACGATCTTTTAAGCGACTGGTTCCTGAAGGCTAAGTATTAGGTCCTTACCTATGAAATTGGCGTTTTGTATGAAGAATTTCATTAAGACTGTTTTCTCCACACAAATATTTTTGATTTTTTTATTGGGAACGGCAAATCCAAATTTAGCTAAACTTTGTGTGTATTATCGGATAACATTAAGTTGTTAGGCAGCGATAATTTTTAAAAGTAACTGCTTAAAAAAGTTTCAGCGAATCTAAGAAATGATTATGGGAAGCACATGAAAAGAGCTCTGTTAAATTTTTTTTTATTATGTGATTTAGCCCAGAAATTGAAAAATATTTCATGTGAAACCTTGAAATAATATTCCATTTTCCAAATAAAAAACAAATTTGCATATAGCTTTGAAAATCGCAGGAATTGGTACATATGGTTAACGAAGTAAAAAAACTCCAATTTCATAGGTAAAGACCCAATATTATTAGTGGGATTGCTTTCAAATCATAGAGTGACGCATTTGGTAGTAAAACGAAGTCTACGCGAACAGCTAGTGAAATATAACACCGTTTCCCAAATAAATAAAACGAACTGAACAGATCGGTCATACAACTCGTACAGCACAATGACTTTTAAAATTAAAATTCTAAACAACGCCCTGCCTTCGGGACCAACAAACGTTTAAAAAAGGCTTTCGCGGGGGTTGGAAGAGTGCCACACGCCCGGAGACAATATGACGATTTACACCCCGACCGTGTTAGGGGTAGGTGAGAAAAAGTTGTGCACTTTAAAATTTTCAAGCGTCAAAATTTTTAAAGTTAAAGCTAATCCGGAAACTGCTCAAGTTCTCGTCCAAAATACCTCAGTGCTTGAAGACGATAGTCTTAAAGAGTGTTTATTCCGTCCAGTGGCGCCCTCATTGGATAAATTAAGAGTGTAATTTGTAAATTCTGAGTAAAAGGTAAAATGTTTGTGTGAAGAATACAAGCGTATTGTTGCAATATGTTGTGCAATAAGAATATTTTGTTTGTTTGTTAAATAAATATTTATGTAGCGTGGGCAGCATGGGTAGACCCGCCACGAGGTGGACCGACGATTTGGTAAAGTCAAATCAAATCAAATCAAATCAAAAATGTTTTATTTCGTAAGTTATAAGAATAAAATTTGAAATCGTCATGACATACTGTTATCGTTCATTCACTAGGCGGTCTCCCCAGAGAAGAACGAGCAAGAAACTCCGGGGTTGCTCTTTTTAAATAAGTCAATACAAATACAATTTGAAATACTTTTAAAATTTATGATTCGACAAAGAAAAATAAGAATAAAATATACTGGATATTGCTGAGCGGTTCATGTCCACGCATTCTTATCATCCAGATAGTCAGAAATACTAAAAAATACATAAAAATACTGTACTGTGTTTTGTCAGTCATTGAACTTTTAATGCCCCTTTTAGGATTAAGGTCACGGCTATATGTACGTAAATATAAGGCGAAGGGACTGATCGTTATTAACCATCACTAACTATCTAACTTACAAAAGATAATGCCACTTACCCGCTCTCCAATTGAAGGCCAAGCCAATTTATTTCGTCCCAAACCCGACCTATCAATCGGTCCGAACAGCTGATGCGGCCGACCATTACAAGCGTCCGGACACACAATTAATCCGTCCGGGTGTCCGGCCGGACGTGACTGAGTGGGCAGACTCCGCAACTATTTATCGACGTTCGGTGGCCGTGGTCGTGTAATGGCCGTGCGGGGATCGGTTGGTAGTCGGTACGTACCTCGTTCGAACTGTGAACTTGATTGATCTAAATGTGGCGAGGTGTTGTGTGAATCACCCAATGAGTTTTAGTCAAGTCTGCAATATTCGACTACAGCAAGGTGGTTTCGTGATCACAACTACGTGATCGAATCAGGAATGAAAAAATCCGTATGCGAAAGAAGTACCACCTCTGTGGCTCAATGGAAACGACATAGGGTATACGGAGGTCGCGGGTGGTTGGTGATAGATCCCCCCTCCATACTCCTCCCACTATAACTCCTGTAAGCCAGGATCAACAGTGGTGCTCGACACGGCGCCTACTGAAGGTAGACGGTGCCCTACGTGATTCTATTGCTACCTTGGACCCCAGAACAATTATCATCATTTTCCTGCCCTTATCCCACTCTAGGTGGGGTCGGCGCAACATGTCATCCTCTTCCACTCTCCTCTATCAGCCGTCATCTCCGTACTTACCCCTTTCACAAACATATCATTCCTCACGCAGTCTACCAACACCTTCTTTGGTCTTCCTCTACCTCTGTATCCCTCCACATTCATACTTAACACTCGTCTTGTTACGTGCCTTTCATCCCTCCTCATAATATGCCCAAACCATGCTAACCTATTACTCCTCAGCTTTTCTGTTATTGGCGCCACTTTTAGACTTCCTCTGATATACTCATTCCTGATCTTATCCATTCTAGTCACACCACACATCCATCTTAGCATTCTCATCTCTGCCACATGCATTCTACTTTCATCAGTTTCTTTCATTGCCCAACATTCAGATCCATACATGGTGACACTAATTAAATTAAAGAAAGGTGTAAGTAGGAAAAGAAGTTTCCCACTTCCTCCCTCGGCAAATGGGAGTATAGCCAATGAAATGCAAACGGCAGTAATGCCAATCCTATGGTGGTTGGTGGTAGGGTATTTTAAATGTCCGCCTGGCTAGCTACCACCATATTATCTAAATCTATCGCGAAATAACGATGTTAATACATTATTGTGTTCCGGTTGCCAGAGATAAGGTAGCCAGTCCCACAAATAGGATGGAGTTTTTGGGTCAGTACGCTTCCATCTTCGATCTCATCTTCACTTAACATCAGGTGTGATTGAGGTCAACACAACACAATATAATACAATACAAATCTTTGATGTACACCAACAGTAGATCATGGTTTTCTATCACCAAGAGTGGCCACGGTGATCTGTTAAGCAAGCTCAGTGCGGATTAATGAATTTGTGACAGGATAGTGGCCACCTGATATTGTTCTCAAGATACTAAGGCCCGTATTAACAAACCATTCTCAAGATTGAGAACAGTCTTGTGATCGGTCTCAAGTAAACGTGTTGATTGATAAATCTAACTTGAGACCTGAAAAGCACGTGCATACTCAAGCAGTACTCACTTGAGAGGTGCGCCGAGTTTCGCGTATTAATAAACGAAACTCAAGACTACCATTCATTCGCCGCAGAGGCGGATACTTGAAAGTGATCTCAGCTGAGTAGACCTCAAGATTGGTTTATTATTTAGCACGGAGCTTAAGATAGCGTCAACTTCTTAAGACGCATCTCAGGTGATACAGCCACAAGACTTGTATTGAGATTGATTTATTAATACGGGCCTAAGTTGCTCTCAATAACCTTGAGCAGCACCGCTACTCGTTAACAATAATTTAGTTGCAAAATGTAACATAGCGCTTAGAGCGCGTACCTTGCCTTCTCAATAACTTTTTTTTTTATTTCGCGGGGAAATGCGTTTTTATGTTATGTGGGACTCCCCTCCCTACCGGGAGGGATGCCCACCAAAACCCCGCGGCGACCTTTCTCGGCAGTAAGGAGGACCCGGGAACGCATAAGCGGCTCCAGGTCCCCCCTCGCCCTGCCCGCCTCACTAGGGGGGGCCCGTTCCCGGAGGGCGGCTGGCGCGCCCTCCCGGGGGGCGCTGTCGTGCCTCACATCGCAATCAGCGAGCGGTATGAGGCGCGACAGGGCCCGATGCGACGACACCCCCCCCGGTCGCAATGCCTTCTCAATACCTTGCCTGTCCATATTAGAAATTAGTCCAAGAAAATGCATATTCACCAAACTACAAAAAATGTCTTGTTAGGTAAATAACCTGTAACTCCTATGTAAATGCTTAATCAATACATACGACGACGTCCAAATTGTAACTAGGTGACATAGCTTTTAGTGAGACTCGAGTTCAAATCAAATCAATTCAAAATATTTTATTTTATAGGATAAAATTATCACTTGAAAACGTCACTATTAATATTACATTTAAATTTACGGCTCATTCACAACGCTGACTCCCCAGAGAAGAACGAGCAAGAAACTCTAGGGTTGCTCTTTTAAACAGATTATGGGTTACAATTTGTGATTTCGTAATTATATGAATAATAAGACAGCTATGTCCATGCTTGCTTATCATTCAAATAGTCAGTGATTTTATAATAGCCTTTTGCTAATAATTTCTGTTTTAGTTCCCACAGACAAACTGTGCAAACGGTTGTGGGGCATTAGTGTCGATTCGGATGTACACCAACTAAACTAAACTGAAACCAGTTTTATAGTAGTACTGTCTCTTTCTCCCTGGAACAGTACGATGCGACGGCACCACTCCAAAACTGGTTTTAATTTAGTTTAGTTGGTGTACATTCGAATCGACACCATTGTTTAATTAAGATCATTGTATTCGATTTAATAATTAATATAAAAAAAATATAACCTTATTCGCTAAAAATAGTGATAGGCACAATGTTAATACAAGGAATAAGAACCAGTTATCTGTTTATGTTAGCCGAATTCACAAAGATAGTAAATCCTTCATAGGGCAATGTATACGCTTTTATAATAAGGTTCCAATAGATATTCAAAATTTGCCTTTAAATAAATTTAAAGCAATCAGAAACAGAACTTATTAGCAAAAGGCTGTTATAAAATCACTGACTATTAGAATGATGAGCAAGCATGGACATAGCTGTCTTATCATTCGTATAATTATCAAATCACAAATTGTAACCCATAATCTGTTTGAAAGGGCAACCCTAGAGTTTCTTGCTCGTTCTTCTCTGGGAGTCAGCTTTGTGAAGGAGCAGGAAATTTAAATGTAATATTAATAGTGATGTTTTCAAGTGATAATTTTATCCTATGAAATAAAATAAACCACCCATGTAGTTGTAGAGAAAACTGAAGACGACACTACCACATACTTATGTGAAGACCTTGCAAATCTTTTATGCGGTTGTGTTAGAAATGTGTTGAGTTTTCCGGATCAGTACGCTTCCACCTTTGACCTCATCTTCACTTAACATCAAGTGTGATTGAGGTAAAAAAAAGTGAGGGAGTGGACCAACGTATAAAATTTTCCGGGATTCAACTCAAGGCTTGTTGACTAGTTTATTTTGAAACGTAAATCTACCGATTTACCAAATTTCATTCAATTTCCTTAGTCCTTCCGTTTATTCGTTTCATCGTGATTTAGCAACAAACAAGCGAACAAACATCTAAACTTTCGCTTTTATAATATTGGATAGAAGTTAGATTAGATTAAACTCGGGAATAGGTTTTAAATCATATTTGATGGACATCGGTGGTTGAGCGCTTTCGACAATATTTAGCTTTAACACGCTTGATTTGGTTTATCTGGACGTAATAATCATTTGATTACTCGAGGGTTTTCTAAATTTTTTTTTTATGCCCAACTGGTTAGCACTTGACCTCAATCACACCTGAAGTTAAGGGAAGATGAGGCCGAAGGTGGAAGCATACTGACCCGGAAACCCAAATATTTGGGGAACTGGCTGTCTTATCTCTGACAACCGGAACACAACAATGCTATTAACATTGCTGTTTGGCGGCAGATTTAGATAAGATGGTGGTAGCTAGCCAGGCAGACATTTAAAATGCCCTACCACCAACCAAACCGAGTACTAAACATGTACCCCGCTGCGGATCGAACCCGCGACCACCGATTCGTAAACCTTATATTGTTTATATTGAGCCACGGAGGCGGTTATTTCTATTTATAGTTATTTAGTGTATTTCTATAATATGAAAATAAATGTTTCATCTGTATATCTATCTCATTGCTAAGTTTCTGTATTTTTTAATGCTTTACGGGATAGCACTTGACCTCAATCACATCTAGGGGTCTACTCTCTAACGAAAATAGCTTCGGACGGCTGTAACTTGGGACTTTTTCTTATGCAGTTTGCTGTGTCAATTATAAAGCAATCGTCATTATTTTACCTTTGTTGTATACAGGGCGTCCCACGGCTATGCCACATGGAGGAAAAGTACCTTGAATTTTACCTTTGTTGTATACAGGGCGTCCCACGGCTATGCCACATGGAGGGAAAGTACCTTGAATTTTACCTTTGTTGTATACAGGGCGTCCCACGGCTATGCCACATGGAGGGAAAGTACCTTGAATTTTGTAGATGGAACATTTTACTGAAAGAAGACATTATTTTAATTTAAAAAACAATTTAAACTGCATTCATAGATTTTTAAATAAGTACATGGTTGAACCGGGAATCGAACCATTTATTTATAAAAAAAAATTACCATGTAGCTTTATCATACCGATCGAAAGGCTTCATCATAAGGATTATTTTTTGCTAAATAACATATTGTCAGAAATAAAAGGAAGACCATGAATTTTAACATTAGATGTTCAATTTTGTTCAGAAAAATGAAAAGCTGACATTGCCGTAAGGACATACAACTGACATTATCATTACTAATACTAATTACCCACTCGAGAAGTATGCATCATTTCCCTATTATAATTTAAGTTCATGATAAAATGATAAAGAGATACGTAATTAGTAAGTAGGACTATCTCAATGAACATTTTCTTTCCTGGATCGGGACAAATGGACGAAAAAATGGCCGCCGAGATCCCCAGATCTAACCCCGTTAGATTTTTTTTATGGGGTTATGTAAAAAATTTACTTTACAAGAACCAGTGTCAAAGTGTCCACGAGCTACAAACTGAACTTCGACGTATTATTCTAAATATCCACCACAACATGATCAAAAAATCGACAGGGAGCGAAATAATCAAAAGAGTGCGACTTTGTATTGAACAGGATGGGACTCATTTTGAGCATTTGATAAATTTGATTAATTTTGTATTAAAAATGTTAAAATTCATGGTCTTCCTTTTATTTCTGACACTATGTTATTTAGCAAAAAATTATCCTTATGATGAAGCCTTTCGATCGGTATGATAAAGTTATATGGTAATTTTTTTTTTATAAATAAAGGGTTCGATTCCCGGTTCAACCATGTACTTATTTAAAAATCTATGAATGCAGTTTAAATTGTTTTTTAAATTAAAATAATGTCTTCTTTCAGTAAAATGTTCCATCTACAAAATTCAAGGTACTTTCCCTCCATGTGGCATAGCCGTGGGACGCCCTGTATAGTTGAACATCACAAAGTTATGCAAATAAAGGATTCCTAGCAGAAGAAGGAGTCCGAAGTTACAGCCGTCCGAAACTATTTTCGTTAGAGAGTAGACCCTGATGTTATGTATTTTAACCGCCTCCGTGGCTCAATGTAAACAACATTGGGTTTACGAATCGGAGGTCGCGGGTTCGATCCCCAGCGGGGTATATGTTTAAGTACTCAGTTTGGTTGTTAAATATCCGCCTGGCTAGCTACCACCATCTTATCTAAATGTGCCGCCAAGCAGCAATGTTAATAGCATTGTTGTGTTTTGGTTGTCAGGGATAAGATAGCCAGTTCCCCAAATGTGTTGGTTGTCACTTAACATCTGAAGGGCAATTCTCGTAATATCTCTTATTACAATTACAGTCAAAATTCAGTTCGGATCTAGTCTCGGTCTCCAAATGTCAAATATGTCATTCTCGTACTACAATATAAAGGTTTGTAATGTGATTATATCGAAATGTGATCGAAAGTTGAACAAAGCTTTTAACATCAAGTTCGAGATTAAAAAAATTTACAGTTCGTTAAATATGCGCTTGCTTCCTTCTATTTATTCTCTTTCACATTTGTCAAAAAACTACTTATATCACTTCAGCTGGGCAATACTGAACAATTAATAGTGAGAGCCTTGTTCAACTTTCGATCACATTTCGATATAATTACATTACGAATCTTTATATTTAATGTCGTATTTGACATTTAGGAGATCGAGACTGGATCCAAACTGAATTTTGACTGTAATTGTAATACGAGATATTATGAGAATTGCCCTTCAGGTCAAGTACCAATCCGTTGTGCATAAAAAAATGTGAAGATGAAGCCGAAGGTGGAAGCGTACTGACCCGAAATGCTCATCTTATTTGAGGGACTGGATATGTTATCCTTGAAAATCGGAACATAATAATGCTTGGCAGCAAATTTGGATAAGATGGTGGTAGCTAGCCAGGCGGACATTTAAAATGCCCTACCACCAACCGAACCTAGTCGGCACGAAACATGTAACCCGTTTGGGATCGAACCTGCGACCTCCGATTCGTATACTGTGTATTTTTTACCATGAGTCACGGAGCCGGTGTAATAATATCTACAATATTTCAATAATTTCATCTACTATCGTGCAGAACAAACATACATTCAATTTTATTCAAGCAGATAAAATCCAAATTCCTCCACATAAGTAGGTATTGCAGTTTCAGAATCCGAGATACCTTTGAATAGAAGCCAAGTCAGTCGATTCGCTCTCAGTTCCTGCACAGTCACCTGCCAAGCCATAATGGCGGCGCTGTTATAAGCTGCCTACAGATATTGACAGTTTCTTGGCAAGGCCCGATTTAATTACAAGCCACTTTTTATAGACCACCGCGGTACGATCTGACGCCCAAGTGGGGGGACATATGGGAGTATAATGTACACAGAACCGCGACGTAATTCCTAGTTCCTTTATTGCGCGTATAATATTATTCAAAGTCTTGAAAGAATTCTTTGAAGTCAACAATGAATGCGGTTTCCTCGATTTTTCTAGTCTAACGATTTGTGCTTTTTCATGAAACATTTAGAGGAGTTTAGAATACATACGCAATTTCTCTGGCATTTACAATTCAAAAATATTTATTCAAAAATAAAATAAAATTACCTATATGTCTAAAGTGACAATAACGCCATCCCACCACCGTGGTGAAACAGGCGGAACAAGAGAAACGTCAGCTACGGTAATGCCATACCTACACAGAACGCGTTCGCACTCACAATATAGCCCCGAATGTTTTCGCAGTTTTCTGGCACAACCGAATCGCTGTCACGGATGTTTTTATGCAGCGTAATTTATTCAGCCATTGTCTCTATTTGTACGGTCCCCTAGTTCAGCAACTGTTGCTGTCGCCGATTCAATCTGGCTGGCTATTGATGTAGTTTACGACCCCATTCGATGCTCAAGGGAGTTCAATTAAAAATATATTTTAGTCAACCGTTTTTGAGGGTAATTGGAACGATTGTTTTGAAGTAACAGAGGTGGGAGAGTTTTGCATCTATTGCTTTAGTATTTATTTATTTATGTTAAGGAAAACCAACAGGCATGTTAAATCACAAACAACAATGGAAAATTATACCCGACGGCTAATAACAGGTTCTCACATATAGAAATATTGTAGACAATATAATAGTGGTCTAATAAAGCGCTCAGCAGGATCGAACGCTACACATACACTACGTAGCTTACATATGTGATATCCATACCTACATGTAAGTAAACATTTATAAAATATGTTACTTAGATACATAAGATTTAAAATAAAACAAATTATGCTATTAAAGTTTTGTTTCAGCTATTTATTTACTTAGTGTGAAAGCTGGTTCGTAGTCACAACATGATAATACGTGGAGATGAGGCCAATACCAAGGTAGCAGCGTATTCTCCCAGAAAACCCAAAACCTTGAAGGAACTGACTACTAAAACATTGAACGAACTGACTGACTTCTCCAAGGTTCGCGACAAGAAAAGTATTATTTTTCCTTCTATATACTGCTCTGTATTTTATGTATAAGTATTCACCCATATTTTCGTCAATTGTTAACAGATTTTGATGATATTTTTATTGTTTGATAGTTTTTATCACCGGGGTGGTATCATATAAATTCGGTTAAGATCTGATAATGCACTCTTGAGATAAACAATGACACCTTACTGAAGTCGGTTGTTTGCGTTTAAATTTATCTTTTATCGTATCTTCACAGCTTAAAAGTTCTTCATGTACCATTCCCACAATATCAACTCATATCAAAATAAGTTAGATACTAAAATTATTTTGTACCAGTTTGTATGTTGGTGTGTTTATTTTATTTTATACGTTGTTTATGTCGTATATGTTTATCGCGCGGCTTTGTCCGCAGCGGGCGGGTTGATACGAGTTTTATGATGTAACACTCGCGGTTGAAATTTTGTATTCCTAAATTTTCTACACACTGACCTGGAAAATGTGCAATATGCTTTGATTTATATGTTATAGATTTGGTGGCGCGTACAAATCTTTTTCACGCTTTTCGTAGTAGATAAAACAGCGCCATCGTCGATAACTTTTTTTTTATGCACAACGGATTAGTACTGATCTATTGTGATCGCCACTAACCTAGCGGTATTCCCGAACGAGTACGACATTGGAACCTTCAAGAAACGAGCCTACACCTTCCTCAAAGGCCGGCAACGCATCTTTTTTTTTTTATATATGAGAGAGCGGCAAACGAGCATGCGGGTCACCCGATGGAAAGCAATCACCGCCGCCCATGGACACCCGCAACACCAAAAGGGTCACAGATGCGTTGCCGGCCTTTGAGGAAGGTGTAGGCTCGTTTCTTGAAGGTTCCAATGTCGTACTCGTTCGGGAATACCGCTGCCGGAAGTCCGTTCCACAGGGTGGTTGTACGTGGTAAGAAGTTTCTTGGGAAACGTACAGTGGTAGACTTCCACTCATCCAGGTGATGTGGATGGAAATTTAATTTTCGGAGAGAAGTGTATCGGTTAAATTGAGCAGCGGCTATTAGCTCGAACAGTTCTTCAGAACACTCCACATGAAATATGCGATAGAGAATGCAGAGGGACGCGACGTCTCTTCGCAACGCCAGGGGATCCAGTCGGTCAGTGACCCTTTTGGTGTTACGGGTGTTGATGGGCGGCGGTGATTGCTTTCCATCAGGTGACTCGCATGCTCGTTTGCCGCCCTCTCATATTAAAAAAAAAAAAAAAAACTATAATTCGTTGCTCAGGTTTGCCACTTTGAGGCATCGGATTATCATCCTGGCGCCTATAGTTATCTCATCTAGGTGCAGTAAATGGCCACCCAGGTGGATGTTGCGTTAGCGCATCAGCGGGCCATATTCACACAGCAGATGTTTTTTTTAAGCACGACGGGTTCGTACTTAACCTCAATCACACCTGATGTTAAGTGAAGATGAGGTCGAAGGTGGAAGCATACTGACCCGGAAATCCCAATATATTTGGGGAACTGGCTATCTTATCTCTGATAACCGGAACACAACAATGCTATTAACGTTGCTGCATGGCGGCAGATTTAGATAAGATGGTAGTTAGCCAGGCGGATATTTAAAATGGTCTACCACCAACCAAACCAAGTACTAAACATACTCCGCTGGGGATCGAACCGCGACCTCCGATTCGTAAATTACATTGAGCCACGAGGCGGTTAAATAACTCTAATAGCAATGCTGAAAATAAATGGCCTAAACCACCGCGCACAACCAAAATTATTTTACTCTATTCACCTTTTTAGCGACTTGATGGCAAAAACATCCATTTCTGTGCTCATAACCTATAATGGTGTCGATTCGGATGTACACCAACTAAACTAAAACCAGTTTTAGAGTGGTGCCGTCGCATCGTACTGTTCCAAGGAGAACGAGACAGTACTACTTTAAAACTGGTTTTAGTTTAGTTGGTGTACATCCGAAACGACACCAATGTCATGTGTCTGCGATCCAAACATCAAAGAAACGTTACAACACATACTTCTGAAATGCCCTGTTTTTGGAAAAGAAAGATACGACATTGAACTGGAATTTGATTGCAAACTAGAGGCTGAAAAGCTATCAGAAACTTGTAACTAAATAAGTCATAAGTAGAAATAAGGTAGTTTAAGAAAAAATATAATTACATTATAATTTGTATATTAAAAGAGTACATTATAAGTAAATACAGTAATTAGTAATAACAATGTAAAAATAAATAGATCTAAGCCATAAGTAAGAAAATAATAATAATAAACGTCAACTGTTGATAAACTAAGCAAATACATTGTTTTTGTAAATAAATAGTCATGTATAAATGAAAAACACCCATAACTCGGGAACACATGTCTGTATTCATCATACAAACATATGCCCCTAGCGGGATTCGAACCCGCGACCATTTGGTATAGTAGCAGAGTTTCTAACCACTACACCAAACAGGTTTGTCAAAAAAAATAGACATAAAAAAGACTCAGTATGTGGAGTGGAGGTGCGAGAAGCCTACAAGTGAGGACTTGCATCTTCGGCCACATCATCACTTCCCATCAGGTGAGATTGTGGTCAAATGCGTATCCAGTTACCCATAAAAAAAAAAAAAAAAAAAAAAAAAAAAACTTGCATGAAAGAGTAGCCTATATAGCTAGCATAGAGTCCAAATTATAACATTGGAGGTACGAGTATTTAAAAAAAAAAAACTATAAATCGGTCACATAGACATGATTTAAGATATATATTTGTATAATTATGTACTTATATATGTGATATAAGTACATAGTTATATTTTCATGTACATGCCCATTGTAAGCTGAATAAATGTTTTTCTTTCTTTCTTTCTTTCTGATATTTATTTATTTATATTATATAGTTTACTAATAATCACGTGTAATTTTATAACTAAGTGGATTTCTGTATTCTAGTAGTGTATGTATGTAACATATAATATTATATACCTATATGTATAGTATATTTGTCATTCCATAACTGCACTTTTTGTTCACCGTCCCGCACAATGCTCTAACCACCACTGAGGTTGGCTGGAAGAGATCTCTATTAGAGATAAGCTCACCTTTGTACAATATTTCCGACTGATTGTCAACATGTTTTTTATGTGCAATAAAGAATAACATAAAAGTGCAAAGAAAAATTAAAATATTGATTAAAAACATGAACTTTACAGGAACTCAGTCACAAACCAACTTCGTTCGCCAACTGTAATATCAAATACTGATTTATATGATGATGAGAGCTAATCCGTTCACCAAACTTAGTAATCGTGTGTCGCGACCACCTTTATGGCTATGCCTCCACACTCCACGATACGCCAGTGACTTTGTTGCAGGTTTATCTGCGGAATATATACATTAACGGAGCCCTAACTGTTCTGCTGACGCTGCTCAGTTAAAGGCACAATGTAATGAAACCCAGACGTTAGAAGCAGTTAAAGTTGCAACAATTCCAAACTGATATTAGGTATAATGTGGGGAAATTTGAATTGTCTAAATAGAATGATATATTGTTGTTGTGTAACGGTGAGTCGTCGACGTAATATAATTCACTCGACAAATGACAGACGTGTAAGATTACGTCACAAGAATAAGGGAGTGCATGAGAAGACTGTTACTCCGCGAAAAGGAATTGCCAAAGTACACCTTGCAAATAAACCTTCTGCAAATAGTTCCTGTTTTATGATAATTTTTAACCCCCGACGCAAAAAGAGGACCGCTAAGTTCTGTGTGTCTGTCTGCGGCACCATAGCGAACCGATTGCAAATGCGGTTTTCTTGAGAGCAGGTTTTCTAGCGATGGTTCTTAGACATGTTTTTTTTATGCATAGCAGTTAGCACATGACCTCAAGCACACTTGATGTTAAGTGAAGATGAAGCCGAAGGTGGAAGCTTACTGACCCGGAAACCTCATCCAATTTGGGGGACTGGCTGTCTTCTCTGACAACCGGAGCCCAACAATGGTATTAACTTTGCTTTTTTTTTTATATGAGAGGGCGGCCAACGAGCATGTGGGTCACCTGATGGAAAGCAATCACCGCCGCCCATGGACACCCGCAACACCAAAAGGGTCACAGATGCATTGCCGGCCTTTGAGGAAGGTGTAGGCTCGTTTCTTGAAGGTTCCAATGTCGTACTCGTTCGGGAATACCGCTGCCGGAAGTCCGTTCCACAGGGTGGTCGTCCGTGGTAAGAAGTTTCTTGAGAAACGTACAGTGGTAGACTTCCACTCATCCAGGTGATGTGGATGGAAATTTAATTTTCGGCGAGAAGTGTATCGGTTGCTGCTTGGCGGCAGATTTCTAATAAGATACTAGAGTTCTACCATCCACCTCATGCCACCATCAAACCCTCGATACCAAGTTCTTCAAACTTTCACTACCTTGTATTTTCGCGGGTTTTTTGTAAATTTTCTAATTGGTGACTTGTGTCATTCCCGTGTCACAGGAAGATTAAATGGTTGGGCCTGGCTGTTTTTCCTGAAGCAAAGTCAGTGGCCTACAAGTAAGGCCTGGAAGCACAGACAGTCAAATAGCCAGTAGTCCTATAAAAATTGTCTGATTATGAGTGGAAGTACAGCTGTTGATGTGTGGATAGAATCTATATGCTCTTCGCAAAAGATCAGAAAATACATTGTAATATTCAAGGAAAAATTCATATATGCGTATTCTGTCTGGCGTCTGTTGCATACAAGGGAACCCTAAATATGATAAACAGCGCCAGGAGCGGATTTAGAACATGTCAAGATTTTACAACCGCCTTCGGGGAGGACCGTCTGAAAAACAGACCATCAAAAGGATGGGAATTTCTAAAGATATCTCGTCCAGACAACGTTACCGAAGGTTTGAGAAGTTACATGGGATGAAGAAGAAATAATAATGCCGACACAAAAATATACCTAGTTGACAATATACCTATGATACAACTACAAATAATAATAAACTACATCTAATTGAATTGATATTATAGATGACTGGAAACGCATGTTCTCATTTAAAAGCAGATTACGAATTTTAGTTTGGCCCAAAAGGCCCCACTACATTACTGGTTACAAATATACATAGCTGCGCGTTAACTCGTTAATCCTTTAATTAAGTAAGGTAACATTTCACATAAAAAAAATGTTAGCCGACTCATTAACATTTGTCAAATTTCCCCAAGTCCGTTAATCGTTATTCCAGTACCTACTATATTTACCAAAAAGATACCGCACGCACTAAATTACACACTCCAATAATTACATACGTCATTTTAATGTTCCTAACCTGTTCACTTGCAGAACCAAATCTAACAGTTTTGTAAGTAGATCACTAAGGCAACGATATGAAAAACGTAATTTATCACGGGTTAACGGATTAACGATCACTTGCGTTAAATCTTCCGAAATATAACACTTTAACGAAGTTAACGTTTTTAGTAACGGATTAGCAAATCAAATCATATCAAAAAAATATTTATTTCGTAGGATAAAAATTATCACTTGAAAACGTCACCTTATCGCGTTTGAAATTAGAGAGCAGGTTTTTTTTTATTCACGACGGCGTCGTACTTGACCTCAATCACACCTGATGTTAATTGAAGATGAGGTCGAAGGTGGAAGCGTACTGACCCGGAAACCTCAACACATTTGGGAGACTGGCTATCTTATCTCTGATAACCGGAACACAAAAATGCTATTAACAGTGCTGCTTGGTGGCAGATTTAGATAAGATGGTGGTAGCTAGCCAGGCGGACATTTATAATGCCCTACCACCAACCAAACCGAGTATCTTAAACATGTACCCCGCTGCAGATCGAGCCCGCGACCTCCGAATCATAAACCCAATGTTGTTTACATTGAGCCACGGAGGAGGTTTCCTGATATATTTGGCTATCTACAGTCCAAAAGGTGTGAACTTTCTATAAAAGTCTTTGTAGGGGTACAAAAGCTTTTCCTTACGTGCTTTATTTTGAATTTAAGGCCGCGGTTGAAAATAATTCCAAACCTAATTTTTTATAATAAAATTTTTAATAACAATGAAATTATATAATATAACCCCTGATTCCACACCTGTGTAACACAACAAAATAGTTCACATCCCACCATGTCATGTTGCTAACACGTTTTTGCAGATTACACTTGAAGTGACTTACGCAAAACTTAAGTAATTTAAGTTAGCGACTCTCGTGTAGTTGGATGAGATATGGGTCTGCCCGAAATGGGCTTACGACGTGGCTAGATTGGAGCACAGCTGCCTCAACTGGAGCGCTATGGTTATCTGTAAAATATTTTTATTAGGGTCATTTAATTATTTGTTTTATTGTTTTTGGGATAACAACATCTTTATATAATCTATATCATGAATCTTAAACTACACTATTCAGGAAGCCAATGACAGTTATCCACTGATTATACACATAAAATAACAGTAAGTAGCCATTTTCTCTATTTATACATACACAAATATACATATTCACACATATACATACCGTACACATACTTATATTCCAAACATAATACAGACATACATAATAATATATACAGGGACACACATTATTTAATTACATATATTAAATACACATACCTAGATACGAATATATTTTATTTTACACAATATTGCGATAATACCCACCATAGCTGTCAAGTCGACCAAAACCCCAGCGTAACTCAGAACGTCGTGGAATAAGTTGCCAAGATGACAGTAGTCATTTTGTTTTTAACTTACCTAGTATCGAGTGTTCCAAATTGAACGCTGAATTTAAATTTCGCAGAAGAACCTAAGCCTGTAGCCGCAGTAGGTGTGGTCATTGACTGATATAATTTTCCACATTTATTGGCAAAATGTCTTTTTTAATGCTATGTAATAAATATTTAAGTTGAATATTTTTTTTCAATTTTTAATTCGATTTTAAATTCGGCGTTCAATTTGCGACATCCTTTATATCCCAACATAACGTTCATTGATTAAGGTTGGAAATTATCAAGACTCAAATATCCGGTTATTATACGTAACACTGTTGTAAAGTACGTTCTTAAAGTACGTCGAAAATTCATTAGTTCCATAGAAAACACCTGAGTTGTCGCCAGGAAGGAAAATGTTTTACAAGTTTACTGTGGCGACTGTCCAAGGAGAACGCTTGGGATGTCTCGTGTGATGCTGGCCGCGGTAGACGCACTAAGCAACTATAGGCTTGTGTTGTGGATACCAGATGGTTGATATACTACATAAATACATATTTTTTTTGTAAATAAACACTTGTTATAAATGAAAACATCCATAACTCGGGTACACATGTCCGTATTCATCACACAAACATATACCCCTAGCCGAATTCGAACCCGAAATCTTTTGGTATAGTGGCCCTAGTTGCTAACCCCTACAGCAAACAGGTCGGTATGGGACCAGACAGGGAGTGACGTCGCAAACACGATTTTACGCACGTGGAAGGCTTAAATTTACAGAAAAGAGAATGAAAACCTTCACCTCAATTGATAGCAGAACAAATTCCAACCAAGAGTAATACATTACAACAGAAAATAAATCTTTAAAGGTACCCAGCAGACACTGAACATAGAAACTTCAGACTTGTAAATAAACTGCATAATGCTGGGATTCGTTACCTGTCCAAGTGCGAACGCATTATCCGGGACTCCGCGGGACACCGGGACGCGGGACGGGGGACGCGGCGAGACGTACGGGACAATGGCGGAATGAATGTAATGTCATCGGTGGAGCGCCCGTGAAAAATGAACAGCCATTTCAACGTCTACACTTAGTACAGGCGGTCTCATAATAAAGTGTAGGTACTTAAGAGGGTTTCTCCCGCACGGTATTCCATTCAAATTTTCCATAAAGCACAAATGGATCTAAAAAGTTATTAGAGAACATTTTCGAAAAAGAGTCATCATCTCAGCCCGTAAACATCCCACTGTAGAGATATAGGCCTTCACCCGTATATAATGAGGGAGTATGGACCATAGTCCACCACGCTGGCCTAATGCGGGTTGGGGCCTTCACATGCCTTGGAATTATATCTCCGGCATGCAGGTTTCCTCACGATGTTTTCCTTCACCGTTTAAGATCAGTCGGATAAATGCACATAAGTAATTAAATAAAAATTTAAAGCCTCATTGGTACATGGCCTACCTGGGAATCGAACCCGGACCTCCCAAATTGGGAGACCGCGTCTTAACCGCTGGGCCACCGACGCTCTTTAGCCACTGACACTCGAAAAAGAGTATTGAAAGTAAATTAGAACGGTTTTAAGTTTTCCATGGTAACAGAAAAAATGCTATATATTCTTTTTAATGCGATATCTAATAAATCTTTTCTAGTAACTTTTTAGATCTATGTATTCTGCTTATACGTTAAATTTTCATTAGAATCCGTATATTCATTTCGAAAAATTTGGACCTGAAAGTTGGTGTGCATGCTGTATGGGATAAACATGGAACTTCCTTCCGGTGTCAGTGTTTCCTGAATCCTACAACCTTGGGATCTTCAAGTGCAGAGTGAATAGGCATTTACTGGGATCGCGTGCTTCATCTTCGAACACGTCGTCACTTTCCACCAGGTGAGATTGTGGTCAAACGCGAATCCAGCCAATAATAATAAAAAAAACGCTCGAATCTATTTTAGACATGGCGTAATCGCATTCACTATTCATTTTTAACCCGCGATGAATTATTGGTGTTATGTGGTGTTTCACGGCGTTGTATATATGTGTATGTCCAATCTTTGTCCGGACGTATCTCAGTAATGAGTGGTCCGATTTGAGTACGGTTTTTTTATATGAAAGACTATACGAGGGGACAGGTTCTGAGCCATGTTTAATGAAAATCGGTAAAGCCATTTTCAAGATATTTAGTTGTAAACATAATTTTTGGTGTTTTTCGATGATACTGAAATCATATGAGGGGTTACTAATTAATAATATTTTTTACATTTAATAGACAATACACATTTCTAGAGCCGTTTGGCCCAAAACTGTACTTTTCGAACGAGATAATATCCATTTTGCTCGATATATATTATCTTATATATGTCATTTACCCACTTATTACAAAATGTTTGTAAGCCCTCCAACCCAATATCTCCATCCTGAGGAAGTCGAGTAGAAATGCACACGCACGTCTATAAACATTCATCATCATCAGTCATAGTCCACTGCTGAATATAGGCCTCCCCCATAGAATTCCAGAGTGACCGGTTGGAAACGGCCTGCATGCAGCGATTTCCAGAGACCTTTATCACATCGTCTGTCCACCATGTGAGTGAACGTGCTATGCTGCGCTTGGTCTCCACTTGAGAACTTCAATGCCTCACCGGCCATCAGGTCTTCCACCTATGTGCCTTGCAAACTGACACTTCAACTTGCTAATCCCCTAAACTATGTGAGAGACCTTCGTTCGCCAACGGAATTCTTCAATCCTGATTCGATCACGTAGTGAAACGCCGAAGATCACCCTCACCATTGCTCGTTGCATGACTTTGAGTTTTCTTATGAGGCCTAATAGTGAGAGATAACGTTTTAGTGCCATAAGTTATCACTGGTAACACACATTGAATAAAGCCTTTGTCTATAAACATTGTAATATGTAATATAAACATTGTAATAGTAAGTGTTTATCTTTGTATGTATGTACTATACCTATGTATTTTCTATGTATCGTATTGATATTTAAGTTATTCAGCTTTTACTTTGCACTATCCAACGTACTTATTAAAAAAGATTCTTTAACTAAGATTGTCTGGAAGAAATCGCTACCGCCTTTGTACACTACATCATCTATGTTAAATGTTCTTTGTATTTTATTTTTGTGTGCAATAAAGAATTTAATAATAATAATAATATAAAATGTAATATTATTGTAAAGTTGGAAACTAATTGAAAAGATGTGTTGTTGCGGAGTTTCTTGTCGCTACTTCTCCCTAACCATAACACTTTGTGAAGCGATGTAGTTTAAAAAAAAAATAACATGTTGACTTTCAATAAGTGATATTTTTGTATCCAACATTGAATAAAATATTTTTGATTTTGATTTTTTTTGAAAAAAAAAACCATTCGTTTCCCTTAATTTTTGAACTGAACACAAACAATGATGCTGACTATACACGAGTTCCTTGAGCTCGCAGTCACTTCAAGGTTTCAGTGATGAGTGATTGTGCCGCTTTGGTGTCGGGTTCAAATGGAAAGTGAATTAATATTTCGAAATGTAAAATGTGGGCTCTGTCCTGATGAGATAAGGCCTACTTCCGGCTGTGGGGTTACAATAGGGACTGTTTACTTCATCGTCCTCATCATATCAGCCATAAGACGTCCACTGCTGAGCATAGATAGGCCTCCACCAAATAGAAATTTCAAATGTAGTGACCTTATACCCAAAGGTTGTCTGGAAGTGTTAGAGTTTTTAGTGATAAGGTCGTCAAATTGTACATTCTATTCTTACCACTTTCCTGAAACTGTATTTTCTTTTCTGTTGTGCAATAAAGTGTATTTGTATTGTATTGTATTTTATTGTAATTCCAGAATGAATTCCAGAAAGTTTACTTC
This sequence comes from Oegoconia quadripuncta, assembly GCA_949316235.1. NCBI lineage: Eukaryota > Metazoa > Arthropoda > Insecta > Lepidoptera > Autostichidae > Oegoconia > Oegoconia quadripuncta. The sequence goes on from OX438745.1 coordinate 37,075,240, forward strand.
CCAGAATTCGTTCCTTATTAGTGACACTATCAAAAGGTGTAATAATACTGTGTATGAGCTTTTTTTTTTCAAAATCAACGTGTTCGATACCGGGCTAGGATCACTGATTTTTCAAAAATTCAATGATGCAGTTTTAGTCATAATCTTTGAATCAATCAAATCTTTGAGTACTTTTCGCTTTTTCTCATAGTTTTGGATTTAACCATCCACATCGACTTGAAAAATTCACCCTGAATACTTGTCCCGTCTTGAGCAAATTATGCGAAACTCTTAAGAGTAAATATTACTTGTTTTTTTTATGCACGACGGGTTCGTACTTGACCTCAATCACACCTGATGTTAAGTGACGATGAGGTCGAAAGTGAAAGCGTACTGACCCGGAAATCCCAACACATTTGGGGGACTGGCTATCTTATCTCTGACAACCGGAACACAACAATGCTATTAACATTGCGCTTGGCGGCAGGTTTAGATAGATGGTGGTAGCTAGCCAGGCGGACATTTTAAAATGCCCTACCACCATCCAAACCGAATACTTAAACATGTACCTCGCTGGAGATCGAAACCGCGACCTCCGAATCATAAATACAATGTTGTTTACATTGAGCTACGGAGGCAGTTTCCATATAAAATACTTACGAAAGATACTTAATAAATTTGTAACTTGATAAACAAATTAGAACCTATTTCTAAGACTTTTCCTCTTACTTCAAAGCCAAAACCTGGCTAATACTACGCTATTTAATTCTCATATTCCGTTTGCTAATATTTATATGTCAATGTGTTACACTCACAAAGCTACTTATAGGTATCGTTAAAATTTTGACAAAATTGTACAGGTGTTATCATGGTTCGGTGAACAAACTCGCCCCAAACTATTTCGCCCCACGGCACAACGCCCCACTGCAGCGCCCCACGCCTCGTGCACCGCTGTATTGTTTGGGATTCTGACAAATGCATTTTTATGCAGATCGTGAATACAACGCAAGCGATCCCGAAACATGTACACTGTCGGACAAAGTTAGGGGCTGGAAAAGTTGTGCTGTGATATTCAAATAATGTAACTACAGAATTTTGTTGGGAAACTAGCGTGGTTATTTGCAGTACAGTAATTGTGTCAGAGATACTAAAGTTATACAAATATGTATATGTCGTAGATGGATAAGGGGGTGGTGGGCGTTGCTAGCGACCGGGACGGTGCCAGTCGCGTGGTAAAGGGTGGCTCGGGCAAAGGCGATATTATTGCAAACTACTATAGGCAAATTGACAACGTATTCACATTCGATTATGATTATGGAACCTGAGATGCTTTCTGTTGAAGAGAAAATATGTGCACGCCCCTCGTGCCATACAACTCGGCCGCCGCGTGCAATCTGTGGAACTCAGCCGTACCTTGTCTATAGTTCCTCCTTGCTCAAATTCCATAATCAAAGTCTTATTCAGTAACGACTCACCGGATTCTTCAAGCGTCGATGGTAGTAGGTAATCAGAGTCCCTCATGGTCGTTGATGTCCAGTGGTGGTCCGACTCCTTCGACGGCTGGTAGCAAAGTGTGTCCCATTTTCGATGTGAAGACCTGATATAACTATTAACGTCGTCACCGCGCCGTTTCCGGCGATACCAGCGCCGCCAGATTTACTTCTCATTAACCGCGTATTAAGATAGTCAGTTGACCGTTCGAATAATGAATTCTATCGCTAATTTATCGCTATCTCCGATATATATAAAAAATGGTAACAATTTCTCAAATTGGGCACATCATTATCAGCAAAAGGACGTCCACTTGTGAACATACGCCGCCCTCATAGAATTCCAGAGTGATTGGTTGGAAGCGGTCTGCATCCAGCCATTTCCACTTTGTGAGTGGACGCCCTACGCTGCGCTTCCCGGTGCGTGGTCTCCACTCGAGAACTTTAATGCCTCACGGCCATCAGTGAGCTCTGTGCCTTGCCCACTGCCACTCCACCTTGCTAATCTGCTGGGCTACGTCAGTGACCTTTTTGGATATTTGCAGCTTAAATCGATTGGTAAACCAATGAATTTATTTAATAAAGAAAATTACTTTCCATCCGTATGGATATAATAAGTTCATCAAGTTTTTAGTTGCATAGTGTAAATACCGCCTCCAAATACCGCAGGTGTATGAAAGTACACATCAATATGAATAACTTTTCCTACTTATAGAATCAAGTTTTATATGCTGCATATAAGGTGTCCTTTCTTGACGATCTACTTGTACGGAACAGCTAAAATTATGTTTTGTGATCAGCCGCCAAGCAGCAATGTTAATAGCATTATTGTTTGTGTTCCGGTTATAGAGATAAGATAGCCAGCCCCCCAAACGTGTTTGGGGTTTCTGGGTCTGTACGCTTCCACCTTCCTTAACATCAGGTGTGATTGAGGTCAAGTACGAACCCGTAGTGCATAAAAAAAATCTGAGACTTCATCTCATAGTAAAAGTTATTCATATTTATGGGTATCTACTTTCATCACCCACGTTTTGTGAAGCCGTTTTCTGACATCCGTCCATTTGACGACCTGTTTGGTGTAGTGGTTAGCAACTCTGGCCACTATACTAAAAGGTTGCGGGTTCGAATCCCGCTGGGGGCATATGCTTGTGTGATGAATACGGGCATGTGTACCCGAGTTATGGATGTTTTCATTTATAATAAGTAAATATTTACAAAAAAAATGTATTTATATAGTATATCAACCATCTGGTATCCACAACACAAGCCTATAGTTGCTTACTGTGGCACTAGATGGCGCTGTGTGTATGTCCAAGGATATTTTATTTTTTATTTTTCACGGGTCACTCAACAGATATCATAGACATATCACATGTGGTCCTTTCTCAATCCAAAGCTTCCACCTTTTGTTTACTCATAAATATGCAATACTCGCATTTATACAAGCTTTTATTTAGTTTCCAATGTTATAAATTAGTTGTCAGTTTCAATTTTTGCGAACCATTTTTCAACCATTTATTTGAGTTGAAATTTGGCATATTTATGCAATATTTACGATACCATCGAGCTGAGCGATGATGAAGACGGCATGTATGGACTGGGAACTCCCTGATGGCAAATAAGTTATTCGAATTTGTTTTGTTACTATGTGCACTTTCCATGAGATACACATGATAACGAGGATCTGAAGATGGAGCCAAGAGATTTTGGCACTCGAACTCATTGATGGAGTAAATTTTATTAAAATTACTCGTCTTTATACTAGAACAACACGTGAAAATCATGATGGAATATTAAATAAATAATTATCCCCATTGTTGTGTGATGTATGATGTTGTATGATGTTTACAGATATGTGTACCCGAGTTATGGATGTTTTCATTTATAATAAGTTTTTATTTACAAAAAAAAATTATGTAGTATATCAACCAGACGGTACCTATCCACAACACAAGCCTATAGTTGCTTACCGTGGAACTAAATGGCGATGTGTGTATGTCTAAGGATATTTATTTATTTATTATTATTATTTATATCTGTGCACATACACCAGCGCCATCTAGTTCCACACTAAGCAACTAGGCTTGGATTACGGAAACCAGATGGTTGAAAAACTACACAAATAAATTTTTTTGCAAATAAATACATACCTATATAAATGAAAAACATCCATAACACATGTCTGTATACATCATACAACATATGGCCCTAGCGGTATTTGAACCCGCGACCTTTTGGTATTGCAGTCAGTTTCAAACCACTATACCAAACAGGTCCTAACATTATTGTCCCTCAGTGTACACTGAGGTTTCACTGAGAGGAATACTCTGCAGTTCTTGAGACGTTTGATTTTTAAAATGCCATCTTTTATTCGTAGGCAGAATTCTACATCGGTTCACCACAGTGGCCCAATAAGTATAAGCGTTGCATATAAAGGAGCGGGCAACAATGTATATTTTAAGTAAATATTCAAATGAAATATTGGGTCTTTACCTATGAAATTGGAGTTTTTTTCTTCGTTAATCATATGTACCAATTCCTGCGCTTTTCAAAGCTATATCCAAATTTGTTTTTTATTTGGAAAATGGAATATTATTTCAAGGTTTCACATGAAATATTTTTTAATTTCTGGGCTAAATCACATAATAAAAAAAAATTGAACAGAGCTCTTTTCGTGTGCTTCCCACAATCATTTCTTAGATTCGCTGAAACTTTTATAAAGCGGTTACTTTTAAAAATTAACGCTGCCTATACTTAACTTAATGTTATCCGATAATACACGCAGAGTTTAGGTAAATTTAGATTTGCCGTTCCCAAAAAAAAAATCAAAAATGTTTACATGGAGAAAACAGTCATAATGAAATTCTTCTTACAAAACGCCAATTTCATAGGTAAGGACCTCATATAATATAATAATGTCTAAGTCCACTGGTGTAGAGAGACTGTTGAAGGTACTGCCCCGATTCGGCGACTGAATTGTCGGTCGTAGTATTCGGTTGGCATGACACATCAAACGCACCGAACGCGCAATTATAGCCCAGGGAAAATACGGCTTTACCTCGGAAAAACGAATAACCGCGATTTTCTTGACGCTTTTAGTGATAAGGCCGCCAAATTGTACTACCCCTTTTTTTATTTATTGTTGTACAATAAAGAATATTTTGTTTGTTTGTCTATTTCCATTGTTATATGCTATATTTCTCTGTTTTATGTCTCTTTCTCTTTTTAGGATTTCGTAGTCAACAAGGAACCCATACGTAGTTTCGGCAAGTCCGTCTGTTCGCGGCTTAGCTCAGAGGCCCTTAGTACTAGAAAGCTGTAATATGGTAAATGGGTATACACATCAATCACGCCGACAAAGTGGTAAAAAAGTGGATATGATTTTTTTTTATTTTTGTATCCCATCGTTTGAGATATCGTTGGATAGGTCGATGAAAAATATTGTTTTCTTGAACAGTTTTTGATGCAGGGATCCATTTGCGAAATAGATTTAAAATGCAAATGTTTGTCAGAGTCAAGATTCACGTATACTGACGCAGCAAATTTGACAACCGATTGGTGTAGTGGATAGTGTCGAATTGAAAAAGTTCGTTTTTCAATTTTTTTTATTTTTTTAATTGATAATATGCTATCCAAAATGTACATTCAACTTACATACATGAAATTAAAGGATATGAAAACAATGCATTTTGAACAAAAAAATCGTGCTAATAATATTGAGATATTTGGAATTCCTGAGAATAAAAATGAAAATTTATCAAGTACTATACTTTCGCTTGCGAATTTGATGAACATAGATTTAGAATTATCTGAAATAGTTTTTGCTTCACGGATTCAACCTAAAAATGTTATTAAGGGACTGCCTAAACCGATTATTGCCAAATTGACCAGCATTAAGAGGAGAGACGAGTTAATTAGTGCCATAAGGAGAAAGAAAGGATGTATGTCGTCAGAATTAGGAATAGCCGGAATTGATAAAAAGATTTTTATTAACGAACATTTAACATCAGATAATAAAGCCCTATATAAGATAACTAGAATGGTATGTGGCGAGTTGGGGTTTCGGTACATATGGGTGCGCAATGGATATATTTATGTACGTATGAACGATACTTCGCCGAAAATTCATATAACATCGGAACGCTGCCTAGATACATTGCGAAAGAAAGCCAATTTACCACAATCATCGTCGTCCACCAAGAGTTGAGCAGCCCTGCCATGCCACCGGTTACCTGCGCTTCATTAATATGGCCCACACTTTGTTCAGCCGATAAAATTAAACAACTATTTGTCTTTTGTTTTGCTTTTTTAACTTTTTACTTATTAAGTTACACACATAACTCACAACACACCATCACGCATTTTTCTACACAATTACCTACTTTCAAGATTAATTTTCTTTTTTTAATTATACATGTTTCGACAATAATAATGTATTTATATGGTGGGACTTGGACCGCCACTGTACATGTTGTACGTTTTGGACATGGGTCGTGTCTCGCGCTTTGCACAAAACTATTTAAAAATATAATATTATTAATCGGCATTATTGTTTATTGTATGCAATGGCTAATTCGATAAACATGTATTTCCAAAACGCGCGTAGTATACGCGGCAAAACTATGCAATTTCGACAAGGTCTTTTGAATGCTGATTACGACTTGGTTGCCATAGTGGAGACCTGGCTGCCGGACGGCGTTTTTGACGCGGAGATATCAGACGACCGATATGATGTCCATAGGTGTGATCGGGACCCGGCAGCCACGGGCCATGAGCTGGGTGGTGGCGTGTTATTACTGACCCGGCGACAGCTGGCTGCTCGCTGTAACGACGCCCCTGTCACGGGGGCGAGCGGGCCCTCGTTGATCGCGGAGCGGTTTGAGGCGTTACATGTCACTATTCCAGCGGATGTAATGGGTTCGAGGTTGGACTTGCATATCATTTGCATGTATCTTTCCGAGTGCAGAAATACACGTGACGTTAAACTAGATTCTGCTGTTGAATATTTGCGGGGAATTTATTGTAAATATCCGGATGAGAACTTTATTGTTGTGGGGGATTTTAATATGAGGTCCATCACATGGACTAGCGATGGTTGTCTCTTGCAGCCACAGGGTACTATAAGAGGTTCGATACAAACATTTCTTGAATTTCTGTCTGAAGCAAATTTCAATCAGCATAACCAACTCCCCAATGACAACGGCAACTTCCTGGATTTAATTTTCGGTAACACGCAAGTGAGGGTAAAAAGGGCTGACTCACCCATCGTCAAGGAAGATCTGCCCCACCACTACGCGCTGATTCTTGAACTTGCGGAATTAAAAGTCTTGCCTCTATTTGAACCCGCAAAGAAAATACGACTGTTTCAAAAATGCGACTACGCAGTTATTAATACTCAGCTGGCTGAAACTGATTGGTCGCCTCTTCTGGATGGAGACCTAAATAACACTGTTACTTACTTTTATTCTAAAATTCATGGCATTGTTGATAAATTTGTACCAGTGTATACCACAGTTCCAAATAAATACCCCACTTGGTATTCAAAGAGCTTAGTTAAAATTATTATAGAAAAACTTAAGTATCACCGACGATGGAAAAGGAGTAATAATGTTAGGGATTATGACTGTTTTTCTATGCTACGTCAAAGACAGAAAAGGGTACAAAGTGTGTGTTGGAACAATTACATTGCTAGATGTCAGATCTCCATAGCGAAGAATCCTAAATTCTTCTGGAAATATGCCAAAGATCTCAAAGGGGTGAATTGCATACCTAAACAGATGACTCATGATAATAAGCTACTTAAGGGTACAGCTGACATATGTAATGGGTTTTTAAATTATTTTAGTTCAGTTTATCGTAAAACTGATGTTACTTCCTGTAATAGCACCAACATTTTGTCATCATCTAATGAGGTACTTAGCTGCATTCAAATTAATGAGGGCTTGGCTTTAATATATTTACTAAAGTTAGATATCAGTAAAGGAGCAGGTAGTGATGGTTTGCCTTCACTCTTCGTTAGGGAATGTGCTAGGTCCCTGGCGGGACCCTTGTCCATAATTTACAATAGATCACTTAGGGAAGGTATTTTCCCTCGAAAATGGGGAGAGGCGCTAGTGGTACCTATACATAAAGGTGGTTCCAAAACGGATATAGAAAAGTACAGGCCTGTGTCCATACTACCAGTGTTCAGTAAGATATTTGAACTGATAATACACAATCAGTTGTATCCTAAAATATATAACACCATACCCGCTGCTCAACATGGTTTTATGCATGGCAGGTCAGTGGTTACGAACTTGGCATGTTTTACCTCCTCTGTGTTGCTTTCCATGGACAACAAGGCTCAAGTAGATGTAGTCTATACAGACTACGCAAAATGTTTTGATCGTTTAGATCATGGAATTCTCGTAAAGAAACTTGAAGCTGTCGGTATCCACGGGGACTTACTGCGTTGGATGAAATCTTACCTTGAGAATCGTAGTCAGGCTGTAAGGCTGGGTGTACACTGTTCTCAGTTCAACACCATTCCCTCAGGAGTTCCACAGGGATCGCATCTTGGGCCCCTACTTTTTAATGTCTACGTTTATGTCATCGGCCGTTGCTTCCAGCACGCAGACTATCTAATGTATGCAGATGATACGAAGGTATTTATGCCGGTGAAGAACGCGGTCGAATGTTTAAAGTTACAGGCTGACCTGGACAGATTATGTGACTATTGCAAAGTGAATAAGCTTGATCTCAATGTAGCTAAATGTCAGAATATAACATTTACGCGTAATAGAAACATTATTCAGTTCGGTTACACTCTTAACGGCACGGTAATTGCAAGGGAAGCATGCGTGAGGGACCTAGGCATCATGCTTGATAGCAAACTCACGTTCGATGAACACTTTAGCAGCGTAACTCGGAAAGCATTTAAAATGCTGGGATTCATAATTCGAATCACAAAACCTTTCAGGCAAGTGAAACCGCTTAAAATATTGTACTGTGCATATGTGCGAAGTATTCTCGAATTTGGATCCCAGGTGTGGTCCCCTCAATATCAGGTATACAAAGATAAGATCGAAGGAATTCAGAGATGTTTTGCTGCTATGGTAAGTCGTCGGCGTTTGATTTCGGGTATGGGTCGCACGGATATTTTGAAGAGACTGAAATTACATCCGCTAGAAAATCGTCGTCTGGTGGCTGATGTGATGTTTCTTCAAAAGGTGTTGTCTGGGGCGGTAGATTGCCCGCGTTTATTGGAGCAGGTGGGTCTGCGTGCCACTCCTTCACGTCTTCGTGCTCGGAGCTTATTTCACATCCCCAGAACAAGAACTAACTATGCTCACCACTCCACTATGATTCGATGTTTGCGAGAATACAATGAAGAATTTTCGGATTTGGACATTTTTCATCTGAGTCGTAATCGGTTCAAATCAGCAGTATTGAAAGCACTGACATAGATTAGGTAATTGTGTACACATGCACTCAACTCATACACACACACACACACACACACACACACACACACTCGCACATACTACTCTATACATTTTCTCTCTACCTTACACCCACAAACACAACAAATTGATGTATCGATAGATAAGGTAACATAATAAGCTATGTATAAACTTACTGAGATCTATTTTGGCTTCTAAATGTATAACTTATGTTTTAAATTTGTAATTATGGCTGTGATTTCAAATAAATCATGAAATAAAAAATAAAAAAAAATAATTTTAGACATGTTTCATAGTGACATTTTTTTTTGTATTTGGGGCACTTACACCAATCGTCTAGACCCAAACTAAGCAAAGCTTGCACTATGGATACTAGATAACGGATAAACATACATAAATATTTATAAGATAAACATCCATGACTCGGGAATAAATGTTCGTATTCATCACACAAACATTTACTCCTCGCGGGATTCGAACCCGCAAGCGTTGATTTCGCTGACAGGGTCACTATCCACTACACCAACCGGTCGTATTCATCCAACAACAATAGTACGGAACCCCACATGGTTAAGATTAGTTCAGCCGTTTCGGAGTTATAACGCCGTTGCTTTCTAAACCTGGATGAAATCACCATGTTTAGTTCGTCTGGACTTTACTAAAATTTCAACGTACGTAACTGTACTTTTGTGTGCAGGAAATCGCACTATACGCAAATTCAGATTTCAACTAGGCACGTTGTAAATCTCTCGCTTCCCACGTACCAGCTCACTCAAGTTCTCTCCAATTAAAATTAAACTCATGTTAGGTTTATAAATTATAAGCCTCCGCCACACGTGGAAGCAGTTGCGGGATTTGTTTGAAAATTTTGGGAAAAACGTACCCCATTATGTTAATTCAGGACATAGTCCATCTCTGTAACCAATTTCATATGCGTAACGTATAGGAAACTATATTATATATGTAAAACTATATTATATATAGCATTGTAGTGTTCCGGTTGTCAGAGATAAGATAGTTAGTCCTCCAAACAAGATGGGGTTTCCGGGTCAGTACGCTACCACCTTCGGCCTCATCTTCACTTAATGTCAGATGTGATTGAGGTCAAGTACTAACCCGTTGTGCATAAAAAAAAAGTTGGGATGTCCGGGTGTTTGTTACTCAATTCCGTTATAGCACGTAACGGTTTTCCTATACGTGAAATCCGTCTCTTCCCGTGGGCATCGAAACGGCGACTAAGGGACATTAGAACAAAAGTGTTACGACAAACACATCTAAATAACTTCGTTGTCTAATTAACAGAATCTAGGGATATTTTGTATAAAGTTCTTAAACTGAAAAAATACTGGCCGGTTAATAATATTAATAATTAACCTAATAATTTCGTCTTACTTTTATTTTTTCTTAAAAGCCATTAATCCTTAGATTTACCATTATTTCACTATTTGTCTTTATTTCAATAAAAAATAATTTATGCATAAAATAATGTTGTTGTATTCTAAAGGATAGTCTGATAAATAGGCTTTATAAAATATATATATGTTGTATGTTAGTTATAAAGAATTTTGATTAAATTGAGAAAATTAGAATATCCGTAGACAGTGTTGATGTGTTTTTTTTAATGATTGACTGGATTCGCGTTTGACCACAATCTCACCTGATGGAAAGTGACGATGTGGTCGAAGATGAAGCACGCGATCCCAGTAAATGCATATTCACTCTGCTCTTGAAGATTCCAAGGTTATAGGGTTCAGGAAAGACTGACGCCGGGAGTATTTATGGAACTTGTATATTTCGAAGGCACTATTCAAGCGCAGTCTTTTGGGATACGATGTAATCACAGGTAGAAACATGGTAATATCTGCGTATGATAAATGGTGGTACCATAGGTTCGCAGGACGCCGATCCCATTAAATAACTCTTAAATTACAATGGCGTTATTTTTTCCCTTTATGCAGTATTTCCATTAATTTTTTGGTATTAAATTCCACTGATAATTTCTGTTTTTAAGTCTTCCTAAAGTTTAAAATAAAATATTTGCCACTACATAAATTATGTAGCACAAACGCCCCTTTTCCACAGACGATTTTTCTTACAGAGCTATCTTTCTTCATAAACAGTCCACTTCGACTTCAATTCCTAAATTTAATACTATCTAGTGACACAATGTACTCATGAATCGATCGTTTTGCACAATATTGGAAATATTAGAAACACATCCGAAACCGAACACATCTGCGTGTGACGTCGCATTGACAGTTTCTTGGCACGCTACGATTTAATTACAAGGCATTCGGCTGACTGGCACCGCCCGCTGGCACCATTGGCTGCACACCGGGCAGGACTAAGGGAGAGCGACGGACGGCGATAAAATGTCATGATGACGTTTCTTGGCATAAAACGCCATCACTGACTAACATCGCATGCTTTTAAAACTCTAATGTATGTCAAAAAAAATATAGCATCATTTAGGAAAAATAGTGATAAACATGATGTCAATACAGAAATAAAGATAAACTTCACATAAGTCGCCTCCGCAAAGTCAGTAATTCATTCAAAGGGTTATGTATACGCTTTTTCAATAAGGTTCCAGTTGATATACAAAATCTTCCTCTCAATAAATTTAAAGATACTATAAAACAGAAACTTATTAACGAAGCATATTATAAAATATCAGACTATTTAGATGATAATCATCCCTGGACATAATCAGATCGTTCGCATGCCAGGCTATTTCAAAATTAATAATGAAATATTACCTTTATGTAAAAACAAAGCCTGATTTTAAAAGAGCAACCCTTCGAGTTTCTTGCTTGTTCTTCACAGGGGAAAATTGCATTTTGAACAAACAGTAGCTTAAAAAATATAAAATTGACTATTTTACTACCCTGTGTATCTACAAAATAAAGCATTTTTAACTTTGACTTTGACTTTGCTGTCACCATTGGCTGCACACTTGGCAAAAGTAGAATCACGATGTCACAATTACCTGACCACCATCACCTGCCATCTTAATTGACTACCCAGGGAGGACCATGAGGAAAAGATAAAATGTGACCTATACTCCAGAAGCCTAAAAGCTAATTATAAAATTATTTATAATTAGCTTTTAGGCTTCTGTGCCTTGGTACCTTGGTAACTTATGCCAATTGTGCAGCCAATGGTGACTTTGGCAGCTTTGATGGGGGTTATTTTCCATAATTGACGATTATTAAAAAAGTGCATGGCCATTTTATCAATAATTTGAAATTCTCGAAAACAAATTATTTATCTTTTAGGCTTCCCGAGTTCAGATCATTGCGATTTTTCTGTTTCTTTTTTTAATCTTAATTAATTAATTTATCCAATGAGGCGCACTAGACGGACTCAACACTCTTAACCGTTTTAACACAAAAGGCATTCTACTGACTGGCATCGCCTGCTGGCACCATTGGCTACGCCGCAGAGTGGGCAGAGTGTGGGTACGCCGCAAGGAAGGGAGACAAGAAAAAATGTCACATTTACCTTTGACGTTGCATTAACAATCTCTTTTCACAAATCGTTGTACCACCAGTTGCCAGCACGCTAATGGAAGGGAGTATTCCAAAACGCTGCAGTAATTTTAAGGCTATTGTCGGTGGAGTAATGACCACGTCTCTCTACTTTCCGCCCTCGATTTAACCTCTTGGTACGACACGACATTCACCTTTTCTTTCACTTGGTCAAAGTAATTGCGCTTAGGTCTTCCCCTTCCTCTCTTTCCTTCAATCTTTCCTTCAATTATGTTCTTCAAAAAAATATCATGTCGTATCAAGTGACCCTATCACCTTTCCTCTTCGATTCTCAACTGTGGCTAACACACATCTCTCCTCCTTTATCATCATTAACACCTCTTCATTTCTCTTCTCTGTCCAGCTTATTCTCTCCCAATCGTCTCCAGCACCACCTCTCGCATGCCTCTAACCTTATCTAATATTATCACAAGTTCAAATTTAAATTCCTTTCTTCCTTAACTCTGTGCTATGTTACCAATTGCGCCATGTTCCAAATTCAATTATTTTATTCGCAAATGGAACCGCGAAAATGGATGCGGCCCTGGAACCGCGGCGACCA